>CAMZMU010000050.1:24668134-25410366 GCA_947311845.1 Poa pratensis
TTTCTTACAAGATCCTTGCATAGGAAGTGGGTTAGACTTAAATGTGTTTGGTATTTGCTTTTCGATGCTCTCTTATATTCAACTCTTATACATATGAGAGCATATCAAAATTTTCATGCCTAGCTAAAAGGCTTAAAGAAAAGCGCTTATGGGAGACAACCCATCGTTTTTATTTGCTGTTATTTTTGTTTTCTTTGAGTCAAGGAGTTTTGTTACTTCTGTAGCAACTCCTTTGTATCTTTATTTTATCGCAATGTTGTGCCAAGTAAAGTTCTATATTGAAAGTTGATGCAAGATTTGGATTTCTGCGCAGTGACAGATTTTTAGCTGTCACGGATTTGAGCTTATCTCCCTGTAGAAAATTCAAAAAATTCTGAGAAAAATCACGCATATTCCTGAGATATGTACGCAACTTTCATTATTTTAGGCCAGATCCATCTGAGCAACTTAAGTGCCTCGAAAAAATTCGTCATTCCAGACTGTTCTGTTTTTGACAGATTCTGCCTTTTGTTTTGCATTCGCTCTTTTACTGTGTTTGTGTGGATTTCTTTGCTCCACAAAGCATTGGTGGCTGTAGCTAATGTCCAGAAGCTTTGGGATTGATTGTATCATTACAGAATATGAGAATTTTTGATTATGCACTAACCCTCTAATGAGAACTGTCTTGAGTTTGGTGTGAAGGAAGTTTTCAAGGATCAAGCGAGAAGGGTGATATTATGTGATCAAGAAGAGTGAAAAGCCTAAGCTTGGGGATGCCCCCGTGGTTCATCCCAACCATATTCAGAGAGACTCAAGCGTCTAAGCTTGGGGATGCCCAAGGCATCCCCTTCTTCATCAACAAACTTATCAGGTCATCTCTAGTGAAACTAATAATTCTTTCACATCTTATGCGCTTTACTTGGAGCGTCTGTGTGTTTTATTTTTTTGTTTTTGTTTGAATAAATTCGGATCCTAGCAATCCTTGTGTGGGAGAGAGACACGCTCCGCTTTTTCATGTGAATACTCATGTTCTTCACTTATATTTGTTGAGTATTCTTAACTAGCTACTGCAGTGCTTTTAGCTCCTGTTTTGCATCTCTTCGAGCTGTTAGCACTTGTTTATAAATACTCTCTTGCTGCATTATATTATCATTTGGAGAGTTTATGTTTAAATAAATTGATTGGTGTTTGTTTGGAAGAAAGAAAATGCTACATGTAGTAGTTGGTATTGGAAAAGACATATGCATTCTTGTAGATCATTGTCTTGTTTTGATTTGATGCTTTGCAATTGTTTTGAGCTCTCAAGTAGATCATGTTTAAGCTCTTGCATCATGTAGTTAAAGCCTAGTAGTGGAGAACTACCGTAGAGCTTGTTGAGACTTGGGATGCATATTTGTTCTCTCTAAGGTCTAGATATTTTCTGGTAAAATGTTTGAGCAACAAGGAAGACAGTGTAGAGTCTTATAATACTTGCAATATGTTTTTATGTGATTCTTGCTGTACCGGTTTTACTTGTGTTTGCTTCAAACAACCTTGCTAGCCTAAACTCTGTACTGAGAGGGAATGCTTCTCGTGCATCCAAAACTTGAGCCAAAACCCATGCCATTTGTGTCCACCATACCTACCTACTATGTGGTATTTCCTGCCATTCCAAGTAAATATTTCATGTGCTACCTTTAAACTATTCAAAACTTTATTACTCCTTATTTGTGTCAATGTTTTATAGCTCATGAGGAAGTATGTGGTGTTTTATCTTTCAATCTTGTCATTTACTTCTGACAGACTTTCACCTGGACTAGTGGCATATACATCCGCTTATCCAATAATTTGCAAAAAGAGCTGGCAACGGGGTGCCCAGCCCCAATTAATTACAACTTTCATTAATAATTCTCTTCACATGTTTTGCCCTGATTTATCAGTAAGCAACTTAATTTGCAATAGACACTCCTCCATGGTATGTGAATGTTGGAAGGCACCCGAGGATTCGGTTAGCCATGGCTTGTGTAAGCAAAAGGTTGGGAGGAGTCTATAAAGAAACTAAAATACATGTGTAAACAAAAGAGAAGAGGGATGATCTACCTTGCTGGTAGAGATAACGTCCTTCATGGGAGCCGCTCTTGAAAGTCTGGTTGACAAGGGGGTTAGAGTGCCCACTACCATTCGTTGACAACAACAAACACCTCTCAAATACTTATTTTGTGCTCTCTATATGCTTTCGAAAACTTAAAAAGCTCTAGCACATGATTTAATCCCTGCTTCCCTCTGCGAAGGGCCTATCTTTTACTTTATGTTGAGTCAGTTTACCTACTCCTTTCTATCTTAGAAGCAAACACTTGTGTCAACTTTGTGTGCATTGATTCTTACATATTTACTTATTGCACTTGTTATATTGCTTTATGTTGACAACTATCCATGAGATATACATGTTACAAGTTGAAAGCAAATGCTGAAACTTAATCATCCTTTGTGTTGCTTCAATGCCTTTTACTTTGAATCTATTGCTTTATGAGTTACCTCTTATGCAAAACTTTTTGATGCTTGTCTTGAAAGTACTATTCATGAAAAGTTTTTGCTTATATGATTCATTGTTTACTCTTTATCTATTTGTTAGCAAACTATAGATCATTGCTTTGAGTCACTTCATTCATGACATGAGCCTTGCAATATATTGATCAAGATTGTGTGAAAGCATGTCTCCTCAGAAATTATTTGTTGTTATCGTTTTACCTACTCGAGGACGAGTAGAACTAAGCTTGGGGATGCTTGATACGTCTCCAACGTATCCATAATTTCTGTGTTCCATGCTTATATTATACCATTTGCTACATGTTTTATATACACTTCATATCACTTTTATGCATTTTCTGGGACTAACCTATTAACAAGATGCCACAGTGCCAGTTCCTGTTTTCTGCTGTTTTTGGTTCCAGAAAAGTACTTCTGCGAATATTCTCGGAATGCGCGAAACAAAGACCGAAGTCCCTATTTTTCCAACACGTACAAGGAGTCCGAAGGAGAGACGAAGGAGGGCACCGAGGTGCCCAGACCACCTGCTCGCGCGGCGGGCTAGCCACACAGCGCGCCGACCTATGGTGTGGGCCCTCGGGGCCCACCGACGTCGCCCCTTCGCCTATATATTGCCCCAGACGCGAAAACCCTAAAATACGAAGCCAATTTCCACGAAGAGTTCCGCAGCGCCGCCGCCAACGACGACAAGTTTCGGGGACAGAATCTCTGTTCCGGCACGCCGCCGGGACGGGGAATTGCCCTCGGAGTCATCTCCATCGACACCACCGCCATCTTCATCGCCGCTGCTGACTTCCATGATGAGGAGGGAGTAGTTCCTCCGCCCCGAGGCAGGGCTCTACCGGTAGCTATGTGGTTCATCTCTCTCTCCCTGGTGTGATCTTTATGTAATCATGTGTATTGCAAGTATCGCTGAATGCATTAATAATGTTTATGCTACTCAAGTGATTTTGTCTAAGTTTCTGGAGTCATTGTGACAACACGGTATCAAGGTGACAGTGTGGGTACTTGTGTGACTCTATGAATAATTTAAGACATATTATCATGACTTATTCTTGGGAATGTGGTGTTTGTTTACTCAGACTTTGAGGTGTGCTTTTGCAGCCCTACCATACGTAACTCTTGCTTCATCAAGAAGGAGAATAATCCCGAGTAGTATTTACTTGTACAGTTGGCTAATCTAGTTGAATATGTAGATGTTACTCTTTATCTATTATGCACTCTAGAGGTTACTTAATATGAACTCCGGTACTACCCACGGTGTATAAAGGTGACAGTGTGTGCACCGTGTGTGACTCCTTTATGACGTGTGGCGCTTGTTTACTCCGGCTTGAGGTGTGCTTTTGTAGCCCTACACAATGAATGGTGTTTGTTATCCAACAAGAGAGTGTTTAAGAGTAGCTTTTACTTATTCAGTTATGAGATCATTGTTGAGAGTGTCCACTAGTGAAAGTATGATCCCTAGGCCTTGTTTCTAAGAATTGAAACAACCGTTTACATCAAGTTCTGCTACATGTTTGTTGCTGCCATTTTTATTCCAGATTGCAATTGCTACTTATAATCATCCATATTACTTGTATTTCACTATCTCTTCGCCGAACTAGCACCTATACATCTGACAAGTGTATTAGGTGTGTGGGGACACAAGAGACTTCTTGTATCTTAATTGCAGGTTGCTTGAGAGGAATATCTTTGACCTCTACCTCCCTGATTCGATAAACCTTGGGTGATCACTTAAGGGAAACTTGCTGTGTTCTACAAACCTCTGCTCTTGGAGGCCCAACACTGTCTACAAGAAATAGAAGCACACGTAGACATCAGTTCCCCACTGCTATTTTTATTAATTTTTTCGTTAGATAGTATAGAAGAAAAAACATAACAAAACAACGGATGGAAGGCACAAAAACGAAAACTTGGTCTCTAGCAACACCGTCTAGTGCTATCTTCTGTAAAACATAAAAAACTCATTCTGATCTATATATTGTCGCAAATTTAGTAACAACTAGTAAATCCGTGACAAGTAAATGGATCAGAGTGCTGTGGCGGAGCTGTGTGTAAGCAGGCCCCACAGCTTTCTGCAACTCTTCACTGTAACATACTATGTGTTGGTCGTAGGATATATGCAGTCTGGCCCCACAGTTTGGTGTGGCACTGCCGCCAGCTTCGCCATGTCAGAGTGGGTAACTAGGTATAAAATTGCGACATTGTAAGAACAGGTTTTTCCAGAACCGTGTCCCAAAAATGCTCCACCGTAAGGGAAGAACCGTACGGTAAAAAGATTAATGGACTAGAAAACTGCTTCGGCAGGAAACAAAGTATCCGTGTGTGTCGCACAAGTCGCAACACACAGAGTCACATACCGTGTCCGTGTAGCAGTTGGTCTGATCTAATTAGAGCATCTCCACCGGGGCCTCCAAATGACCCTCAAAGGCCCATTGAGGGTCCGGACGGCCAAAAAACGTCACCAGCGGCACCCCCCAAAGCCTCGCCCCGAGCAAAATCGTGTCCGGCACCCCTGATAATCCCCAAGAGGAAGGAATCACTGTAGCACAATTCGATAAGTATTTGAGTGTCGAGCCCACGAGGAGCTGAAGGTAAATTATCTATTCTCTAAAGCCCTATAACCCTCTTATATGGCCGTTTATGCAAAGCAATAAGTTTAAATATGAAAGGAACTAACTAATGAAAGCAAGTGATGTGGAATGGGTTTATCTAGTAACAAGTTTCTCAATCAAGTTTCAAACGCAAGTTTCTTAGAGCAAGTTTCTCAAAGTAGCAAGTAGCAAATATCTCAAGTAGCAAATATCTCAAGGGAGCAAATGTTCTAGCAATTGTTATTTTCATTCGTGTGAGGGGGCAAATGTTCTAGCAATTGTTATTTCATTCGTGTGGTTGTCACAATTAGTGAAGCACATGTTTCAGTCTTAATTGCTTCTAAGAAGGAGCCATAAATAGGTGTAGCCAAGTAAATGAACTAAAACCCCTATGATGGATCTCATGGCCAAGTAAATGAGCACACAAGAATTATTAAGACATAAAAGTCCCACCATAGAGTAACTTCATGACTCGATCTCAGGTTTACATGTCCTCCCAAGTCTCCCTCACTCCATTACATTACCAGTGATCACCTTACATGCATTCCCCAACATGTGTGCACTCATATATTGTACATAAAGACAATCATAAAAGATAACAAAACTTGTATGCAACCAATCAACGAACTATTTCACTATTGCCAAGAACAAATCACTTCTCAAACATAGATGGGGAACACAAGATCAAAGGAATAGTATATTGCATCATATATCATGTTTGCCAAGATTTACAGTGAGAGATGGAGATGATCTTGCTGTAGATGTTGATGATGAACACGTCGGAGGGGGTGGAGCCCTCCGGAGGTGATTCCGGCGGCGTTTCCCCCCTCCGATCTTCTCTCCGGCGGTCAGCCTTCTGACTCTCTTTTCGTGGTTTTGTGTTTCTCTCCCCGCCTCCTTCGCGAAACTCCTCGGGGGACTATTTTTTAGTCGGTTTTAGGTCAAGACGAACCCACGGAGACGAAAACGGACGGCATCGGAGCCACGAGGCCCAAGATGGGGGGTCCCATGTGGCCACCTCTTTTGCCCCTCGGATCTCCGTTTGTTCGCTTCCATCGCTCCTACGCTTCGTTCCTTCCAAAAACTGACACCCGTAAAATATTAGGTCATTTGGACGTCGTTTGGGTCCCTGAAACATAAAAATATAGAAAATAGGGTTTTCTGCCAGTGCAGGGTTAATTCCAAATAAATGGGGAAACTGTGAATTATCCCCTAAAATCATTATAAAACATAAATATAACCCATATATGATGCAAATAAGTTGGAATATCAACTAATAAAATATAAAGTTCATGTATGCATTTTACATGCATCAACCCCCGAAGAGGCCTCCAAATTTGGAGGCCCTCTCGGGGTGCCGGACATGGGGGCGGACATGCGCCTGACAGGGGTGGCCCGCCCGTCATAGGGACGCCGCGTTCAGGCGTCATTTATCGCGCCGTGCAGGAGGCCGCTCTGGCAGCGTTAATGGCGCGGTCGTCGGCGGTTTCCAACGCGACGCGACTGGACGCCGGTGCGCCTGCACACACGCATGCCATTAAACTGCGGCCAGTCGACGCGACGGCTCCCCAGGCCACGCGGCCGGCGTTGCGGATTCCCCACGCGTCGCATTTACGCCGGCCGCACCGCCCATCGCCATGATAAAAGCCGGCGCCCTCACTCCCCTCGCCCCTCAATCTCTCCTACCCTAGCAATGGCGTACGGCGGGCGTGTGAACGGTGAGGAAGCGTGGGAGCTGCACCGGTACGGGCTCCTCGCCCCTCCGGCCTGCCGCCTGCCCAAGCACTGGGCCATCTCGGCCGGCGGGCTAGCCGTGCCACCGCTGCCCGACACGGCCGAGCACATGAGGCGATTCATCGCTCGCCGGCGGAGCGGCGCCTCCCCGAGAACGACGACGGCCAGACCAACTGGGACCGTTGGATGGAGCGCTTTGAGCGCGAGCGGGAGGCGGTCATCGCCACCAACGATGGTCCCAGATCGCGCGAGACGCGATACAACACCGGCGGCCGCAAAGACTGGTGGGGGGCAACCGGCCACACGGTTGCCTCCGCGATCGAAGCCGCGCCGACACGTTGCCACGGGCAGCGCCATCCCCTTCGGCCTCCTTCCTCCGGTGCCGCGCTTCCCTCCACCGCGCCCCGTGCCACGCCAGGTGGTGAAGGAGGAGCGCCGCTCACCGCCGCGTCGTGGAGGCGGCATCACCATCCGCGAACGCCGTCAGCGTTCGCCACCACGCCCGCGCGGGCGCCTCCCTCCGTCGCCCCAGGACGGAGGCAATGCCGGTGGAGACAATCCCGTGCGGCTACGACGTGCCGTCCGAGATGCGGAACGAGCACGACGGCGACAACCCGGGCTTGCTGGCGGCGCTCTCCGAGTCGGTGGTCGAAATCGAGCACGACTCGCCGGGCCTCATGGCGACCCTGGCGATGACAGCCTCCTCCTCCCCGGCGGCCCCTCCACCAGCCGCCACGACGGCGCCTCCTCCAGCCGCGCGCCAGGCCACGACGGCGCCTCCTCCAGCCGTGCTGCCTCCTCCGCGGCGGTGGTGAAGATCGAGGACGACAGCGACGACGACGAATCGTGGTGGGACAGGGAGTAGGCTAGGCGGCGGTTAGGGTTTTCAAATTTCATTCAAAATCTTTGTAATATATAAGAAATATGAATGAAATTTGAATCGTTTCAGTTTTTTGGAGTCAATTTGAATACCCGCAAGGTGTTCGATCATATGTCGCGTTTTAGGGGGCGGACGTTTGGGGTGCGCCGCTGTGGGCGCGGTCAAAAAAATGGGCGGACACATGTCCACACCCCAATGGAGACACATTGGGGGGTGTCGGACACGAATTTGGAGGCCCCGATCGAGATGCTCTTAGCATCCGCGTAGAGAAACAGGCAATCACGAATTCACGATTCACGCGCGAGAATAAAATAACGGACATGGCAGGCCTCGGCCCTCGGGACTTCGTCCGAAGTTCAGTTCTCAGCTTGATGCGGACACGACACGTAACAAGTCCACCAGCACGGTCAACGCCTGTACTAGCAACAAATATAATAATCTGGCCACAGATCGACTAGAAGACGGCAATCCCACCCGTCCGATCTGAGGCCTTTTGACCAAACCACGGAACCACTGTCACAGTAAAAACGGTGCTTAATTTACTGCCGTTTTTGTATTTGCTTTGTCAACCAAAAGCCTTCAGCTTTATTTGCAGGAAAACCAAGAGCTTGAGGCTAAATGTTGAGAGCTGGGTCCACGAGTTAATTAACCCAAAGAAGAATGAGGGTGACCTTGACGTGCTTTCTTATCGTTAATCAGTGGAGGTAGGCTTCCGTAGTAGCCCATGTCATCGATCTGGTCCAAGATTAACCAGTTGACATGGTTCTCAGCACCTTTTTTGTTACCGTGTCGGTTAGGCTCGGCACCGGCGCCGGCGCCGGCGGGCTCAGTGCTGCAGGTCGCGATCGAGCTCGCGGCGGCAGAGATCGTATCATGGCTTTGCATGTACACCTAATTAACAGCGTGGAGTATCAGTAAGCCAAGCCAGCAGAGTGTTTGGAGTTTCCATCGTCCAGCCTGCTTGTCTGTCTACCACATGGTCGGAACGCTCGCACGCGCGCTATAAGAGCAAGTACAATAGTACAGCCAACATCTGGCTGTAAGAGATTGCCATGTCATCTATAGCCAGCCATATAACCAACATGTACAATAGTTAGATATAAAAATGTGTTACTTTATTAAGATGTGGCCCGCCTCCCACTCTCACAAAGTGCTTAGGAGCACGTGCTAGATCTGGCTCTTGCATGAGAGCCCACTCCCCTTCTCTCACTTCTTCTCTCTCCTCCATGTCATCCAACAAATATTATTTTAATCCTTATAACCTGCTTACATATGCTTATTGTACTTGCTCTAATCTATTTCCAGGGCTGATCCGCGCACGTTCATGTAGCGGGGAATTCTGAACCTGTCCATGCATCTCTATCAGGGCAGGGCAGACAGCGTGTCCAACACAGTTAATGGTCCAGCAGCAGGCGAGGTTCATCCACCTCAGGTGAACCATGACCCGGTGGACATGTCACCTTCTCCAAGATCGCTCTCCTGTTTCCTCGCTCTTCCCCTGCAACTTTTTTTTTGAGAAGATTACTGCATATATTAAGTACACAAACATAAGTGGTACAAAACGCAGAAATCTCGAGAAAGCTCGAGAAGACACAGGTGTCGCGGAACATAGCAGAAAGACCCCCGAAGAAAGGAAAAATTACAACCAGGTCCCTGCGAGATCTTTCTGCCCCCGAAACCACGGCCGCGACCACCCACCGCCGCCACAGGACGCCGGAGAGGGACACGAACCACCAACACGCCCAGAGGCCGAGGTCGCACCATCGCCAGAAGCTGGCTTTGAGAGTCGAAGAAGGTCCCCGCCGAGGCCGGCGAGGCACTGCCGCTGTGGCGCGTCGACCGGGGAATACCCCGTGCTTGCTCGGCATCAGAACCGGCCGCCTCCATCGACCACGTCGACGAAGCAGCACCGGCTCCACCACCACGAGCCACACACCTAGCACCATGGCACCAGATCTCCCGAGCACCGGCGCGGCCAAAGCCTTTGCCGGCGACGAAGCTCCTGCAGTTGCTCCCGGATCCACGAGCAGAGTCGGAGAAACCTCCGCCGTGACGACGACAGATCCGGAGCACAAAAAGCCAAGATTTGGGCGACGCCGTCTTGTTGCCGGCCAAATCTAGCCACTCCACCTCAAGATCCGAGACAGGCGACGGCGGCGAAGGCCTCGCATGACCCGGATCTGGAGGGATCTTATTCGGCGGCGCCGTCCACCTCACCGGAGCGCGGCGACGAGCACCCGAAACCCTAGCTAAGTAATCTTCCCCTAGACTACAGCTATACAAGGCCGGACGCCAGATCCATTGACCCCCCTTCCACCGGAGAGCACGAGGCCCTCGGGGAAGAGGAGTCGGCGGAGCCGGCGCCAGCAAAGAGGTTGCCTCCCTTTTCTCCTCTCCTGGCACTGTAGAAAGAGAGAAGGGAACGAACTTTGTTTCGTCTCGTCGCAATTGGGAGTTTCATCCCCTGCAACTTACCCGGAAGGAAGCACATCCAGGAGATCCCTGACGGCGAAGGGGGAGCGAGCGACGACTCATCGGTGTGGCAGGACGACGAGCATCCCCGTTTGAGTTGACCTGCCGGAAGTAAACGCGCGGGCTGGCTTCCCCATTTTTATTCCAGCCATGCGCTTTATTCGGCCAAAGGACACAGCAAAATTCGTTTGGTGGGTGTCCTTTAGCACTTACACTGATCCTAAAGCGCAAACAAGATCCCCCACCCGCCCAAGAGTAGACGACAGCGCCACCATACATACATCGGGAAGGTCTTCCATAACGCGTAGGCCTCGGCTTCCGCTTGCGCACGAGGAGAGGCCTTTTTATATCCGAAGCATCTCTTGCCGTGGCACATCTCGAGAGCTAGCTACACAGAGAAGATAAACGGGAACCATCGTTCCACTGAGCTTGCTGCCATGGGGAACTGCTTCGGCTCCGAGGAAGCCGAGTTGGAAGAGGCCGTGAAGACGCCGGGCCACCACGGACATGGACAGCCCCAAGGTAGGTATCCTCCCGGTTCCATTTTGGTGCTTGTTCTTGCCAACGATTTTGAAGTCTTGCCCAAGTTCATCACAGAGCATTCGCTTGCTCCCTTCAGATTTGCTTGATTTGCTCACTAAGAAATTTCTCGTGTCCTCTGTAGCAGCAGCAACTGCGGTCCGGAATCTTCCGGCCATGGCAGCACCACCGACCGCCCAAGCCATCGCCGAGGTAGGCCCGGGGCAGCACGCCAGGAGGTCCCCGGGCTCGTCGATGAGCAGCTTCACCACGAGAAGCAGCAGCGGCAGCACGACAGCCGGCGTCCCGGAGCCGGATTCCGGCACGATCCTGGAGGCGCCGAACCTGCGCATCTTCACGTTCGCGGAGCTCAAGGCGGCGACGCGGAACTTCAAGCCGGACACGATGCTGGGCGAGGGCGGGTTCGGGCAGGTGTACAAGGGGTGGGTGGACGAGAGGAGCATGAACCCCGTGCGCAGCGGCACCGGCATGGTCATCGCCGTCAAGAAGCTCAACCAGGAGAGCGTGCAGGGCCTCCAAGAATGGCAGGTACGATTCAGCAGTCCTTTTTCCGTCAAGCTCATCCGGAAATGCTTAGAAGATGGATATACTAGCTTGTAGTCGGCATCAAATAATTGCGGCCGTGGCTAAACTTCCCCGGTTTCTAGTTTCATACCGGCGGGGCACGCGTTCACGTGGCCAGCCGCCAGACCATCGTTTTCAGATGCTGATTCTTTTCAGATGCTGATTCTAGTATACAATATGAGCTTGTTAATTCGCTGGTGTGAAACCTCCTCACGCGTGACACATAGATTATCTGTACAAGTTGGCCGGCCGTCGCTGAAACCTCAACGGAAATGTGGGCGCCGGCCGATTATTTTTCGATCTCGATCTCGTGCTGATCTAACCACTGACGCACTGCGCACGGTTGGATTTTTGCAGTGCGAGGTGAACTTTCTGGGGAGGATACAGCACCCGAACCTGGTGCGGCTGCTGGGGTACTGCCTCGAGGACAGGGAGCTCCTGCTCGTCTACGAGTTCATGGCCAAGGGCAGCCTCGAGAACCACCTCTTCAGAAGTGAGTCATCATCCTGCAATTTTTTGTTTTGTTTTGCGAATATCCTGCAACTTCCTTTTGACCTGGCATTTTTCCTGTCTGTTTCTTTGCGACTTCACTCGCGTTTGATTTGACGTTGATTGGGTTGACTCCTTCTGACAACGACTTTGCATTGTGGATATTAAGTGTGATGGGATGGTCTGCTCGCAAAAAAACAAAGTGATGCCATGGTCATCACTAGACAGATCATTTGCCTCAATATTGCCAACCAATAGTATAGCGATCATTTTTTTAGAAACAATAGTATAGCGATCTGACCGTGGGGTTGGGTTGAAAAACCTGGTCATGTACGTTGATTAGGACCACCAGGCCCAAAGAATAAAGATCCGCACGGTTTGTACCAAGGCCCATAATTTACTTGCCCCACTAGGCCACTAGTTGAGAAACCCTCCCTGTTTTTTTTTTTTTTAAAGAGAGAGAAACCTTCTCTTGAGAAAAAGAATTTCGACTTTGAAAACAATATCTGGCTGTAATTTTTTGTTGTCCTGCACAAAATTGGGATAAAGATGATAAGTGAGTTTATAATGCTTATTTGTTTTATGACGGTACACTTTCTTCAGAGTTAGGGTTCATTGACTTTAAGTATGTACGATGGAACATTTTCCCGGTTTAATTGTAAAGTTTCCGTTATGGCACTTACAATATTTTTACAGTATGACACTTACAAGTTACAACACATACTTAACCTGATTTATAAGTTTATTTTTAACATTTGAGAATAAGCTCTTCTAGTATTTTTGGGAAAGTAAGACAATCCAAACTGGCATTTACCATGATACACTTGGTTTATAAAGCCTTTGTATTTACGATCCTTGTTGGTCAAAAAATAGTGCTTTTTTAATGATGCTACACTTTCTATAGAGTTAGGGTCATTGATTACTGGTGAACATATTTTCGATTTAATTGTAAAATTTCAAATAAATTATGGCCCTTACATTTTAATTGTAATAAATTATTACAACTTTCTAGAAGATTTAATCAAAATTGATAGTTGGTTTAGTACCTCGGTAGTAAGGCGTATAGTATTTATTAAAGTCAAATAACACAAAGTTTGACTCGGTTTTTAGAAAAAGCCATTAACATTTACAATACAAATTCAACATAGTTAGTTACTTTTTTTTAATGTGGTAAATGCACTTGATGAGCTTAAAATACTTAAGAGTAAACTGAGAAGATGAAATAGGGTAAACTGACAAGCATCCCTTGCAAGCAGAAAGCGGATCCGTCCAACCCATCTCCTGGGGCCTGCGACTCCGGATTGCCATCGACGCTGCACGCGGCCTCGCCTTCCTCCACTCGTCGGAGAAGCACGTCATCTACCGAGATTTCAAAGCCTCGAACATCCTTCTCGACACAGTAAGCTCATCTCCCAGGTCGCAAAGCTTAACACTCACGTACGCGCCCAGTTGATTAACCTGTGTACGTCTTGTCCCTCGTGTTGCAGCACTACAATGCCAAGCTCTCGGACTTCGGGCTGGCGAAGAACGGCCCGACGGGCGGCGACAGCCACGTCACGACGCGGGTGATGGGCACCTACGGCTACGCGGCGCCGGAGTACGTCGCCACCGGCCACCTGTACGTGAAGAGCGACGTGTACGGCTTCGGCGTCGTCCTCCTGGAGCTCCTCACGGGCCTGCGCGCGCTGGACACGGCCCGGCCGGCGCCGCAGCTGAACCTGGTGGACTGGGCCAAGCCGTACCTGGCGGACCGGCGGAAGCTGGCCCGGCTCGTGGACCCGCGCCTCGAGGGCCAGTACCCGTCCAAGGCCGCCGTGCGGGCCGCGCAGCTCACGCTGAGCTGCCTCGCCGGCGACCCCAAGAAGCGGCCCTCCATGGCCGAGGTCGTCGTCGTGCTCGAGGAGATCGAGCGGATGAGGCCGAGGCACCGGCGCGGGGCGTCGCCGGAGGGGGACGCCGCGCGGAGCGTGCACGCTGGTGGGCATAGGCAGCGGCCGCGGCCGAGGTCCGGGTCGGACGGCGCGCGGAGCGGACACCCGTCTACAAGCCCGAACGTTTGGATTTAGGTCAGCGCATGTTTTTTGGCCCAGTTTTAAGTTGTTGGGCTTGTCCTGCCACGTTTGGCCCAGTTTTTTGGCCCTGGAAGTTGGACGACTAGAGTGCAAAGTGAGATTCGCAGGCTTGGTACGCGTGTGGTTGGATCCAAATGGCCGAATGATGCAGGTTGCTCCTTGTCGTTCCCGTCCTCACAGTCACAGGCTTCGATTATCCCTGTAGTAGTGTAGTTCATTATGAAGTGTAATTTTCTTTAGGGGTAACCAAATTGTAATTCACGCGCAGGAGTTTTTCTTTCGGTTAGTTTTTAGCTACATTTTGACGAAGAGGTGCTGAACGTAAACATCCACTCCCGATACAGGTCCGAACTCCGAACTCTAGTGTGTATGGCTATCCTTCAAAGAACTTGTGTGAGTCGGTCGTCACGACTCACGAGGTGCTCCAGAGTGCGTACCTGCAGCTGCCTGCATGGCGGGGACGACCAAATTCGATTTCTCCACTTTATAGCCAGTCACAGCCAGACGCTACATTAATATTTTGTCCGTGCGCTCTTTAAAAGGCATGGCCCGATTTCCTGGTTCATCCTTTTGAACATTCCCGTGTTTACACGTGAACATACAGTCGCGAATAATCGACGCATACTGCTCGCCCACGCAGCTCGGTCTCGCCCCTACACTACGGCCGGGTGCATGAACGGAATCTCATCCAATATCTGCGTGTCCCCCACAGATCTCTCATACGAGCAGTACAAAAGAAAACACAGGGGAGGGACGAATGATATGGTGGTCACTTGGCATTCCTGAATTCACACCGAGAGTAGATGCAAATGCCGTTGGCAGCGTTGGCGGTGTCGCGTCTCCTTTGATTTGTTAGGTTTAGGTGGACATGACTGATCTGCAACTCAACTGCATCTATCTACACGTGTACGGTTTCAACTGCACCGATTTATTGGAGCTCGTTCGCGGTTGCATGCGGAAACGCGTGCGCGGCGCGGGAATTTGGAGCCGCCCGAGCGCCACGGTGAGCACGTCCGCAACACATTTCAGGAGCGCGACAACGACAACCAAAGCTCAGCTGCGTGCGTCCTCATCCTGCATGGCTGCAACCTGGCTGATAGCTGTCTATCCTAGCTTGACGTTCAGCCAGAAGCTTACGATCCAGACTCGGAATGCATTTCAAAGAATATGGGCCGTTTGAGTGCGGACAGGATTAGCTCACTTAGAGCATCTCCACCGGGGCCCTCCAAATTCGTGTTCAGCACCCCTCAATGGGGCCTTCATTGGGGTGCCGGACATGTGTCCGCCCATGTTTTCGACCGCGCCCACAGCGGCGCACCCCAAACGTCCGCCCCCCAAACGCAAGCAAATCATCGAACACCTTGCGGGCGGCGGATTTTATTAAATGAGATTTAACAAACTTACAATATCAAATCTAAACGAGATTTAATAAACTAAATCTAAACCGCCGGCGAAGAAGATGCGAACCAAGCGCCGCGGGATCATCAAGAAACTTGCATGCCTCGATGATCTGGTTTCGCGGCGCGTGGTGGACTCTGATCTACCCATGGCGGCCACCACGGCGGAGGGTGCGGCCGATGACAATGAAAGTCTTCGGTGACCGTGACGCTGCCGTCGTCGTGGAAGATTTGCCTGCAATTGCCGGCGCAGGTGGTAGCGGCGCGTCGTCGTCGTCAGAATCGACCCATTCCGGCGGTGCCTCCCGCATGCCGGCCGGGAGGAAGAAGCTGCCGCGTCGCGCCTCGTACTCTGCCTCCACCGTCCTGTCCCAGTACGGCGCCGAGACGACGTACTTAGGGTCGCGTCGCTCCTCCCATGACATAGCTGTCCGGCAGAGGTTGATGTAGTCCACGCGAGCCTGCCCGCTGAGACGCGGCGCCACCGGCACGTTGACGATGTTCGTCACCCACCCCTCCGGTAAGGTGACGCCGGGCTCCAACGGGGTGTTGTTGCGGATGTAGAGCCGCGCTTCCTCCTCCGACAGCATGGTCCGATGCGGCATGTTCGGAGGCGGCATGGTTGGAGGCACGTTGGCGTTGGCCATCTGCTGCTCCTGGTTGCGGCGGCGCCGCTCCTGGGCCTCCCGTTCTTCCTGGGCGCGTCGCTCGCAGCGTCGACGCGCACGGTCCGCCGAGAGGCGGTCGCGGTAAAGGCGACCTTCTCGTTCTTCCTGCGTCTCGCGGGTCGCGGCTGCCCGCCATGCTGATGGCGCGACTTGGGAGAGGGAGACGGAGAAGTGGTGGTGTGGGGAGAGGAGGGCTACGATGCGCCCGGGTTTTAAAGGCGGCCGGAGGAGCGGTTCGCCTGGCCACGCATTGACGCCGACGACGCGTGTGCAGGGCGCCGCCGCGGGCAGCCGCTGCGACTGCAGCACGCGTCGCTTCCGTCTGCGCCATGGGAATGGGCACGGCGTTATTGCGAGGCGTCGCTTCGCTCTGCGCCCCGCCTGGGAAAAGTGCGGAGCGTTATTGCGAGGCGTGCTGACAGGCGAGCCGCCGTCTCGTCGCCTCGCCATTAAACGCGGCGCAACGGCCTCCTGCCAAGCCCAAGTTAACACTGGGCGCGCCGCGCTGTCTCTATGACGGGCGGGCCAGCCCTGTCAGACGCATGTCCGCACCCATGATTTGGAGGCCTTTTCGGGGGTGCCGGACACGATTTTGCTCGAGGCGACCCTTTGGGGGTGCCGCTGATGGCGTTTTTAGGCGTCCGGACCCCAATGGGCCTTTGGGGGGTCACTTGGAGGCCCCCGGTGGAGATGCTCTTACCCCTTCGTATCCCACTCATGGTCCTTTTGCGCTTCGACCCTTGAAAGAACCTCTATATTAACAGGACAGCTCATTTGTGCCATCATTTTTTTTTCCTGTACCACATCTTTTCCTGGACGGCATCTTCTCTTCGCTCTCTACTGTTTGAGTTCAGGTTTGAAATCCCATGTTGCGCGCAAGACCAGCTCATCCGCATCATTTTTTCCCGTAACCACAAGAAGCGGAGGCGAACACTGGAACTAAACGAATAAACTGCTTGAAATCCCCTGTTTAACTTGGTTTCGTAACAAAAAAAAACATATCTTAATGTATTCGCCACTTCTTTTAAAACTAGCAGAACATTGGGAAAAATAAGATACTTTTACAATAATTATTAATACCTTCGAGTACATCAGAACATCAACGACATAAGCTGTTCGCAAAGCACATTTTGCTTGTAAGTTCAGAATAACTAAATATAATACTACACTAATTATGGACAATCTTGTTCCACCGCCATCCACATCCAAGCACAAGAGCAAACCTACAAGACAAAAGCAAGAATAAGAAACAACCATATATTTTAAACGAACCATCATAATCCGAGAAATAAGAAAATTACAAGCCACCTATTTTATAGTTCCAAGTTATAATGGTTTAAATTAAAAACATAATTTCAGAAAGCACATGACAAAATATTCAGAGATTTTAGGCATTCCATGGTCAGGTTTGTCCTTGTGTTATTAATGCCCCCCAAAATGAAAGCGCCACGATTCGATCCTTTTACTTGGGATGTGTTCGGTTCTAGAACCGCGGGGGACGGAACGGAACCATTCCATTCCGAGGGCATGGAACGGTTCCGACCCCGTGTTCGGTTCGAAAAATTCGAGGAACGGAACGGTTCCGACCCCGTGTTCGGTTCGGAAAAATTCGAGGAATGGAACGGTTCCGACCCGTGTAATAATAATTATTTTTTTCCTAATCTGAGTGAACAAGCAGCTAATTAATCAAGATTAGGAATAATTAATCAAGATTAGGAATAATTAATTAAGTTTAGCGATAATTAATTAAGTTTAGCGATAATTAATTAAATTTAGCAATAATTAATCAAGATTATTTTTTTCGTTAGCGAACCGTTCCGCGCCGTCCGGCCGATTTGGCCGGATGACTTGGTTCCGCATATCGTAGGAATATTCCGTTCCGAGGAACCACTCGGTTCCATTCCTTTCGCCCAACCGAACACAGGAACGGGTCCTAGGGACGGAACCGACCCGTTCCGTTCCTCCTAATTCTGGAACCGAACGCATCCTTGTATGTCACCATATTGGTCAACATGCGAAACCATGTGTATATTAAGTAGGAGCAAGATGGTGAACAAGCATGTCAGTTGACACCGCCTTGGTATCCGAATTGTTGTCTAAAACGTCAAATATTCATGTTATGGAGGGAGTACTAAATATTAAACAAATCATGGCAGCGAACAAAGAAATCCATATCTATTTATTCTCAATATAACAAGTCTGATTCACTTCCACACATGAGTTGTTGCCAGGAGGACAGATAAACGCAGGAGCACATGAGTTTGTCACAATTTGGCACCCATCGAGCAATTTCAGTGAAACTAAGTGATCAAAATGTTCAGTGAAGCTAAGTAACATGCACTGGCACATAATTAGAAGAAGATATATAAGAACAAAAGTTAGGGGAGTGGCCCAATGGTACCCGTACGTTACATGAATACGTGATACTAGATACACAAGCACGCTCCGCCACACTGCCTACAATTCATTGTGGCACTCTGTGATAGGAATAATGAACTCGTTGACGGTTTGTACAAACTTTTGTTGTTTTAGTCTGTCCCCTAAATTAAATACATGAGCATGCAACTGAAACTCCAGTGTCAACATCATTTTTCATTTGTAGACCAGCGTGCCATTTATGTGGGTACGTCATGTATGAAATTGAGGTTTGGGAAGTTTCCTTAGATCATAAGCAACATAGGTACAGGTGGTTCTTTGGGTATACAAAACAGTACATCGGGAAAATTATAAAAAGAAGGACAACAAGCAACAGAACGAGTATAGTAATGGTGGTTAGAGAGAAGTGCCGGATAGCCCTCTCCCCCGCTACAGTAACCGAGGCGAAAAAGAGGCGACTCGGGGTCGAGGTCTCCGCCGCCGGATCTGCTGCTCCCCTCTGCCTCCGGCCGCCGTTCTCGGCGCCGCGAGGTGGGGGGGAGCCTCGGCTCCGGCCGTGCGGGTTGGTTTGTTGGTTACTAGTAGTTAGGTGTGTGTGGTTCCCGGTGGCGTCCCCGATGGCGGTGTCGGCGGCGTCTGCTTCGGGCTTGTCCTCCCCCTCTTCCCGCTCCGGTTTCGTCGCCGGCGAGGTTGTGGAGGTCTTCGTCGAGCGCGTCCTTCCCTCTGTGTTCCTCTGGCCGGCCGTGGCGGCGAGGGGAGGAGCTGGTGGTGGGCGTTGTCTCGCTTTTGGTGCAGGTGGCTCTGGTGGTCGCCTTCTTCGTTGCTCCTGCTTTGGCGGGCCATGGTGGCTCGGGATGCAGTGGCTGGAGAGGCTGGGGTGCGGCTGGTGGTGGTGGTTCTAGGTGATGGCGCGGCGGCTGGTTGTCGGGTGGATGCGGGAAGACGGCGTCGTGGCTGTGCTCGTTCATGGAGTCTAGATTCCGGCGCGGAGCGGCGGATGGTTCTTGCAGCCTTCTTCGACATGAGGTGGCGTCTCCTTCCCGGTGTGCTGTGGTACGGCGTCGCCGCCGTCGCCTAGGAGCTTTGGGCAAAGCTCAGGATCTGATTGTGTTCTTCAGTGGTGGCTAAGGGTGCTTGGTGCACTTTTCCTGGACTTCTTTGTAATTTTGTGTTTCCTTGAGGTCCTGGTTGTAAAGTGGCTTTGCCACCTGTTCTTTGAATCGGATCCTTTCCTCAAAAAAAAAAAAAAAAAGAACGAGTATAGTACCACTGGCAACTGTCCTACTTCGTAAAGGCAAAAAACAAATGATGTCTGAAGACCCTGAGATATACAGAGAAGAGGAGAAAAAAAAGAACACAATTGTCAAACATTCTAGCCATGGCTTATGCTATATGATTTATATTTTTGTGATAAGAATCTGCAAGGATTATTACTCGGTCATTTCTGCTTGTATCTACCATAAAAACTCTATTGTAATTTTTTTTTTATCGGGACAGACAAAGAATGCACTACATCAGTATCATAGTAAATTCATAACTTGTGGGTATACCTCTCTTCAGCATCTGGATACAGAAACAACATTCATTCCAACCATCAATAGGTTGGCGGGCATTTTTGGAAGGTCGTAGAAAGAATTAACCTGTCTGGCACAAACACTGAGCTTTCTAATTTAGAAATCGATAAACTTTCCAATATACATCGACAATATACCCATTTTCGTATTTCTAGACGGAATAAGCATCACCTAAACCTCTTATTATCAGCTGGAAAAATGATCCAATACAACAGGCACCACATGGGTAAAACAGACCACTTTTCTTTTCTTTTGAACTGATCACAACACCATCGATCAATAAGAGCTATAAGAGCAGCCACACATGAGTTACGCTGAACCAATTTTCCCTAGGCCGGCACTCAGGATTGGGGCAATTACACAGGACTCGGTAGTGACTGAGAGTGCTCCCTTTTAGCCTGGATTAAAGTGTAGAAGAATGAGAAAATGGAAAGTGCAGAAGAAGATTATTTAAACTGAGTTTACTACAGTTAAACATTTTGTATTTGGGGAAAAGGGGAGCCTGCACCCATAAATATTTAAGCTACAGAACGAATTAGGATAGGGGAAAAAATATGCTACGTAAGTTCATGAGCTTGGCATAGCTTGATCTACTACTTTGATTACTATAGAACAGAGTTTTAGCCCTAAAACAACAATCGGCTACCGCTAAGACACAAATTTGGAAACACACAAAAGTCATCGTGGGCATAATTTGCAGACCAAATGGGCATGTACTAGCAGATAACTTCAATATAGCAAAACGCCAATGGATGAACTAACCAGATTGACTTCGGCTCCTCCAATCTTCACGCCACTTGCCGAGGAATCAGTTGGTGGTAGAAACTGAGCCCCATTACGGGAAGGTCCAGCGCCGCAGGTGGAAGGGGCCGGTCCAGATCCGGAGCGCACAGGATGAGCTTCGTGCTCCGGAGGTGGATGCACTAAGACGAGATGTAGTGGCGGCGGCGGCGTGAGGTCCAGCTCGGGCTGCATCTGTGCTTCCCTGTTCTTGGTGCCCCAGCTAACCCTAGAACTCCATTTGAAATCGAGGCTTCTCTTGCAGGGCGTAGACCCGTTACTTCTTACTATGGTGGAGGGGATGCCATTATACCAATGCGTATTGACTACTGCGTAGGAACAGCGATAGCGATTGTGGATTAAAAAGTGGATCTTTTTTCCTTTCTTATCTTGCGATACGAAGACCTGTCTGTTTAGGGACTCTTTCCTTTCAATGGACATACTTGCCTAGAAGTGATTCTACCTTGAGAGCGCTTCCCTCTTTTCTGATTCCTTCCCTTTGACCACCGAAAATACAACTTCTAATAGCAAAGGCTATTTTTTAGATGTTTCAAAAACCGCATTCTTGCAATTCATGTGCGGTTGGCATCTATTTTCTATTTTTCAGGCTCGTTGCTTCGAAAATGGGAAACATCAAATGCTTTCTACTTGTGCAAATCGGACTGGAGGAGGAACACATACAGGATGAAGACGAGACTGTTCGATCAATATAGAATAAATCAGGACGTTTTTTGCATATCCGGCAACAACGGGACCGAGCCTCACAAGGGTGTTGATCCTGTCCCCACGTACAAGATCGAACGGCCCATGTTCTTTTGAATACATTGTATCAGCTAACATGTTGTATCACTAGATCTTCTCTCGTCCCGAGTAGTCCCTTTCTGCTAGCGTTCCACGCCGGGCCACTCCCACTGCCACATCTCATACTCACTCTAGTGGTCCATGTTACCAGTAGTTTAACATTGGATCTCAAAACCATTCCATCACTCACATGTTTGTTACTGACTAAACCATGCATGCTTACCTGCCATCTCTAAATATAGCCATGCTCGTAGTTTATATTCCACAAACTCTCACAAAATTAGGCACCTAAGCATTACAACTTATTCACGTAATATCACACTAGTTTTCCTTCACTACACAGCACAATCTTTTCGGACGAATCCTTTCTGTGATGGACGGCCAGGATTCGCAATATGACAATCAGGAGATGTATCCACCTCCAAATTCTTTAATATTTTTCTTCCAAACCACATATGTCCTAACAATTTGATTCGTACGATGTTGCGTCGAGCATGCAACACAACGGTAGCGATGGCCAATGGTGATGACAACATTGCAAAAGGAAAATCTAGACCGTTGGCTTGTTTGGACCGAGGAAGACAACATTCGACTCGTGAGTAGTCTTACCAATTGGTTTATATATTTCATGCTTTTCTTACGAAACTTGTGGGAATGTGATTAGTCGCAGATTAGCGCATGGTTGAATAACCCCATCGATATAAACAACAACAAAAAAGAGGTCTGTTGGAAGGACGCCGTGGCTGGCAACACTAAAAATAAATTATCTGGCCAGGGGAGGGGCGGCAAAAACTGCAAAGATCATGGAAACAACTTTTTTGGTAGTTCTTCCCAATAATGTTTGCAGTTTTGGCGCTCCTGCTCCGGTCGGACATATTGTTTTTATTACAATCCGCCAACGTTCTTCTAGTAGACCTCTCATTTTTTGTTGTGTTCCACTGATTGAACCAGTGGAGTTATTCAACCAAGAGGCAATTAACGATTAAAAAAAATATTCCAACAAGTTTTGTAAAGAAAACATGGAATATAAAAACAATTCGTAAGACTACTCACCAATAGAATGTTGTCTTGCTCGGCCCAAGCAAGCCGCCGCCTTTGGTTTTCCCCTTTAACGGCGTCGTCACCATCTGGCTCGCCTTGGCCATCGCTACAAGCATGCAGCAACATACGAATCAAATTGTTGTGACATATGTGGCGGGGAAGAAATTTTATTGGATAATTTGGTGCGAGATACATCTCCGGACTGACATATTGCTCTATGAGAGTTGCGCGGGATAAAGCTACGAGTATGACTAATATAGATGGCATGTACGCAGGCATGATTTAGTCAGCAACAAACATATGAGTGAGTGAGTGAGTGGTTCTGCCAATTTCAGATTTTTTTAAAAACTCATGTGCATGCTTTCAGGTTTGACGCTGGAAAAGTCCAGTCGTCTAAGATCTTCGAGCACCGATTCAACGGGCATGTATATGCACCGCAATGTTTTTTTTAATTGCAACTACTAATGAGCTTTTGTTCAAAAAAAACTACTAATGAGCTTAATTATTTTGTTCGTGTGCGCGATTCCCATCACCGAGAAAAAACGGTACTCCCTCCGATCCATATTAATGGCCTCAACATTGTCTAGATACGGATGCATCTAGTCTAAACACTTAACTAGATACATCCGTATCTAGATAAAGTTGAGCCATTAATATGGATCGGAGGTAATACAAATAATTTTGTCAAGAATTTTCCTTGAGTCATGCATTCTGTTTAACATTGAGTTAGCTGTATAAGTTTTCACCCATTGAGTTCATTAATACTTGCAATTAAATCCAGGGCTGTACGAGTAGTTTTCTTTTCTTACGGCCGCCGCTGATAAATCCGGATGGTGCGGAAAAATGAAAATAAAGGAATTAATCAGATGTAACGGCTGAGAAATCTATCCTAACGCCCGTCGTTAGCGTCCCCGTTGTAGTTGTGGATGTCCTATGCCACTATGAGTTCGCACATACATGACGTCGATCATTTTGCTGTTTTTTGTTAATTTCTCTATGATTTTGCGGTCGGGTCCAAATTTAAGCCGTGGAGCCCCTGAAAACTAATACAGTATTGTTCAGATCAAATAATGGACTTGCCGAGCGCATGGTGACGGATGCTTATTGTCATTGATTGACCTGGCCACTGCAAACATAAATACATAAATGATGATGCGCTGGTCTGTTTAGTTGGCCGCTAATCACATAAGGCTATCCTTAAAGCTTTCGACAAGTTGCGAAGAAGTATGCTCTGGGCTGCGAGCGACAAAGTCACCGGAGGAAAGTGCAAAGTTTGCTGGACGAAGGTTTGCCGTCCTAAGAAGTTTGGAGGGCTCGGAATTCTTGATCTTGAGAAGTTTTCTCGGGCTCTGCGTCTACGTTGGCTTTGACTCGAGTGGGACGCCCCTGACAAGCCTTGGGTTGGCCTGGAAACCCCCAACAATGCTGCTGATATTGAGCTCTTCAACGCTGCCACGGACGTCACTATTGGGGATGGCAGGACGGCCCGCTTCTGGACGTCGTCTTGGCTGCATGGGACGGCGCCCATGCCTATTGCTCCAAAGATCTTCGCGGCCTCCAAGAAGAAGAACAGACGTGTCCAGAACACTCTCACCGACCTCAACTGGATTGCGGACATGTCGGTTCAGAACTTCTCTTTTGATCACATGATCGAGTTCGTCAACCTTTGGGATTGTCTTCAGGAGGTCACGCTTTCGCCTGGCACTGCTGACACCATCACCTGGACCCTATCCCCCAATGGAAAATATTCGGCTGGATCGGCATACAAAGCCCAATTCTTGGGGTCCATCCCATGCTCCTTTGGCAACCTGATTTGGAAAACTTGGGCGCCCCCGAAGTGCAGGTTCTTCTCTTGGCTGGTGGTGCAAAACAGGTTGTGGACCTCCGATCGTCTCGCTGTCAGGGGATGGCCTCATACCCCTTATGCCAGCTTTGCAGAACCCATGATGAGACGGCAAGACACATCCTCTTCGAGTGTCGCTACTCTCGCCGCATCTGGCAGGCAGCCGCGTCCTGGCTGTCTTGCCTTCCTTGGTTCAAGATCTTGGCACCGGGCGCCCCACCGTGCTTGCCTACTGGCAGGCTCTTGCGAAGACTCCAACTGCCCACCCCAAGGGTCTCAGATCGGTTATAATTCTGATATCCTCGGAGCTGTGGAAGGAGCGAAATGCGCGGGTCTTCAACAACAAGTTCACCATGCCGTCATCCCTCCTCGATAAAATTAAGGTTGAAGGGAAGAACCGGGTCCTGATGGGCGCAAAGCATTTTGGAGAGATTGTTTCCTGAGTTTTTACAGCATGTAATTCCTTTTACTTTGGCTTAGGCCGTGTCCGTTTGCTCCTTTTATATCAATAAAAAAGGCAAATCTTTTGCCTCGTTTCAAGAAAAAAAAACAGACCTAGTCAGGTATACTAGGTACGCACGGTGCCGTTTCTTCGTGGAGACTGAGCGATCTGCCTTGATCGTCATTTAAGGTGTGGTTGCTCTCCTAGGACAGTTTTAATTCATATGGGTCCATAGATGAAAAAAGCGTCGGATCGACCCGACTGTCGTAAAATGAACCATCGCCAGTTAACAAATATTGAGATTTTTAGTAAAAAGCACCGGAAAGTAGAAAAGTATAGGCACAAAACGTCATGTGTGAGTTTTATCTTTATCATACAGAATTCTAAATAGAATAGATTTGTACAATCACGAAGACCCACCCCAACTTATATGCAGGTCAGTGAGGTGTGTTTAAATAGGAGCTCACAAGCACCATATCCTAACCCGACCATTGCCATCCGTATTGGCAACTTGCACGATGAGGTGATGACACATTGCTCAACAACTTCGTGCACAGTAACACTATTTGCAGGGAAATTTCATTTGGTCTTCCGTGAAACAACTTATGAGCACATAAAAAGTCGAGATGTACGCGTAATTTTTTTGTCTAAATTTTTTGACATTTCAAAATATGTTTACGGATTAAAAAAATCAGGAGCATATGCTTCCGGGTGCCAAAACACCACCTCCTGCCATCTACATGTACTACACATAGAGAATACACGATATGTCAAAATCAAGAGGCTATATTGGTATTATGAGAAGACAATTTTCAATTAATCGCAGGAATTAGCATAAGAGTAGCGACTAGTAAGTTGCACAATAAGGCAATTTTTAACCAGGACAAAAGACTTGTCCTTTTCAATAATTAAGAAAAAGTTTTTACAAGTTTTAAAGACAATTGCCTAGGACACATCCTACGATTTGCATAAATGATTACTTTTTCGGCATTATATCACTCAAGGATGTAGCCCTGGCTAACCCCAAACATGTTTGCCTCATCTTTAATATTCGCGATGATGGTGGAGGTACGTGGTGGCATATTGCCGGAAGATACTTGCATTCCGCTCCTTCCCAATTCCTCGTGATACAAGCATGATCATGGAGGCAGTCGCTTTCCAAGCCCGTCATTTTTTGACTACATGATTAAGACATATAATCATAGCTGGGAGAATATCTCAGAAAAAAGACATAATTGGGAGAAAATACACGAATAAGGTAATATGAGAAAATACATATCTTTTTTACATGTTGTGTTTCATATTATTTATGCAGAAGGACTATAGTAAATAAGCATTTTTTTTGCCTATTTTCATAAGAAAGGCTAACATTTATTAGATCACATGTTTTACATGTATATCTTTTTCATATCAGATATCATGCATGGTGAAATTTCATGTTAATTTAAGAAACAAAAAATTATGTTTTTTTTTGCAGAACATGCACATATTTTATAAATTTGTTTTTTTTTTTTGAACAAGGAAACCACTGTCATTATATTCATCAAGGAATTACAGCACAGTGATTACACATATCATCCTTCAACAGGATTAAGCCTAGCTGGGCACAAATAGCAGAAGCAACAAGGTGGCAAAGCTGAAGAATACAACCGGAGCCTGCCAGGGGGTCCGGGGAGAAACCGGACGCGCGAAACCTGCAGCCATATTCTTCCGGGGCCTCTCTCGGCCTATCCAACCGTAGAGCCAGCGGCTCAACCAGCAATCGCGTTGGAAGACTCACATGAGGTAATGGATTGAGCTGAAGATCTTGAATGTCCATCACCGAGCTCAAATCGGGGGGGTTCTCGACCGCCAAACCTGAGAAACCGCAGCAGAGACGCTCTCACCCGTCTCCGGCATGTCCCGAGCAGCAAGAAAGCTTCGCCAACATTAGCATCAGCAGAATCATGAAGAAGTGCACAACAACTAGAGCAATTGTCATGAAGCTTATAGGATGAATTGGCACCAACAAACCGAAGAGACTGATAGCAAATAAACGCCACCAGGAAGAAGTCACCTATTGGCACCAAGAACTGACCGGAGTTTCCACCAATCTTACAGGTAGCCAGGATAGCCTGATCAATCCCAACGCCACCATGGGCAGGCAGAACAAGGAGAATCTTAGCACACCTGAGAGGATAGATGAACTCCATACCAGCAACATCATCGCTGGCATACTCCCATCTGATGCAAAAGAGCTTATTGAAAGCAAGAGTCGGCAAGGCCACAGCAACCAGCGCCTCGGTCTTCAACCTCCGAAGCACAAAGAGGCACATCTGAAGCCTTACACACCGCCAGGAGCCGCTCCAGCTCTCCCACGGCAACACCCTAGTGCCAGCTCCAGGACGAACAGATCCGACGCAGCACCAACCTCTTCCCTCGCCACCACGGCCGGCCGGAGAGGAAGGCGCCACAGCACATCTGCAGAACTTGATCTGGCAAGAACTGCCATTATTGAGGAAGAAGCCTTCGGCCCAAACACCACCCCCAACCAACCTCCATCAAGGAAGCTCACCGGAGGCCATGAAGGCAAACTCACCCGTGCCTGGCAGGAGCACCAACGAGAGAAGGCTCGGCATCTCGCCAAACGCCACGAAGGCCATAAGAACAAGACTTACACCTACAACTACAGCGAGAGCCCCTAGATCTACCCTATACAGAGGTGCCAGGCCACCACCTCGAGCTCCACTCCGGCCGGCGAGGCCAGCGGAGGGAGATCGGGGCGGCGCCGGCCAGACAACGGCGACTCTGCGACCGGGGATGAGAGGAAAGGAAGAGGAGGGGAGAAGACGGGTCCAAAGAGAGATAACAAGCGCTCTCTATTTTATAAATTTGTTAAGTACACTCTGGCCGAACTCATGAGCCACGTGATCTCATATTTTATTAGTACCATCTCATCTCTTATTTTCTTCTTTTGGAAAGAAAAAAACAGTATTATTTCTCCTCTTGTTTATGGGCGATTATGTGGAGATGGCCTTCCACACGTGCTACGTATATCTGATCGCCATCTGCTGGGTTTAATTCGATGAACTACTTGGACTAGTTGAAGATGGAGATAGTACAATACGTACTGTATATAATATTCAAACTAAACCTCTCCGCTTCTTAACGCACAACAAGAAAGCCTACGTGCTATACACGGCAGGCACACACACAGAGTACCGCGTACCATTTCGTCATATTTTTTTTCAGGATAGTAGCTCTCGCAAATAAAGGACGCACAGTCAAGCAGACAAGAAGCTGTTGAGTCCACCGAAACGGCAGCTACGAACTGTCCACCCACT
The DNA here is from genome assembly GCA_947311845.1 of Poa pratensis. Taxonomy (NCBI): domain Eukaryota; kingdom Viridiplantae; phylum Streptophyta; class Magnoliopsida; order Poales; family Poaceae; genus Poa; species Poa pratensis. The sequence continues at coordinate 24,696,230 of CAMZMU010000050.1, forward strand.
TGATATATAGCACCGGTGAAGATTGGACATGTACTATCTACATGTACTCCCTCCGTCCAATAATAAGTGCCTCAGGTTTGACAAAAAGTTGATGTATCTATACGATCATGTATAGATACATCAACTTTTTGTCAAACCTGAGGCACTTATTATTGGACGGAGGGAGTATATCTTTTTCATATCAGATATCATGTACATGTACAAAAGATTACAAAAAGTTCGGCCAGAGCTGTTGGTTGTACTATTGTACTTGCTCTTATGAGCACATAAAAAGTCGAGATGTACGCGTATTTTTTTTTTAATTTTTTGACATTTCAAAATGTGTTCACGGATTTAAAAAATCAGGAGCATATGCTTCCGGGTGGCAAAACACCACCTCCTGCTATCAACATGTACTACACATAGAGAATGCACGATATGTCAAATTCAAGAGGCTATATTGGTATTATGAGAAGACGATTTTCAATTAATCGCATGAATTAGCACAAGAGTAGCGACTAGTAAGTTGCACAATAAAGCAATTTTTTTAACCAAGACAAAAGACTTGTCATTTTCAATAATTAAGAAAAAGTTTTTACAAGTTTTAAAGACAATTGCCTAGGACACATCCTACGATTTGCATAAAAGATTACTTTCTCGGCATTATATTACTCAAGGATGTAGCCCTGGCTAACCCCAAACATTTTTGCCTCATCTTTAATTTTCTCCTTCCCGGTTCCTCGTTATACAAGCATGATCATGAAGGCCGTCGCTTTCCAATCCCGTCCTTTTTTGACTACATGATTAAGACATCTAATCATAGCTGGGAGAATATCTGGTAAAAAAAGACATAATTGGGAGAAAATACACGAAGAAGGTAATATGAGAAAATACATATCTTTTTTACATGTTGTGTTTCATATTATTTATGCAGAAGGACTATAGTAAATAAGCATTTTTTTTTGCATATTTTCGTAAGAAAGGCTAACATTTATTAGATCACATGTTTTACATGTATATCTTTTTCATATCAGATATCATGCATGGTGAAATTTCATGTTAATTTAAGAAACAAAAAATTATGTTTTTTTGCAGAACATGCACATATTTTATAAATTTGTTAAGTACACTCTGGCCGAACTCATGAGCCACGTGATCTCATATTTTATTAGTACCATCTCATCTGATCTTATCTTTTTTGTTCTTTTGAATGAATAAAACATCTCCTCTTATTTATGGGAGATTATGTGGAGATATGGCCTTCCACACGTGCTACGTATATCTGATCCGCATCTGCTGGGTTTAATTCGATGAACTACTTGGACTAGTAGAGGAAATAAACCGTGCATTGGTTTTCGCTCGTGAGTCCCAGGCGACTCACGAGGCGATTTGTTTTCCTGCCCTAGCGCCGCCGCCGCCGGCCACCGGCGGGAGAGCTGGGCCCCTCTCCTTCCGCTTGCCGCTCCGGCGGCAGGAGGGAGGGGGACCCCGTTTTTTGCATGGTACTTAGGGTTAGGAGTTCTCTACCATGGCGCGCCGTTGGGGTGGTGGGAGCGGCTCCCGGCCAAATAAATCTGCCTCAACTCTTCTCCCACACCGGCATTGTCCTTCATGGCAGAGTCTCGGAGTTGGTGGCACTGTGTGCTTGCCGATCTTTCAAATCGGTGCCTTTAGGGTTCATGGATGGTGTCGGCGAGGCGGCGGCGACGACTCCATCAGATGGTTTTTTCCTCCTGCTCTGTCCCTGATGCATGTAAAATGCATACATGAACTTTGCACTTTAATTGCTTATATTCCAATCATATTTGCATCATATAAGGGTTATATCAATGCTTTATAATGATTTTGGGAATATTTCATAGTTTTCCCATTTATTTGGAATTAACCCTGTTTTTCCAGAAAACGTCTTTTTTAGTGTTTCAGACTTTCCGGGAGCTTCGGGACTCCAAAAAGGGCAAGGCCAAAGAGCACGGTTCAGAATTTTCGAGACGAACGCAATGGGCTTAAATTGAAGACCAGAAGCCCAACAGGCTGGAAATGGGAGGGTCCCACGCGGCCTAAAATACCTGGCCGCGTGGGCCCAGCTCGTTTCCCCCTCGGAGCTCCGTGGCCGTCGATCTTTCGTCCACCGACTCCGTCTTGACCTAAAAACGCCTATAAAAAAGGTCCCCTGGCGTTTCGCGAAAGGAGGCGGCGGAGAAACACGAAACACACGAAACAGAAGACAGAAGGCTGCCGCCGGAGAAGATCGGAGGGGGGAAACGCCGCCGGAATCACCTCCGGAAGGCTCCTCCATCCCCCCTCCGGAAGTCTCCATCATCACCACCGTGAAGACCAGCACCATCTCCATCACCATCTTCGTGATCCACTTCATCCCCCTCATAGTTTGAGATTGTTCGAACCCTAGCTATTGTCTAAGTACTATTCTACATGTTTGTGAATTGTTACTTGTCATTGTTTAGTGGGGAGATTATATTTTCAGATTGTGTTGTATCACTTATACCATTGAATCATACCATGTCTTCGCGTTGTGAGTAGTTCTCTCATGTTCCTGGGGGCATAGGATGGATTGTCAATGATTTCTACTTAACATGTATTGAGTATTTGGTCAAGTTTTTATCTTTTATGATTGTCTTGATGTACAATGTATGAAGTGCACCATACATTGAGTAATGCATGAAGGTGTTTCACACTAGTGTAATGATTGAGGGAGACTTGGGAGGACACGTAAACCTGAGACCGAGTCATGAAGTTACATTAGGAGGGGATTTATATCGGGGACCTTAGAGTGTAATGCTATGGTGGGACTTTTGTCTTAATAACTCTTGTGCAGTCATTTACTTGGCCACATGATCCATCATAAGGGGTTTAGTTTATTTATTTAGCTACACCTAATTATGGCTCCGTCCAAAGAAGATTAAAACTTGACAAAATGTTTACCTTGTTGTTCTAGAAATATTTTTGCCATGAAATCCATGTAGCCCTTGGGAACGTTTTCCACGCATAAGAAACACACACTCAAGCTTGTCCTCTTGCTGCATAGGGGATTGGGCTTTCTCTCTCTTTGAGAGCTTTCACTCATCATATTTTATTTTCAGCTTTGCATTCTCTACACCAAAAAACCCAAAAACACTTGCATCATTTTAGTTTGTCTAGTGCATAGATAATAAGAGAAGTGACACTCTTATTTGAGAGGATAAATACTTATACCTTCTACTCCTCGTGGGATCGATACTAATACTTACACAGCGAAGACTTCAACGATCTCCTGCACTTGGGAGTCATCAAGACAGTTTTCTGGCGCCGTTGCCGGGGAGTGTAGCGCTTAAGTTTTTATTCTTGTTTGCACTAGATATTTATTTTCAGTTTTGCATTTAGTTTAGTTTTGCATACATCCATATATCAAAAACACAAAAAAATTAGAAAATGGAAAATACCAAAAAAACTGTTCCTGAGATAATGAATCTTTACTATGAATATATGAAAGCTTCTAAAATTGATGAGGAATTTAGAGAGTCAAGTGAACGGAAAAGACTAAAAGATTTCATGGAAAGTTTAAATTATATTGCTGGAGAGTGGCTTTTATTCCATAATAATACAACTTGTTGCTTTAAACAGAGAAAAAGACACTTTGGATTTCAATGTAAGTTCCATGAAGAACATGTCATAGCATCTTACAATACTAATGATTACACTCATTTAGAGATGGAACAAGTAGAGGAATTTGTTACTTATTATGCATCTAATGAATTGCACACCTTTGCTAATGAAAATAAAACTTGCCCTAGAGTTAAGAGATTTGAAGGAAAGGTCACTTCTATTCTTGAATATTGCATAGACAAGTTCTCTCAAAATATTTATGCTGTTGACTATTATGAGAAGGGAAAGGTTCCCCAAGAAAGTACTGATGTTTTGCAGGAAGAAGATGATGAAAACATAAGCTTGGAAGAGGAAGAATGTGAAGAAGTGGATAAAAACCTAAGCTTGGGGATGCCCATGCAATCTCAAGAGGATGATGGAAATGATGAACAGCTAGAGAATGAAGAGTTGGATCTCCCAACTTCACCATCAACAAATGATAGTAACACTCAAACTCAAAAATCTTTTGTTATTTATGAGAATCCATGTTATGATGAGGTGAAACTGAAAATGCTATGGTCCTATATGATAACCCATGCTATTATGATGAAACTAAAAATGCTCCTTTACTTTTATTAATGCTACTAGTGAACTTATTGATGATAATGAGGAGTATTGCTTAAATATGCTATATGATAATGCTTTAGATGATGGTCCTATGCTTATTGATAAACCTCCATGTTTAGTTGTTACTAATTTAGTGAGGATAAAAATGACATACTTGCTGTTTGTGATAGTGCTCTTACTCATGAGAGCCCTACTTTGTTCTTGAACTCTCCTACTTACACCATAGAGGAGAAATTTGCTTATGTTGAGAAATACTTATGTGGTTTGCAATTATCTTTAGTTCCAAATCTTTGTTGCAACCATGATATTAAACTTGATATTGATCTTATTAACTATTTTGAAAGAGGGAAGCATGCTAATAATCCAAAATAAATTTAATGATCCTTTATTTCCCAAATTATCTAAGTTGGAAGATTCTATTGGTTATATGGTTGAATACACTTTTACTACTTGCAACTATTATGAAAGAGGAGGTGAGAACCCTCTTTATGCTACTAATAATTATGGGCTGCAAGTAACTTTGTTAATATGCATTGGAAACTTCATTCATATACAAAATGCCAATGCATAGAAAGAAAGTTAGACTTCGTTGTTATTACTTTTGTGTTCTATTTTTCTCTCAACCAGGTTTCAACTTGACTATTATTTTGATCGGTTTGAGAGCACCATGGGACCCTGGTATTATGCATGGAACACTTCCCAAGAAAGAGGGGAACATCAAAGTTCAAGCTCCCTCATGAGCTTCATCTTCAATAAACAAAAAGTAAGAAGCCTAGCTATATGGCTATAAAGAAAGCGCTTTGCGGGAGGCAACCCGGTTATTTTTGTGTGTGATTTTTCTTTGTGTCCTCTTGCTGTAACAAGAGATTTTGTGTCTAGTTAGTTTCTGGAGTTTTTAATAAAGTGCCAAGTTTTACCCATTTTGGTCTTGAAAAGTTGCTTATAGCGTTCGGAGATTTTATTCCTGCACGAATCAGTGCACGGTATGATTTTTAATTCTTATTCTGTAACTCCGAATGAGCTCATATTTGAACTGTAGTTGCAACTTTTCATCCTCTGTATGCATGAATGTTTTCGGAATTTTTCGAGAAAGTTTGGTAGGGTAGAAAAATACGTTTTTCTGCTGCTGTTTTTCTGGACAGATTCTGTCCCATTTTGTTTGATGCATGCTTTGAGCTTTTAAGTTGAATCTTTTTGATCCAATTGAGTTTATGAGTAGGCATACAACATTATACACTTTCTGGACATCTCATATGAATTTTTGTTCAAGGATTATATGCAGCAAGAAACATATTTGTTTATCACTATTAATGCACCCCACAGAAAAGAAATGGGAGAAACGGTGTTTTGAAGTTTTTTCACAGGGATTGGAGGAGATGCACCAAGAGCTATCCAAGGATGGTGAAGACCATAAGCTTGGGGATGTGAAGACAAACCCACTGGACCTACACACTCTCGGTTTGCACACGTCCAACTTCTGTTTTTCGATCGAAACACTTTATCGCATAAACTTGGAGCGTCTTTTGTTTTGTTTTGGTTTGATTCGTTTTGAGTAATAGTTTGCAAATCCTTTTTGAAGAGCTATAACTTATTCATGTTTTGGTGTTGATTGTTATTTTACTTGGTTTAACATGGATTAGTTAGTTCTATGGACACTCATGCATGCATCTAGATGGTCAACTTTCTCCCTCTTGCTAGCCCAAAAATTCCAACAAATAAAAACTTGTTTCCAACGCCTTCAACCAAAGTTTTTCCAGTGAGTCCACCATATCTGCCTATTAGCTTTATGCTATTCCGAGGTTGTTTATCATGTTATTTTGTATTATCTATACCTCTGAATTAAAATGCTTATGTTGTTGATTGTTATGGGAAAAGTTGGTTATATAGCTCTCACGAACTTGATGCACACTTTACTTTTATTGCATAAATAAAACATGACCCATTGTGATTAAAATTATGATGTTATGAGCTTGACAAATGTCTTTGGTTGAGAGTTAGCAGAAATGTGCTGTCACATGGAATGCTTTTAACATTGCACTCATTTATATTTAGTTGATGTCATGTACTTTTGTTTATGGATGCTTACCATGGGTGAAATAAATGAGGAAATGGAGTAGGTTTAAATGAGTTTGTATAAATGGTTAGAGAGACGCCTGTGCCGCTAATCTAAGCCATGCATCATTCATGGTGGAAATTTACTTACATGCTATGGTAAACCGTCTGTGATACACCTTACAATAAAAAACTATCCAATGGTAAATAAAAAGGGTGTTGAGATTGTTCATTATGTTTGTTTGTCTTGTCATTTTGATATGGGCTTGTTCCATATCCTGGGACAAGAGGTACCCCAGTTGACGCACTTGATGATACTATTTTACTTACAATGATATTTAAATTGAACTTGCTTTGTTTCCCGAGTTGAGTAACACATGGAGTAGGTACTCGTATTCAAGGGGCATTGAGACTTTCAACCTTTACTTTGTCAAGCACATTACTCATATTTGGTTTCACTTTAAACTTAATCATTCAAGATGCTATGATAGGGGCAATGAGAGCTTGACACCAAGGATTACCATATTACAATCATTAAATTAAGTAGAGAAGTTCAGAAGTTAGACGAAACTTATTCATGTTTTACCTCTACTCATATATACATCTTTCCAAAGTGTCCACCTATCATATTCAGATTTTCATCATCACTCTATGACCAATGTAGGATGTCCATACTTATCATTATGCATACATGTGTTCTATATTACTTGCTACCATGTTACACTTTGTAAACTATCAATGAACATCCTTGTCTTGAATACTTGATGTCACTTCATAAACTATTAGCATATTGCTACTCCTTTGAAGAATGAATCATTTGACTATATGTAACAATAGTAATCATCTTTGATATTCATTGTTAAGTATTAAATTGCAAAGTCCATGTTAGTTTTATCATCTTCATACTCGAGGACGAGCATGGATTAAGCTTGGGGATGTTGATGCATGTAAAATGCATACATGAACTTTGCACTTTAATTGCTTATATTCCAATCATATTTGCATCATATAAGGGTTATATCAATGCTTTATAATGATTTTGAGAATATTTCATAGTTTTCCCATTTATTTGGAATTAACCCTGTTTTTCCAGAAAACGTCTTTTTTAGTGTTTCAGACTTTCCGGGAGCTTCGGGATCCAAAAAGGGCAAGGCCAAAGAGCACGGTTCAGAATTTTCGAGACGAACGCAATGGGCTTAAATTGAAGACCAGAAGCCCAACAGGCTGGAAATGGGAGGGTCCCACGCGGCCTAAATACCTGGCCGCGTGGGCCCAGCTCGTTTCCCCCTCGGAGCTCCGTGGCCGTCGATCTTTCGTCCACCGACTCCGTCTTGACCTAAAAACGCCTATAAAAAAGGTCCCCTGGCGTTTTGCGAAAGGAGGCGGCGGAGAAACACGAAACTCACGAAACAGAAGACAGAAGGCTGCCGCCGGAGAAGATCGGAGGGGGCAAACGCCGCCGGAATCACCTCCGGAAGGCTCCTCCATCCCCCCTCCGGAAGTCTCCATCATCACCACCGTGAAGACCAGCACCATCTCCATCACCATCTTCGTGATCCACTTCACCCCCCTCATAGTTTGAGATTGTTCGAACCCTAGCTATTGTCTAAGTACTATTCTACATGTTTGTGAATTGTTACTTGTCATTGTTTAGTGGGGTGATTATATTTTCAGATTGTGTTGTATCACTTATACCATTGAATCATACCATGTCTTCGCGTTGTGAGTAGTTCTCTCATGTTCCTGGGGGCATAGGATGGATTGACAATGATTTCTACTTAACATGTATTGAGTATTTGGTCAAGTTTTTATCTTTTATGATTGTCTTGATGTACAATGTATGAAGTGCACCATACATTGAGTAATGCATGAAGGTGTTTCACACTAGTGTAATGAATTGAGGGAGACTTGGGAGGACACGTAAACCTGAGACCGATACATGAAGTTACATTAGGAGGAGATTTATATCGGAGACCTTAGAGTGTAATGCTATGGTGGGACTTTATGTCTTAATAATTCTTGTGCAGTCATTTACTTGGCCACATGATCCATCATAAGGGGTTTAGTTTATTTATTTAGTTACACCTAATTATGGCTCCGTCCAAAGAAGATTAAAACTTGACAAAATGTTTACCTTGTTGTTCTAGAAATATCTTTGCCATGAAATCCATGTAGCACTTGGGAACGTTTTCCACGCATAAGAAACACACACTCAAGCTTGTCCTCTTGCTGCATAGGGGATTGGGCTTTCTCTCTCTTTGAGAGCTTTCACTCATCATATTTTATTTTCAGCTTTGCATTCTCTACACCAAAAAACCCAAAAACACTTGCATCATTTTAGTTTGTCTAGTGCATAGATAATAAGAGAAGTGACACTCTTATTTGAGAGGATAAATACTTATACCTTCTACTCCTCGTGGGATCGATACTAATACTTACACAGCGAAGACTTCAACGATCTCCTGCACTTGGGAGTCATCAGTCCCCGTTGCTGCGGCGTTGTCTCCGGCGCCAAGGTGGAGCAGAGACGATTCGTCCAGGAGTACGTGCAGACGGTGGTCTGCACTGGTGACAGCTGGAAGATGGTGCACCTTGTGGTGGGTTCGTGGTTGAAGGCTGACGGTTCTAGTTCCCTACTCCGACATCGTCGTGCGTGGGTGCCAGTGCTGAAGTTCGATGGCGTGTCCGGGGACATGCTGCCTCGGTCTGAGTCTTTCAACGGTAATGGTTTGTCCTATGGCAAACTACATTGGAGGTCCGAAAAGCTGATGATCAGCGATGGAGCCGCGTCGAGCTCGGTTGAAGAGGTGATCTGTCTATTTTTTCCTTGGTGGCTGCTACGGTGGTGCCGAAGAAGATGGATAGGAGTTGATTTGTCACATAGGTTTATCCTATCTTTCCAGATCTGTAAGATCGGTGTATACGTACTTTGTATCTCGTCTTTTATTTATCAATGAGAATCGTATTACCATGAAAAAAAAAAACTACTTGGACTAGTTGAAGATGGCGATAGTACTATACGTACTGTATATAATATTCAAACTAAACCCTCTCCGCTTCTTAACGCACAACAAAGAAAGCCTACGTGCTATACACGGCAGGCAAACACATACAGTACCGCGTACCATTTCGTCATATTTTTTTTCAGGATAGTAGCTCTCGCAAATAAAGGACGCACAGTCAAGCAGACAAGAAGCTGTTGAGTCCACCTAAACGGCAGCTACGAACTGTCCACCCACTTGATATATAGCACCGGTGAAGTGACCGAACTTGCACAGATACGTGCTCCCGTCGTTGTCAGACAAATCACTAACTATAAAAAGCTGAGCATTTGGGGAGCTCTCCGCGTTGTCAGACAAATCACTAACTATAAAAAGCTGAGCACTTTGGCGAGCTCTCCGCGCACTGTTGCGAGCAACAGTAGCTACAGTACGTATAGTGTTGAATAGTACCCATCGGTTTTTTTGTAAAAAAGTCCCTGAGTTTGCGTAAAATCACCAATCGGACCTCGCATCCCACGGCCCCTCGAGAGGAAGGACATGTTTGCAATTACGTGAAAGCCTAGGTTCTTTTTTGTAAAAAAGCCGCCACATCCCCCTTCCTCCTTCTTCTCCCGCGACACCGGAGCGCGCCACCGCCGCCGACGCTCTCCCCCGCCGCGCTGCTCCTCCGCGTCCAGATCGAATCACATGTGCGGCTCCGCCGCCGCCTCTTCTCCCTCCTCACCGACGACGAACTCCTGGAACGCCGGAGCTGTGCCGGAATCGTCGCGACCGTGCCCAGGCTTCGACCGCCGCGTTTCCTCGCCGCCGGCGACGCTCCGACGACCATTTAGGGGCGGCGCCGCTCCTATCGGATAGATCGCGTCCACGCGCCTCCAACGCTCCCATTTGCGTGTCCTAATTCGCGCCGGGTCGACGCCGGCGAGCTCGCCGTCGCCGCCGTCTTCACTGCATACGTCACTCCGCCGTGACGGTGGGCCCCGTTAGTCAGCGTCTTGATCTTTTCCACGAATAAAAAAAAATGCTGAAACACTGCCATGTGGGTCCAGTCCAACTAAACAATTTACAGAAATTGAATATAACGCTACAAAATCAATAGTCCGAAATCTACCTTCCCGAAAAATATAAAAAGTACATCAAAATGATTAGAAAAATAAACTTTAACTACTTATGGCATAATACAAACATTTTTTTGGACATTTTTAAAATGAACCCAATTCATTTAAACAATTTACATAAAATGAATAATAATACAAATTTAATAGTTTAAAAACTACCTACTGGAAAAATATGACAAATATGTCAACATGGTCAGAAAGAAGTAGATTTTAATTATTTACAAACATTTTTTGGACATTTTTAAAATGAACCCAAATCACTTAAACAATTTACAAAAAAAACTACAAAATCAATAATTTAAAATCTATTTACCAGAAAAATATGCAAAATACATCAAAACAATCAAAAAAAAATCTAATTATTTATAGAATAACACAAAAAAATTAAAAAAAATTAAATTGGTAAATATTTAGAGAAAATCGAACTGCACTTCCTCCGATTAAATAGAATTGGATTCAAGAAAAAAATACTTACACACTGTATTTCCTAACATTATGTACCTACATTAACTATTTAAGGCAAAATACAAATATATTATATCATTTCAAAATAGTTCAATTTTAAAGAAAATAAAACTAAACTCTCTCCAAACATACAATTACGTTTACTAAATACTCAAAATGATCCATATTTTGATATAATCATAATGTATTCCCTCGGAATATGAAGTTAAATAAAATATTTATGTCAAAATGGAAAACATAAGTTACCATTTTACATTAGTTAGTATATTGGAAGTAGTATAACTAAATTCTCTCTAATTGTATACTTAACTTTAAAAAATATTTGATAAGATGGATATTTGGAGCAAATACAGATTCATTTCCTCTGACTATTAACTCAAATTAATAAATACTTAAAGCAAAATATAAACAAACTATATCATTCCAAAAAAGGTCCACATTTAGAGATAATATAACTAAAATCTCTCCAAATATGCAATAAAATTTAGTAAATGCTTAAATTAGTCAATATTCTGATATAACCATAACATACTACCTCTGATTATAAAATTAAATAAATATTTACAGCAGAATGGAAAGCATAATTTAACATTTCAAATTAGTTAAAATATAATTAACTCTAACTATTTATGACATAATACAAACATTTTAAACAATTTAAAAATGAGCCCAATTCACTTAAACAATTTGCATACAATGAATAATCATACAAATTTAATAGTTCAAAAAACTACCTACTAGAAAAAAATGAAAAAATATCTACATGATCAGGAAAGTAAATTCTAATTATTTATAACATAATGCAAACATTTTTAGACATTTTAAAATGTTAAAAATTTAGAGAAAATCCAAATGCACTTCCTCTGATTAAATGGAGTTGAATGAAGAAAAAAAAAATCTTACACACTATAATTTTCTATCATTATGTAGCTAAATAGGATATTTATGGCAAAATGCAAAAAACAATTATATCATTTCAAAATGATTCACATTTAGAGATAAATACAACTAAACTCTCTCGAAACATGCAAATAAATTTAATAAGTGCTCAAATTAGTAAATATTTTGATACAATCATAATATATTTCTTCTGAATATTAAGTTAAATAAAATATTTATGGTCAAATAAAAAAATTACCATTTCAGTTTAGTAAACATATTGGAAGTAATATGACTAAATTCTCTCTAATTGTGTACTTGAAGTTTAAATTTTTTTGATTAGATGGTTATTTGGAGCAAATGCATATTCATTTCCTCTAATTATTAACTCAATTTAATAAATGCTTAAGGCAAAATATAAACACATTATATCATCTCAAAATGTTTCACATTTAAAAGTAATATAACTAAACTCCCTCAAAAAATACAGTTCAATTTAATAAATACTTAAATTGATGAATATTTTCATATAATCATAACATATTACCTCCAATTATAAAGTTAAATAAAACATTTACGACAAAACGGAAACCATAATTTACCTTTTCAATTTAGTTAACTTATTAGAGGTCGTATGGCTAAATTCTCTCTACTTTTATAATTAAATTTAAAGATGCTTAATTACATGGACATTTGGAACAAATACAAATTCATTTCCTCTAATTACAAACTAAATTTAATAACTGCTAATATAAAATATTTCCTCCAAATATGAAGTTCAATTACAAATTTACGAAAAAGCGTATTTAACCAGTACTATTATACAAATAATATACCAAAATTTGCACTTCTATTCCTTTCCATTAACAATAAACACACACTCAAATAAATCTTTTTGTCTTATTAATGCCAAGATACAAACAAATTTAAACAATTCAAATTGACTAATATTTATATACAATCTAAGTAGACTTCATCTAATTATGAATTTAAAATTAATAAATGCTCACAAAATACATATTCTCTGACTATAGAGTTATCTTACAAATTTATGAAAAAATACAAGCATTTCTGAACAATGCAATTTGCTAAGTATTTCGAGATACCCTAAACGACAAATTCCAGCAAATTTAAGCATTTTCAGTCCCGACAGATACGCCGTGTCGCCACGCCAAGTTGCCTAAAAAAATTAAAATTGGCAAATGTTTGGAGATAATTCAAATACATTTTCTCTAATAACAATAAAAAAATTATGGCAACTTAGAAACATATTTAAACACTTCAATTTGCCAAATATTTGGATATTCTTTAAACTATAAAAAAAATGCTCATAAACAATCAACACTACCTACGTACGGCAAAACACAAAACATAATTAAACAATTCAAAATGATCAATATTTCGATGTAATATAAGTAAACTTTCCCGAATTGTGAACTCGAATCCAAAAAATATGCATTACCACTAACTACATACTTAAATTAAATATCATTTAGAAAATAGAAGCATAATTAAACATTTCAAGCCGCTAAAATATTAGAAATACTCCAAAACATATCGACATGCTAAAAAAAATGATACTTATTAATGCCAGAATACAAACATATTTAAACAATTCAAATTCGCTAATATTTGCATACAATCTAAGTGGACTTCATCTAATTATGAAGTAATTTAAATTTAACAAAAACTCACAAAATATATATTCTTTAATTATGGAGTTATCTTACAAATTTATGAAAAAATACAAGCTAACAAAATGGCGGCGTGACGCCGCGTTAAATTCCACTAGTTTGTATGGATGGATGGCGTAATAACGTGTTTCCGAATTCCGTACTGTTTATGGCGGATCCAAATTGAGATCGCGAGAGGGCTAGCTTGCTGTTGCAGTCGAGCGCGCGACGTGTTCGTGCTCGTATCCACGAGTCTCTGGCTGCTGTACAGATCGAGGTACAGTGGCAGCGCTGCTTCGAGGTAGAAGAACGTCGAGATCCGGAGTCAATGTGAGTCAAAACAGGACGGCGAGACTTGACCGTTGCAGTGTGTAAATTGGGGTAACGATCGTTGTGCTCTAGGGTCGATCGGGTACGTGTTAATATAGTGATGAAAAGCCCATCATGTGGCAAATACATGGAAACGTATTTGGGTTGGAGTACTACTCCATACCTTTATACGTAAAATGCTAGAACCGTATTACATTGTTTAACAACCCCTCTTAATCACAACCTTCGGAGAGGTTGAGATTACGAATAAACTCATGAAGATTCTTGACTGGTAACACCTTTGTAAAGCCATCAGCAACCTGATCTTTACTAGAGATGAACTTGATGTCTAGCAACTTGTCTGCAACTCTCTCACGAACAAAGTGATAGTCTATCTCAATGTGTTTAGTCCTAGCATGAAACACATGATTAGCAGATAAATATGCGCGCGACGACGTGTTCGTGCTCTTCTCCACGAGTCTCTGGCTGCTGTACAGATCATCATGCATCTGATCGAGGTACAGTGCAGTGGCGGCGCTGCTTCGAGGTAGAAGAACGTCGAGATCCGGAGTCAGTGTGAGTCAAAACAGGACGGCGGAGACTTGACCGTTGTAGTAGACAGGCTAGTGCGGAGGTTCGGAGATTGCGAGGAAACGAAATCCTGTATAGCTTCCTGGGACTTTTGTTTCTATGTACAGTGTCAGTACTGGAGGACGTCAAAATCGCTAGTTGAAGAGTTGAGAGAGATAGGGGCAGTCTCTCGCGGTTCAGCTAGACCGGGCTTGATGGAATGTTTTTGACGGAAAACAGCGAGCACTGCTCCCTTTTATATTAAGAGGAAACCGGAACAAATGCCGACGAATTATTGGGCTTGATGGAATGTTATACTTTTCCTTCCCGACACGCGCCCGTCCTTGGACAGAGAATCCCTTCATCTCGCCGTCCTAACTCAGATGGTCTAACCCAATGTATGAACACATATATAGACAGAGAGATCAGGCGCCGCGCCATGCATGCATCCAAGGAGCCAGTTTGAAGCTTTGCGAACTGTCCCTGCACCGTAAGTGTAAGTACGTGTGAACCGTCTCTGCACTTTCCCACTAGTGATATCCACCTCAACACGGACGTCGACTGAATCACGCGCGCTGCCCGGCCGTATCTGCCCTTTCACGATCACGGTCTGGCTGGCCTGATCGGAGTGTTGTCTTGTGCAGATGGAGATAATAATGAAGATCAGCACTTGCGTCCCGCGTGGGACAACACTGTCCGTCGTCACAAGACCGGCCAGGCCAACTCGCTTCCCTCCACCAGTGTAATGGAGCCCGTTTTTGGTTGGTACGAAAGCGATCGGTGCACCCATGCATGTAATCTGAGCCGACTGATTGGCGCGATGCAATCATTAATGCTTGTATGCACGATGATCGTGGAATCGGTACACGTTTTTCTGGCTAAGCAGTACGTGAGCAAGCAGGGAAGGGCCGGGGGTGCTATTGTTCTATGTCCATCTCCGGCCAAATTTGCAATTTAGACTATTAACATTCAAATGTTACTAGTCTATGTTAATATCTCACTACAAAATGACATAGATGTAGTATCTACAATACCAACGCATACATAGTAAACGTATAGGGAGTACATTATATCTCTAAAGGTCCTACCATAGGATCTAACTACTCCCTCCGATCCATATTAGTGGGCATAGCTTTGTCTAAATTCATATGTATCTAGTTAAGTATTTAGACTAGATATATGTGTATCTAGACAAAGTTGTGCCCACTAATATGGATCGGAGGAAGTACTGTAATTTACCCATAAATCGATTGGATGTGTTTGTCCATGTATGAGAGTCTTCATCGTGACATGGGAACCCATAGGTGCTTAGTTACGTCGGTTAACTAGACCATAACATTTAGTTTCTCTTACAACCAGGGCCAAAAAGTACTAGGTAGAACAATATTTGCCGGTCACCACAAAAACTCCACAATTTTCCTTGCATGTGCATGTGGCGGTGGAATCATCATAGGATACGTACGTGATCCAAAATACTAGTTTAAACAAATATCCTTTCGAGAATGTATTGTCCGGTACTATGCTCAGCAAAAGAGATGCAACTTCAGTTGAGCTAACACCAATAATAAGTCAATGTTTTCAAGCTCACTTCCATGGTCCTCTACCACCTAGCGGTTTTCAAGCTCCCTAAGTGGGTGATCAAGAGAATTGAGAAGATAAAAAGAAACTTCCTTTGGATGAAAACAGGGGCTCGCACCCGTTGGTTAGCTGGAAGACGATTTGCAGACCTAAGGAGCTAGGGGGTTGACACCCACAAGTATAGGGGATCATTGAAATCTTCAATGTGTAAGTATAGTATCGATCCCACGAGGAGTAGAAGGTATAAGTTATTTATCCTCTCAAATAAGAGTGTCACTTCCCTTATTATCTATGCACTAGACAAATTAAAATGATTAAATGATGCAAGCGTTTTTGGGTTTTTGGTGTAGAGTTTGCAATAAAGTAAAAATGCAGCAGATAAATAGTAGCAGGTGAAAGCTCTCAAAGAGAGAAAAGCCCAATCCTCTATGCAGCAAGAGGACAAGTTCAAGTGTGTGTTTCTTATAAGTGGAGAACGTTCCCAGTGGCTACCTAGATTTCATGGCATAAATATTTCTAGAACAACAAGGTAGCATTTTGTCAAGTTTTAATCTTCTTCGGACGGAGCCATTATTAGGTATAGCTAAATAAATATACTAAACCCCTTATGATGGATCATGTGGCCAAGTAAATGACTGCACAAGATTTATTAAGACATAAAGTCCCACCATAGCATTACACTCTAAGGTCCCCGATACTAATACCCTCATAATGTAACTTCATGACTCGGTCTCAGGTTTACATGTCCTCCCAAGTCTCACTCAATTCATTACACTACGGTGTTCTCCTATGAGCCCATCTATGTGAAGTGATGTGCAGTCGACGTTCGCATAACACCATCATAGAATTACATAAAAAGATAAACACTAGACAAAATACCAACACATGTTATATATAGATCATTGCCAATCCATCCTATGCCCCAGGAACATGAGAGAACTACTCACAACGTGAAGACATGATATGATTCAGTGGTATAAATGATACAACACAATCTGAAATTATAGTCTCACCACAAAACAATGACAAGTAACTAATCATACACAGGTAGAATAACACTTAAACAATAGCTAGGGTTCAACAATCTCAAACTATGAGGGGGGTGAAGTGGATCACGAAGATGGTGATGGAGATGGTGCAGGTCTTGACGTTGGTGTTGATGGAGACTCCGGAGGGGGGATGGAGGAGACTACCGGAGGTGATTCCGGCAGCGTTTCCCCCCTCAGATCTTCTCCGGCGGTAGCCTTCTGTCTTCTGTTTCGTGTGTTTCGTGTTTCTCCGCCGCCTTTCGCGAAAATCCTCGGGGGACTCTTTTTATAGTTGGTTTTAGGTCAAGACGAAGCCACGGAGACGAAAACGGACGGCATCGGAGCCACGAGGGGGAAAAGAGGTGGTCCCACGCGGTCAGGAATCTGACCGCGTGGGACCCTTTAGTTTCCAGCTGGCTGGGCTGCTGGTCTTCATTTTAGGCCCATTGCGTTCGTCTCGAAAATTCTGAACCGTGCTCTTTGACCACGCCCTTTTTGGAGTCCCGAAGCTCCCGGAAAGTCCGAAACCCTAAAAAAAGACGTTTTCTGGAAAACAGAGTTAGAACCAAAAGATGGGGGATTGTTTAGAAAATCCCCGAAATCATTATAAAACATGAATATAACATCATATAAGTTGCAAAAAGTTGGAATATCAAGTAATAAAATGTAAAGTTCATGTATGCATTTTACATGCATCAACATCCCCAAGCTTAACCAATACTCGTCCTCGAGTATGAAGGTGATAAAACTAACATGGACTTTGCATTTTAATACTATCAATGGATATCAAAGATGATTATTATTGCTACATAGAGTCAAATGATTCATTCTTCAAAGGAGTAGCAATATACAAGATAGACTATGAAGTGATATCAAATATTCAATGTAAGAATGTTCAATGATAATTCACAAAGTGTAACATAGAAGAAAGTACTATGGTCCAAATGTATGCATAATGAAAAGTAAAAACATCCTATAATGGTCATAGAGTATTCTTGCAAATCTGAATATAAAAGGTGGACACATTGGAAAGATATATAAATAAGTAAAGGTAAAGCATGCATAAGTTTCATCTAACTTCCAAACACTTCTACTTAAGTTAATGCTTGCAATGTGGTAGTCATTGGTGTGAAGCTCTCATTACCCCTATCATAGCATCTTGAATGATTAATGTTTAAAGTGAAAGCAAATATGAGTGGTGTGCTTGACAATGTATTGGTTGAATGTCTCATGTCCCTTGAATACAAGTACCTACACCATGTGTTACTCACTTTGGTCCACAAAGTAAATTCAAATAAAGGTCATTGCAAATAATAATAGTATCATCAAGAACTGCACTGGGGTACTGATGCATGTAAAATGCATACATGAACTTTACATTTTATTACATGTTATTCCATGATATTTGCATCATATAAGGGTTATATTCATGATTTATATTGAGTTTTGGGGATAATTAACAACTTCCCCATTTTTCTGGAATTAACCCTGCGCTGTCAGAAAACCCCTTTTTCTATATTTTGATGTTTCAGGGACCCAAACGACGTCCAAATGACCTGAAACTTTACGGGGATCACTTTTTTGGAAGGAACGAAACGTAGGCACAAAGGAATCGAAGAAACGGAGACCAGAAGGCAGAAAGGGGTGGGCCCACGCGGCCAGATTCCCTGACCGCGTGGGGTCCCCCATCCTGGCCCTCGGGCCTCCGCTGCCGTCGATCTTTCTTCCCGAAGCTTCGTCTTGACCTAAAAACGACTATATATAGACCCCCCCAGGGCTTTCGCGAAAGGAGCGCCGCCGAAACAAGAAACCACGAAACAGAGACCTGGAGCTGAAGATTGGAGGGGGAAAACTCCGGCGGGGCGCTGCCGGTGTGGTCTCCTTCCCCTCCAACAACATCTCCACCGACACCATGATGAAGAGGGAGTAGTCCACCCCTGGACTATGGGTTTGTGGAAGTAACTTATGTATCTCTCCTCTCTATGAGCTTCACTAATTAGTACCGTATGAGCTGCTGAACATGATTACGGTCATCTATGTAATTCCTTTGTGGTGGATCTTTATTATGAGTTAATACATGTTTGAGATTGCAATGGTTTTGTTTCAGTTATGAAAGTAGATGCATATTATGTACCCCGTTCTTATTTACTTGTCATGATCAAGCATGTTTATGAGAGCATGTGAGGGGGAACGTGTGCATTAGTTGGAGTAACGGGGGGTGGCTAGTGCAGTGAACGTGAGAGAAAGTTCTGCGATCCACTTGGGTTTTCTACCTTACTTTGTTGCCTCACTAGGGATAAACAAAAATACCATGCTACCGGAGAGTGGATGTGACCTTGGCCACTACCTCCATGACTAGATCTAGCATGTTCTTATTTTAACTTCATGTCATTGAACTTATTGCTATGCTCTGATTTATCTTAATTACTAAGGTGTTATGATTTAGTTCGCATCTTGGTGGAGCATAAGAGAGAGAACAACTTATACTTGAGATCTCTATGTTAGGACGTGATGCCCATATTATTAATAACTTGTCAAACCATGTCTTGCCATCTTTCATGTTAATTTTAGTGTTCCATTGTCTACCACGTTATCAAGAGAGAGTGCATTTGTGAAACCATGAACCCCGGTCCATTTTTAATCATAAGAAACACCTTTCCAACACTTTTATCATCACTTTTGTTTGCTGCCATTATTAAATCCGAAAATACAAAAACACTTTTACATCTTGCATTCATCATAAAAAACCCAAAAATATCATTTATCATTACTACCACCATCCTTGCATATTTATTTTACCATCATTGCATATTTACTATTGTTTGCATTGCATATTATTTTATTATCATTCTCACACCTTGTGCTTGACAACCACTTGGTGAGGTTGAGGGCACAAAACAATTTATTTTGTTGCAGGTTCTCAAGAGAAGGATAAGGAGATAACACCTGAAATACTGGTTCCCCGAGAGTTCGATATTAAACCCTCGAGTCACCCCTCGTGGGGAAAACTGTCTTCCACTACTACATACACTCTGCACTTGGAGTCTCAACCTAACCCATTTACTTTTCACGCAGGTACCACGCGAAGGGGCTAGCAACTGTTTTCTGGCGCCATTGTGGGGTAACTACGTGAAGGGCCATCAAGACGTTTTCTGGCGCCGTTGCCGGGGAACCATAGCTGAAAGGTTTATCCAAGGATCACTCACATCAAGTCAACTTCATCACCAACTTGTGTAACAACCTAAGCTTGGGAATTGCACCTACGTGAGCATCATCTTATCCATCTTTACCTACAATCATTTTATTTTGTTTTGTTCTTGTCTTGCATATCATCTTTATATTTCGGTTTGCATATTTATATTCAGTTTTGCATTTTTGTGTTGCATTTGTTATTTCGAGTTGCATTAGTGTCATTTTACTTTCAGTTTTGCATAAAAAATTAAAAACACATAAAAACTTTATCAAAATGAATTCTAGTGTTGAAATGAACAATTTTAGTCAATATTATGGAGAGTCATTAATGGAAGCTTGGTATAGAATTAAGGGCATTAGTAAAAATGGTAAACATACCCCTGCTGCCTTGATAAGAAACTTTTATAATGGTTTAAATGGCTGGTCAAAATGTTTTCTAGATTCCTTGACTAATGGAAATTTTGCTTCAGGAAATCCCTCACATGCTAATAATTTAATGGAAAATTTATTTGGGAATTCTATAGAAACAAAAGAGGAAACCAGGATTAGACAATTACAAGTTTCTATGGATAGGTCAATATTAAACCTACAAACCTATGTGGAAGAGTATCCTACTAAAAATGAGATGCATTCATTTATCCTTCACACAGAATCTAGGATGAAGAAGACAAAGAACACTCTTTTAGACATTTCTTCGAAATTGCAAACTGTATTGACCCATGCCAAGTCTGAAAAAAGGATAACTAAGAATTTGAATGAAAAGATATCTTCTATGTTAGAGCCTCTAGACAGGGACATTAAGAATTACATTGAAAATGATGATGAATCTCTTCTGTTATTTGAGTATGAGGAAGTTAAAATGCTTAGTGAAGTTAAGGAACCATTTGTTGATTTAGAGAAGTGTAGCTTGCATGAATTAATTTCTATCTTACAAAAATTTGCAAGTGATCCTTCTGTTAATATTAACCAGCTGGTTTTGGTTCCTATATTGCTAATCATGTCTTAAAAGAAAAGATTGCTAGGTACAATCAAGAAGCTATGATACCACCTAAGCTTGGGGATATGGATCCCAAAGTACTAGTAACCATTGGAAAAGAGACACACCATGCCACTTGATCTAGGATCTAGTGTCTCTATATTATCTAAAGAACTATATGAAGTCCTTGAACTTAAAAATATTGAGAAATGCTCTATTGAACTTGCACTTGCTGATGATTCCATTAGACATGCTCTAGGAAAAGTAAGTGATGTTATGGTAGAGTTACACATGACTTTTGTGCCTGTTGATTTTCTAATCATGGACATGGGGAATAAAACCTCTAGTCCTATTATTTTGGGAAGACCTTTTCTTCGTACTACAGGTGCCATTATTGATTCAAAGGAAGGGAATGTGAAGTTTCAGTTTCCACACAAGAAGAGCATGGAACACTTCCCAAGGAAGAGGGACACACCAAGGTTCAAGCTCCCTCATGAGCTACGTCCCCTTTGATTATCAAGTAAGTAAGCCTAGCTATATGGCTATAAAGAAAGCGCTTTACGGGAGGCAACCCGGTTGTTTTTGTTTGAGATTTTCTTTGAGTCCTCTTGCTGTAACAAGAGAGTAGTTTGTTAGTTTTGTTTCTGGGATTTTTAATAAAGAACCAAGTTTTACCTATTTTGGGTTTGAAAAGTTGCTATTCATTTTCGGAGAGTTTTCTGCCTGCACGAAGTCTGTGCACGGTTTGATTTTTCATTTTTTATCTGTAACTCCGATTGAGCTGTAATTTGAACTGTAGCTTCAACTTTTCATCCTCTGTATACGTGATTTTTTGCAGATTTTTCTGACGAGTTTAAGTAGGGTAGAAAAATGCGTTTTGCTGCTGCTGTTTTTCTGGACAGATTCTGTCTTGATATTGTTTGATGCATTCTTTGAGCTTTTTGCTTGAATCTTTTTGATTCAATTGAGTTTATGAGTAGGCATACAACATTATATACTCTCTGGACATTCATATGAATTTTTGCCTAAGGATTTTATGCAGCAAGGAACCTATTTGTTTATCACTACTAATATCACCCCACAGAAAAGAAATGGGAGAAACGGTGTTTTGAAGTTTTTTCACAGGGATTAGAGGAGCTGCACCAAGAGCTATCCAAGGATGGTGAAGACCATAAGCTTGGGGATGTCAAGACAACCCCACTAGACCAACACACTCTCGGTTTGCACACGTCTAACTTCTGTTTTTCGATCAAAGCACTTTATCGTATAAACTTGGAGCGTCTGTTTTTTTTTTGCTTTTGTTATTTCGGTTTGTTAATAAGACCACCACTATCATTTATATATGAGAGAGCTACTGGAAGTTTGGGTTGAATTATGTTGGATGCTATTAAATATATTGGGATAGGGATGTTTGAGTTGATTTTAAAAGATACATATAGTTGCATAATTCATGTGCTTTGAATGATGTTAATTTGCAAGTGTGTTGTCAAGAGCTATCTTTTACCATGTTTAGATGTTGAATTTTAACTTTACTTGGTTTAACATGGATTGATTAGTTCTATGGACACTTATGCATGCATTTAGATGGTCAACTTTCTCCCTATTGCTAGCCCAAAAATTACAACAAGTAAAAAGCTTGTTTCCCAACACCTTCAACCAAAGTTTTTCCAGTGAGTCCACCATATCTACCTATTAGCTTTATGCTATTCCAAGTATGTTTATCATGTTATATTGTGTTATCTACATTTCTGAATTTAAATGCTTATGTTATTGATTGTCATGGGAAAAATTGGTTAAAAGCTCTCACGAACTTGATGCACAATTTACTTTTATTGCATTTAATAAGCATGAACCATTGTGATTAAAATTATGAAGTTGTGGGCTTGACAATTGTTTTGGTTGGGAGTTAGCCCATATGTGCTGTCACATGGCAAGCTTTCAACATTGCACTTATTTATATTTAGTTGATGTCATGTACTTTTGTTTATGGATGCCTATCATGGGTGAAATGAATGTGGATACTTAGTAAGTTCAAAGAGTTTGTATAAATGGTTAGAGAAATGCCTGGGCCGCTAATCTAAGCCATGCATCATTCATGGTGGAAATTTACAGCATAACCATAATGTTCATTCAGTGATGCACCTCATAATAAAAAGCTATACCCATAGTAAATAAAAGAGTGCTGAGATTGTTCATTGTCTGTTTGTCTTGTTGTTTTGACATGGGCTTGTTCATGTCAAGGGGCAAGAGGTACCCCAGTGCAGTTCTTGATGATACTATTATTACTTGCAATGACCTTTATTTGAATTTACTTTGTGGACCAAAGTGAGTAACACATGGTGTAGGTACTTGTATTCAAGGGACATGAGACATTCAACCAATACATTGTCAAGCACACCACTCATATTTGCTTTCACTTTAAACATTAATCATTCAAGATGCTATGATAGGGGTAATGAGAGCTCCACACCAATGACTACCACATTGCAAGCATTAACTTAAGTAGAAGTGTTTGGAAGTTAGATGAAACTTATTCATGCTTTACCTCTACTTATTTATCTATCCAAAGTGTCCACCTTTTATATTCAGTTTTCATAAGAAGTACTCTATGACCACCATAGGATGTTTTTACTTTTCATTATGCATACATTTGGTCCATAGTACTTTCTTCTATATTACACTTTGTGAATTTATCATTGAACATCTTTACATTGAGTATTTGATATCACTTCATAATTTATCTTGCATATTGTTATTCCTTTGAAGAATGAATCATTTGACTCTATGTAGCAATAGTAATCACCTTTGATATCCATTGATAGTATTAAAATGCAAAGTCCATGTTAGTTTTATCACCTTCATACTCGGGACGAGCATGGGTTAAGCTTGGGGATGTTGATGCATGTAAAATGCATACATGAACTTTACATTTTATTACATGTTATTCCATGTTATTTGCATCATATAAGGGTTATATTCATGATTTATATTGAGTTTTGGGGATAATTAACAACTTCCCCATTTTTCTGGAATTAACCCTGCGCTGTCAGAAAACCCCTTTTTCTATATTTTGATGTTTCAGGGACCCAAACGACGTCCAAATGACCTGAAACTTTACGGGGATCACTTTTTTGGAAGGAACGAAACGTAGGCGCAAAGGAATCGAAGAAACGGAGACCAGAAGGCAGAAAGGGGTGGGCCCACGCGGCCAGATTCCCTGACGCGTGGGGTCCCCCATCCTGGCCCTCGGGCCTCCGCTGCCGTCGATCTTTCTTCCCGAAGCTTCGTCTTGACCTAAAAACGACTATATATAGACCCCCCCAGGGATTTCGCGAAAGGGAGCGCCGCCGAAACACAGAAACCACGAAACAGAGACCTGGAGCTGAAGATTGGAGGGGGAAAACTCCGGCGGGGCGCTGCCGGTGTGGTCTCCTGAAAGGATCGTATGACACCTAGAGGGGGGGGTGAATAGGTGCTACTTCAATTTTAGTACTTTTTCAAATTAGGCTTGACACAAAAGGTAAATTCTCTAGATATGCAACTAAGGTGAATTTACCTATATGACAAGCAGCAACTAAACAAGATACACGAAGTAAAGACTATAAACAAGGATAGAAGTAACCGAAAGTGAAAGCACGCGGAGACACGGATGTAATCCCGAGTTCCTCCTTTTTAGGGGAGTACGTCTCGTTGGAGAGGTGTGAGCTACCACAAAGGTCAAAACTCAACCGCCACAAAGGCGGGTGCACCTTCTTCTCCGATGAACCGCACCACAAAGGTTTGGTTCACCTTCCACTATCGGAATCCTTCAAGGCGGAATCCGGAGCCCTTACAACAACGATCCGGGGCACAACCCACAAGAGGATTGGGGGCTCCCGAACAGCTACAAATCTGTCACAAAGACAACAAGTGAGTACAATAAGAGGCTAGGTTTTCCCAATGGAAATCCTAGCAAAGGGTCCCTCAAGTGAATGAGGGGGAAATGAAGAACGGCTTGGTGAAGATGTAGATCCGGGGCTTCTCCTTCAATCCTCCAAGTATCAACGAGTTTGGGTGGAGGGATTGGGAGATCTATCAAATCTTGAGCTTGCAATCAATGGTGTTCTTCAAGTGTTCAAGCTAGGGAGCCGGAGGTAGGTGGAGGGGAATAAATACCCCTCCCAGAAATCTGGCCGTTGAAGCTGTAAACAGCCCGCAGCGGTAGTATCGGGCCTCGCCCGGTAGTACCGACTGACAGGGAAAGACGGCCACTCGAAGACTGGTCAACCTCCTCCAGCGCGCATCGGTAGTACCGGACCGCCTGGTCCGGTAGTGCTCCCCACCCGGTAGTACCGCGCACTACCGGGGCTACTACCGGATAAAATTGAGCGAGTCCAGAGAGCATTTGGATATCCGGTACTGGGCCCGGTACTGGGCCCGGTAGTTCCGCACGGCAGAACACCCGGTAGTACCGGCTGACGCAATGAAGACACATTTCTTCCTTTTCTTGAGACAAAACCTGTGCATATCAACTGATACAATCCTGCACACTTTTAGCACACACATTAGACATCTAAGTGTGTTGTCAACAAACATCAAAACACTTTGGGGAAGGATATGCCCTTTCAATCTCCCCCTTTTTGGTGTTTGATGACAACACACTTAGGAGAAACAAATGATTTGCAAAAGATAGACGGGGCTCTCCAAATTGTGTGTTTATTAGGAATTTGCTTTTGAATGCAAAAACACACCATATAAAATGGGCGGAGCTCCCCCTATATTTTACAAACCAAGCAAGTTCATATGGATAAACAATTATAACAACTTGCACAATATAAGCAATAAGCAAGTACCATACTAGATAGGTCTTATTACAATAACACAAGGTCATGGCATGTCTTACATCATGCATAGAGAAGTTCAAAGCAAATATCCAAATAAAGATGGAACACAAGCATAAAGATCAAACGAAGTGCAAGCTTGTGTTCCTCCCATGCAAATCCCACGGCACAACCTAATAGAACACATTCTCCCCCTTTGTCATCGAAATGCCAAAAAGGGAGAAGCGCGATGCTAACACGTCCCTAGGAGCATCAAGCTCCACCCGCGCCGTGGTGGGTCGAAGAGGAGGAGGCCTGGAAGCGATCACCATCTGGAGGAGCATCTTCATCACTCCAGAAACCTGCTTGGACACCCATTCCTCCTTTGGAGTGATTACTTCTTCAGAACCATCGGAGACTGGAATCTGCATATGCCTCATCATTGCTTTGTGTCGCTGTGCTGCCTTCTTGTGATACACATGAGCTTCATACAGACGGTCTTCCAAATCAAGTTTGAGGCAAAAGGCCCTCTTGGCCTTAATCTGCAGCTTCTTGAACCATGAAGGTTCCTCAAGGGGAGGTGCACTCCCACTAGCTCTCTCAGCTTCAGCAGCAGCCTCAGGATCAATGGGCTTCGTTTTGGGAGGAAGATGAGCCTTGATACGCAGTTCCTTCACCAGATGAGACAACGGGGCTGCCATCCTTCATGATATCTTCTCCATTCTTCTTGAGAGCCCACTTGCGGCGAATGAGCTTCATAATGAATGGGCCATAGATGGGGGCCCTTCTATCAATGATTGTGGACCACAAGTCATTCCACATCCAATCCATCACATCAAGCTTCTTGCCTTTGCCTTGATTTTCATAGGAGAGCTTGAGAAGGTCAAACATGTAGCCATGAACCTCATCCCAGTTTCCCACACGGGAGCAATAGTTTCCCTATAGACACGGTGGAGAATCTCAAATGGACGCACAAGATGAGCAGTTTTACCAGTGGTGCCTCTTTCCATAGTGATTGGTCCTAGAACATCCTTGGAGCTGGATCGATCATTGTCATGGCATCTCCATCCACTAGCAACACTTTCACCCTTGTCTTCATAGCCTAGAACCTCTCCAAACTCCGCCAAGGTGGCAGAAAGCAAGGTGTCCTTGGTCATCCACCATAGAGTCCGGGCTTCATCA
Source organism: Poa pratensis (assembly GCA_947311845.1). NCBI lineage: Eukaryota > Viridiplantae > Streptophyta > Magnoliopsida > Poales > Poaceae > Poa > Poa pratensis. The sequence goes on from CAMZMU010000050.1 coordinate 24,723,238, forward strand.
TGGTCAAGTAGACGGTGGCAAAGAACTGAATAATGTAGTACTCTATGTAGGGATGGTTCTCCTTCATGATGTCAATCAGTCCAAACTCTTCACACATTGCAAGTGTCTCATCAAATAGCCCTTGTGCTTCGAGTTTTTCATGTAAGGAAGATCAAGAGTGTGTTGGTCAACCACGGAGTACTTCTTGTGGAGATAGATTTCCTTGTAGATGGCTTCTTGATCATTTGTGTAAAAGTGCGGATTCCGCACAAGAGGTGACCTCTCCTCAGCATAGGGATTCTCTTCTCTGAGCTTCTGATAGTCCTCATTCTTCCATAAGTGAAGTGCTTTGCGGCTCTAGTGGGAGGACAGTGGTGGTACGAGCAGCAACTGGAGTTTTTCCTCTTGCTTGAGTTCTGGCTGTGGTGCGAGCAGGCAAAACTTCCTCTTCTTCTTCTTCCTCAATATCATCATCCACGAGACGTGGCTTCTTACCACCACGGCGGCTACCTGTGAAACAGCATAGAGGTAGGGCAGGGAATAGATGAGTGCACAAGTTCACGGATTAAGGAACCAAAAACTAGCCAATAGATGTAAAGAGAGGTTGAATCGAGCAAATTTGGAAAACCCGGTAGTACCGGGCCTAGCCCGGTAGTACCGGCTGAGCCGATTCAAGACAGAATGGCACAAAATTGAGAGATTCAACCATACATTACACACAAAGGCTAGCTAACAAGGCCTAGGTGATCATCCATCCAAATTTAACCGTTGCCAACGGAGCTACCAATGTTTCCTCTCCATACATCTAGGTTTCAAGATTTAGAAACAAAGAATGCAAAGAACGGGGAAATACCGGAGGCCATGGAGGAGATCGACGAGGGGATCGCTCCCACGGAGCAGATCTGGCCGGAGATGGCGGAGACCGGCGGCCTAGGGCGGCGGCCGGAGCAGGGGACAGAGGAGGCGGCGGGGTGGGTGTGTGCGGGTGGGGAAGAATGGGGAATAACCCCCACCCCGCCCGCACTGGATATTTTGATACCCGCGATTCCCGGTAGTACCGGGGCGGACATCCGGTACTACCGGGGCCTGAATCTTTGCGAGCAGTGAACTGCTTAGATTCAGAGCCCGGTACTACCGGATCCCACCAGGCGGTACTACCGGGGCCTCCTAAGAAACCCCAGTTTTCTCTTTTTGTGTAAGGATTTTGAACTTGTGCAAGATGGAAGTTGTTTTGAGATAGAAGAAAGGCATAGGATTAGATCAACACACTGGAGATGGTACTTCATACTCAATTTGCAAGAAGCAAACACACAAAAACCAAATTGAGCATGTTTTCCATAGGAGCACTAGAAAACCAAAAAAATCCAAATGAAACCAACTCTTCACAAGGAAGAGGGCGGTGGCCGAGGCCACCATGTATGAGTATGTGGTGTGACACCGCGAAGATATATCTTGGGTCCACGGCCACTACTCGTCATTTAAGCTCACAATTCATAGAACGAATATAGAGATGCAAATGAATTCTTACTATCGGCATAATGGGGGGAGGGATAGTCCAATGGATTAGGACCGCACTCCCCCTATGTCCATGCCTACACCTAAACCAAATAGATAGTCAAGAAATAGGTGTGTATGCAAGATGGTCAAGTCAAGCTCCTAGAATCCACGATATTTAGCTCATGCCTCAAGAAGGTGAATCTTGCTTCATCAAGTGGCTTCGTGAAAATGTCGGCAAGTTGATCTTTGGTTGGAATATAGCCAAGCTCAATATCACCACGAGCAATATGATCCCGAATAAAATGATGACGAATCTCAATATGCTTCGTTCTTGAGTGTTGCACCGGATTGTGGCCAATCTTGATAGCACTTTCATTGTCACATAAAAGAGGCACTTTGTCACAATTGACACCGTATTCCTTTAAAGTTTGCCTCATCCATAACAATTGAGTGCATGCACTTGCGGCCGCCACATACTCGGCTTCGGCGGAAGATAGAGATATACAATTTTGCTTCTTAGAAGACCAACTCACCAAGGCCTACCAAGAAATTGGCATGCCCCGGAAGTTGATTTCCTATCATCCTTGCAACCGGCCCAATCCGAATCCGTGTACCCGGCAAGAGAGAAATTAGTGCCCTTTGGGTACCACAAACCAAACCTTGGGGTATCAACCAAATATCGAAGGATTCTATTGACCGCCACCATGTGGCTTTCTTTAGGAGCGGCTTGATACCTTGCACACACCCCTACACTCAACACAATATCGGGTCTAGATGCACAAAGATAAAGCAAAGAACCAATCATAGAGCGATAAAGTTTTTGGCAAACATCGATACCGTCGGGGTTAAGTTCAAGATGGCATTTGGTGTCCATGGGAAACCGCTTGCCCTTAGCATTGTGCATTTGAACCTCTTGAGCATGTCTTGGGTATATTTGGTTTGAGAGATGAAAGTCCCTTCATTCAATTGCTTGATCTCAAAACCGAGAAAGAACTTCAATTCGCCCATCATAGACATCTCGAACCTATCGGTCATAAGCTTTGAAAATTCATCATTGAAAGCTTTGTTAGATGAGCCAAATATAATATCATCAACATAAAGTTGGCATATGAAAAGCTCCCCTTTGACCCTCTTGTAAAAGAGTGGGATCGATTTGCCCCAATTCAAATCCACGGTCTAGCAATAGCTCTCTTAGGTGCTCATACCAAGCACGAGGTGCTTGTTTGAGACCATAGAGCGCCTTATCAAGCTTGTAGACATGGTTAGGGAATTTAGGGTCCTCGAAACCCGGTGGTTGCTTAACATATACCAACTCCTTTAAAGGACCATTAAGAAAGCACTTTTCACATCCATTTGTTGCAATTTAAAGTTATGATGTGATGCATATGCAAGAAGGATACGGATGGACTCAAGGCGAGCCACGGGTGCATAAGTCTCTCCAAAATCAATGCCTTCAACTTGAGAGTACCCTTGTGCAACCAATCTTGCCTTGTTCCTCACAACCATTCCATGCTCATCTTGCTTGTTCTTGAATATCCACTTTGTGCCTATAACATTGCGGCAATCTTTTGGCTTCTCAACTAGATTCCACACTTTGTTGCGCTTGAAGTTATTGAGTTCATCATGCATAGCTTCTAACCAATCCGGATCTTCAAGAGCTTCAAACACTTTCTTTGGTTCCACCATGGAAATATGAGCTTGATGTTCACTAAAGTTTGCCAATTGCCTTCTTGTGGTAACACCCTTCTTGTGGTCACCAATGATGTTTCTAGATGGTGACCTTTAATTCAAAGTCTCTTTCAATTCTTGCTTTACGACGGGCTTCGATATCTCTATTGCATCTTGGAGGTATCTCTTGATCATCTTGATCATTTGAGTCCCCGTCTTGACCGGAATGTTGACCTTGATCATCTTGAAGCACATCTTCAACAATGAAGGAGAGGGTTGATCTTGGTCATGACCTTGGCTAGCATCAACAATAGGAGAACTTGGTTCTTGCATAGCAACTTGGTCAACATGAGGAGGGTCTTGAACTTGTTCTTGGGGGTGCATCATTTGCTTCCATGATAGGCGCCGTTTCAACTTGTGATGAAGAGGCCTCCACTTGAATGGAGCTTGGACTTGCTTGAGGAGACTCGTAATGAATCTCAACGGGACGATGGAAACCAATGCCCATTCTTCTTATAGCATCTTGAGGCTCTTCATTATCTACATCACAAACATGAAATTGCGCCACTTGGGAGCCGTCATTCTCATCGAACCTCACATCACAAGATTCTATGACTTTCCCAACGGTTTGTCATAGACTCTATAGGTGTGAGATTCGGCACCGTACCCAACAAAAACACCCTCTAAAGCTTTAGATTCAAATTTAGACAAACGAACACTTTTGTTCTTATAGAAACACTTACAACCAAATACTCGGTAGTAGGAGACATTGGGCTTGTTGCCGGTGAGCATCTCATAAGATGTAAACTTCTTGCCAACACGAAAGAATAGCCGGTTAGATGAGTGACACGCCGTGGAGATGCCTCGGCCCATAAGAATAGTGGAGACTTAAACTCCGCCAACATAGACCTTGCCATATCCATGAGAGTCCGGTTCTTCCTTTCGGCTACACCATTTTGTTGAGGGGTATATGCAGCGGAATATTGATGACGAATCCCCTCTTCACTAAGAAACTCATTTAAGGTGTAGTTCTTGAACTCGGAGCCATTATCACTCCTAATGACCAAAATAGGGACATTGTATTGGCGTTGAACAATATTGGAAAAGTCGATGACGGCTTGTTGGGTCTCATCCTTCGTCTTGAAGAAATAAACCCAAGTAAATCTTGAATAGTCATCAACAATCACCAAACAATATTTCTTCCCACCAAGACTAGGTTGAGGCACGGCACCAAAGAGATCAACATGAAGAAGTTCCAATATCCTCTTTGATGAAATGATGGTCTTGCTTGGATGGGGAGAATCATGCATCTTTCCTTCAACACAAGCCCTACAAAGACGATCTCTAGAAAAAGAAACATTGTCTTTTAGTCCAAGAATGTGGCCACCCTTGTGAAGACTTTGCAAAGTTCTCATGTTGACATGGGACAAGCGGCGATGCCACAACCATCCCACGTCGGCCTTTCCGAATAGGCATATTGCTTGAGTGTTGGTAGACCCCGAAAAGTCCACCACGAACAACTCATTTTCAACATACCCAACGAACATGACCTTTAGAGTCTTGCTCCTCAAGAGTACCACCATATCAATAGTAAAATGGACATCAAAATTCATCTTATTAAGTGCACGAACGGACATAAGATTGTAACCGAGGGACTCGACAAGCATGACATTTACAAGGGTGATATCCTTTGCAACTACCACCTTGCCGAGACCCGTTACCTCCGCTTTTGATTTATCACCATAGGAGACGGATGCTTGATTTATATTTGGTCCCAACTCCGTCATGATCTCTTTGCTTCCGGTCATATGACTAGTGCATCCACTATCAACCACCCATTTAGACCCACCGGAAGCATAGTCCTACAAGAAATCATTGCTTGGTTTTAGGTACCCATTTCTCAATGGGTCCTCTTTTGTTAGCAACAAGGGTCTTAGGAACCCAAATAGAGTAAGCAATGTAACCATCATAAGGACCAACATATTTTGCATAAACATCCCCATAGTAATCAACATAAAGAAAGTAGTTGGGATTGTTATGCCCCGCAAAGTCACTACGAGTGGTCTTGCCCCTAGTGGCATTACCATCCGCAATGGGAGTCTTGGCTTGTGCGGGCTTGGCATTGGTGTTGCTCTTCTTCTTCTTTGCCTTGGCCACATAACCGAGGCCCTCCTTCCCTTTGTGTGGCTTTTGCTCAAAAATTTGAGCAACAACCTTTTCTTTACCTTTAGGAATAGAGGTCTTGGCACTAGTGGCCTTGGCAAGCTCAACCTTCAACCTAGCATTTTCCTCAATAACATTTGCATGATCACAAGAGGGAGTAGAGGTGCTAGGTGAGTTAGATTTGGAAAGTTGAGTTTGAAGTTGCTCATGAGACTTGACTAGAAGAGAGTGGGTACTTTCCAAGGCCTTATGAGCCTTGTTAAGTTTCTCCACATCCTCAAGGAGTCTAGCATTAGCAACCACAAACTCGGCTTTCTCCTTTTTAACCACTTTATATTTAGCAAAGACATGATCTCTATCCTTAATGATTTTAGCAATTATTTCATCATTTTTATCATCAAGAGACTCAATTCTTTCCTCAAGAGAGGTTCTATATTCACTCTCTTCTTCAAGAGAAGCATTCAAGGATTCTATGGAAGCATTCAAGGATGCTATGGTGAGAGAATCCTCTCTCTCAATTTTTCCCTTGTCATCAAGGATTTCTTCGGCCGCATCAAGTTGTCTCAAGAGAGACTCAACATAAGCCTTAGCTTCACCTTGCAAGTTAGCCATAATAGTATCGGAAGCAACAAGTTCTTTCTTAATCACAAGACTAGTTTTATCATCTATTTCATGCATAGTCTTGGGAGTAGAAGATGATACCTCGGTGACGGAAGCCATGAGGCAACGAGCGGTGTTGATGGAGAGGTTCTCATTGGGGGATTCGAAGAGAGAAGGAGGTGGAGTTGATACAATGGCCAAAGCGGCCACCTCACGAGTGGGTTCTTCTTCTTCTTCGGAATCCTCGGAAGGATACTCTTCTTGAGTCAACAACACAATTCTTGGTGCTTTCTTGAAGAATGGCTTCCTCTTGACAAAAGGCTTCTTTTGTATCATGTTTGATTCGCCCTTGAGGACAAGCCTTCCACCATTTTGCTCTCTATTCTCATAAGGACAATCCTTGATGAAGTGATGCTTGTTATGACAATTGTAGCAAGTCTTTATCCTATTAGCAAACTCCTTCTTCCCACTTGGATTGTTTGTTCGATCAAGTTGAGCCTTTGCCTTGGCCGGGTCATTCCAAAATGTCCTTGTTGCAAGAGCTATGTGACCATGGAGGGCGGTTCAAGTTCATCGGGAGGAAGGTTGTTCGGGCATGCTTCAACTTCATCATGTTCATCAAGGCACACAACCTTGGCCTTCAAAGCAAGAGAGGGACCTTGCTTCATTCCCATGGCCCTAGCACGGTTGTCTAGAGCATTCTTGGTGGCAACCTTGGAGGCTTGCATCTCTTGCATAACTTCATTGGATGTCATCTCAAGGTAGTTGAATTTTCCTTGTATGGCCTTCAATTCAACGGGCTCGAAGGGCATGAGAGCATTCACATACTTCCTCTTGATCCAAGCATCATCCACATAGGTTGCCCCAACATTATGAAAGGCTTTGGCAAGAATGTTGAGTCTTCCATACATCTCCTCATGGTTTCATTATCAAGCATGTAGAAACCTTCGGCCTCATTGCTCAAGCATCATATCTATTCCTCTTCATGCTTTCATTTCCAAGGAATGCCACCTCAAGGCACTTCCAAGCTTCTTTGGCGGTGGAGACGTTTTGAATGTGATGAAGACCACTTTCTCCAACGGCAAGTTCAATCATGTGGAGAGCGGAAGCATTGAGTTGTTTCTCGGCAACCTCTCTTCTTGTCAAGTTGTTAGGATTCACGGCCTTGTATCCCTCTTGAATGATCCTCCAAAGCTCGATAGAGGAACTGTTGATATGAGATTTCATTAAGTGTTGCCAAGTAGTAAAAGCCAATGCATTAAGTTTAGGAGGTGGACCCAAAGGGTTTATGCGAGTATGATGGATAGGTGGGTCGGGAGAGTACGCAAAGGGAACCCCATGGTACTCCGGCTTCCCACCTTCGGGAGTGGTGGTAGAGTGGAAGATTTCTTAGGTCGGTTTTTTATCTTCAACCCCTTTCTTTTCCCTTTTCCCTCCTCGGTTTCACCGTCATGGAGGTAGCGGAGTCATCTAGTGGGTGGTCTCCTTAGGAACCTTGCCACTTGCGAGTTGTGTGATCAACTCACGCATCTCGGCAAATTTGGTATCCATGGACGATATCAAAGATGTCTCCATCGATTTGAGATCGGCCATGGATGCCGTAGTGGCTTGGTCATCCAAGGGATCACCATCACTTCGTGTCATACTTCTCTTAGGCGGTTAAGCCCAACAAGAGAGCCGAGGCTCTGATACCAATTGAAAGGATCGTATGACACCTAGAGGGGGGGGGTGAATAGGTGCTACTTCAATTTTAGTACTTTTTCAAATTAGGCTTGACACAAAAGGTAAATTCTCTAGATATGCAACTAAGGTGAATTTACCTATATGACAAGCAGCAACTAAACAAGATACACGAAGTAAAGACTATAAACAAGGATAGAAGTAACCGAAAGTGAAAGCACGCGGAGACACGGATGTAATCCCGAGTTCCTCCTTTTTAGGGGAGTACGTCTCGTTGGAGAGGTGTGAGCTACCACAAAGGTCAAAACTCAACCGCCACAAAGGCGGGTGCACCTTCTTCTCCGATGAACCGCACCACAAAGGTTTGGTTCACCTTCCACTATCGGAATCCTTCAAGGCGGAATCCGGAGCCCTTACAACAACGATCCGGGGCACAACCCACAAGAGGATTGGGGGCTCCCGAACAGCTACAAATCTGTCACAAAGACAACAAGTGAGTACAATAAGAGGCTAGGTTTTCCCAATGGAAATCCTAGCAAAGGGTCCCTCAAGTGAATGAGGGGGAAATGAAGAACGGCTTGGTGAAGATGTAGATCCGGGGCTTCTCCTTCAATCCTCCAAGTATCAACGAGTTTGGGTGGAGGGATTGGGAGATCTATCAAATCTTGAGCTTGCAATCAATGGTGTTCTTCAAGTGTTCAAGCTAGGGAGCCGGAGGTAGGTGGAGGGGAATAAATACCCCTCCCAGAAATCTGGCCGTTGAAGCTGTAAACAGCCCGCAGCGGTAGTACCGGGCCTCGCCCGGTAGTACCGACTGACAGGGAAAAGACGGCCACTCGAAGGACTGGTCAACGCCTCCTCCAGCGCGCATCGGTAGTACCGGACTGCCGGGTCCGGTAGTGCTCCCCACCCGGTAGTACCGCGCCACTACCGGGGCTACTACCGGATAAAATTCGAGCGAGTCCAGAGAGCATTTGGAGATCCGGTACTAGGCCCGGTACTGGGCCCGGTAGTTCCGCACGGCAGAACACCCGGTAGTACCGGGGTGAACCCGGTAGTACCGGCTGACGCAATCAAGACAACATTTCTTCCTTTTCTTGAGACAAAACCTGTGCATTATCAACTGATACAATCCTGCACACTTTTAGCACACACATTAGACATCTAAGTGTGTTGTCAATAAACATCAAAACATTTGGGGAAGGATATGCCCTTTCATCTCCTTCCCCTCCAACAACATCTCCACCGACACCATGATGAAGAGGGAGTAGTCCACCCCTGTACTATGGGTTTGTGGAAGTAACTTATGTATCTCTCCCTCTATGAGCTTCACTAATTAGTACCGTATGAGCTGCTGAACATGATTACGGTCATCTATGTAATTCCTTTGTGGTGGATCTTTATTATGAGTTAATACATGTTTGAGATTGCAATGGTTTTGTTTCAGTTATGAAAGTAGATGCATATTATGTGCCCCGTTCTTATTTACTTGTCATGATCAAGCATGTTTATGAGAGCATGTGAGGTGGAACGTGTGCATTAGTTGGAGTAACGGGGGGTGGCTAGTGCAGTGAACGTGAGAGAAAGTTCTGCGATCCACTTTGGTTTTCTACCTTACTTTGTTGCCTCACTAGGGATAAACAAAAATACCATGCTACCGGAGAGTGGATGTGACCTTTGCCACTACCTCCATGACTAGATCTAGCATGTTCTTATTTTAACTTCATGTCATTGAACTTATTGCTATGCTCTGATTTATCTTTATTACTAAGGTGTTATGATTTAGTTCGCATCTTGGTGGAGCATAAGAGAGAGAACAACTTATACTTGAGATCTCTATGTTAGGACGTGATGCCCATATTATTAATAACTTGTCAAACCATGTCTTGCCATCTTTCATGTTAATTTTAGTGTTCCATTGTCTACCACGTTATCAAGAGAGAGTGCATTTGTGAAACCATGAACCCCGGTCCATTTTTAATCATAAGAAACACCTTTCCAACACTTTTATCATCACTTTTGTTTGCTGCCATTATTAAATCCGAAAATACAAAAACACTTTTACATCTTGCATTCATCATAAAAAACCCAAAATATCATTTATCATTACTACCACCATCCTTGCATATTTATTTACCATCATTGCATATTTACTTATTGTTTGCATTGCATATTATTTTATTATCATTCTCACACCTTGTGCTTGACAACCACTTGGTGAGGTTGAGGGCACAAAACAATTTATTTTGTTGCAGGTTCTCAAGAGAAGGATAAGGAGATAACACCTGAAATACTGGTTCCCCGAGAGTTCGATATTAAACCCTCGAGTCACCCCTCGTGGGAAAACTGTCTTCCACTACTACATACACTCTGCACTTGGAGTCTCAACCTAGCCCATTTACTTTTCACGCAGGTACCACGCGAAGGGGCTAGCAACTGTTTTCTGGCGCCATTGTGGGGTAACTACGTGAAGGGCCATCAGGTACCTCTTGCCCCTTGACATGAACAAGCCCATGTCAAAACAATAAGACAAACAGACAATGAACAATCTCAGCACTCTTTTATTTACTATGGGTATAGCTTTTTATTATGAGGTGCATCACTGAATGAACATTATGGTTATGCTGTAAATTTCCACCATGAATGATGCATGGCTTAGATTAGCGGCCCAGGCATTTCTCTAACCATTTATACAAACTCTTTGAACTTACTAAGTATCCACATTCATTTCACCCATGATAGGCATCCATAAACAAAAGTACATGACATCAACTAAATATAAATAAGTGCAATGTTGAAAGCTTGCCATGTGACAGCACATATGGGCTAACTCCCAACCAAAACTATTGTGAAGCCCACAACTTCATAATTTTTATCACAATGGTTCATGCTTATTAAGTGCAATAAAAGTAAAGTGTGCATCAAGTTCGTGAGAGCTTTTTAACCAACTTTTCCCATAACAATCAATAACATAAGCATTTTAATTCAGAAGTATAGATAATACAATATAACATGATAAACATACTCAGAATAGCATAAAGCTAATAGGTAGATATGGTGGACTCACTAGAAAAACTTTGGTTGAAGGTGTTGGAAAACAAGTTTTTACTTGTTGGAATTTTTGGGCTAGCAAGAGGGAGAAAGTTGACCGTCTAAATGCATGCATAAGTGTCCATAGAACTAATCAATCCATGTTAAACAAAGTAAAGTAACATTCAGCATCGAAACATGAATAAAAGATAGCTCTTGATAAAACACTTGCAAATTAATACTCATTAACAAGCACATGAATAATGCAACTATATGTATCTTTTGAATCAACTCAAACATCCCTATCCCAATATATGTAATATCATCCAACTTAATTCAACCCAAACTTCCAGTAGCTCTCTCATATATAAATGATAGTGGTGGTCTCAAGAAAATAAAAATCAAACAAAAAACAAATAAAAGACGCTCCAAGTTTATACGATAAGGTGCATTGATCGAAAAACAGGAGTTAGACGTGTGCAAACCGAGAGTGTGTTGGTCCAGTGGGGTTGTCTTCACATCCCCAAGCTTATGGTCTTCACCATACTTGGATAGCTCTTGGTGCAGCTCCTCTAATCCCTGTGAAAAAAACTTCAAAACACCTTTTCTCCCATTTCTTTTTCTATGAGTGATTAGTGGTAGAAAGATAATTCAAGCTGTAGTAGAATTCTTAAACAATTTTTTTTTAGTTGCCCATTAAGTATATTTCGTGATCTACATTCTCCTAATCTCAAAAGACTTAAAGAATTAAGTTGAAACTTAAAAGACTGCATAAAACAAAGAAGGACAGATTCTGGTAGAAAACTAAGGGCAACTTTTCGCGAATTATTCGACCAACTAGACACGCCAGGAATTTTTGCCAATTTACGTGAATATAGAGGATGAAATTCTGAAACTGTAGGCGAAAGAATGAGTGCAATCCGACTTACAGAACTCCGACAGTGATTTTTATGGTAAAAAGTGTTCTGCAGAAAACTGCAACTACATATGTGGCTACGAATTTCAAGTCATCAAAATGGGTCAAACTTGGTACTTTATTAAAAATCACAGAAACTAAACTAACAACTAAATCTCTTGTTACAGCAAGAGGACTCAAAGAAAATCACAAATAAAAACAACCGGGTTGCCTCCCGTAAAGCGCTTTCTTTATAGCCATATAGCTAGGCTCACTTACTTGGTATCAAGATGGTTGGAGTGAGGTGGCTTGGCATCCCCAAGCTTAAATTCTTGTACTTATTAGAAATATGTAGGGTGTGCCCAGGGGTACATCCCCAAGCTTGAGTGTTTGTCCCTCTTGATATTTGTTCATCACCCTCATCTCTTCCACTTGAAGATTCTCTTTACACACAACTCATCATAAAACTTGATTAGAGGGGTTAGTGTCTCCATAAATAAAATCCTCTTAGGTACAGAAAAGACATATCATGAGTTGATTCTACACATTAGCTAATATTACTATGGTTGTGTATTGCTCTTTGATCAATGGAACCACACAAAACACAAGTAATGAGAGTAATGTAAAATAAAGACAGAATCTGTCAAAACTGGACAGCCCGTAAAGAGTGAATTTTCAGAGGCACTTACTTTGCTCAAATCAGAAAACTTTGAACTAATGAAATATGTATTAATAACTGAATATTGCTGTCGTAAAATATCAAGTCAAAATTCCTCTTCTGTGATTTTTAACATTTTTCGCAGTGAAGCTTAGGAATCTGTTTTCTGGACAGCCATGATAGTTCTAATGATGCTCACATAGGAACAAGAATTGAAATGCAAAAGAGAGCATCAAGAGAAAAATATGAAACACTTCCCCTTTTTTATTTGGTTTTAGCTTTGGGAAAAGTTTTAATGATAGAGACTTTGCAATGGTTCCATTGACATGAACAACACATGTTCAAGGTCGACCCCAACATCTCCATTACTCATCCTTCTCATTTACTTTCCCAAATTTTATATAAAGTGAAAATCTTAAACTAGCAATTAGATAACAGTAGGTAAAGTTGTTTCACATGTTTTCATGATATAAAGGTGTGCCCAAACTGAATAGGAAATGAAAGCATAAGGAGCACACCACAAAACATTAAACCATTAACTTTTAAGTCTAACCCACTTCGTATGCATTGGCATTTTATATATGAATAAATAGCAGCAATTTTGTGGTAACCAATGCATGTGGTGATCAGTAGGTTGCATTTTAAATAACATAGAAACATAAAGACAAGTCTTTCTTCCTCTCTCATAATAGTTACAAGTAGTGGAAGCAAATTTGATAAAAGAACTATTAGATTGGTGCAACTTTGCAAACTTAGGAACATATAGAGGATTATTAAAACTATTATGTGAGCTATTAGTGTGTTTTCCTCTCTCAAAATAATTGCAAGAAGCACCATAAACATGATGGTTATGGGTGAAATGATTATTAGTGTAAGATAATTTCAGCCCACATAAGTACTTTTCAACCCATAAAAGCTTCTCCTCCACGGTGTGAATGGGAGAGTTCAGAAATAAAGTAGGACTCTCATAAGTAAGAGTATTTTCACCAACAGCAAGTATGTCATTTTTATCCTCACATGAAGTAGTAAGTTCTAAACATGGAGGATCATCATCTAGAGTACTATCATAAAACATGTCCAAACCATACTCCTCATCATTTTTAAAATTATTATCAATAATGTTCTCATTAGGCATAGGTTGATAGTCCTCCTCATCATCAGAATCATAAAAGCAAAGTTTATCATCAACAAAATTTTGAGTGTTACCCTCATCCATAGGTGGTGAAGGTGGATGGTTCTTCTCTTCATTCTCTAGTTGTTCATCAATTTCATCATCTTCTTGGGGTTGCACGGGCATCCCCAAGCTTAGGTTGTTATCCTCTTCTTCACATTCTTCCTCTTCCAAGCTTATGTTTTCATCATCTTCTTCCTGCAAAACATCAGTGCTCTCTTGGGGAGCCTCATTATATTCAACAACATAAATATTTTGAGAGAAGTTGTCTATGCAATATTCAAGAATAAAATCTATCTCTCTTTCAAATTTTTTAGCTATAAGGCAAGTTTTATTTTCATGAATGAAGGTTTGCAATTCAAAAGATGCCTTGAAAGTAACAAATTCCTCTACTTGTTCCATTCCTAAATAAGCATAATCACCAGTAAGGTAAGATGCAATAACACATTCTTCATGGAACCTACATTGAAATTCAAAATGTCTATCTTTTTGTTCAGAGCAAAAAATACAAGTTATATCATGGTGTAAAAGCAACTCCTTAGCAATATAATTTAATTCCATCATGAAACCTTTTAGTATTTTCCCTTCCTTTGATTCTCTATATTCCTTGGCAATCTTAGCAGCATTCAAGTGTCTAAACAAAACATCTTTTATATCCATACTTATGCCCAAAACACGAGTTTTTTTTGGTATTTTCCATTTTCTAATTTTTTTGTGTTTTCGATATATATAACTGAAGATAAAACTAAACTAAATGCAAAACTGAAAGTAAACTAGAGTATATGCAAAACTGAAAATAAAAATCTAGTGCAAACAAGAATAAAAACTTAAGCGCTACACTCCCCGGCAACGGTGCCAGAAAATATCTTGACACCCACAAGTATAGGGGATCGTTGAAATCTTCAATGTGTAAGTATAGTATCGATCCCACGAGGAGTAGAAGGTATATCCTCTCAAATAAGAGTGTCACTTCCCTTATTATCTATGCACTAGACAAACTAAAATGATTAAATGATGCAAGTGTTTTTGGGTTTTTGGTGTAGAGTTTGCAATAAAATAAAAATGCAGCAGATAAATAGTAGCAGATGAAAGCTCTCAAAGAGAGAAAAGCCCAATCCTCTATGCAGCAAGAGGACAAGCTCAAGTGTGTGTTTCTTATAAGTGGAGAACGTTCCCAGGGGCTACCTAGATTTCATGGCATAAATATTTCTAGAACAACAAGGTAGCATTTTGTCAAGTATCTTCTTCGGACGGAGCCATTATTAGGTATAGCTAAATAAATATACTAAACCCCTTATGATGGATCATGTGGCCAAGTAAATGACTGCACAAGATTTATTAAGACATAAAGTCCCACGATAGCATTACACTCTAAGGTCCCCGATACTAATACCCTCATAATGTAACTTCATGACTCGGTCTCAGGTTTACATGTCCTCCCAAGTCTCCCTCAATTCATTACACTACGGTGTTCTCCTATGAGCCCATCTAGGTGAAGTGATGTGCAGTCGACGTTCGCACAACACCATCATAGAATTACATAAAAGATAAACACTAGACAAAATACCAACACATGTTATATATAGATCATTGCCAATCCATCCTATGCCCCCAGGAACATGAGAGAACTACTCACAACGTGAAGACATGATATGATTCAGTGGTATAAATGATACAACACAATCTGAAATTATAGTCTCACCACAAAACAATGACAAGTAACTAATCATACACAGGTAGAATAGCACTTAAACAATAGCTAGGGTTCAACAATCTCAAACTATGAGGGGGATGAAGTGGATCACGAAGATGGTGATGGAGATGGTGCAGGTCTTGATGTTGGTGTTGATGGAGACTCCGGAGGGGGGATGGAGGAGCCTACCGGAGGTGATTCCGGCAACGTTTCCCCCCTCCGATCTTCTCCGGCGGCAGCCTTCTGTCTTCTGTTTCGTGTGTTTCGTGTTTCTCCGCCGCCTTTCGCGAAACTCCTCGGGGGACTCTTTTTATAGTTGGTTTTAGGTCAAGACGAAGCCACGGAGACGAAAACGGACGGCATCGGAGCCACGAGGGGGAAAAGAGGTGGTCCCACGCGACCAGGGAATCTGACCGCGTGGGACCCTCTAGTTTCTAGCTGGCTGGGCTGCTGGTCTTCATTTTAGGCCCATTGCATTCGTCTCGAAAATTCTGAACCGTGCTCTTTGACCTTGCCCTTTTTGGAGTCCCGAAGCTCCCGGAAAGTCCGAAACCCTAAAAAAAGACGTTTTCTGGAAAACAGAGTTAGAACCAAAAGAGGGGGGATTGTTTAGAAAATCCCCGAAATAATTATAAAATATGAATATAACATCATATAAGTTGCAAATAAGTTGGAATATCAAGTAATAAAATGTAAAGTTCATGTATGCATTTTACATGCATCAGGGGTCTCGGCGTGCTTGATTTGGACCGGTTTGGGAGGGCCATGAGGCTTCGTTGGCTGTGGCTAGAGTGGACTGACGAAGCAAGGCCATGGCGAGGGATGCAAACGCCGTGCGACGAGACAGATAGAGAGTTGTTTCGCGCGTCCACAGAGATCACACTTGGGGACGGCGCGAAATGCAGCTTTTGGCGGGACGAGTGGACGCATGGGGGATCTTTGCGCCATCAGTTTCCGGACCTCTTCGCTATTTCCTCAAGAAAGTGAAGATCGGTGAAAAAGGAGTTAGAAAATCAAAACTGGATCCGCTCACTAGCCAAAATCTCCACAGCAAGACAACTTGAGCAATACACAAGGCTCTGGGCTCTCATACAGGGTGTGCAGCTGCTCCCGGTGCCGGACTCGGTCCGCTGGCGTTGGACGGAGTCGGGGGTCTACTCGTCGGCCACGGCCTACCGCTGCTAGTTTGCGGGCTCTTGCGCTCCCTTCCGCTCGGCAAAGTTTTGGAAGGGCCACGCGGAGCCCAAGTGTCGGTTCTTTGCATGGATGGCGCTCCATGGCAAGATCCTTACGGCCGACAACCTTGCGATTCGTGGATGGCCACACGATCGCATATGCAAGCTATGAAGGATTCATCCCGAGACGGTGCAACACCTCACACTTGACTGCAGTTTCTCGACCTGGGTGCGCGAGCGCGTCTTCTTGGCGCATGGGCAGATTGGGGCGGCCCCACCGACGAATGGTGGCAGCCTCAACGCTTGGTGGGACAAGGCTTTGGCCAGCCTCCCAAAGGACAAGCGACGGGAGGCGAGTGGGGCGATCCTATACTCCATTTGGGGAGTCTGGAAGGAGCGGAACAGAAGGGTGTTCCAGAACGTGGCGATACAACCGGACGCCGTGGCGGCGTTGGTGCGGGAGGAGATGGCGCAGAGGGCTTATGCGCACTCACATGATCCTGGAGATTCCTATATCTCTCGCTTTTTCTTTTTTGCGGTTTACCTCAGGTCTTCGTCTCTTCGGAGACTTGATTTGTGGCTGTAAATAAACACTCTTTTTCTATCTAATCGAAAGGCAAACGGCTGACAGGTCCTCAAAAAAAAAGTCGATGTTTTCTGGTGGATTCCACAAGAAGAGCGAATGAAATATTCAAAGGATATTCGGCCATCAGACATAACCGCACAACAAAGGTTTATTTCACAACTCGGAGTGGGAAGATGGACGTACATGGTGTACTACAAGGAGCTAGCACCTAGCTTATTCATTCAGATCCAAAAACACATGTCTATGCCAAGGGCAAACATTAGATCAGGTGGATTTTCATATTATTGTCATGACTATTTGATTGAAAGTTCCTTTATTTGAGTAGGCAAGTCTTTGAGGTGCTTGAAAACTTGCGGAAAGTTAACCAGAGAAGGAATGTCCTCGACAACTCAAAATATCTCTTCTATGGAAAAAGTGAAAATAACTATGGTTTCCTACCTATCAAAAGAAAATAATGCAATATATGTTTGAGTGGTTCCTTAAAAAACGAATGATGATGAAAGAAAAAAACAACCCAACATTTTTCTAGCCTTAATCGGAACATCTGATAGTATTTTCCTTTCAGTCACCCGTGAAAAAATGTTATATTGCACCTTTAGGTTAATACGTGTACAATCAAGAATTAGATAAAAGATTACTACATATTATGTCTACTATTTTGTTACAATAAAAGCTACAATATGCATGTTCTCGGTATATATGTATTCCCATTGTGTTCGAACAAGGATTGAGTTGATGTCCTAGGAGTATTCAAAGAGTCAAAAAATTTGTATGGGGGAGGATCTTTATAGTTGTGAGACATTTATTACGGATAAACTACCAAACATGATCTAGCAGGAAAAGGTTCAGAAGAAAAGGGTGTGAAAATGAAAGTTATTCACGTTATCAACACCCTTGATAGTTATCAAAATACATTCAAAAAACTACTGATGTTTATGTAGGAATTACATCACCCATGAAAAGGTTTAAACCGTGTGGCGTACTGTATGTTCTTTTTCCTAAATACAATTTTAAACTAACATTTGTGTAATATTCATATGCCCACCATAGGGCCGGTGCAGTCAATATTTGGACCCAGGGGAAATCAAAATAATACAAATTTATACTAAAGTTTTATACTCTTATATAACTCAAAAGTTAATAATGGTACAATCTTAACGAATATATTTTTCGATTTCTTATCTGGGGGCTGTTATCTATTATTGAAAAATCTCTCACGTTATGTATTTTGTAGCAAAAGTTCTTTTTGTATTGTTTATATGTATATGTGTCAAATATTTCTATAACATACAATTCAACAAATATCTTAATATCGTTTTGTACTGTATGATTAGGTAAGCATATTAGTATGACTTCTAGAATGTAAACTAAACCGTTGGAATGATTTTATTTAGTATTTTATGGTCAAATGTTTCTTTTTACAAGTTACAATGAATTCAACTAACAACATGTGCATCCCTAAATCACCGATGTGCATAAAATGGCCTCAATTCTACTCCCTCTCAAAAAATATAAGATGCGCTATTTTTTTCCTGGTGTTTGATGTTCGAGTTTGACCACTTATATATATATATTAAATTATATGGATTGGGAATGTATAAATGGTATTGCTAGATTCATCTTGCAAAATTCTTTAATTTCATATATATTTATACTGATTTTGTGGACATATTGTAAGTACAAATCCTGTTCAAAGTTTTACGGCGTTGACTAGGGAAATTTAAGGACACCTTATATTTTGGGACAGAGGTAGTATTACATTTTAATATCTATATCTTTGTTTGCAATGCTCCCACAAGCTTCGGAAATAAAAAAAAGTATGCACGAAGTTATACAAAGTAATGTAGTTAACCGGATTTTCAATCTTTCATCAGAGAGAGACTAGGGACGTGTTTGGTTTCCTGCAGCCGTTTTAGCCTCCTTGCATCCGTGGCCCAGCAGGGCCTGACCCTGGGAAAACGAGGCTAAAGCCATGTTCTGCAGGCCATTTGGTTGCCCACAAAGAGGCGGCCAAGCCCGTTCCTCTTCATCCAAAATCTGCAGGCCCAGTGTTTGGTGGGTTGTGTTAGTAAAACGCATGCAAAAACCTGTTGTTTGGTTACATGCAACAACACATGTACTCTCACCACCAGTTCGAATGGTGAGCTTACCATCACACAATGCACTTAAAACACAGATTAGAAGAAAGGTAATACGATAACCATCACACAATACACTTAAAAGTCTTAGACACCATCTCGACACGGACTAGTTCATGACACGCACATAGTAACAACCTGGGGACACAAACAGCAACATGAAGTGATGCCTCAATTAAGGTTTGTACCACATGACAACCAACAAAAGCAAGTGCAAGACACAGTTAGTTATGTATAGTTCTTATTTTTGTTGGCTGTCATGTGGTGCCAATGCTACAAGAGCACCCATCATCATTGGTAGAACACTCAAAAGATGATCTCTTAGTACCTGAAATTATACACAAAAACACACATTTCTGCACATCAACAGATACTAAAAGACACCTCTCGAATGCATATAAGGGGGAAAATGGTCTCATACATCTTAGCCAAGTGGCAGTACAAGCAATGAACTTGTATTAACCCCCTTGTTCTGAAGGCAATCTTCTTGCAAATCTACTGGCCTAGTTTAATCATTGACCGGCAGCAAGATATAGCAGATAAAACATTACATCTCTACGATTTTCTTGGCCTCAGTTAACAATGTCACGCATAGTTCGTAGGGGTGAGGGCACCGTGCCAAATCCAGTGACCACAACAGGTGCACATTGTTTTCGGAACGGAGCCCCACATCCCTAACACACATATGCTCTTGTTCATCATCATCGGCCAGCATGACAAACCCCAAATCGTTCGTCGAACAAACCGGATATGTAACCCTAAACGCAGATCGAACCCTAGAAACTTGCAGATCTACGATGCATGTCATACTACGCCACATAATCGACTTAGATATACAAATCTAGGCTACCAATGGTGAAGGAGCTAGAAGGAGATGATCTTACATTCTTACCGCCATTGGAGAAGCCATGGAAGTAGGTGACGGCGCGAAGGCGGCTCCGAAGCCTTGCAGATCTACGATGTCGACGACGAACCTCCGAATGGCCTGCCTTGCACCGCCGCCAAATCTGCTGCCGGCGGACCAGTGCAGTCGCCGGCGTAAGAGACGGCCGGAGCGGAGAGAGGTGAGAGAAGAGGACGGAGTGGAGTGAGTGGGGAGAGTGAGCGATGAGGGGATTTATGGCGCGTGTTCTCGAAGGGACGAGACGGCGTGAGACGAGGCGTCTCCCGCCATCTCGCGCTCCTTCCCCGCGCGTGCAACCGCGTGCGCCTTTTCGCTAGCCGGGACCTGACTGAGCGGAAACGGCCGAATCGGCCGTTCCTCCAGGGTCTGGCCCGAGGCTGATTTAAGGTTCGCGCTGTGCAACAACGCGAGCCAGACCAGGAAACCAAACGGGTCAAAAGCTGCACCGAACAGTGGAAAACGAGGCCATGCAAGAAACCAAACATGCCATAGTTGACTTGGTTTGTTCCTACCTAGTACACTAGGACACGGTCAATCGGATGGACTTGCTCTACAAATTGACCATTTTTTCCTATATATCCAAAAGTCTGTTGTATGCAATGTATAATACTCCCTCTGATTTCAAGAGAGTGTTGTGGCTTGTGAGTTGTACTGATAGAACGTACTCCTACATGATCAGTTCATTTCCGCGAAATCAATCAGCATATACGCGAGCAGCTTTCCAAATTTTCACCAGTTCAAAAAAAAGCTTTCCAAATATTCACGTGACAGATTTTGCCAGGGTGTAGACCGGAGCGATCGTTCGCCAGCCCACCCACCTGCAAATCTGCCAGCTAAGTCGCACTTACAAGTGGCTCCCACCATATCCCGCACACCTACACCTCTAACGAACCGCTGGTCCCTCGGGCCACTGATCCGCGGGCCCACTCCCACAGTCTTCACCTACAAACATGTGGCGAGATCCGAAACCCTCACGCGCACAGAAAAAAAAAACCGGCTGCAAAAATTCCATTCCATTTTCTTTTGAGTACTCCGTAGTTTCTTTCGGCTCAGCTCAGCAAGCAGCCTCAGCTCGGCGTTATATATTTCGGTCGTGCGTGCAGTTCGCCACTACGAAAAAAAGGTCCAATCTCCCCCAGCGGCACTGGACTCGACCCTGTCCACCTTTCTTTTTTTTTTTTTGAGAACACAGTACAACACAGACGCTCACAAATACGCACGTACACTCACCCCTATGAACGCACACACGCACACCCTACCCCTACGAGCACCTCTGAAGGACTGAGCCGGCAGATCTTGAGGTTGACGAAGTCACCACAGGCGCCTCGCTGTTGACGGGCACGTCACGTACCACTGAAAGTATAGCGCCGGATAAACCTGGAATAAATCCAGGTAAATGCAAACGCCCATGCCAAGTCTAGGACTTGAACCTGGGTGGGCTGGTTCCACCACAGGGAACCCAACCATCAGAGCCAAGCTCCGTTTGCAACCCTGTCCACCTTTCGTCCTCCCAAGCCCAACCGGACCTCCCTCCGCTCCGGGGCATTGCGCGCCTCCGCTGGCGAGGGATCGAGGGGAGATGGGCCGGCGAGGCGTCCCCGTCCTCGCCGCCACCGCGCTGGCTCTGATGCAGGTGGGGTCCCGCTCTCTACTAGTCTCTCCGTTTGAGTGGGTGTAGTCGTCGCGGTTGCCGCCGCCGGCCCCGAGGGGCCAGCCGTTTTAGGTCGGGGGTCGTCGCCGTGCCTCCTGTGTTGTGGAACATTGGGTTCGGTTTTGGTCCTGCTCTGGGTTTCAGCACTGCGGCTGCGGCGTATCACCGCGTGGGTTTGCTAATTTCGTTCCCTCCATGGCGTCATCACCGCGCAACTTTCTTACTACTAACAGCACTCATGGGGAATTCGTTTCCATATTTAGGGGAGGTGCAATTTTTGCCTGCAATGGATGGCGTGTGGTGTGGATACTACTTCCTGAATTTTACTGCCGCGCTTTTGTTTACCTTCGTTTTGTCGTTAGCCCGAGTCACCGTGGGATGTTGGTTTCGAGAACTGGGAGGGTTGGAAGCATCTGGGATTGGGAATTCGCCGCTGCGCTACTAGTTACTTTCTGACATCGCCGTGTGTTCGGATTGGAGGTCTGTAACCGTGTGCTCCGAGTGGTTGTTTCTGGTTCTGCTTACTACGTTGGAGGACTCCATTTAGCTCAGTTTTGTTGTTCATCCCGAGTTGGTAGTGTTCGATAGGTTTCGCTTCAGTTTTGGGTTTCCAGTATCTTGTGGTTTCTTCTCTGCTTGGAGTTTATATTTTGTCTCGAAATGTGTGCTGTTTCAGTTTAAATTGGGGTGGGTTTTACAGGATTATGTATGCTACACTTACCTGAATTTCAGAATATTTTCATACTTCGAGTATTAACGTTACAATTGTGTACGACTGTCATATCTGTAAACAAATCTGCAAACAATTTTGTACGAGTTCGAACTATGTGGAGCTGTCAGTGTTTCATCTCCAAGTTACCGGATGTTTATGACTCTGTTTTGCTTGACAGCTGCAAGGTCAACCATGATTTTGCTATTATTTCTAGCCCAGTTGAATTTTCACAAGCATTTCAAGTAGTATGAACTTGACTGAGAGAACTCAGATTCAGTACCGCAAAGTGTGCACTTCAGTCTTTCATGTTTCTGCAGCTCACTCCTGTCTTGTTTTATCTGTTGTAGAGCCTTAGCTGTTAGATGTCATCTAGGTGCTGCTCTACGAGTCCTTGTACAGACTTTTAACGTCAGCATGGAACTACGAATGATTTATGCTGTAATAATTCTTAGATTTTTTCTGATTTCCGAACCTTGGGCTTTTATCTAAACAAAATCCTTAACAACTGTTGTGGTGGCTTCACACTTATATTGTGAGTATAGGTGTGTAGAAGATGCCAAAAGTGTGTTAACTTCTCAGAAGTTGCTAGGTTGTTGTATTTGTAGCACCTACATTACTTGTCTAGGTGCTCAAAACTGTCGTGTTCATTTTATATATTTGAAGCTGCTGGACAAAATCATGGTCATGTTGCACCCTGGAGGGGATGATAGAATAACAGTGTTATGTAAGAAGCCCATTGTACACATGTAGTGAGGTGTTCATAATGTCGATTTGGTTGCCCTCTGATGTGATTAATGTCTCCTATATTTAATATGATTTCTTCATACTGTTATAACCATATTTCTCCATTGCATGACGCAGATAGTTTTTCTTGTGGCCCCCACAAGAGCACAGCAATCCAATGGCACTTCAAGGTAATTTGTCAGGGCAGTGTGTTCAATTCAGAGTAACATTTGTTAGATCATGTAACAACTCAATAGATCCTGAAATAGGCTAGTACCTGCGGAAATACTTTACTGCTTAAGGAGGTATTCTGTATTCATGGAGCCCTTGGCGCTCATTTTTAGAAGGAACAGTTGATGCTAATTTTTCTGTGTTTGCTTCCTTAGGGTAGTACCTGCGGAAGGGTACTGTTCCATGTATGGCATTTGTGCACATCGAAGTGATGGGAAGGTCTTAAACTGTGCAAATGCAACAAAAGCTGTTAAGGTGAAAATACAAGCCTTGGTTGCTGTTCAGTTTGAATATAACATAGCAGGAGAGACACTATCCTGTTACTTTCCAGCATCGTTTTACTACAGGAAGCATAATAGTCCTCCCCTTCTTATTTTTGCACCAAGTCTGTATTATTGCACCTCCGTGGTTTACTTGTTTATCAAGTGCTGTTATTGCCTTTCCAGCCAGATACTTTGTTTTCCACCAGGATCCAGAGTTTGTGCCCCACTATCACTGGTGATGTCTGTTGTACAGTTGATCAGTTTGACACATTACACCAACAAGTCCAACAGGTAATACTCCTGACCGCCTGAAAAGAATATGGACTGTTCATCTGAACTATCACATCCATGTGGTCACTCGCATCACATACTTATTTTAGAGACTAAGTGTTTTCACGCTGGGAGGTTTGTTAGTAAAGCACCCAGTAAACACGGATTGCCATTGTACTTATACTAACCTGCATTGATTTTCTCAAGCAAAGTTTTGTTAAACTTCTGACTAGCGAGCCATGAACCTGCTGACTATTTTGTTAGTTATGTGCGCTTTTGTTTTAACATGATGTCTGTATTTACTAAATAAATTATCTCTGCCTCGACAGTACTGATAACTGATGTAGACCTGGGTGTCATCATGAATACTTTTCAGCAAGCAGTCCATTTTGACTTGTAGCCTCTTAGTCTTACAACAAATTTCTAATTGTTAATTATCTGTTGTCCTTGGTTTTTTGTGTTATTCCTTTCTTAGTTTCTTGTAACACAGCTAATTCACACATCAAATAATGTAGCATGTTCTTTGCTATCTCTAATCCTCCATTCTAAATGTCTTTTTTCAATCGAAAGAGATTTCAATTTGTGGTACATTGTAACTTCCCTTTTGCAGGCCATCCCATTTCTTGTTGGATGCCCGGCTTGCTTGAGGAATTTCTTGAATCTCTTTTGTGAAATGTCTTGTTCCCCAAACCAAAGTCTCTTCGTTAACGTAACTTCAGTAAAGCAGGTCTATCTTGTCTCACCTTATCTCCACAATAGTATTGTATGGTATTTTTCCTCATGGGCTGTATTGTCTCACACAATTATTTATATCAGTTTAAACTGCCAAACATACCAAAATAAATATTTATATATAATTCCCATGTTCTAACAAGCTACTGGTATGTCTTTTCAGGTTAATAACACTACAACTGTTGATGGCATCGATTACTACATAACAAGCAACTATGGTGAAGAGTTATATAACTCTTGTAAGGAAGTTAAGTTTGGCACTTTGAACACACGTGCAATGGATTTTCTTGGTGGGGGTGCTAAAACTTACAAAGGTAGTAGATTAAACTCTTCGGTGTTAATTTTTAGGATTGAATAAATACCACTACAAGTTATAGTTTGAGAAATGCCACTGTAATCACCGGGAAGGCGGGAACTGTAAACTTTCTAGAATGCCAGTAGCCTCTATAGGTAACTAATTTTAGTTCAAAATACCCTCAACTTCCTCGTAATCATTATCACTGACCAAAATCTGAGAAGCCATTGTTGGGTGAGAAGCGATGGAGCTTGTTGAGTTCACCATGGTTTGCCCCCTGCTACTTGTTGATCCCCATCATCATCAGGTTTGTCGATGGCATATGCCAGTAGGCTGCATTGTGTCAGGCTTAACACCGACGGCTAACGACAAGTTACAGCATCAGATGCATCCCTAGGACCATCGTTTTCTAAAGGATTGCGAGAAGAAAGAAACAATGATTAGACCTGTCCCATTTATCACCTTGGCCAGGACTATGTAGTGGTTTTTGTAGGTTGGCAGCCTAAAGCATGTGGTAGTTTAGGAAGAGTTTCTGCATTTTTCTTCAGAATCTCGATTCGGTATTATTAATTATTTATTCTTGCCATCTGGATGTGCTGTTGAGCTAGTTTTTGCAGTCGATCATTTTAAACTTTGGTAGTGACAATGATAAATAGACTAATTTGTTTCTTGCATTTCGACTATGTATTGTTACTATGCTTTGCAATCTGGATCTTCTTTTGAGCTAGTTTTTGAGTTTTTAGTTTTAAGTTATGGCAATGACAGGCTGGTAATATACTATGTAATTTTATGCATCCGTTCTTCACAGTGTGCCATGACTCATATATAATTATTGGCTTATATACTTGTTACTGCAGAGTGGTTGGCATTTCTGGGGCATCAGGCGAATCCTAATGAGCCTGGGTCACCTTATTTGATAACATACCGACCTGATTTGAGTGACTCATCTGGGGTGAAGCCTCTAAATGCTACAGTTTATTCTTGTGGAGATCCATCTTTGGGCTGTTCATGTGGCGATTGTCCTTCTTCTTCAGTTTGCACAGGATCCTTGTTGCCTCAGTCGCAGACTGAAAGTTCCTGTTCAGTTAAAATGGGTTCTCTGAAGGTAGCAGTTATCTCTTTTTTTTTCTCCATTTATGAAAATATAATGCAGGGCTGATTAATATACCATGCCTTCTGTTCCCTCATGTTCCCTAAAAGCTGTCGTTTTGGCAAACTTGACTACTAATTTGTACTGGAATATATTCATGAAACCCAACAACATTATTACTTTCGAAGAAAACTTTTATCCACATTATTTTCAAGTATCTATTCTAACTCTTTTGAAAAATAACGGTGCTCATGTTTGGAAAGTTTGAGTCTACCCGTGTCTTAGGCAACTACCGGGGGTAGCAATCTACAGAGTTCGCAGTGCTATTTTCCCTAGTATATAAATAAAAATTGGCATTTCTCTCAATATTTTTTTTTGGCATACTGATAGATAAGGAACATGGTTTCCCTGTTAATTGACACGTCACCTGTCACGTGGTCTTGGTTATATATCAAACCAGTTGTGTAAAACACGTATGTGATGCTAATTCTAAAAAAAAGGTGTGATACTAGTTCTCGGAAAAACAATTTGTATACTACTAGTGCAGAGAAATTTGCACTGGAGATGTGTTGTAGTCGTGATGATATGAACTAGATCTGTTCTTGTGCATACCTGCACCATTTGCTTGTGTGAAGTATAATAACATTGAACTCTAACAATCAAATGATTTACTGTATCTTGATAGAATATACACCGTCATCTTAGGTGCTAAGTATCTTAGTTTTTTACACCTTGTGTAGAAGTTGATCTTCTTTCACACTTTCTCACTTAATAGCTTACTGAAATCCTTAACTTTAAATACTTAACTAGAGTATATGAATCAAAAAATTCCAGCATAATAATAGTTTAGGTCATAGGTCACAAAGGTTCCTCTTTTCCATGTTGAATTCTTCCATCATTGTGCACCCTTAACTCTTATCATTGTGACATCTACAGGCCAAATGCTTGGACTTCTCACTAGTGGTTGTGTACCTTGTGCTGTTAGGCGCAATTTTATTGTGGGCCCTGTTATACAGAAGACGAGGAAGAAAGAGCTTCCCCACACAAACAAAACCACCAAAGAATGCTGACGATAAGTTGCGCTCAAACAACAACGGCAGTGTTCCTGAAAACTCTGTTCAGGTTCTTTTCTGCTAAATCATCTCCGAGAGCCAGAGTTTGCTTGATTAGATAGAGTATATGTTGTCGGTTTCTTCTAGCATTTTTTATCTAGCGTTCAGTTTTCAAGATAACAATGCTATGGTCTAATAGATTCTTTATTAGGCCTGTAATTTAGTTATTATTTCCCAATTTAATGTGATTTTCTCGTGAATTTCTCTTAAATATCAGGTTCCCAGAGCTGCATCATCTTCTATTATCCAAGCCTACATGTCAACTTTCTTTAGGTTGGTTTCTGTGTCCAGTTGTATTTAATTTTATACAATTGGTGTTTAGGCATTGTCTTAATCTGTTCAAAGTATTGCAGGAGACATGGAATCTTTGTTACTAGACACCCTCTTCTTGTGTTATCTGCATCCTTACTTGTCCCTATCCTATTGTCCATTGGTCTTATTCATTTCAAGGTGGAAACACGACCAGAGAAGGTACTCAATTTATGATCTTATCATAGAAACAATTCTTATACTGTTACTGAAATTTCCATAATTGGCATAATGGGGGAGATTTGAATTCTTGGAAGATTGACAACTATAATTGATATTCTGTCTATTGTATTTAGTACTCCCTCCGTTCCATGATTCTTGTCGTGCTTTTAGTTCAACGGAGGTAGTACTAACTAATTTCATAAGTTTGATGTAGGCACTAGCCATTCTGTCACAACTCATAAATATTCCTTAAGTCTGAAACATAGAATAAGTGGAAATCCATGTAAAATTTTGATTAATTACTCATAATTGTTCACTAAAATTAATCACAGTAAATAAAAAGCGCAATACATTGTGGTGTGCATGTTATAAAGTTTCACTTTTGTGTTGGCTAAACCTTTTCGAGTCAGTTCGGACTTTTTGGGTGTTCTGTATCCTCTATACTTATGGCCAGTATCAGATAACTTCTCATTTTACCTTGTGAATAGTACATTAAAAATTAATCCTGCCAATGTGGAGCGAAGATCCTATACTTGTTTTTGAATACTTCGAGAAAACCATATCAGCAAGAAAAAAAAGGAGAGCATAAGCAAATCGGACTATGGAAGTGTTCACATCTTTAGCACTCGTTTCTGATGGTATTATCTCCGATGTATGTGTAACAAATCTAGTATTTTTTATTGTACCCCTCGACCCTTTTAAATGAATTTTTTTCTTGAAAGAACTAAAGAAGTCAGAACAGTGAAAACCATGGTCCAGGGGATGAATTAAATCATTTGGAACTCACTTTTTCGTTGTTTATTTACCACTAACCAGTACAGTGAATACATACATTTCAGAGATTTCTGAATTAATTGTTTTATTTTTGCAGCTTTGGGTTAGTCCTGGAAGTCAGACTGCTGATGAAAAGCAATATTTTGACAGTCATCTTGCACCATTTTATCGGATTGAGCAGGTATTTCAAACTCTCCTGACCTTGTTTTTGTTCAACTAGGTGAATGTTTGTCAAAGCTTGAATCAACTAACTATGAGTTCTTGTGTTGATCTTAACCTCTTATCTGTCTTTCTTTGTCATGTCTTACATTTGAAGACGACTTGTGTAACAAGTACTTCCTTTGTTAATTACTGCTGTATCTGCAGCTTGTATTAGCCACCTCTGCGTTTGACCAGCCTGAAGCTCCTACAATAGTTAATGACAACAATCTGAAATTGCTATTTCAGATTCAGAAGAAGGTACTAAATCCACAGTAATGTAAATTTCACACTGCAACTGCTTGACAGTTCTAATGTCTCCTTTTAATTGCAAAGATTGATGATCTACGTGCCAATTATTCTGGATCGACAGTATCCCTTGCTGACATCTGCCTAAAGCCACTCAGTACAGACTGTGCTACCCAAAGTGTTTTGCAGGTGATGATTTAGTAGTGTCTAGTATGTACCCTGTATACTGAAACTAATCTGCTCTCTCTGATCTATATAACCCGGCTATTGTTATATTCTGTTAACTATGCGTACTTCTGTTCAATTACACTAAAATGATGGTATCTGTTGCAGTATTTCCAGCTGGATCCTAAAAATTATGATGATTTGGGTATAGAACATGCTAAATTTTGCTTTCAGGTAAATCTCTACCGTTGAAATGTCTTACGGGCCCTTTTTTCCTATGATTTTTTCCGTTCTATCGCAACATAGACCTTTTTAAACTATCTCACAGTGAGTATTGATAACGGGATACTGATTAGGTCTGTCAGATGGTTGTATCTGAACACTTAAATATCTGCTGTGTTGCAGCATTACAGTTCTGACGTGACATGCTTGAGCACTTTTCAATCACCTGTTGATCCTAGTACAATATTAGGTGGTTTTCCAGGGAGCAATTTTACTGAGGTAAAATGCTGTACTTCTAGTCAACACAATATCTTACTCATTATCCTACTTTCTTGTTAACTTTCTATTGCTTGGCAGGCTTCTGCATTCGTGATAACATATCCTGTGAACAACAAGGTTGAGGAAACAGGACAAGAGAATGAAAAGGCTATGGCTTGGGAAAGGGCATATATTGATCTTGTTAAGGTGTTGAACTTTAACCCAATTTCTAATCTTATGTGCTCAGCAGACACTTTACAGTAGAAGTTTACCATCTACTGTTATCTTTTCTCTCAATTCTCTAACATTTACTTTAAGGAGTTTAGTACTTCCACGCTGCCCTTGCTTAAGGATCTAAAGAATAAGCCTTGTTTGAGGATTAGTAAAGTAAACTAGAGATATTTGCTCCAATGAAGCACACCATACAGAACTAGATTATGCATGGCTCTACATCCTGAGAAAATACGACAATGGGAAGCAACTTAGATAATGTGGATTAAGAGTGTTCAGATTCATATTCTCAGGAGATTAAGTCGGAACATTATTCTTTCAGTTCCTTTTCTCCTTTCTTATATACTGAGACGACTCACCGGGCATGTTGAAGCCCCAGATGACTGAATCTAGTAAATGGTAGTTCCGTGACTGCTAATGTCATTTGCATTTCATGCCCATCAGTGATTAAAATTCTACGGAACTGACTCTTTCATGTTAGGATTAAAATCCACAGAGTATTTAGTCTTTTCTCGCTAGAGTTTATCACTGTGTTTTGTAGCATATGATATAACTTCACAAGAAGGTGCATACCTTAGCTTATATTTCACTTGAACCAAAAAATCACATGTGATGACTTATGAGATTCTTTTTTGCAGGAAGAAATACTGCCAATGGTATTAGCACAGAACCTTACACTGTCATTTTCATCCGAGAGCTCTATCAAAGACGAATTAAATAGAGAGAGTACAGCTGATGCAATTACAATAGTGGTAAATATATGATATGTGCGAAGCATTTTTCCATTGTGAATTATATCCTGTTTGCCTACACATTGTGATGTTTATTTGTGCTGTTTAAATGAAACCAGATAAGCTATATTGTGATGTTTGCGTACATATCGTTCACGCTTGGAGACCGTCCTTCTCGTTTGTCGTCATTATTTGTTTCATCAAAGGTATGGATATGATAATCAATGATGGGAAGATATTGTAAATGCCACTCCTGAGACTAAAAAATACTTTAATGTGAGTCTGACAAATATGGATCTGTGGGTACCGACCTACATGTCAATGAGTCAGTCAGTGGCAAGTACATATGTTTGAAATTCAGCAGTGATAAATACAAAGTTGTCCCATGATTAATTCATTTGCTATACTTGGAGTATCCTATTCCATATGCTTGAGTTATTTAAGAATAATCTAAAAATCAGTTATCATTTACTCATTTTGTTGACCATACGTGTAAATATGTGCACAGTGCATGGTTGGTAGTACTGCAGTCGGGCCGACACATTTTCTTGTGGTTGGTCTTGAATCACATAGTTAAAGAAGTTGGAGATGTCGAATATGATAGCATGGATAATACTTATGCTCTACATTCAGTATATTGAATTAATTGTTTTACTTTATTTGGCTGTAGTATCGTAAAAAATTCTTCATCGTATAAAATTCTGATAACCTTAAAAGGAAATTATGAAAAAGGGCATGCCAAAAAAATAAGCAAATAGCTCTAGTTTTTTTTAAAGATACATATACTCTGTCTGTTCCAAAATAGATGACAGTTTTGGCTTTGCACACTCTCCAATATGTGACTTTGACCATTACCTTTTGTATAACTATGTAGGTGAAACATTACAAAATATTATGCTACAAATTATTTTTATGAAAACAATAATTGTACAATTTCCACCTAGAGTTGAACTAGAAATCACAAAATGAACTAGAAGTGGGATTTTGGGGTGATCTGGCTTGACACTTTATTTCCACCTAACCAAGCTAAATAGTTTTCTCAAAATTTTATGAAGTTGGACTTCATGCTTTCTAAAACATCATCTATTGTGGGATAGCGGGTGATACTTTTGAGTTATTTATTTCATAAATTATTAGGGCCCTCTACTACTGTTTCACACAATACAGGTAAAATGTTCTGATAAGAAACTTGTCTTTGGATGATATAATAGTTTGATCTGAAGTTTAATGTTGAAGAGTTATTTATTCGTTTGGTATCATAAGTATATATAGTATTTTTTAAATATGGTGGGGCTGTTTTGCATTATATTTCATTTGACAAGATAAATTGCAGGTGCTGCTTGGCTTATTTGGGGTTGTCCTGGTAATGCTTTCAGTTCTAGGATCAATTGGATTCTTTAGCGCTATTGGAGTGAAGTCGACTCTAATCATAATGGAAGTAATTCCTTTTCTTGTGCTGGCTGTAAGTTTTCTGTCCCCCACAATAGTGGCTCATTTTCTCTTCGTTAATCCAAAATTTCTTCCATTTTCTGCACTAATAAGAGAAAAGAAAACCATTATACATTTATGCTCTACACATTTGACTTGTAACATAGCTTCTTCACGTTGATTATTGAATCTGCTGAAAATAGGTGTTTGGTGAAAGCACCATCATGTTTAATCCTTGTCGAGAACTTGATGTTTAGTATTATGAAGTTGATTTTGGCGCATGCTTTGTCGCATATGTGAACAATGTTGATATCAATGTTGCATTGTCTGCCGTTAAGTTGTTTTGTTTTGTTTTTAGGCAATATTGCTTGTTGCATGTATCATATTAGTTTTTTTTTTCTGAAAGATAGTTGGTGGTTGATTAATGCTGCTACTTCATTTGATCTGTATGGTTCTTATCACTCTGCAACTAGATGAAACTGACGGATGTGACTGTGGCTAGGTCGGTGTGGACAACATGTGTATCCTTGTGCATGCTGTCAAGCGCCAACCAGATGGTTTGGTATTGGAAGAACGTATAAGTAATGCATTGGTGGAAGTTGGGCCATCCATTACGTTAGCCAGTTTGGCTGAAGTTTTAGCCTTTTCTGTCAGTGCAATCAATCCAATGCCTGCCACCAGAGTATTTTCCATGTTTGCTGGTTGGTTTCCTTACATATCCTTGCTTGTATTCATAACTGGCACATCCTTTTGGTGTTTCCAATCCACTCTCTTGTGCAGCAATGGCAGTGCTTCTGGATTTCCTTCTCCAAGTGACAGCCTTCGTGGCTCTCATAGTATATGATTTAAGGAGGTCTGAAGATGGCAGGATTGATTGTGTTCCTTGTGTAAGACTTACATCGAGCACAGTTGGCGGTGATAGTAAGTGTCCAAATAAAATTCACTTATGGTTTGCAAAATGAAGCTAGCTATAGCAGCAATTGGTCAGTTTTATTATCTTTAACGATTTCCCTTTTTGATGTCTTCCAAAATTAAGATGGTGGCCACCAGGGGCTTCACTTGGTTGCGCGATATATGAAGGTAAACGTTTTGACTTGAAATCTTGTTCATAAGTTGAATTAAGTTCATGTTTTAACCATGTTTTAGTTTCTCAAGATTTTCTGTTGTGTTCATTGATAACTTATAACTGCTTTGTTTTCATGTAGGATGTTCATGGGCCAATTCTCGGTTACAGAGCAGTGAAGTTTATCGTGATTGCTGTATTTGTAGGATTTGCATTTGCAAGCATTGTAAGTGCTCATATCTTTTGCATGCCCAGCATCATGATTATTTTTATTCCTCTATATTAA
Source organism: Poa pratensis (assembly GCA_947311845.1). Classification (NCBI taxonomy): domain Eukaryota; kingdom Viridiplantae; phylum Streptophyta; class Magnoliopsida; order Poales; family Poaceae; genus Poa; species Poa pratensis. The sequence goes on from CAMZMU010000050.1 coordinate 24,756,230, forward strand.
GTTCTACCAACAAGTTTATATCTGGTAAACATATGACTCAGCTATGTACAAGCCAAGTCTAGTTCTCATTGAAATTATCTGATGGAAGGGAGATCATCAACTTAGTGTTCTTTCTGCATCTTTTATAAATTTTTCTGAGCATCAATATGGATCACGTATGCATTCACTACAGTAGGGTAGTGTTTATTCTTGTCTAGTTGCATGTTGCAAGTCACTAGATTTTTGTTCGACCTTGTGCGTGTGTGTGTGTGACTGAATTTTTGTATCTTATCGCTCACTCGCAGCGCTTCTTTTGTCCTAATTAGGCAATGTCAACTAGACTGCAGCCAGGATTGGAGCAGCAAGTTGTTCTTCCACGAGATTCTTATTTACAGGTTTACTAACACTTGCATATTATATAGGGGTCTTCCTGTTTCCTTTAGGATCATGCTCACTATAATATTTACAGGGTTACTTTAACGACCTTGAGAAATACTTGAAAGTTGGACCTCCACTGTATTTTGTTGTGAAGGACTTCAATTACAGGTAACTAGTACTAACATTGTTCTACTATATTTTCTCTGCATGCTTTAACGAAAAGAATGATGAAAACACAAGTTGTTATTAGGTTGGCACAAACCCGTGAAAATCGGCAGCTCAAATTTGCACTAGCAGCAACACTCTCTGCCCAATTTGGGCGTTCCGTTAGTTCAAAAAATGTGCAGCGGAACAGTGCCCAGATTTGAACGGTTTGAGGAACACCCTGGCTGCTATACTTGTTGAAGTGTATATGTCGATTGTGCTAGCGTTTTCCACAGTTCGGACTTTTGGGATAGTTGGTTAGTGCATGAAACATGACATGGTATCAGAGCCCTGGGTCTCCAGTTCGAGTCCTGGCTTTCGCAATTTATCCAAAAATTGTTGTTGCCCCCTCTTTGTCCACTGCACGTGTTGGCCTCTCCCTCCCCGAGTCACACGTGAAGGGGGTGTTGAAGTGTATATGTCGATTGTACTAGCCCTTTTGGGATAGTTGGTTAGTGCATGAAACATGACAATACTTTGGAAAACAAAAAAGCATTGCTGAATATTCCTTGACCTGTTACAGTTTCAGTGTTGCCTCTTGAAAGAGGCAATTTTGTTGAGCTCTTCTGAGTTGCATTCTTAACTCAAATAATTAATTTGAGATCTGATTTTTTACAATGTTTCCAGCTCTGCATCGGAGAATACTAATCAGATATGTTCCATCAACCAGTGTAATTCAAACTCTCTTCTGAATGAGGTATAAATTGTTTCTGTCTGTTGGCAATGTATTTTCCCAGTAATGTTTAGTTTGGAATGATTAATTCGCTAGCTCAATTTAGTATCACAATACATTTCGAAGGTGAGCTTCCTTACTAACATGATGGTTGCTACCATGCAGATAGCAAGACAATCTTTATCTCCTGAGACAAGTTACATAGCAAAACCTGCTGCTTCATGGCTTGATGACTTCCTAGTATGGATGTCTCCGGAAGCATTTGGGTGCTGTCGAAAATTTGTTAATGGAAATTATTGCCCTCCAGACGATCAGGTACAGAACTTTTCTCTGTATCCCTTAGAAGTGTTAACACATTCATACTATATTTGTATTGGCTGGAAAACCAACCAATTTTTGTCTGAAGCAGTGGACAGTTTCTTCTCTGGCAGTTCTTTTTAATATTTTTGTGAAGTGACATTTGGATTTCTTCGTTCCAGGCTCCTTGCTGTCAACTTGATAAAGATTCAGGTTCATGCAGATCAAGTGGAACGTGCAATAATTGTACAACGGTAAAACGATTTTTGAATTTTGATCTCCAGTCCTTCATATTAATAAATTTCAGATTGCTGCATCCCGTACTCCATGCCCTATTATGTGTGACGAGTAAATAGTATATTTCAGCCACAGTTCACACATACATATTGAGTAGAAGCGAAATATTTCTAGTCTACTAATTATGCTTTTGTTTTAGTGTTTCCTACATTCAGACTTGCACAATGGGCGTCCATCCACAACACAGTTTAAAGAGAAGCTTCCATGGTTCCTGGATGCACTTCCATCAAGTGATTGCTCTAAGGGTGGAAAAGGAGCTTATTCTACAAGTTTGGACCTCAGTGGTCTGTAGTGCTCCAACTCTGTACCATATTATCATGCTACAGAACATGCCAAAGAAATATCATATATTTGCAAATAAGAATGCCAACTGATCAATTTAAATATAATATGATTTTCCTCTAAACATTCTTGCAATTTAACTGATTGAAATTACAACATTAAGCATCCACTAAACATATGCAATCCTGTTTCTTTGTCAGGTTATGAAAATGGCACTATACAAGCGTCAGCGTTCCGCACATACCATACTCCCCTTAATAAACAGGTGACGGATAGCATGCAGTGCAGCCCATCATAATTATCATCATATTCCTTTCCAACATGGTAAATTCAAGTAATATTGATATTTTCTTCTTCTAGACTGACTATGTTAACTCAATGAGAGCTGCTCGGGACTTCAGTTCTCAGATGTCCAAGGATCTGCAGGTAATTTGCATGCAACCATTTTATAGACGGGGATGATATTAAATTATTAGTATACTGATAAAAACATACGAATTTCAAATATGCATAAGTTCGATAACTAGCTACAGAGTAAACGTAAATATATCCACAGATGTCAACGTAAATATTAACAGTTGTTAGCTTTTTAAAGAGACGCAAGTTTGTGTGAACTTTGTACTTTTGTCTAAGGATTATGACAGTTACTGCTGTATATTTCATACAGATTATTTTTTAGCTATGGCTTGATTATACTACTAACAGTCTTCAATACATCTTGGTTATGCAGATGGAAATCTTTCCTTATTCAGTGTTCTATATATTCTTTGAGCAATACCTCAACGTATGGAAGACAGCTATCATCAATATATGTGTTTGCCTTGGTTAGTTACTTATTACATTCACAGTTTGTTAGATTTATATGTGTATATTCTTATGGTATAGTTCTCACAGGATCTCATTTTCTATGGGAGAATATTTTGCTTAGGTATCAGAGAGAAGTATTATATTTCTCTCTCCTAGTATGAATGCACAGTAGACATTTCCTGCTAAACCAGCTTGATCATTTTGATATGTTCATAAGAATTAGCTGGTGAATTAGGAGTGATGGGTGAGTTTGAATTAGGAAATGTTTGCTTGTATCGGACCCTATGTCAGAGCTGTAACTCCCTATATATAAGGGAGTGGTTCATTCAATAAAGGTCTAGCAAAGTAGCAAGAAGTTCCATCCATTCCCTGTCTAGTGTTCTCCTTTCCATGCACATTACATATTTTTTGGACATACCCTACGATCATGGCAGCTGGCCAGAGTCACCATTATCCGGTGCTGGGACCAGCTACCAATCATTGGTACAATCATAACAAATATAATTACCACAACCATTAAATAAAATAATCACGACAAACGTAATTATCTATGTCCATAATGTTTCTACCTTCATTTGACACACTTCATTGTTATTCAAACCTTAACAGGTACAGTATTTATTGTTTGCTTCGTAGTCACCAGCAGGTGAGCAACATCTTTCATAAACTAAGCACTAATTATTTCCAGTTAATTTTAAATTTGGTAGATTGTGATAATTCATTATCTCTATCGGTTTCAGTTTATGGGCTTCAGCAATCATTTTAATTGTTCTGGCCATGATAGTCTTGGATTTGATGGTATGTTCACTAATACTAGCTTCGTTTATATGTATTTGCGAATTCATAGCAGTTAGCTGCTGTAATGAATATAACATATACACCATCTGTTAAATACAAGTGGTTGTGAAGTATAACCTTCTTGTGTTTGGTATGCCAACTAGCTTATTAACTAAAATATTTAGGATTTGTTTGAAGCAGTTATTCTAGTTAGATATGCATAAGTTAAACTGAAGCTACATAGTGGAATTGTGCCGAAGCATTACAAACATCCATAAATGTAATGAAGGTTTCACATTACCTTGGTAACATTATTGGCATGTTTTTTATTATGTTTGTATATGTAACGCTACTGCTAAACGTTAAGGAATTACAGCACAATTTTAAGTCAGTAGCAATTATACTGATTGTTGTAGCTTTTCTGTATTTTCTACGGTCGTTCTAGAATCCAATTTTCAACGTTAAATATTTTTGTTGTTTATTTCATTATCAATTAATGACATCTTCTTTGAAACTTTTGGCAGGGAGTGATGGCTGTCCTTGGAATTCAGCTCAATGCAATTTCTATTGTAAACCTTGTTATGTCAATAGGAATTGCTGTTGAATTCTGTGTTCATATCACACATGCATTTATGGTAGGTGCATTGTACATTTGGAAATGCCAGTTCCAAATCTTCCAGTTTGCCGAGTTCTGTGATTATTAGCAAGACTTGGCTGTAGTTCTTACTCTAAACTCTCGAAGATAGTGTTACTATGCATTTGAAATATTGAGCAGGGAGAATTATCCTAGGAACCACATGCATTGTGCACTTGTACTAATATAATTGAAATGTTTAAATTTGTTCTTCCCACCACTTAAAACTTGTAACTTTTACTTGCAGTCATCTCCAATGCACTTTGAGATCGGGAGTAGTTTAATTTTCTATACAGTCTACATGACACCGGAGCAACAACGTCAAACCAATTTTCTACTCCCAAACCCATTTGTCCCAATAATGAAAACCATCGAAATAAATTCTGACGTGTTTCTACTTCCCAGTATTTTCTTCATGTGTATATATTGGTTCTTTCCATATCATGTCTAAACCCTTCATATTCACTTCCAATTTGCAGATAGGCATTGGGGATAGAGAAAACCGTGCAAGACAGGCTCTATCGACGATGGGTGCTTCTGTATTCAGGTCAGCCTCACTATTATTTATGTTGGGACAATGTTACATTGGTAGGAAAATAGTGATAGCATATGAATAAGTTGCTTGGAGCGTATCCCCAGTTGTTCTAGTTATATGCGAGTATGCTTAGTGCCTTGGTAAGCACTTACAGCTTCATTTGAGTGTGCATTTCGCATAAGAAAATTATCCGATGTTACAAATAAACTTACTGGCCCAGTTGCAGTTTTGTTTCCATCTTTCCACATCTGGTTGTGGTGTTTATAATTTTGTACCATCAGTCTGATACGCTGTCTTTATTTTTCAGTGGAATCACGTTGACCAAACTTGTAGGAGTTATTGTCCTGCGTTTTGCAAAATCTGAAGTTTTTGTGGTATGTACATCTTAAACCGCGCTTGTTAGTTCTGTTCCTATCGGAGTTTAGCTTGAAGCATCTTTGTTTAATCCGAATGACACAGGTATATTACTTCCAAATGTACTTGGCACTCGTCCTCATCGGCTTTCTGCACGGGCTTATCTTCCTACCGGTTAGCGTTTTAATCATCTGCGATCTCTTAATTACCCCCATGTATTCCCTTAAAAGCTCTCAGCCTAACTAATAATTGATGAATGTTTTAGGTCGTGTTGAGTCTGTGTGGCCCTCCTCAGAAGACCATGAAACCGATCGAGCAAAGTCAGCCTCCGCCTTCAAATGAGCAAACTTGATAATTACATAAGCATTTCAATGTACATATTACCCGGCGTAGGAGGAGAAGTGCAGTGTACATCATGTCTAGAGGCGGAAGCAATCTCTATATATAGAACGTAGAAATAGGTTGTGCATTAGTTACACTCAGTTTACGGAATTGGATTGGCCCATGTCGCCACACGCGCAGAAGAAAACGTGAGAGGTCTCTGTGTAGACCATTGTAGCTTTCATTTCCTTACTGTTAGTAGTCCAGTGTAGCTGATCTGGTGGTTTGTGTCTGTTTCACGGAGAATCCAAGTGCCCATGCCGTTTGATGCCGGTCGGCTATTGTTTTCGTCCTTTGAGTTGGCTTGTTCTGTGCATTCTTGCCTCGTGATTGTCGTACATGGAGCGCACGGAACAGGCGTGAGTAGTTTGAGCAATGTTTCTAATTCAAAATTAACAACACTATTATTCTAGGAACGAAAGGAAGAAAGCTTGCTTTGTGTTCAATCAGCGTAGCCTTTTCTCCCAATCTTTATTTCACGAACAATATACCAGAATTTGAGCGCTAGTTATTCACGTTACGGTTTCTTATGGAGAGCTTCTGCCACAACGGCAACCTGTTGTGAGCCTCTGATCAGTGTGCGAGATACCTGCGGCTCCTCGCCTAATAGGCTCGAACGTCCTAGGTTTTTCAAATCAACCGGTCCATGGAGGTGGCAACAGTCAAATCCGACAGCTGCAGTGCAGCACTGTCTGCCTGGCACACCAATCCGCTGACAAAGTACTGGACCGTTCATTTTGTATTATCATCCCTATACAGACCTGCAACCATAATCCTTGTCTAACGGCGACCCACGATCTCTACCTTCAGCAACGTGTGAGCGCCCCGCCCAGCCTGTTCTCCTGTTAGAAAAGTTTTTCCTATTTTTGAATACATTGCATATTAGTTTTGGTCAGAGTTAATATTTAGAAAGTTTGATTAGGTCGAAAAAATATTGATATTTACAATATCAAACGTATACTACATGAAAGTATATTCCATGTTGGTTCTAAAGTCTAAACTAATATCGATTCGAATTTTCCCTCTCCCTCCTGGGTCGCCCCGCGCGGCGACTCCGGAGGGCTTAAACCCTAGCCAAAAAAAGCCCAAATCCGGCGCGCCCCGGCGCTGCCGCCGCCTTGCTCGTCAGAGAGGCGGATGGCTGTGGGCGGACCTGTGGGGCCGAGACGCCCGTCTCGGTCGCCGGTCGCGCGGAACGGAGCTGCGCTCGGCGGCGGGGCCCTAGGCGCGGTGGGGCGACGATGACTAGGAGGTGCAGGGCGAGGCGGAGATCGAGGCTGGCGGCACCAGGCACACCGGCGGCGGCGCCCTGGAGCTGGGCGTGAATGGCGCATCTGGGCCGTTTGGGCCCGATCTGGGCTTAGCGGGCCCGCTCAGCCAGGACGCGGTTCGAGCCCTGTCGCTCGGAGGGCTAGGTCAGCGTTTGCTCGGCGCAGGTGGTGGTGCGGCTGCCTCGTTGGAGCGGAGGTTTGAGGTCGTGATGGACGGTGGTGGACGGGGGGAGATGAATGGCGTCGTCGTGGTGTCGGCAGCGTTGCATCCTTCCCGAAGGTGGATCGGCAAGCAAGACGTGATGCGGGTGTCTCAATGCCCGTTGCGCATGAGTGATGGTGGAAGGCTAGAGGGAGAGGAATGGCGCCGCTGCGGTTGTTGCATCCTCCGCGGGAGATGAATGGCGCCGCTGCGGTTGTTGCATCCTGCGCGGGAGATGAATGGCCAGCAGGCGTTGCATCCTCGAGGAGACGTATGGCGCTGTGCTTGGTTGCATCCTTCCATTGGGAGAAGAATGGCGCCGCTGCGGGGGTTGCATCCTCCGTCCAGCGGGGGACGCGGTTGCAAGGTGGAAGCACGTCGAGCTTGCCGGGGATGTGTGGTTGGCCATGGAGGCAGGGTAGTGGTTTGGTGTGTTGACTGGTTGGGTCTTGGGTTCGGGCTATGCAGGTGAGACTGCCGGTGAAAGCCGTACTCTAGCTATGGTCGGAGTCGTCGATGGCGGGTCCTACGAGCATCGCTCCCTCGTTGGAGGCATCGATGTAGCTGTTCCCACTTTGCATTTCCGACATGCTCCCGGGGAAACCCTTGATCTAGTCTTCTAGATCGGACGATGACGGCGCCTTCCGGCGTCGTGTTCCCTCTTGGGAGCATCGTTTTGGATGTGGATCCGGCCAGAGGGACTCGTGGCTCGCTAGGTTGTGTGTGTTGTATGGTTTTTGGGTATGGTTTCCCTCATAAACTGGACCAACCTTCTATCTATTCAACGAATTTAGTAGTTCTCCTGCTAACATTCAAAAAAAAAAATCGATTCGATATTGTAGATGCTGATTTTTTTCCCTCTAGACTTTGCTACATTTTTTAGAGTTTTACTTTGACCAAACTAATATGCAATGTATCGAGAAACAAAGAAAGTAATTTATGGTAGGCCACCAAGAAAAAGGTTTTTTTCGTGCCCCTCTTTTCTTAATTGTACACAATTTTACTCCGCTGGTTTCAATTTCCTTGTTTTTTCCTCAAGACCTCGTAATTGCCCAAAAGTAGTGTTTCTATCGGGGCTCATTGACTGCCATTTTCATGTGTCCTAACGAGTGGGACCATTTAAAATGCTGACAGCTGGGTTCGATTTGATAGGTAGGAGCGACTTAGGGATGGGTCGGTTCTCTTTCTCATTTCAGCCAGCCTGTACCAATCAACCCCCCCCCCCCCCCCCCTCCCACACACACACACACATGGACGCCGCCACCAAATGTACCTGTCGCCCTGACTCCGTCCGGTGGCGATGCTGCCGCATGTACCTCTCCCCCTTATCTCGTCCATCGCTCGCACCCAACCCAGGCTCCACTCGACCGTAGGCCACACCGCGGTCTGTCCTCTCCCCGCATTCTACTAGGAGCTATTTTGCTCGGTGGTTTTGCCAACATGCCACACCAGAGGTCAGATATCAGCGACGCGTACAATAAATCCCCTTCCCTCTCTGTTATAGGGTTCATCCCCTTTGTCGTCTCTCTCTGCTCTAGGGTTTAATGGGAAGGCATCAAGCACCAATACTCCACTCCATACATTCCCCAACAAAATGGTGGTGGAGAGGAAGAACCAGACAATCATCGAGATGACAAGAACTATGTTGGATGAATTCAAGTCACCCGGCAATTTTTGGGGAGAAGCCATCTCCGCCGCGGTTCATGCAACGAACCGGCTTTTCCTCCACTCCTTCCATAATAAGATCGCCCATGAGCTTCTTACCGGGAACAAGCCCAACGTCGAGTACATCTGCGTCTTCGGATGTAAGGGGCTTCGCAAAGAAAAAAAGAAATATATGCTCGGTAAATTTGAATCTAGAACTATAGAGGGTATCTTTGTTGGATATGCATTGGAGTCTCACGCCTATGGATTCTACAACAAGTCCACCAGACAAACTGAAAAATCTTGTGACGTGGATTTTGATGAGAATAATGGCTCCCAAGTGGAGAAAGTTGTTCCAAGTGATGTAGGTGATGTGTTTCTTCTCTCCGGTGACCATGGCGACATGGCGTCTCGTACCAGTACCATCTCCACTAGTTCTTCACATTCATGCGGATGGTCGTGCCGCCACCTGATGCCTGCAAGTGCACATGTTGTTGTGGCTAGTTTCAAAATAAGAGTTCTCGAACCACATGAAGCTGAGGGAAATGGTCTTTAGCTTCTCATTTGATTATTAAAAGAATTATACCTGCAAGTTACTTTGATCCAAAGCAAGCAAATGTGTGGAAAACAAGATTGTTGTGTTGTTGGTGATTTAATAGAAAGTGGAAGACAGTACGAAAAGTGACAGAGCAAGAAAACGGTGATGGTTATGGAGACTGCAATCAGGCTAAAAGCATTCTCAGGAAGCATTGGTTCCACCCTAGTGTATTTTTAGAACGGAGATAGTTTATATCCTTCAATATCTAATTATTCATGCAGGGGCTGAGTCCCAAGTAAAGACGTGCCCTGACTCTTATCAGGCATACACGCCCCGAACAACCATTGCTAGCCTTGGTAGAAACCCGGTATACGGCCCGAGCCTCTAGCAATTAAGGGATATAACCCATGGATGTGGAGAGGGGTTTTGTGGCTCTCCGTTACTCCCATGTTATCACAATGACGAGTGACACCACGAGAGAAATGGTTTCAACTCTTCCTCATTTTAGGAAGGGCACGATGACCACTATATCCCTGCATTAAAATTAACAGCCTACTTCAGCCCCGAAGGTAAATACCGTGCAGTCGACGTTCACACGTTATACAAAAGTAGACGGTTACCACATGACAACCGATATTAAACCATATAATTTATATCTCATCTCATAATAATAAAACTAGGGTTCCCCACCTTTCCAAGAGCTAATGAAACTACTCACACATGAAAGCACAATTAAAGTGCTAATGAAACTACTCACACATGAATGAAAGATGAACAAGGGTACGAGTAAAGTGCAAATCCACAATTACAAGTTGGGAAATTACAACGAGATGGAAGAGGGATCCGTTGGTGTAGATAAAGGAGATGGTAATGACGATGATGGAGATGGATGCCTTGGCCTTCCAGATCGCAGTGGTGAAGATGGTGGCAGCCTCATGTTGATCCCCCTCCGGATCCCTTCCAGAGGCTAGGTTTTCTAGACTGTTTTCGTGGTGGCGGCTGTTGTGCTCGTCTGATTGGTATTCCGAAGCCACAGGGTAAAAGTACTGGACGAGGCGATTGACCTAGAGGCAGTACGATCGGCGATATGGTCGGGACTGACCGTATGGTGACTCGTTATCTCCTCTGTATCTTCTGCGTCGTTTTTCTCTCCTTCTTCTTCATTTCCAGCGAATTGTTTTTCCACAAGGAAGGTATTAAGTGCTCCTAATCAGCATATTTCATACCATACTTGGTAAAAATACCATGTATGTGATTACTCTTTAATATTTTGGCTTCCTGTGTACATATACATAAAAGTGCGCGCTGGTAAGACTTATGGTGGTTGCAATTTATTTATGATTTGGGTTTGGGTTTTTTCAGTTGCATTTGCTATGTGTATTGTGGTATGACAATGTGTGGCAAATGAAATTACTTGTAAAATGCTATGCAATGCCCATTCACATGGAAATGTACTGTCTAGTACCAATTGAACTACTCTTTCAGTTGCAAAAGCATCAAACTTTAGGTTTACACTGACAAAAGTAGCAGTAGACATGAACTACTCTTCTTTGTTTTTCCCTTTTTTTTTTGAAGAATTCTTTGTGTTGCCATGTAGTAAGAATTTTTTAAATGGAAAATTTGCACACATTTTCATTACTAGTTTAGAGTGAAAATGTTAAACTTGAAATACCACAATTATCCTATAAATAGTCTTAACAAAATGGACTGTCGTGTATGCAGATTCATGGATTTTAAGCCAATTGACCGGAGTCATGGTCACAACCTTGTCTAAGTTAATGATATCATGAACAAAATTGGCACTACGAGTTTTAACATTGTAAACAAGATTGCCAAAGTGAGACCCTGAGATTTTTGAAAGCTTTTTTCAATTTTTTAGTGTAAATCTTTTGATTTGTTGTGAAGCAGGTACGACAAATAAGATTGAAATTGAAATGTTGCAATTTTCTCACAAAGTATATCATATTTTACGCACAATACCTAAATATCTTGATTTTGAGTTTTTTAGCTACATTCCATTGATTAAGTTAGTTTAATGGCATTTATAGAAAATAATTCAAATTTTAACTACAAGTGTGTTATAGTTTGGCCCTAAAATCAGAAAAATTATATAAAGAAACTCTAGCATGATTCTGTGTAATATCCCTAAATAAGTTGAAAAAATAACACCTAGGTATGAATTGGTCATGCAGAAAATTTTGTCCCAGCTTTGAAATAAAGACATAATTTGAGGAAAAACTCAATAAAAATGATAACAAATTGCAGAAAGCTTCAGCTTTTGTGTACTAATTTTTAAGAAAATTGATAAACTTTCAATACCGCAATTTTTTTTAAAATTCTTCTCATAATGGACTATCACATACGAAGATTCATAACTTTCAAGTCAAATGACCAAATACATGTCCATATCCATGTCTAAGTTAATGATATCATGACCACAATTGGTAATAACATGGGTTTTAACATTGTAAACAAGATTGCCAAAGTGAGATTCCAAGATTTTTTGAAAGTATTTTTTTTACAAAATATTTGGTGCAAAAAATTGATTTTATTGTGAAGCGGCTACCGCAAATAAGATTGAAAATTTGGAATTTTGCAAATTTCTGACAAAGTATTATCATATTATACGCACAATCCGTAAATATTTGAATTTTTAGATATCTTTCCATTGATAAAATGAGTGTAATGGCATTTATCGAGATAATTTTGATTTTAACGGCAAGTGTATTATAGTTTGGCCTTAGAAAAAATCATCTAAAGATACTCTAACATTATTCTATGCAATTTCTTATAAAAAGTTGAACAAGCCGCCTAGATATGAATGGTCACACAAACATTTTTGAAAAAAGTCACATAAATTGAGAAAAAATTTAAAAAGGAATATTTGCACAAAGCTTCAGTTTTAGTGTACTAGTTTCATGGAAAAATTATAAACTTGCAATACCGAAATATTAAAAAATCTTCACAAAATGGACTATCATGTATGAAGAGTGGTAATGTTAATAATATCATGACCAAAACCATCACTAATATGGGTTTTTACGCTGTAAACATGATTGCCAAAATGAGATTTTTTTTAAAATCCTTTTCAAAATTTTAGTGCAGAAAATGTGGTTTTTGTGAAACATGTACCACAAATAGGTTTGACAAATGGATTTTTGCAAATTTCACAGAAAATATATCCTATTGGAGGCACAATCCATGATTTTTGAACTTTTTAGATATATTCCATTGATGAAATGAGTTTAATGACATTTATTGAAAATAATTCAAATTTAAACTACAAGTGTGTTAAAGTTTGGACCTAACATTTTGGAAAAAAATCATATAAAGGTAATATAGCATGATTCTATGCAATAGCCGCAAAAAAAGTTGAATACACCCCTAGGTATATATAGTCATGTGGATAATTTTGACTCAATTGGGAAAAAAATCACATAAATTGAGAAACATTCATTTTTTTTTGTTGCAAAACTTGTGCAAAGATTCATTTTTAGTATACTAGTTTAAAGGAAAATGATAAACTTGATAAGTTTTTTAAAAAGTCTTCACAAAATTAACTATCATACATGAAGATTCATAACTTTCAAGCCAAAGTGTCTAATATCATGGCCATATACAAAGATAAGTTAGATATCATGACCAAAACTAGCATAAACATGTATTTTAACATTGTAAACCAGACTGAAAAACTGAGATTTCACGATTTTCTGAAAGTTTTTTTTTTTCGTTTTTTAGTGCCAAGAGGCCGGGATGTGCCTATGTGTGTGAGGAGAGCGGCGGACTCGACTCTCGAGTGGTTTGATTAATGAGAACGAGGACTCTATTTTCCTCCTCACACAAAACTCTCCTGGTTTGAAATTTCCTTTGACCTGCTGGTTTGAAATCCTGGCCGTTTGTCCCGACTGACGTGTGGTCCCACGGTGAGTCCGTGACCCAGCGTAGCTAGACGCAACGAGAACTGGCCGGGTCGGAGGCCGCCGCGGCCGGAACGGAACGATTTCGAAAGAAAGCACGTGCAGGAACGAACGAACGCTACCGTTACGACCACGTGGCGGCCGGCCCTGTCCGACCCAACCACCCGTCCCCGGGCGGCCCACTAGCCGTTGGCCTCCCTCTCGCTTCAAATCCCACCCGTTTTCGGTTTCCCCCCTCCGGCCTCCACGGACAAGACAAACCCCCTCCTTTCTCGTACGTGACACACACACCCTCTCCCCTTCCCACAGAACGGAACAAGAAAACAAATCGCTGAAATCTGTAAATCTTTCCCGGTCTCTCCCTCTCCTCTATATCTCTCCTCCTCCGTCTTCGAGGAGGTCAGAGACAGAGAGTGAAGGGGGATTGGTTGGGGACGTTGCCATTGCTCCTCTTCTTAACGACACCGCCGCCGCTTGAATCCGAGTCTGCATGGCCGCGCTGCCGCGTCCGCTGTAGCCCCGGATCGGAGAAGGAAGAGCCGATCTGCCCCAGCCCCCCTAGGGTCCGTGCGTCCCTCCCATCTATCGAATCAATCGCCCCTTCCCTTCCGCGGTTCTTGGATCCTGACGCCGTTGAATGTGTAGGTGCCCGGCGGCGTGGTCGATGGAGAGGGCGGGGGAGAACCGGAGGCCGGTGGTGGCGAGGCCCGTGCCCAGCGTCCGAGGTGTGTTGCCGCCCGCCGCCCCGAGTTCTTTGGTTCTTGGTTTTAGATAGAGATGCCTGCGGCGTCGCGATTCCCCTTTCTCATGTTCTTGATTTCTCCTGAATCGCTGCAGAGATGGGGAACCGGAGGCCGCTCAGGGAGATCAACAACGTCGTGGGGGCTCACCTGCACCCCGGCGCCATAGCCAAGAAGCCGATGCTAGAGTAATCTCCTGCCCCCCACAATCATCTTGAAGATCTCGTCAAAAAGATGTGTTCTTTTTTCCTTTTCCCCCGACGTTTCTTGGATCGAGATTCTAATGCCGGCGCGGCCCCCATTTCTTTCTTTCTTTCTTTCTTTTCAGGAAGAGTGGGAGGGTTGAGCAGAAGCCGGCGCTGGTGAGCCGCCGCCCCGTCACGAGGTTAGGACGCGCCGTCCTCTTCTTGTGCTCTCACGTTTCTTGGGGCCTTGATCTGATGGGTACCCTGCTTGCTAAATCAGGAAATTCGCCGCCTCCTTGGGGAACAGAGGACAACCTGACCGTCAGGCCACCCCTGCAGCACCCGGATTTGTTCCCAAGAATGAGCCTATCACCATTGACACTGATGACGAGATTGAGTCGGTGGACGGCACGGATGACGAGATTGAGTCGGTGGACGACACTGATATGGTATATGCTCTGTGACGATTATTTAACACTGTTTAACACAAGGGGATGGCTCCGGCTTACTGCTGCATTTGGTACTGCAGGATGAGAACGAGCTCAAGGATGCTTTGGAGGATGAATCCCTCATGGACATTGACAGTGCCGACTCGGGGAATCCGCTTGCCGCGACTGAGTATGTTGAAGAGATGTACAAGTACTACTGGGAAAATGAGGTGATCTACTGTCCCGTGGCGCCTTATAATCTGTCTCTCCAGTTTGTGAAAAATAATGCCGGATTGTCTATGAAATGTGAAGATACCGTAGGTACAATATTGTTGAATGAGTAAGATATGCTCATGCAAAGAAAATAAATGAATTTGAGCGAGATCCGGTAATCAGTACACTTTATACCATAGTTTTATTTTAGTATGCTTTAATGAGATGCATTAACGAAATAGATGTAGGCCTCAATGAAACGATTGTTATCTTTAGCACTTTTGAGTAACTGATTTGAATATAAAATGTTGAAACTTTGTGTTTCAGTAACTAGTATGACACTAAGTGAAAGTTTTGATGTTCACAGACTCTGAATAAAGTTAGAGTAGATAGGGATTTTGGTATGATCTTTCCTGTCCTTGTGGTACTGTATTGGTTCATCTTGGGTCACAACTAACACAGTTGTGAACTTAAAGCACAACAGCGTTTTTGCTTTCTCATCACCATGTCAGATAAAATACATCATCTTTGAACCACTGAAGTCAACCATATGTGCTCATAATAAATCGTAATATATTTTATGAAAAGTCTAATCAACATGCAAACATCTATATGGCAACTGATAGCAATTTGTGCTCATTGGCATGACTGAAAAAAATATCTCTTTCTCTTGTTGTGTGTGTCCTGAAGAGTTTGGGCCCCTTAACTTTTCAGTATTACCAAATACTAATATGGTTTTACACAGGAACTAAGCTGTGTTCGTCCTGATTACATGTCCACTCAAGGAGACATAAATGAAAAGATGAGAGCTATTCTGATAGATTGGCTCATCGAGGTAGAAAAGCTTGAAAAACATGGATCTTCTATATCCTACAGATTGTACTTATTTGACACTCTGTATTTGGGACTCATTATATATTATATTTCTCTTGATAGGTTCATTACAAGTTTGAGTTGATGGATGAGACCCTCTTTCTTACTGTGAACATAATAGACAGATTCTTGGAAAAAGAAGTGGTGCCAAGGAAGAAGTTGCAGCTAGTTGGAATGACAGCTATGCTTCTTGCTTGTAAATATGAGGAAGTCTCAGTCCCAGTTGTTGAAGATCTCGTGATAATATCTGACCGGGCTTATACGAAAGGACAGGTTCTGGAAATGGTAATATCATTTAATACAGTGTGCACTCCCAGTTAAATCCCTGCTCAAGACTCTAGTCCGTTCATATCTGTATACCATTCCATCATGGACGTATGCACATTTCCTTTTATATCGTAGTTAATGTTAAACTGAAAACAGATGTTAGTCTGCAAACAAGTTGCCATCATTTCTAGATAAATCATCAGGACACCAGTCAGTAATCTTCTGAATGATTTTTTCAGCTTCTACTATATTTCACAGTGGCTAATTGGCTATTATTTGTAGACCTTGCATATCGATATATCATGGATGAAGTTCCTTGCCTATGCATTTCTTTTTATATCATAGTTAATAGTTAAACCAACACATATGTTAGATTGCAATCGTTTCTAGTTACATCATGACTGCACAGTAATCTTCTGAATGATTTCGTCAGCTTTTACTGTATTTAACAGTGGCATATTGGCTATTGTTTATTCCTTCTGTTTGAGTAGGAAAAGTCGATTCTAGACACTCTGGAATTCAACATGTCTGTACCCACAGCATATGTTTTTATGAGAAGGTTTCTGAAGGCAGCAAATTATGACAGGAAGGTGAACCACAGTAACCTTCTGATCTGTATTTGCTTACTTGAACAGCAAACCTCACAGTGGGAAATTTTGCCTTTGCAACTGACACATATGCATGTTTTAAATCACAGCTACAGCTGGTTTCCTTTTTCATGCTTGAGCTATGCCTTGTTGAATACCAAATGCTCAAGTACCGCCCTTCGCTGCTTGCTGCCGCTGCTGTGTACACTGCCCAACGTGCTATCAGTCGCTGCTGGAACTGGACAAAGGTCTGCGAGATGCATAGCAGATACACTAGAGATCAGCTACTGTGAGTTTGCCTTCTGTCCCTGACAAACTGTATTTTCGACCATTTATGTAATAAGGAGGATGTATGGTGACTTGCCTATTCCTTTGTTTGCCTGTTTTCTCCAGTGAGTGCTCCAACATGATGGTACAATTCCACCAGAATGCCGGAGGTGGCAAGCTTACAGGCGTGCACAGGAAATACAGTACCTTCAAGTTCGGGTGTGTAGCAAAAGTGGAGCCAGCGGACTTCGTGCTGGGGTAAACGGGGCGACAAAACTTCCGGTACAATCTATTCCTCTGGATAGATTTTAACTGTTCCTCCAAAAACATGCAGACCATCTTGTTGATGTTGCACAAAAGTGCAGCAGGTTTTCTTTTCATAACATGCTTGTGTGTTGATGTAATATCTTAGTATGTTGCCGTGGAGGACGCTCTGAATAATCACTCCTTCAGTTATGCTGCGGTTAGTAATGATTTAGCTTTTGGCAAAGAAGTGCTGTGGAACCTTGTGAAGAACATTTGCCTACATGAAATGAAGCAATAACATCTCAGTTTTCAACAAAATGGTAAAAAAGATTTGTTGATGCTTTATTTTTGTTCTAATTGTTGGATAGATGTTCAGTGGTTTCGCTTAGACTCCGGCATTTGCAAATGACAGCATACAGTCTGCATAATTTGTCATTGATGTTGTTTGTAATTATTTCTCTTATGAATAAATGTTCAGTTTTATACAAATAGGTCTTTCCGATAGTGTAGCATGTGCTGTGTTTGGATCATAGGTGCTGAAATCAACCAAAAAGTCTTAAGACAAATCAGGGCAACATGGCACACTACATCAGTAGGTCCAGTACAAATAGTGAAGCTATGGCAGCTCTAGCTTTAGGTGCTACAGGGAATATGTTGCCGTCAGTGACAAATAAGAGGAGTTTCTTCAGACAATCTTTGTTTTAAGTTGATCTGCCCATAGGTCAAAAAGCAGTTTGGTAATAATTTTTCTGCTCGACGCAATGGAGATATTTAAGAGAACATTTCTACAGATTTAGTGATCATATTTTAGATTCTGTGCAGCGACCTACATAAACGAAAAAGATGACATCATGCATAAACGGCGCGGCAAGCCGCGTATGTCGTACTAGTATACACTGGTTTCGTTTAGACTCTGGCATTTGCAAACGACAACATACCGTCAAACAATTTGTCATCGATGTTGCTAGTAATTCTTTCTTTGTTGATGGTCAAATCTATAAACATTGTTCTGGTCCCAAGAATACATTTTAAAGCAAAGCTACCTACATTGTGACCAAGAGGTGGAACAAAATTATTACCATCAAGTATAGATGGGACATGGTTCAAATGGAAAACCCGCCGCGGAATCACCGCCGCCGCGCTCCACAGCCGCTGCCGCATCCGACGGCCGCCGGCGCCGCTCCGGCGACCTAAACGGAGCGGCGCCGCCACATCCGGGCGCCCCGCGTCGAGCCGCATCCACGGCGCGTACTCGCGCGTCCCGGAACGTGCAGGTTCGCCGCCGGCGAGCTGCTGCCGCCGCAGCCGCTCCGGCCACAGTGACGCCAGCATGGCGTCGCCGTGGGCTGGGCTAGGGAGGCAGGACGGCTCGTGGGCTAGGCCGTCTGCTGCAAGCCTCGGCCGGTTTTTTTTTCCCCTCTGTTTTTTTCCTATTTCCCAATTCTTTTGTAATTTGTAAACAAAAATTCAAATCAGTTGAAAATAATTTCTACAAACATTTAATCAATCAAGAACAACATCCCAGAAACTTTGAGACCCTTCAACAACAAAAAAAGAATCTTAAGAATCCCAAATATTACATAAAGTCTCATTAATAAATTTAAAAAATCACCACAATTGAAAACTTTCAAACTATTAATTATAAAAATGCAGAGCCATACATGTAAAATGGACAAAAAAAAAACTTTTTCTTAAAGTTTGCAAACATAATTCAACAATTCACAAAATTCACTACAGATATATTCATTTCAAACTGCTGAATATTCGTTCATACTGAAAACAACAAATTATAATTCACTACAGATATATTCTATCAGCTTTTTCTGAATATATTATTCGAGTTGGTCAAAAATATATTTTACATTAAACCTGTAAAATGAAATTTCGATTTAGAACTTAGTAAAAACAACTATTTCTCACAATGACACAAGAAAAATTTATAACAGCGAACTCATCTGCCTAAAAAAAATAAAATATAAAGAGTACTATTTAAGCAAAAGAAAAAGCTAAAAGAAATGCGAAATGTGAACTATAACAATAACTTCAAGTCTATCCGTTTGAAAAACAAAAAAAATATTACACAACAAATTTGGACAAAATGCAAATTCATTTCCTCCAATTATGCATTGAATTCGAATTAAAATTAATAAATGCCCACATAATGTATTATTTAGAGGACATATAACTTAAATCGCTCCAACAATGTATTTAAATTGTAAAAAAAACTCAACACATAAAAAATTACCAAAATGCAAATTCATTTCCTCCAATTATATATTAAATTTCAATCGAAATAAATATATGCTCACATAATTTATGCACTCTGTTTATTGAGTTTAAGTACACATTTAATATAAAACTCAAACATATTACACCAACTTGACAATTTGTTTTTTGATATTGCAACTAACCTCCCTCCAATTATACAATTGAAATTAATAAATATTCCAACAGAACAAAACTATCTCTACTTACAACTTTCGACAACTAAACAATTTTTAATATAATTGTTTTTCATATTCCAAAAAATTTCAAAGCTCCAGAACTTTTAAATATCATATTCCAAAAAAATTCAAATCTCCAGAACTTTTAAATATCAGCATTTCCAAATTTCAAATTCACCGACCAGGAGCAGCATTGTGAACTTGCACAAATTTCCAAAAACAAACAATTTCCACACGCAAACTTTTCCGAATTTCGCTAATTTAAAAATCTATACAATTTCCAAATATGCATTTTACCAAATTTTAAAAATAATTACAAAACAATAATACAATTTAAAAAAATTAATATCTGTAAAACTACAGTGTGAATAATATAAACAACATACTAAATTATCAAATTTCCCACACAAGAAACATTCTAAAAATCAAAAAAAAAATACCATACCTTTCAATCTACAATTCAAAATAACAGTTCAAAAAAAAATGTTTAAACTTAAAAAATTTCTACGATCCAAACTGCAGCAGTAAAAAAAGTACTTTCAAACCTGCAATTCAGAATAATATATATCAGCAAAAAAATTAGCAATTTTAATTTGCTAAACACTTAACAATACTCTACAATATGTAAAAGAACTCAAAAAAAATAAAGTAAAAATTAATACTTCCTATTTCAAAGTATTTCCCTTGAAAAAAACTAACACATTTTAAATAACTATCCAAATAAATGCAAAATATTTGAATATTCCAAATTGCTGGAAAATTGAAAACACTCTAAAATATATCTCACACATTTCATTAACGTTAAGTACGTAATCAAAACAAATGCTTACGATATACTTAAAATATATCCAAACATCCCAATTTTCTAAATATCTGAAAATAAACAATATGGCAAATTGCTTCCTTTACAATTAAATATATCATAATTCTCACAGAAATAAATTACGCACATCACATTTCACTCACATATTGTCTCACATATTACATTATCTCTAATTATGAAGTAAAAATAAATATTTATGGCATTTAGCCTCCCTAAATTAAAGAATATTTGCAAAAAAAACCAAATGAATTTCCTCTATTTATAAATTGACTTCAACAAACAATCACGTGCTTTACATCCTCCAATTATAAAATTCAAACAAATATTACAACAAAATACAAACATATATAACCATTTCAACTATTTCAGAATATTTCCATGTAAAAAAAACACTGCTAAAATTGAATTACAATAATTTCCAAATCTAAGCAACTTCAAAGATCCAACCATTTTCACAACAAAGTCATTTTCAATTTCAATTATTTCCAAACTTAAACAACTTTACAACACCACCATTTTCAAATTCAAATTCAAAAAGAATATATATAATGTGTATTCGATTTTGTATCTGTAAGATACTTTGGCACAGTTCGATGGTTTATGTGTCCCTATTGACTTTTGTCGATGTTGATTCCCACGGCTCGGTGGCCGCGAGAATCTCTACGCTTCCGAAGTGACAACCGTCTGAGCATGGCTCCAAGTCGGAGCACGACTCCCAGCCGAGGCCTGGTGCGACTTCGGGAGGATGGCTCCATGGACAAAAGACTCTGAGTCGGAGCACGACTCCAAATGAAGACCTGGCGAGACTCTGGGAGGACGACTCCTGCTCAACGACTCGATGGAGTATTTTTTTCCCCCAAATTTTTTTTTCAAAAATTGCTAAACTTCTGACAGGTGGGCCCACTCTACTTAAACGATTTTCAAAAAATGCTGAATGATGCTAAAAACAATAACTTCAAATCTATTTCAAAACTATAAATATGTAAAAAAATTGGAAAATTTATAAACATGTAAATGGTTCCATAAATATTTAAACAATAATTTCAAATCTATTTCAAATTTACAAATATGCAAAAAAAAAAAACTCCACAAAATGATCAAAGTTCGAATATAAATATTTTAAAACATTGAATGCCTTTACTTCCTACTTTTACCAATTCTTGAATTTGAACAATTCGTAAATACAACCTTTTCTTTTTAATTTCTACACATTAAAATCTAAACAACTTTTCAATGTGTGTATTTTCAAATTTGAATTTTTTCCACCACAGTACTTACAACTGTGACAACTATATCAATATTAACACAAAAATAAACGTTACCTATTTATATCATAATGATCATATTTCAAATTAAAATACTTTAAAACTTTTAATACCTTCCAAATCTAAAAATTTAAAAAACATAAAATAATAATTCATGTACGAATAACTTCCCGCTTTTAACAATTCTTCCACTTCAAACAATTTATAAATATCAACTTTTTTTGAATTTTGACACATTCAAAACTAAACAATTTTTGAACGTGGACAGTTCCAAATTTAAAATTCTTACACCACAGTATTTACAAATGTAGCAAACATATCAACACCGCCACAAGAAAAAAATGAATACTTATGGCATACGATCAAAATTTAAATTTGAATATTACTAAATTTTGAATGCCTTCGAAATTTGAGCATTAACAAAACGTAAACCAAATTCAAAAACAAATAGCTACCCAATTTTAACAATTTTGAAATTTAAACGAATTTTAAATGCAAACTTTTTCCTGAATTCCAGTGCACTCAAATCTGAACAAATTTGAATGCGGACATTTCCAAATTTAAATTCTTTCCACACATGAAAATAATTTAAATATGAATAGCTTCCTAATTTGACCATTTTTAAAATTTGAACAATTTTTCAACAATTTTTTTTTTTGAAATTCAACAATTTTCAAATCTGTACAATTTTTAATGTGGACATTTTCAAATTTAAATTTTTTACAAGAATGATATTTCTTCTTCTATTCTATTAAGACAAAAAAAATACAAGACATTACATTTACCACCAAGGGCGCGGCGTGCCGTCGCGCTGATTTCAACTAGTAGTTGCTCACGGTGGAGCACATGAAGTTCTCGCAGATGTACCACAAGTTGGACTATGCACTTTCTTAAAGTCGTTGTGAAATTTGTCTACCTTAGTCTGAAATTTCCTACTGCTTTTGTAAAAATTTCTAAGTTAATCTATTGTTGGTTGCTAAATTTCCCACTGCAGTTGTAAAAGTTGCATACTGTTGTCTGCGAATATTACGAGGCAACTTCAAAACAGTCGTACGCAACTCCAAATCAAATAAAAGCAACTTATTACGAGGCAAAACAATTTTAGTGTGCAATGAAGCAACATCACAAAATCAGCAGGCAACTTTGAAACAGCCATAAGCAACTCCAAACAAATAAAAACAACTTTGATGTGGGATGAAGCGACATCAAAACTTTGGTAGGCAATTTCAAAACAGATTCCGCAACTACAAAACAAGTAAAAATCACACACGGAACCAACACCGATGAGCAGCAGCGGCCAAAAGCCGGTGGGCGATAAGGCGGAGGTGGGCTCACTCCTCCGGCTAGCGCAGGACGACGAGCTGCTCAATCTCCAGGCCAACTCCCACCTCGTCTCGTCGTTCTCCTCTGCCGCCCTCACGGTCTTTGAGGTCTTGCTGGCCGGCACCCGCGCCGTCTCCACCCAGCCTTGGCAATTTCACTGCAGTGGTAGACAACTTCACATCATCAGTAGTCAACTTCATAATAACAGTAAGGAACTTCTACAACTGTTATAGGCGATTTAAGTCCTGCTAAAGGCATTGTTGCCTTGGGCAATGGAGGCACTGTGGTTGCCCCTCCCTGTGAGAAAGTTGCCTCGTTATAGCAGATGGATACTGAGAGATAAAAATTGCCTACCAAAATTTAATGTAAAAAAAGAGAAGTTGTCTATGATATTACAAAAGATGCCTAAAACTGATTGAAGTTAGCTTACAAAACATCTAAAAAAAGAAGACATCACTGCATAATCTTAAAAAAACAAGAAAGTTGCCTCCGAAGAACCAAAAAATAAGGTTGCCACACGATGATTTAAATTGCCTAAAGGGCTACATAATTTGAGTACTAACACAAGTAGAAAAACAGAAACAAGAAGATAAGTTGCCTAGAAAAATAAAAATAAAATGCAACAAGCCAAAAACAACAACCAAACTAAAGTTGCATCTACAATGATTAAAATTGCCTACAAGGCTACATATTTGCCCACTGCCAAAACTCATAAAATCTTACTGTCCCTGAAACATTGCCGTGTCCCTGACACATTTCCTGAAACTTATAATTTGCCTATAAGGTTACATAAGTTGCCTCTACAATGATTAATGTTGCCTCCACAGTGTCTGCATGCAATCTAGTTAGCTAGTGGTTTGTTTGTTGCTCGCTTCTGCAAGAAAATGAAGAGTAGAAAAGTTAGAAGTTGCTTGGATGAAGTTCTAGTTGCTGGAAGCTTATGCAACAGTTAGTTTCAGTTTTAGTTGCTTGAAAATTTAGAAGTTGCTAAAGGAAAAATAGTTGCCTGCTCATCTATGATGTGCACAAGGTTGCCTGATCATGTATAAATGCTCATATGCAAACAGGTAACTATGTTTGATGCATAATTTGCCTACTTTCCCACGTTTTTTACCTAAAAAAATTGCTTAATGGAGAAAAGTTGCCTAACAACACATTTACTGCATAATTGCCTAATTTACACGCTTAGAAGAACAAAAATCTTAATGGGAGAAAATTTGCCTAACAACACATTTACTGCATAATCGCCGCGGGTTGGAAGGGAGGGGAATGGAGGACGGGACGGTGTGCGAATGAGGAAACGACAAAAATTTGGTCGGTCTGGGCCGCGACTTCCCTACATGTCAGGACAGCACCAATCTTGGCGCAACACGCACGGCGTGCGCGCAGCCGCTTGCGTGTGACGGATAGCGCGCACGATTACTAGCCTTTGGAATAAAGTTATAAAGTTGTCTGCCCTAAAAAGCAAATTGTTCATATTAGGCGGCTTAAGAACTACCTAGGCAATTTCAGCATTCACATTGCTAAATTTGTGTGCAACATATGAACTTGCCTGCTCATAGTTATGATTATGTTGCCTAATATCCAAAATAATTTGCCTACAACATATGAACTTGTCCAAGAACACAATGAATTTGCCTACGAGTCCAGATTTTGTTGCCTAATATCGCGGATAAGTTGCTCACAACATATGAACTTGCCTAAAAACACTTATGAACTTGCCTACAAATACTGATTATGTTGCCCAATATCACGGATAAGTTGTCTACAACATATGAACTTGCCTAAAACACTTATGAAATTCCCTACAAATACTGATTAGTTGCCCAATGTCACGAATAAATTGCCTACAACATATGAATTTGCAAACAAAAACAAATTTAGCCGATTTTAGACGACACCTCAAATTTGGACAACTTTGCCTAGAAATATGAGCATTTGCAGGCTATAAATCTTCCCTTCCCCATCCTATGTTCATCTAGTATATATGAGGTCATTATTACTGTACTGAGAGATGAAGCTGTGGATCGAACATGAGATATGAAGCTGTGGATTTACCTCCATTGCGCTGCAGTTACTAATCACGCTCCCATGGCCGCTGTGGTAGCTTCCCTTCCGGCCACCAGCCTCCTCAAACATCTTCAACCTGCTTCTTGAGCTCTTGGACACCTACATCACCACCGGAACAGATTGATTAACCAACCACAAAAAAGTGACGGATCAAGCAGCCACAACAGATCAGTTGCACAAAACTTGACAAGCATGACTCGCTTCCGTGGAGGCGTGGCTCTGAGGAACCAAGCTCCTCCCGAAAAAAGTGAGATTCCTCGCCTCCAGCCCTGTACGCTCACCCTGCTCCTCCCCGTCTCCCATATGCCGCCCGCCCCGCGCGACCGCACACCGCCGCGCTGCTCCTGCCGTGTATCCCCGTCGGACCACCAATCGGTCGCCGGGGCGGCGGGCGTGTCGCTCGACGGAAGCTTTGGGCTAACCCTAGGAATCACGAGGATGCAGAGTGGATGGGGTGCAGCGCCTCCTCGGGCTTGTCGGCGACCGCCGTCGCTGCTCCGCCTCGCCGGACGCTGCCTCCCATCTCACTGCCTCGCTCGAGCTCGCGGGTAATGGAAGTACGAGGCGACACAGCACAACCCCGCGGGCCGAAAATCCCGCACCTCCCTAGTGCTCCGCGCCTCCACCTTGCTCCGCACCGCCGCCGAGCAGCGCCCTCCCACAGTCGATTCGAGGCGGAGCGCACGGGTGGGCGAGAGGGAGCGAGAAAGATTTTTTTTTTTGATTTTTCATACTTGTATTCATACGGAAAAGAAGACAGTACACCACCATATACAAGCAAAGAAAAAAAAGGAGAAAACAGAAGACACTGTTGTGTCACGCTATCTTCAACCTCGAGATCCACCAACGCGTGCGACCTCCGCCGCCGGAGACGACAGAAGAAGCGACCGCCCGGAGACCTTGCCCATGGAACAGAAGAGCTCCATGCCCGGAGGCATTGAAGAGCCGCAGCAGCCACCAGTTCCGACGAGCTGGATCTGAAGACGGAGATCGTCCATCGGCCGGGGACCTGCCCCGGGCATCTTCCGCCCCAGATCTGGGGCCAGCGCCACAGATCAACCGCCGACACACCACCCTCCCCCACAGCAGCCTCCCCGCACCTCCACTTCCGACACCACCACTCGCAGTACCCGGGGACGAACGAGGCCAGCGGATCCGCAGATCCCCGGCCTCCAGAAGTCGCGCGCGCCACATCGAAGACCCGAAGAGCTCCGCCGCCGGTGAAGGAGCACGCCGACACCAAACTCCTCGCCGACACCGTCGCCAACACCACAACGCCGCCGGAAGGATCCCTACCAAACCCTACACTATGTACAAGCCGAGATCCGGGGTTCCCCCATCCTCCCGCCGCCGGAGCGGCCGGCGGAGGAAGAGGGAACCCGCGGTTCACCGGCGAGCGAGGTGGGTTGACGGGGAGGAGCCCAAAAATCGCCTTTTACACTGTAGCAGTGAGGGGAACGGCGTTGCGAGAGATGAAATGCTCAATTTTGCAACTGTATTCGAGAAAGAATTGGGGAACGGCGAGTCGTGACAAAAAAAGTGACGACGCGGGCGCGATTCGGTCAACTGTCGGGACGACGCGAATCTTGGCGCAGGGACGGACGGCGCGCACGCGGCCGTTCGCTTCAACCAAACAGCGCGCGTGCAAAACGAAACATTTGGGAAACGCAAAGCGCAAGCAGCAAGGTTTGGCAATCCGATTTGCGCGACGCTACTGGCGAGTGGCGACACCAGGGAGGAAAATGAGCAAAAAGCTTTTTTTTTTTTTTTTTTTTAGGAGGATCCGATACATATATTCAGAGTACCCAGTACAAATTACAAGAAAGTCCAAACAAGGAAAAGGAAATACAAAAGGACCCCTGAAACTTGCACAAAGCACCCTGAGTACACTGAGAGGAACACAATCGAATCCATCGTCTTCACCCAAGAAGCTAGCCGATGTCACCGTCGCCGTACCTCCAGCCGCCGAGGAGAGAGCACCGCCACGAGATGTAGAGGGCCGCAAGAGTCGTCCGCCGCCACGCAACGGAGCCTAGACTCGATGAACGAGCACAGCCACAGCACTCAAACCCCAGCTCCACCAAGCTTCCAGCCGAAGCAGCACCGCCCCGCCCAGCCACCACCAACCGCACCGCTCCACCCGACGCAGCTCCCCTCGCCACCACGGCCGGCCAGAGCTCGAACGCCGAAGAAGAAGACCTCCAACACCACCAGCACCAAAACAGAAACGCCGACCACCCCGAGCTCCTCCCCACGCCGCCACGGCCGGCCAGAGGAGCAAGGACGGAGGCCTGCGCCCGACCAAAGACCTCCACAGCCTCCCCGGCAAGGCCGGAGCGGGGAAAGGAGGGGGAGGACAAAGCCCTATCTACCGGCGCCACCGCCACCGCCATCGGAGACGCCACACGGGCACACACACCTAGAGCACACCCTAAACTACACGCACGCACAGAGCCGAGGCTCCCCCCCACCTCGCGGCGCCGAAACGGCGGCCGGAGGCGGAGGGGAGCGGCAGATCTGCCGGCGAGGACGCTGACCTCCGCGGTCGCCTCTTTTTCGCCTGTGAACACTATGGCAGGGGAAAGAGAGGAGACACAATGAGCAAAAAGCTTACACGGCAACGCACATAAAAACTGTATCTTTATGCACTCATTTCGTTCTAGGCAACGCACATAAAAACTGTATCTTTATGCACTCATTTCGTTCTAAATTAATTGACTTTCATTTATGCACACATAGATGTATCTAGACATGTTACACATATAAATACATCCACAGGTGGACAAATGAAAGTCAATTAATTTGGAACGGAGCGAGTATTTTGGAAGGAAAACCTAGGGGTGCAACATACATCTCCCTAAAAATCAAGAAACCGTGCTAACTCTCTGCATCTTTGTTCCGTTTTCATCCGCGCAAGCGACGTGCTACATGGAATCGAATACTCGAATTCGTCTCACCTATACTCGTAGAGTTGTAGTCGCGCTTAGATTGTTCCTCTCCGCCTCCTGGCATGTTTACTAGGACTCGAGGAGTTTGGGCAATCTGAACCGAAACTAGCATAATCTTTTGGGAGCACCTTTAGTAATTGTAGGTTGGTGGAGACGAAGTTGGAAGCAGAGGAGGCAAATGGCAAGTAAAAACTCTGCCAGCGCTATGATCCTTATTTACCACAACTCAGAAAAATGACCGCAACCGATCGTGAACGATCTACGATACACGTGGCGATCGTGGAACACAACCGTCGCAGGCCACTAATACGTCTCAAACGTATCTATAATTTCTGATGTTTCATGCTTGTTTTATATATCAATGTCACATGTTTTATATGCATTATATATCACTTTTATACATTTTCTGGGACTAACCTATTAACAAGATGCCACAGTGCCAGTTCCTGTGTTCTACTGTTTTTGGTTTCAGAAAAGCTGTTCTGCAAATATCCTCGGAATTGGACGAAACAAAAAGCGAAGTTCTTATTTTTCCGACACGTACACGAAGTCCGAAGGAGAGACAAAGGGGGGCACCGAGGCTCCCTCCCCATACCACGGCGCGGGTGGGCCCACTGGCGCGCCGCCATGTGGGGAGGATCCCTCGGGCCTCCACCGACCATCATCCTTTCGCCTATTTATTGCCCCCGACGCAAAAACCCTAAAATAATCGATCATATTCTAGAAGAACTCCCGGAGCGCCGCCGCCATTGAATCTAGAGCTTTTTCTTGTAAACTTGATGCGACTGAGTTTATTTCCTTTTGATGCGTGATCAATTGAAAGCTCCTTCTTATTCTCCATAGTTTTCTATGCTCTCGCACCAGGCCCTTCCATATACATTCATCAATGGAAGAGCCCTCATTTTTTTCTCTCTGGTAAATCCTAGCTAAAATATCTAGTGCTGATAGCGTCAGCTTGTTTCAGCTCCCATTTTATTTTGCCCATTTGAGTACGACTGTAGCATCACCAATTGCTATTCTGCACATATTTTGCAAGACGAATGCAAGGATAGTTTTCATGTAAGCAAATGCAAAAAACTATATGATGACACCGTGATATCAATAATTTATATGCACCTGATGTACCATGGAAGACAAATATTTTAGAACGGAGGGAGTAGATCAAAGTATCAGACGGATCGTACTGGGAAAAAGAGAGCGTGAAGTTGTTTTAGATTAGATGGATCTGACTTGAAAAAGGAAGAGCGTCCGACTGGGACCTTACCTGAAATCAGCACGATTGTCTACGGGGGCGCACGAAAATACTGCATCTGATAGCCCGGTGTGGTGTCCATCTCCTGCACGTCTAAAAGCAACATACATTAACCGTGGATATAATAGAGTCCTTATCCAATCACAGAAGGAGAGAAAAAATAATAGCCAGAGCCACGTACATATACAAGCTAGACTAACGTACGTCGATGGTGCTCCATGGATCTGATCGAAGTTGCGGCATAGACACCAAGGATTTTCCGGCGGCCGGCCGCTGCGAGACGAAGTTTATGTTAGTCACGTACTATTTGTAATCGATGGCAACACAAAATCGTTCTGTTCGACGATAACCCTGCTGCAAGGGCCGGCGGGAGTAGCCGGAAACGGCGACGATCAAAAACGGCGGCAGGAATTAGGAGGCGACCGATCGATCGTCCATTGAGATCTAGCCAATGGCGTCGTTACGATCAGATAAGACGGTGTCGCTGCTGATCATCATCCATATCTGTGGCCGACGTGCAAAAAGTAAAAGCCTAGAAGAGGAGCTGATGGTGGCAGATCTGCGAGGGCAGGATCCACGAGACATGCCGGCCGGCCGACCAGCAAGGGTATGTACTCCGCTCCTCAAATGACGGCATTTGTCATAAAAGGAGTTCAAGAAAAATTCATGAGACTCCAAGATTCAATCTTGAGAGTAGTTTGGATGTGATGTGAAATCATGTGCATGAATATTTCATAAAGAAAGGACAAATATGAATATCTAATATTCATAAAGCTAGTCTTGATTATAATTGTTTTATCAAGGACGAATAACTGATAGTGAGAAGGTGCAATACTTTTCGTATCAATTGCCTTCTTCATTTGAATAATTTTTTCAGAGTACAAAGTAAAACTTCTGGTGCGATGTTTTAGATCAGCCGTGATATTTTGCAAATCATGTTTTTTTGTGCATGGCCAGTCGTTCATCAATTATTTTAGATCATATTCCTTTAACTCTATGCGCTGACGAACAGTATATGTGCCCTTATAATTCATTTCATCTGGAAAAAGGTTAAATATGTCAAGTGTTTACTTTCTTATTTTGGGTTTTTGATATTGAGGCATCGTACTACAATATCCAATCAAGGATATTTAATCACCATATTTGTTTATACTTTTTGATAGAGAACTCATCAGTCAATACATTATCTTAGGTACCCAAGTACCCTCAATTTATGCCTCTATGTGACGTTCCCTGCTTACTAAAAGGCAACGCACAATCCTCTCCATACATGCAGAACATGAAGGGACGAACAAGCAGGTGATTTCTCGATTTGTCAAGCAGGTGATTTCTCGATTTGTCATTTTATTTGTTTGATTACTTCTTCACAGGTCTACCATGACTTGATTAATTTTCTGGATTTTCTTTAAGCCCGTCATATGCTCATGAATGTGTTTCTCCATGTAAGCCATTTAAAACATAGATCATTTCTGTGGTAATGGTCTACAAGTCCACGCTATACGAATCGATAATATTTTACCTAGCTAGCATGTTCTTATTTTAACTTCATGTCATGATACTTATTGCTATACTCTGAGTTATCTTAATTACCGAGGTGTTATGATTTAGTTCGCATCTTGGTGGAGTATAAGAGAGAGTAATAACCAAAAGGTCTCTATGTTAGGACGTGATGCCCATATAATTATAACTTGTCATTAAACTGTTGTGTTGCAATCTCATATGTCAACTCTAGTGTTCCATTGTCTTGAAAGAAAATATTGCTAGGTACAACCAAGAGGCTATGATACCACCTAAGCTTGGGGATGTATGGATTCCCAAAGTCCTAGTAACCATTGGAAAAGAGACACACCATGCTATACTTGATCTAGGATCTAGTGTCTCTGTTTTATCTAAAGAACTATATGAAGTACTTGAATTGAAAAATCATGAAAAATGCTCTATTGAACTTGCACTTGCTGATGATTCCATTAAACATGCTTTAGGAAAAGTAAGTGATGTTTTGGTAGAGTTACATATGACATTTGTGCCTGTTGATTTTCTAATCATGGATATGGGGAATAAAACCTCCAGTCCAATTATTTTTGGAAAACCTTTTCTTCGTACTACAGGTGCTATCATTGATTCAAAAGAAGGGAATGTGAAGTTTCAGTTTCCACACAAGAAGTGCATGGAACACTTCCCAAGGAAGAGGGACACACCAAAGTTCAAGCTCCCTCATGAGCTTCGTCCACAATAAACATCTAGTAAGAAGCCTAGCTATATGGCTATAAAGAAAGCGCTTTACGGGAGGCAACCCGGTTGTTTTTATTTGTGATTTTCTTTGTGTCCTCTTGCTGTAACAAGAGACTTAGTGTTTAGTTTAGTTTCTGGAATTTTTAATAAAGTGCCAAGTTTTACTCATTTTGGTATGAAGAAGTTGCTTATAGCGTTCGGAGATATTATTCCTGCACGAATCTGTGCACGGTATGATTTTTAATTCTTATTCTGTAACTCCGAATGAGCTCATATTTAAACTGTAGTAGCAACTTTTCATCCTCTGTATGCATGACTTTTTTCGGAATTTTCCGACAAAGTTAAGTAGGGTAGAAAAATACGTTTAGTTTCTGCTGTTTTTCTGGACAGATTCTGTCCCATTTTGTTTGATGCATGCTTAGAACTTTTAGCATGAATCTTTTTTATCCAATTGAGTTTATGAGTAGGATACAACATTATACATGTTCTGGACATTCATATTTGTTTTTATTTGTGATTTTCTTTGTGTCCTCTTGCTGTAACAAGAGACTTAGTGTTTAGTTTAGTTTCTGGAATTTTTAATAAAGTGCCAAGTTTTACTCATTTTGGTATGAAGAAGTTGCTTATAGCGTTCGGAGATATTATTCCTGCACGAATCTGTGCACGGTATGATTTTTAATTCTTATTCTGTAACTCCGAATGAGCTCATATTTAAACTGTAGTAGCAACTTTTCATCCTCTGTATGCATGACTTTTTTCGGAATTTTCCGACAAAGTTAAGTAGGGTAGAAAAATACGTTTAGTTTCTGCTGTTTTTCTGGACAGATTCTGTCCCATTTTGTTTGATGCATGCTTAGAACTTTTAACATGAATCTTTTTTATCCAATTGAGTTTATGAGTAGGATACAACATTATACATGTTCTGGACATTCATATGAATTTTTGTCTAAGGATTATATGCAGCAAGAAATCTATTTGTTTATCACTACTAATGTGCCCCACAGAAAAGAAATGGGAGAAACGGTGTTTTGAAGTTTTTTCACAGGGATTAGAGGAGATGCACCAAGAGCTATCCAAGGATGGTGAAAACCATAAGCTTGGGGATGTGAAGACAACCCCACTGGACCTACACACTCTCGGTTTGCACACGTCTAACTTCTGTTTTTCGATCGAAACACTTTATCGCATAAACTTGGAGCGTCTTTTTGTTTGTTTAGGTTAGATTTTTATTTTGAGAGACCACCACACTATCATTTATATATGAGAGAGCTACTGGAAATTTGGGTTGAATTATGTTAGATGCTATTATAAGATTGGGAAAAGGGATGTTGAAGTTAATTTTAAAAGATACATATAATTGCATGATTCATGAGCTTGTTAATGAGTAATAATTTGCAAATATTTTATCAAGAGCTATCTTTTATTCATGTTTTGATGCTAAATGTTATTCTACCTTGTTTTAACATGGATTAGTTAGTTCTATGGACACTCATGCATGCATTTAGATGGTCAACTTTCTCCATCTTGCTAGACCAAAAATTCCAACAAGCAAAAACTTGTTTTCATAGTATCACTATGCAGACAACAATTCTTTGCTTCCTGGGCACTACAATTTCTCGCAACGAGCAGAATCATGTTCGTCTCAAGAAACTGTGCTAGGACCTGCGCGTGCGTGGCCACATATGCCACCAGAATTAATGAGGAATATAGAGATATTACGACACTACTATAGCTGATGTCCCTGTACTGTACATATATAATCAATATTTGTTAATGTTGCATGACATGGAAAATCATTCCACCAGCACCGAGACACAATTGATTGCTTGAATTTTATAACAATAATGATATAGCCAACTTCTGCATAAAAAAACATGGAAGCCTAAACAACGAAGGTATTCATAACATGTACATATGCTATAAGCCGTAGATTGGAACGTGGAAGCAATTGGCAGCTCAATAACCCGAGTATACAAAACCAATCTTATATATTTTTGTCGAATTCAAAATGTTTTATAATAGAATATCCAGAATAAAAATGATACATTAGATATAAATATTTGAGTTTGATCAGTGCTAGCCGCGCAATTGCGCGGGCCACCCAGTGGTGTACGTCTCCGTCCAGCCCGTCTAGTATGATGCGGCGTCGGACGAAACATCACAAATCAATATGCGGCGACAGGCGACGCGTTCGAAGAGCAGACACAGACTCAACTTGAACACCTCGTTGAAGCCTCAATCTGATTCTGACTTCGATCGGATGAGTCAACGCCGGCTTTGGCAATTTTGTGCAGGTCGTCGGGTCGAAGCATCAATCTGGTTATGATCTCAGCTTTCAAGCAGTCTACCGACAAAAAATAGTCATAGTTTGCCCTGTAAAACATATTGCTTTTTGGGAAGCGGAGTACATACCTGGCTAGCCGCCGGGTGGCATGTCTCGCTGGACAATCGGTCGGCTCCGAATTCCCACCGCCGTTTTTGGTCGCCGATTTGCGGCTACTCGCGTGGTCAATTTTTACGACGTGCGCATTGTCACGGGCCAGGATTCCAAGCGTCAATGGCGAGGCTTGAAAATCTAATTAACTTCGTCAAGAAAGCTCCATATGAAAAAAAATCAGCTATCAAGCTCGTTTTCCTTTGCTAGGACAGGTTACTGGAGTTCATCTCGGATGAACTTGCACTACCGTTGTATTCTTTCTTTAGAAGGTCCTTGCTGACCTTTTTTATTTTATTGTTCGTGAGAAAACTGCAAGTTGAGATGAGAAGATCTAAACACACATGAAGATTGCAGCCAGCTATTACCTGGGGATTTCCATATTAGTTGAAGATTTCACCTGGGTGAGGGGCCTTCCATAGCTTTGTCAACTAACCCATTACATGTGTGTGGCATTTCTATGTATGGTTAGGTATCTTTATATTGGTGTGCATCAAATGAAGATTTCATATAGCCCATGGGGATGACGTCAAGTGGTGATTGTCACCAACCTTGAGATGTGCAAGTTCAAGAGAAGTATCTCGAAGATATCATATGCTTGAAGCTTGCCACCCATTTGGAGATAATGGTCATGTGAAGATATGACGATAAGAGGCTCTCCCATAGTGGTGTATGGGGGAGAAATATGTGGATCTTCACCAAGCGAAGCGCAATCAAGAAAGGTGGTCCACTTGAAGAGATCAAGATTGTCATCATCTAGCTCAAGTGGAATGCGCAAGGCAAAGGTATGATAGGGTTTCTATTTTGCCGGTCTCGTGGTTCTAGTGGGACACCGGGTTATAGGATAGATACCGTACTATCAAGAGGGGCTCTCGATTGAGTTTTAGCGTATCAATTGGAGAGAGCTCAAACCTTTGCATACTTGGCATATCATCTTTCTTGGTTCTTATTTGGCTTTTCTCCTTATTGGGTTTTGGTGCTTGTCCATGATTCATGACAAGCCCAAGTTCACCCAAAACGGATTTCGTATAAAAACCTTGTTGCGTTTTTGGTGTTGGAGGTTTTACCGGTTCTTATTTTATAAAGAGGTTTTACCTTTCTACATTTGGTTTTATCCTCCCATGTTAAACTATGATGTTTCTGGATCGTTATGGCGAGAAGACTACTAGGGAATACACCTACATCAAGGTTGTTCTGAATGATGCTCTCAACAGCTACGCCTTAAAGGGCGGCCGGTTTATAAAAAAAGAAATATGAAAGAAAGTTTCAGTTCTCCCACAGAACGTACTTCCCTTGCATCAAGCAGGATTCAAACAGTAGGATGGAGGCATGGTACCTCATATATCAAATGCAAGGGTTCTTAAGGTATCAACGACGACACCAATTTATAGGTGATATCAACAGATGGTGCCAGACACTGAAGGACCCCACTGATGCTGATATCAGAGATGAGTTCTGTTGCATCCAGAAGATGATCGCGTGAATCATCATCCGTGATGTCTTGGAGGACGACGGGGAGTTCCACTTCGGCCTTAACCCACCACCTAATGCCGAGATCGAAAGGCACATAAGACTGTCGGGTGATGACAGGCTATTTCACTCGTTAGAGGGTGGTCTCCCGTTCCCGCCGATGACGAAGAGAAGCTGAGCAACAATCAGTGTTCATAAATTATATCCCTAAATTAACTTTCCTAGCTCTAATTTCGAAAGTCGTTGAACTTGTGTGATCGATGCTATATACTCAGGATTATGAATCGTGCATGCTTAGTTAATTATGTTACTTTTAATTATTGCAGACATGTTCCAATTCATTCTTCTTTATAGTTTTGTATTCTCTAGAATGCCGATGATTAAAATGTTATGACACCGTGTGATCCAGGGGTGGGACTAGCGAGCCTTGTGATATGCACGAGTGCACACATGTCGTGCATCCTACTTGGCTCGCCTTCTCCATCCCTGAAGCCTGTGTGTCACTTCTAAGTATGAGGCATCATTCTTGTTTATAGTTTTGTATTCTCTAGAATGCCGATGTTTAAAATGTTGTGACACCGTGTGATCCAGGGGTGGGGCTAGCGAGCCTTGTGATATGCACGAGTGCACACATCTCGTGCATCCTACTTGGCTCGCTGGCTCCATCCCTGAAGCCTGTCATTTCTAAGTATGAGGCATCATTCTTGTTTATAGTTTTGTATTCTCTAGAATGCCAATAATTAAAATGTTGTGACACCGTGTGATCCAGGGGTGAGGCTAGCGAGCCTTGTGATATGCACGAGTGCACACATCTCGTGCATCCTACTTGGCTCGCTTGCTCCATCCTGAAGCCTGTGTGTCACTTCTAAGTATGAGGCATCATTCTTGTTTATAGTTTTCTATTCTCTAGAATGCCGATGATTAAAATGTTGTGACACCGTGTGATCCAGGAGTGGGGCTAGCGAGCCTTGTGATATGCACGAGTACACATCTCGTGCATCCTACTTGGCTTGCTGGCTCCATCCCTGAAGTCTGTGTGTCACTTCTAAGTATACGAGACATCATTATTGTTTATAGTTTTGTATTCTCTAGAATGCCGATGATTAAAATGTGTGTCACTTCTAAGTATGAGGCTCTGATGGTTGGGTTCCCTGTGGTGGAACCAGCCCACCCAGGTTCAAGTCCTAGACTTGGCATGGGCGTTTGCATTTACCTGGATTTATTCCAGGATTATCCGGCGCTATTCTTTCAGTGGTAGGTGACGTGCCCGTCAACAGCGAGGCGCCTGTGGTGACTTCGTCAACCTCAAGATCTGCCGGCTCAGTCCTTCAGAGGTGCTCATAGGGGTAGGGTGTGCGTGCGTGCGTTCATAGGGGTGAGTGTATGTGCGTATTTGTGAGCGTCTGTGTTGTACTGTGTTCTAAAAAAAAAAAGGAAACTTGAAATCGTGGTGTCGATCTTGCGCTCTTCGTTGACCTAGGTTGGCGCATATAGTGAAAAACTATCTGACTTTTTCTGTTCCTCCTGACATTTTCAGTTGATTCTTGTGTGTGAGTCATCTGATTAATCGTGACATATCAAATTCTTTTAGATATTTTTTGTGACTATCTCTAGCATATGCACAGCAAAGATGCCAGCTTTCACGCTGTCTTCCCGCGTAAAACCGGTGAAGCTAGTCGGTAGTCTACACCGAGCCTCTCTTGAATGAATTGCATGTGCTGGAAATAGCCAAGCAAAATGAGCAGCCCATCATCATTTGCTCACTCCTAAATTTATAAAACAGTCTAATCACTTCTGCTGTGCAGCCTGTGCTCCAGCGGCGAATCCAAATCTCAACAACAACAATTCTTCAGAAAAGAAATATTGCACATCAACAAGAGCTCATGCACAATTCGAACTCGAGAGTAAAATATTCCTCACATTCAAACGACAGAGTTAAACTATTCACCGATGGGAAACTGCAGTGGATGACACCGATTCGCCGCAGCTGGTCTTGCCCGGCTGAACCTTGCGAGCTTTGTTATTTTTGCCAGTAACGGGAGATTTGAATAGTTGTCTGAAACAGGAGTTCACAGGCGAGGGGGCCACAATTCTAGTCGAGGAACCATCATATCCAACCGATCACCCTGGCGATCTCCTCCTTACCGTCCTATACGATGGGAGGGTTCGTATGGGCGTATGGCCTACATACCAACAGGGCCGATCCAAAATGTTGATCTGGGACGAGCTAAACCAATACAATCATATCAAACTTAACATATAACATAGTTCACTATATGTTAAAATCTTTTGGTATACATCTTCTCAATATGTAGTTAGCACAATTAAGTAAATGTAAATATTGTGGGTACCTTTCTTGTATTGTAATGTAAATTAAATATACATTTACATTATGTTGTCTACATAATTTTGTAAGAAAAGAATATTACTCCCTCCGATCCATATTAGTGGACATAGCTTTGTCTAAATTCATATGTATCTAGTTAAGTATTTAGACTAGATACATGTGTATCTAGATAAAGTTGTGTCCACTAATATGGATCGGAGGGAGTAGTTTTTTATGTATAGACATAGGCTAAAAATTGAAAATAACTGTAGGACTCCTCATTTTTGCCGTTGAATTAAGACTTAATTATCTTTAATATTTTGCGAGACATATATATTGAGTATATAATCTAACAAATATCTTAATAGCGGTTTGTAATGTATAAATACGTAAATAAATTTATAGAAAGTTCTATAGTAGAAATTGAATGGTTAGCTTGACTTTGTCTTACAAGTTGCATTGGGTTCAATAATAATCCCACAACACGTGCATTTTAAACACTTAAACTAACCACCAATGATCAAAATGATTTGATCTGTTAGGCTCGTCAAAATGTGTTTGCTATTATCCAGTTCAAACAACTTCTCATGTAAGTTTCTCAAATATAAATTTATGCATAATGTTAAAACTGAAAACTTAGTTATCATTGCTTCACTACCCCTATTGGGCTCTGACTGCAGAGCGAGACTAACGATCTAATTAAACTTGCCAATTTCGACCAGCTTGTGTTTTTGTATGGGATGATATGTTTTTTCTATGATATACACGGTTTGTTGTGAACAAGTGCCACCCATCGCGGCAGCCATGGGTGCCGATCATTTTGTTTCTGAAACACCGGGTGCAGAACATCATATGGATGTGCTACGTCACTTGGTGCTACATCATCCTTTCGCTAGTCATCATTGCCGTCGGCATTTAAATGCTCATTATGTTCACACTGTACCACCCAAAGGCACAACTCCCTAATCTGAGCATTGAGTTCTCTCGGGTATGGGCTTTGCCCTAGCAGACTTTTGTCTATAGTTTATTTTTCTTCGGATGTATCAAAGTGTATACCTGTATACATGTATTAATTTGTTTGGGGGACAGGGCAGTCGTCCCTCTGCCCCATCATGCATATCGAAGGTTGATGCCGGGGAGGGGGGGGGGTCAGAGCATGAGGAGGGGTGACGAGGGGTACACTCATCAAATTTCATGGTTAAAAACCTAGGGTTGAGATTATGGGAGAGAACGTGGTAGTACTGGTAGTTTCGTCGGCTGACAAGCAGAGGCAAAGATTTACCCAGGTTCAGGCCCCTCGGGTGGAGGTAAAGACCCTACTTCCTGCTTGTCTGTTATTGATCGCGTGAGATTATGAGGTTACAAGGTGGCTCCGGCGAGATGTCGATCTCGCTAGAGCTTTGGTGGTTTGAGTATGGCTTGTCCTAGATCGGCATCCCTCCCAGCCTTTAAATAGGCTGGGTCTCGGGAGTTCGTAACCGACCTAGTTTACACGTAAGGA
Organism: Poa pratensis; assembly: GCA_947311845.1. Lineage (NCBI taxonomy): Eukaryota > Viridiplantae > Streptophyta > Magnoliopsida > Poales > Poaceae > Poa > Poa pratensis. The sequence goes on from CAMZMU010000050.1 coordinate 24,795,294, forward strand.
AAGTCTAAACCGACTATGCCTATGTCTAACCTTGGAGGGTACTCCATCTTCTTGGGCCTCTCGTCTTGGGCTTCGAGTAGGCTCTTCGCTATTGGGCCTTAGTCGTCACGTGCACCAGGTACCCTTACGGTAGGGTACCCGAGATGTATACCGTTGTCAGTAGCCCCCGAATACTTGTCTGACTCGAAGAATCGGGTATGGACTCGTTCGTAAGTGCACGTCATATGCTTTGTATTCTGTATATTATAATTGGAATTCCTGTATGAATAGCACATGTTGGCTATGTCGAGTATTTCATCGACTGTGGTTTTTGCTTATGAAGATCAAGGGATAATAGCTTAGTAGGCCCAGTACACTCGACGGATCGGGACTGGTTAACTACACATTCGGGTAAAACCTTACTAGCTTTCAATCAAACTCGAGTCCCCGGACTCGAATCTGGAACAAACTGGTCAGATTCGACTAGGCCGCTTGAGGTCTTACTGAGTCGATCTGCAGTATAACTTTGAATTTTACCCAACGCGTCCGTCGGGATTTTTCATCATGTCTGCTGACACGGAAAGTATAAGGATTGACGTTGCTGGAACGTTCCTTAGCCCAGCTCGAGAGTTCGGCGGGTCTTACCTTTGCACTATGCGTGCAGCATCCGAGGTATTTGCGACGGACGCAACTCGGGAATGTTTCGACTATGATTTGTATATGAACTGAGTCGATTCATTTGTCGACTGACCCTTTGACATTATTCTATCGGGTGCGCGACAGCGCTCCCGATGGGAGTAGCCCCCGAGATTGTGCTTTATTGCTTGCAATGGAGGATAATCTCAAAATATTCTTACCCTGCATATGTTAATCGAAGAATTTTTTTGCCGTAATTCTATCGGGTGCGCGACAGCGCTCCCGATGGGAGTAGCCCCGAGATTGTGCTTTATTACTTGTAATGGAGGATAATCTCAAAATCATTGTCTTGAGCATCTTTAGTCGAAGAAATTTTTGATACACTCCCGATGGGAGTAATATGCCTCAGCCGAAGGAACGGTCGAGTGACCAATTTTGCCTTAACATTGCTTTTTCACACCCGAACCAAACAGGGCAGTCGAGTGACCAATATGCGTTGAGCGGACTCGAATGTATTTCAAAACAAAGCGCTTGAGATGACGTCAGGGATGACATTTTTTGGCGACTGCGCTGCCTGACACGCGTGGCGTGCGTTATGCTGCGATGGATGGGACGTGACACGTAGGTGGGCCCATTTGTGCAGAGCTGACCGAACGACGGTGCAGTTTGGACTTGATTTGACCACTCTGGCCCACTTTTTACGGAGAGGCGATTATGGCTCCTCTTTTGCGTGCGTAGTGGGCGAAGTGGCCGGCGACGGTTGCCCTCCGCGTCTGCCACGTGTACGGTGAGATTTCGTGCGTATCACACGGTTAGGATCTGAATGGCTGTGATTGCCTTTGATTTGTGGTAAATAGGGGAACGGCGCTGGCATTGTTTTTTACTAGCCATTTGCTCTGCGCGCCGCCCCTGTTCCATCTTCTTCCTTGCGCTCCCGCTCCATTGCTTTTGTGCCAAAGCTCTTGCTGTTCTCCTTAGCCACCACCGCCATGGCGCCAAAGAGGAAAGCTTCTGCCACTGACGCGGCCGCCACTGACGCGGCCGCTCTGAAGGGGAAGAAAACCGCGGCAAGCGCATCTGCGGCCGCCGTCAACCTCAAGAAAAGTGACGGCGACTGGATGAAGTCCACGATCAAAGCGGCACATCTTGAGAAGTTCCGCGAGGATGGACTGCTGCCGCCGGCGGACCAGCTTACCGTCCGCGCGCCATCGAAAGAGGTACTCCCCGAGCCTCGCGCTAATGAGCGCGTATGTTTTGCGGAGTTTTTGCCTAGGGGTCTATCTTTTCCCCTCCACGACTTCGTTCGTGGTTTGCTGTTCGCCTACGGGGTGCAGATCCATGATCTCACCCCGAACGGCATTATGCACATTGCCTGTTTTATGGTATTGTGCGAGTGCTTCCTGGGAGTTGCTCCCAGCTGGGCTCTTTGGAAGTCCATCTTCATGGTCCGGCCCAACAACCGAGGCGGCCGAACCTATCCAGTTGGAGGCCTGCAGATCCAAGTGCGCAGCGACACCCGATACTTTGCCCTGAAGCCAGTCGACTCGGGGCAAGGGTGGAGGAAAAGGTGGTTTTATGTGCTAGTCGACCAGGAAGGGGTCCCAGCATTTTCGACTGCTGGTATAGCCGCTAGGACGAAGGCCTGGGACCATGAGCTTTCGACTGAAGAGATGGCGGAAGCGGCGCCTCTGCTGGAGACGATTGGAGGACTGCTTAACAGCGTCACTTGTGTGCATCTAATTGCCACCTTTGTAAAGATGCGGGTGTGGCCGCTCCGCGCACGAGCTCACCCTATGTGGCAGTATGAAGGTCCTCTCGACTCCACTCGGATGAACAAGGAGGAGCTGTCTAGGAGCGAGCTGGTGTCGCATGCGCGGTCCATCACCAGCACAAAATCCAGCGAACCCTGCAACGTCGACTACCCCGTCGCTTCTTATGGGGCTGAAAAGCCTTTGCCAGAGGTTAGTGAAGCTATCGAGTTTATGATCTCCTGCTTTTGTTATTCTGCTCTGCATCTTTTTGACTTTCGACTGCTGTATTTTGTATGCAGGGTCACTCGACCGCCTCAACCCTTCCTCCTCTTCCCGAAGATGGTCCAACTCATGAAACAGAGGTGACGGTAGAAGCGAAGGGAGGAGATGAATCGCCTCTACCTTCGGCTACTACATCTCCCACAGAAGAGGTTGAAGAGGAAGGGGTTGAAGAAGCACAGGACAAGGAGCTTGCCACGACTGATGATGTGAGCGAGGTCCCTACTCGCAAGCGCCGTCGGCGGCCCAAGTTGTGTCTTCCTCTATGAGTTCACCCGCAAAGGAGGAGGATTTGAGGATGATGAAGACTCCTTGTCAAAAGCGCATCGGAAACGGGAAAAAGGGTCCGTGTCCCCGACCCTGTCACTGATGTGAAGTCTCTCATCGGCAACGGACAAGAAAAACCGTCACCGATGAGGCTTGATTTTGGCTACGGTTGCCATCCAGTCTCCGTTGCCGATGTATCTGGACATCAGAAACGGAGATTCTGTTTGCTGCTCGTTTGCATTGAGGTTTCTTCATAAGCCTAGAGCAGGAATAGATTTGGCACTGGACATTTAAAATTTCACAGCAGAAGCACAAAAATGCTAACAAATTCATTCATAAGGTATAACAAATGTCACCGATACATTGCATCACAAGACAACCAATTACTTATCTTCATTGTCATGCCTCTCTAAATCTATCATTGACATGTCTAGCTAAATCTATCTATGTCATGCCTCTCTAAACTTATCATTGTCATTTCCAACTTAATTTATCTTCATGACTTGCTGTTAGAGTTCATGAATTGAATCTTCTTCTTGGACGGTGTCGCCAAAATATAATCAACTCGCCGCTTTGTCCCCGACCTTGTAGTTAGCTCATTTAAATGAGCTAAACGGATCAGCACCATGCTCTGCACATAGTGCAATAAGCGAGTGCTGATGTACTGAAGGTGCCTCTTTTGTAAAGTGGTCACTGAAATGCAAAGAGAGAATATATGACTCCATGTTAGCTCACTATACATCTAGCATAAAGGACATACAACACAAAGGATGCATAAGACAGAATAACAAACTTACAAATCCATTGCATAGTTGTTGTGTACCAACAATTATGCCGGACGACAAGCGCACCTTGGCTAAGGACCCGGATTTTTATACAGTGTCACCGAAATGTACATCTGTTTTGCAAAGGAGATAAGTCAGCCATGAGTTTCATACACTACCGATTTGTGCTAGTTATGTTCTTTTCGAGCGACACTACGTAGTCGTCCTCAGTGGCGGAGCTAGAACATATTGAACCAGGATGCACACATGTTACGAAAATACATTTAAAACAATTTTTAGGGGTGCATATGTGATGAAAAAATGCTAATTTACAAAGAAAAATTCCTTCTCCCGGTGTCCTGTGTACCCGGCTGGCTCAAGGTGGATCCGCCAGTGGTCGTCCTCATCGTCCTCGGATGTATTACAACCCTAGTTCTAGTTCTGTTCATGAGTGTCCTATGGAAGAAAACCTAAGCAGAACAATGACAACAACCCTAGTTCATCGGCACGACGGCCGGTCACAAATAGATGTCGGATCTGGCGGCGGGAGTACGTAGTCGTCCTCGTCGTCCTCGGATCGACACGCCATGCGCCCTCCAGCTACAGATCGGGCGACGATATCTGCCCGGGTGGAGCAAAGAACGGGTACACGCTGCCACGGTCGGAGGAGAGGAAGATACGCGCCGATACGGTCGGAGGGAGGGAGATGCGCGCCGCCACAGTCGGAGCAGAAGAAGATGCGCGCCGCCACGGTCGGAGGAGGGAGATGCGCGCCGCCACGGTCGGAGGGAGGGAGATGCGCGCTGCCACGGTCGAGGGAGGGAGATGCACGCCGCCACGGTGGAGCTAAGATCTGGTGCTGCCTGGAGGCGCGATGGAGTTTAGGGCTGTGTGAAGGGCGCATTTATAGCAAAGTAGAACATCGGAAACGGAGGGTATAAACAACCGTTTCCTTTGATTTTTTCACTGACACACTGGGCTTATACTGATCTCTACTAGTATTGAAGTTGAAGAACATAAAAATAAATAACTATAACTACTCCTCGGCCTCCGCCTTCTCCTGCTCGTGTGCGAGGAGACCCGCGTAGTCGTCCGTGTCGTCGCGCGGCTCCTCGCCGACGATGTCATCGGCGCCCGTGCGCCCCTCCCACATCTCGTCGTCGTCGTAGGCAGGATCGTCGCGCAGCTTCGGCGGGAGGAGGAGCCGGCGGCTCTGAAGCAGCTCAACTCTTTTCGGCGGCATAGGCACCGACGCGCGGTTGAGGTGCCAGCCACCGGGTAGCCGAACCTTTGACCATGGCACTGGCCTCCTATATTGCCAGTGCCGCTCCGCGACGGCCTGCCCGACGATGACGCGGTTCCATCCAGGCGACCGCGGACGAGTGTCTCTCCGCCGCGGTGAGCGGATGCGGTCGCGGGCGCCCGAGGATCCCGCGTCCTCTTCCGGCGGCATAGGCACCCTCCTGTGGTTGACGCGCCAGCCAGCGGGGAGGCTAACATTTGACCAGGGCACTGGCCTCCTATATTGCCAGTGCCTCTGCGCGACGGCCTCCGGCACGACGACGCGGTTCCAATTCAGCGAAAGCGGGAAACTGCTGTGGCGAACGTCCGAGGAGTTGCTAGGAGTATCCATGGCTACGGCGAAGTGGCGTACTGAGATAGCAGGAAGATCGTGGGTTTTTAAGGAGTAGTGGGCGGTGCCACGGCGTCACTACGCCTCTACGCCATAGCAGTTACTCCGCTCGCATCGAATTCCAAGAAGATGGAACGTGTCCACATTGCACACGGACACACAAAAGTCTCCGTTGCTATAGAGGCACATATCGGAAACGGAGCCAGAATTAAGACCGTTGCCAATACTATGGGTAACGGAGTTAATACTTTCTCCGTTACCTATGTTGACGGGCCAGCCACGGCCCAGGTCAGGTTTGTACGCACTGGCCGCGCGGAAAGCGCGATTCTCGTCGCCTAACGCCTGCCGTTTCCATTGAGGGGTATCCGATGTGTCGTTCTGTACTAGTGGCACAAGGTTGCTCCTGAGCTTTATGTACTAAAGTTTTCGCTTGTTGAGTACTTTTGCTTATGTTGTATGTCTTCGGTCACTCGTAGTGCCGAGACTGTGCGCCCTCCGACTCCTCTAGCCGAGAGAGCTTCGACTCCAGATCAGCCAGAAGCTTCTGTTGCGACTGAGGTCGTTAAGACAGTTGCCACGGCCACTACCACTGAGGCCGCCAAGATTGCGAGTGCGTCGACTCCAGAAATTGGGACTTCTGCCGCCAAGCCTGCACCTTGGGTTGAACACGTAAGTGTCATTTGCTGACCCTCATCCTGGGACTATTTGTGTATAACTTATGCTCGTTCCATGTGCATGCAGCCCTTCTACTCAACCTGGTGGAAGCAGGCAAAGCTTTTGTCCAGGTTGAACAGGACAGGGACAATCTGCGCGCTGCCATGGAGCAACTCAGCCGTAAGTGTGTTTGACTTCTGAATTCGAAGTTATTTTTGCTCTGTCTTTGCTTTGTCGACTGTGAATGACATCTGGCCATCTAACTCAGGTGACAAGGCACATGCTGAATCCCGGGTGAAGGAACTGGAGGAAGCAATCGCCTCCCAGCGCGCTGAGTCGAAGAAGACTTTGGATGCCGCCAAGGACACAGCCGCCGTGCGCGAGAGAGGGTTTGCTGAACGACTGGCTGGCCTTGCTCGGGACGTGGGAGGTTAGCAACTTTCCCTTTTATGCTTCGTGTGTACCCTGTTGGGTATTATGTACTAATATTTGCTCTTTCTGTATTTGTTGCAGAGGCGATTGGTGTGCCAACACCTACTGACATGGTGAGTGATGAGTTATCACTCGACCAGGTTATAGGTGACCTTGGCGCTCAATTTGTCCAGGCGAAGGATGCCCTTGCCAAGTCTGCCAGCACCCTCAGCGCCGTGCACAAGAACGTACTCCCAACGACGGAGGTGCCGTCGACTGCTGACGGCTTCGCTGATGTGCTTGGTCCAGGAACTTCGACCATGGCGAACTTTGCTCGCGCCCTCACGGTACGCGGCTCGGAGTCCACCCTCAAGCTGATACTAGGTCATGGGATAGAGGGTAACTTCGAGGCGGCGATGTCTGACTTCCCTCGGAAGGCCGGCGGGAAGCTTATATCTTTGAAGCATGTTAGCGAGCGAGCCACCCGGCTGGCCAACCTTTTTATGAACACCATGGAACGTCGGGCAACAGAGGTCGCCGCCCGTGCGAGTAGGGCTAGGTCTGAGTCGGTGTCGGAGAAGTAGGGCAGCCGCACCTTTTATGCCTTGTAATTAAACTTATGACCATGCGAGTATGCATGTGCTTTTGCTACCTTTGTATGAATTTAATTTCTCGTTATGCTTCTGCCTGTAAGGCTGTGTGCTATTACTCGCGTAAGCTTTGTGATGAGTTTCTCATGAAACTTTTATGATGTTTGGAACAGAAACAGCCAGCCGCCACTTCATCCAGCTCGTCGCGGCATCGCGCCCCACTCGATCTCGAGCTCAGGTGGCAAACGATGCCGCAGTAATGCGTTATATGAAGGCTCGAGTCGCAAAACTGGAGCAAGAGCTGGAGAATACCCGCGGTGAGCTGGATAGGATGAGGGCGAGGCCTGCTTTACCCACTCAACGGGAGGAGTATGTGCTTGGCGAGATGGAGATCGTGAACAGACAGCTCGAGTGTAAGCATGACTGCCTTGATCTCATGAGTTCACAATCTGTCCTTTTTGTTCACCCAACTTGTGTTGTTGTAGGTTTTGTTCCAGATTTCCAGGCGGAGCAAGCTCGTGTAGAAGAGCAGTTGAACAATGCGACTAACGAACCCACGACTGGCCGTCAGCACTTTCGCTTGGATAAGCACCGAGCACGCATACTCGCGACTCTGCAGGATCGAGTGTGGCGGAGCACTATGCTTCTTGAGTTATGCAGGTCGGCCTTCAGTCGAATCAACCAGACGCTTTTTCCGACTGGGCCGCAACCTCAAGGAATCCACGCGTTGCTCGGGCTTTTCCGGACTACAGGTTCCATTCGAGACTTTATCACCCAGAAGCTTGTGGATGGAGCCAACGCAACAATGGCATATATCCGAAGTCAACGTCCAAATATGCAGCTACGTCCACCCGTGCCTGGATCGTCTTTGTCCCAGTCGCATCTTGACGATACAGTCGATCATGCGAGGGTGTTGGTTGAGTGCTATCATGCTCAACTTATGGGCCCTGTTCTTCCAGCAAAGGACGAACCGGAAGATTAGGGTTTTTCTGTATAGGGGACAGCCCCCGAGTGTAAATTTTGCCACTTAGTACATATTTGTTCACTTGTATGTATGCAGCCCCCGAGTGTATCGAGTGGGGTTTATGAAAAACACTTTGTATAGAACATGCATTCTACAGCCCCCGAGTGCTCGAGTGAGGCTGTGAATTTTTACGATGTTTGAAGCTTCAACTCATGTTATTGAGCAACTTTTTGGTTTATGTATGATTTTGTACGACCCAGCCCCCGAGTATTCGAGTGCGCCTGGGTATTATGTTTGAAGGAGCGAGAGCTCACGTTTTGAAGTAGCGCAGCCCCCGAGTACTCGGGTGAGGCTAAGGTTGTGCGAGTAGTAAACAGGGAGAAATATGAGGAATTTATTGACTATATTCCATTTATGAATGTTAGGCTGCAGGCCGCCTCATTAAAAACCTTCCAGTCCCCTTAGGTACCCTGGTAAGGAAAAGAGCGCGTCTGAAACCTGCAGCCATCCGACATATGTGCCTATTACATTATGCGACTGAGCAATCTAAGCATAGAAACGGCGCAGCTGCGCAACGTTCCAAGGATTATGCGAGAGTTCGCCTGTCTTCGCGTGCTTCAGTCTGTATGCTCCACCTCCAATGACCTCGGTGATGATGAAGGGTCCTTCCCATGGAGAAGCAAGTTTATGCACCTTCTTTTGCTTCAGTCGAAGTACCAAATCGCCAACCTCGAAGGACCTGGTACGCAGTCGACGGCTGTGATAGTTGCGTAGATCTTGCTGGTAGACAGCTGTGCGTGCTAGCGCCGTGTTGCGTGCTTCTTCGAGCAAGTCGACTGCATCTTCGAGTGCTTCATCTGCATCTTCTTCGTTGTATGCTTCGACTCTTGGTGCATTGAACCTTACGTCTGATGGCAGGATTGCCTCTGCGCCGTAGACCATGAAGAATGGGGTAAATTGTGTTGAGGCATTGGGTGTTGTGCGTAAGCTCCATAGCACAGATGGAAGTTCTTCGACCCAAGCACCCGCGCCTTTTGAGTGGCACCAGGAGGCGTTTCTTGATTCCACTCGTCACAAGTCCATTGGCCTTTTCGACTTGGCCATTGATTGCGGGTGTGCCACGATGCATAATTGAGCGTGATATCTTGCTCTTTGCAGAAAGTTCGGAATTTTCAGCCGTGAAGTTTGTACCGTTATCAGTGATGATGCTACTTGGCACACCAAAGCGGTATATGATGGATTTTATGAAATTGACTGCTGTAGTGGCAGTCGAACTTGTGATAGGGACTGCTTCAATCCACTTGGTGAACTTGTCGACCGCCACCAGAAGGTGAGTATGCCCTCCATGGGAGGATTTTTTGAGTGGCCCAACCATATCGAGCCCCCACTGGGCGAAGGGCCAGGCCAATGGTATTGTCTTCAACGCCGATGCGGGTGCGTGCGGCTTTGTGGCGAATTTTTGACAGCCGATGCACCTTTTGACTATGTCCTCCGCGTCTTTGAGTGCTGTGGGCCAGTAGAAGCCTGCGCGAAAGGCTTTGGCTACGAGTGATCGACTGCTGGCGTGATGCCCGCAGGTACCTGCATGAATATCACGAAGGATGGCTTGGCCATCTTCAAATGCTATGCAACGTTGGAACATACCTGATATGCTGCGTTTGTATAGTTCACCGTTGATGACAGTGTATGCTTTAGATCGTCGAGTGACGCGTCTTGACTCTGTTATGTCTTCGGGTACCTCGCCGCGGAGTATGTATGCGAGGAAAGGTTGAGTCCAAGTTGGCTCGATGAGGAGTACCTCGACTGGCGGGTCCTCTGTGCTAGGTGCTTTGCTCTTGGCTGGTGCGGCTGATGTAGGAGCTCGCTTCTTTTTGATGGATCTGTGCTCGATGCGCTCGAAGAAGACACCAGGTGGAACTGGTGCTTTGGTCGCGCCAATGTTGGCTAACTTATCTGCTTCTTCATTGCTTTCACGCCCTATGTGCCGCAACTCGCAGCCTTCGAAACTGCCCTCCATGATGTTGTATAGGTCACGGTAAGCAATCATGTTATCTGCGATTGCATCGCAGGCCTTCATTGTTTGCTGTACCACAAGATTCGAGTCACCGTAAATCATCAGTCGAGTGCACCCGAGGGCTTTGGCCATCCTCATGCCATGGATCAGGGCCTCGTACTCGCTTCGTTATTTGATGGGAACTCGAATCCCATCTGTAGGATATAGCGAAGCTTGTCGCCTTTTGGTGATATGAGGATGACACCCGCGCCTGCGCCTTCGTTTTTCTTCGAGCCGTCAAAGTACATAGTCCATGAGTTGGACACATCTGGTGCTCCTGGCAGCTGAGCTTCGATCCACTCGGTGTGGAAGTCAGGTAAACTTGTGCTTTGATGGCCTTCGGGTAATCATACTTGATGTCTCGCGGTGCTAGCTCGATGAGCCATTTTGCGACTCGCCCAGTTGCGTTGGGGTTTGTGAGGATGTCCCCGATCCCTGAGGTGCTGATTACAGTGATCGGGTGCTCGGAGAAGTAATGCGTCAGCTTCCTTGAGGACATGAACACGGCGTAGGCCAGCTTTTGATAGTGCGGGTACCGCTGCTTTGATATGGAGAGCACTTCACTCAAGTAATAGACTGGACGTTGTATGCTTTGGGTGTGTCCCTCCTCCCTTCGTTCGACTACCAGTACGGTGCTCACCACCCTGTTAGTTGCAGAGACATATAGGTACAGTGGCTCGCGTTCCCTTGGTGCGACGAGGATTGGAGGGCTTGTGAGGACTCGCTTGAGGTCCGTGAAGGCTGCTTCGGCTTCTTGCGTCCACTCGAATTTGTCTGCTTTCTTCATCAGTCGATAGAACGGGAGTGCTTTTTCACCCAGCTTGCTGATGAATCGACTGAGTGCTGCTACTCGACCCGCCAACTTTTGCACGTCATGGAGCTTTGAAGGCCTTTGCATCGTCAAGATGGCCTGTATTTTCTCCGGGTCTGCCTCGATTCCTCGAGCTGAGACTAGATACCCGAGGAGTTGCCCGGCTGGCACGCCGAACGTGCACTTCTTCGGGTTGAGCTTGATGTGGAAGCGTTTGAGGTTTGCGAACGTCTCTCGCAAGTCATCGAGTAGTGTGTTTTCTTCCCTTGTTGTGATGACGATGTCGTCACGTAGACCTGGACGTTTCGCCCAATTTGCTTCTTGAGGCAGTCTTGCATCATGCGCTGGTAGGTTGCGCCTGCGTTCTTGAGCCCGAAAGGCATTGTGGTGTAGCAGTAGACCCCGAGTGGGGTTATGAACGCCGTTTTCTCTTCATCCTCTTCCTTCATCCTTATCTGGTGGTAACCCGAGTAAGCATCCAGGAAGGACAAGCGAGCGCACCCGGCGGTGGAGTCGACGATCTGGTCGATTCGAGGTAGTGGAAAGTGATCCTTTGGACAACATTTATTGAGTGCTGTAAATCTACGCACATCCGAAGGATATCTGTGTGCTTCTTCTCTACGAGTACGGGGTTGGCCACCCATTGTGATTTCTTGATTCTCTGATGAAACCTGCTGCGAGTAGCCTGTCGACTTCGGCTTCGACTGCGGTTCTTTTTGGGCCGGATATGCGGCGCATTGTTTGCTTGACTGGTTTAGCATCTGGAAATAATTGGAGAGAGTGCTCGGCGAATTCCCTGGGAATACCTGGCATGTCGGCTGGACACCATGCAAATATATCCCAGTTCTCACGGAGGAATTCGACGAGCGCGCTTTCCTATGCGATAGGCAGACTCGACGAGACATTGACTGTCTTGGTCGGGTCAGTCGGGTGCACCTGATGCGATCTTGTGTCATTGGTGGCATTGAATGCTCTGTCGACTGCCACCTTTTTGTGCTCGGCATAAGTGTTCGATCGTTGGAGACCGCTAGATCAGCGAGTGTTGCTTCCATGCCAAACATCTCAGAGATTTTGCTGAATTCTCGGTCGCAAGAGTCAGACTTTTGGAAGTTCCCTTGACTGTGATTACTCCTTTTGGTCCAGGCATCTTTAGCTGGAGGTATGCATAGTGTGGCACCGCCATGAATCGAGCGAACGTCGGGGTCCAAGTATAGCATGGTATTGTGACTTCCAGTCGACAACTTCGAACTCAATCGATTCTGTCCTGAAGTGGTTCTTGTCCCCGAACGTTACGTCGAGTTGTATGGTGCCTTCTGGGCTTATTGCTTTGCCTGGGACGATACCGTGAAAGGTATTTGAAGACCTTGGCAGGTTTTCGACTGACCTGTTCATTTTGCGGAGCGTATCTGCGAAGATGATGTTTATGCCGCTGCCCCATCCATGAATACCTTGGACATGGCGTAGCCTCCAATTTGCGCGTCGAGTACCAGAGCAGAGTGCCCTGGACGAACAACCGATGGAGGGTGGTCCTCTCTGCTGAAGCTTATTGCGGTTTCAGAACCCTTCAAGAATTCAGTTACAGCGGGAGGTGACATGACCGCCATGTTTACTTGTCGAGTGCGAAGTTTTTGCTCCCTGTTGGAAGGGCGACCTTTCTGTATCATGTACATCTGCCCTTGGGGCGGAGGGTACTGTGGTTCGTCCACCCGAGGTATGTGCTGTATGGCACCCGCGAGATTTCCGCCTGCGGCAGGCTGTGGTGGTGGAGGTGGTGCCATCAGAACAGGCACATTGTTTGGCTGAGGCACGGGTGCAGGTGCTTGTGTGGCTGCTGCCTTTCTGAGATTTACGTAATCAGTCGCCATTTGGTCGAACTCCCTGCAGTTTCTCATCGAGTGATTGGAGCGCAGTTTTCCGTCGTCCCCCTTGTACAGGTGGAATCTGCAATCAGCATCCATCTTTTCTTCGAATGATCGCTCGGATTGTGCTCCGGATCGTGACTTGCGCCAGTCCTTCCTCTTGTAGCTATCACTGCGTTGGCCGCGGTCTCGACTGTCCCGCGATCATCTCGACTGTCTCGCCGATCTTCTGACCGTCGGTCGCTTCTGTCTTGGTCGTTGCGGGGTGTGGAGAACCCAGCCGCCATGAATTCGGGTCTGTCATCGTCGTAGTGACGTTTTGAACGCTTGCGCCTTCGGTCGTCTCTGTACGAGTCTCTGCGGCTTCGACTGCCGCTTTCATGATTGTCACGGGGTGAGGACCCGCGTGTGGTGCGCGCCATGTCTTCTCCGTCTGCCCACTCAGTCGCGGTCATCAAGAGGTTAGCCACAGAGGTTGGCTTTTTGCGACCAAGTGCTTCTTTGAGGTCCCGCCTGGCGAGTCCCATTATGAAAGCGTCCATGGCCATATCTTCTGAAATTACTCCGACTGAGTTGCGTATCTCAGTCCATCGTCTGATGTATGACCTCAACGTTTCGTCTGACGTTGAACGCAAGCTCGCAGCTCCTCGAACGTTTTTGGGCGCTCACATAGAGGCTCGAAGTTTTTGATGAAGTCATGCGGAAGTGATCCCACGAGTCGTATGTTGATGGAGGTAGCTTTGAGCCAGTCGCGGGCTGTGCCTTCGAGCATGAGTCGTATGTATTGCATGGCTGTGGTGTTTGTGCCTCGCTGGCACGCGACAGCCAGCCTGTAGTCTTCCAGCCACCCGAAGGTTCCTGTCGACCCGTGTACTTGGGCTGTTCAGATGTGAGTTTGAACCCTTTGGGCATCCGTGTCTCGCGGACGCGTCGAGTGAAGCACAGAGCTCCATGTGGCTCAGGCTCTCGATCAGAGTATGAGTCGCTACTGTAAGATCTGCGTGATCTGCTCCTGGACCTGCGCCTACGCGAGCCGCTTCTTTCCTTCGAGTGGTGGCGGCGACCACTGTGATTGTGCTCTTCACGACGCGTGTCACTAGGGCACGGTCTCGACTCCCCCTGGAGTTTTTGGAATTTGGCGTATGGCCTTCGCGCTAAGGCGAGTGATTTGATCTGTTGGCGATGTAGTTTTGCATTGGGGTCATCAGCTGGAGGCTTGATTGCCTCTAGGTATGCTGCAGCGGTAAAGAGAGCACCCGCAGCTGTTTTGGGTACTGGCACTCCCTCCTCATCGTATGTCATGAAAGAGTTGCCTAAGTTGCGGGTGAGTGCCGCCCTTTCTCCGGCGAGAGGTGTGACAGCCTTGATCTGGGTCTTGTGTCTGCTCGCCCGGTGGAGCTCAGGGAGAGCTGTCTTCTTCGCGCACTCGACAAGCTAGCTTGCTTTTTGCGTTCTTCGAGTGTTGCTCTGACCTGCCGCAGTCGAAGTGATTCCTGCCAGTTGAAGTACTGGAAGGTCAACATCTCCTCTTGTGTTGCGTCTGCTGGCATCATTGTGCACTCCTTGATGACTTTATCTGCTTTTGCTGCCATCTCAGCAGTGATTGTGAGAGTTGTGACTCCGTCCGGCATAGTAACTGTGCACGGGAATTCTGTAGGCCTGCGGCTGGCCGCAGCATCTGATGATTCTGCGGCGATGGCAACGTAGACCTGCTGGGGTATCACCCGAGGGTATGTATATGTGTTTCGAGTCCCATCATGGACTCGACGTCTTCATCAAGGCTCATGTCGGAGTCGATATGCACATCGAGTGGTCCGTCTGGACGGATCTCGCTGTCGATGCCTTCATCGCCTATGCTCATCTCGGCGTCGGCGAAGTTGTTATGAATCTCGAAGTCGAGGTTGCTGTTGTTGGTGCAGATCTCGGAGTCGACGTGGTTGCCGATATGAGCTTCAGGTTCGTCGAAGTCGCTGAGGGAGATCCCGCAGTCGAAACTATCCTCGAGTGGGAGATCGAGCTCGGGATCGTTTGTGCGGTATGCTGATTCGGCCTCCTCGCCTGGAGTTCTTCAATGAGCTCGCGCATCTCGTGTGGACATGGTTGTTGCAGACGAACAAGCTTGGAGGATCGACGATGGCATGGACGCAGTTGAGGGATCCGCAGTCGAAGGATCCGCGGTCGATGGAGCCTCGGGTGCGGAAGTCGCGAGTTGGCGTGGATCTGTCAAGTCCTGCACACCAAGTTTGTTCACGAAAAAATTGAAGGAACCAACGGTTAAACCCAAACCTGACTCGAGATCGGAGAAAGCCTCCCGGAATTCTGGCGAGTGTGGCCGTTTGTCGAGTGAGTCGGCGAGTTCTGGTTTGTTGATGCAGCCGGCGAGTTGCCGTTTGTAGATCCGATCGGCGAGTCGCCGTTTTCCGATGGAACCGAAGAAACCGCGAGTCCAGCACTATTCTTTCCCACAGACGGCGCCAATTGACGAGGGGTACACTCATCAAATCCCATGGTTAAGGACCTAGGGTTGAGATTATGGGGAGAGAACGTGGTAGTACTGGTAGTTTCGTCGGTTGACAAGCAGAGGCAAAGATTTACCAGGTTCAGACCCCTCGGGTGGAGGTAAAGACCCTACTTCCTGCTTGTCTGTTATTGATCGCGTGAGATTATGAGGTTACAAGGTGGCTCCGGCGAGATGTCGATCTCGTTAGAGCTTTGGTGGTTTGAGTATGGCTTGTCCCTAGATCGGCACCCCTCCCAGCCTTTAAATAGGCTGGGTCTCGGGAGTTCGTAACCGACCTAGTTTACACGTAAGGAAAGTCTAAACCGACTATGCCTATGTCTAACCTTGGAGGGTACTCCATCTTCTTGGGCCTCTCGTCTTGGGCTTCGAGTAGGCTCTTCGCTATTGGGCCTTAGTCGTCACGTGCACCAGGTACCCTTACGGTAGGGTACCCGAGATGTATACCCTTGTCAAGGGGAGTAGTATTGGCTTACATGTTAAGACGGGGATCACTGACTCAGATGCTAAGGAGGAGGAAAATGATCATGAGGAGGGGAGCAACTTCATATGCGTCAGAGCATGAGGGGAGGAACACCCGCTCAGATGCTAAGGACGAGGATGATGATGAAGAGGAGGAGCAGTCTTATCTGAGTTCAACTTATGGTTCTAGGTAATTTCTCTAATCTCTTCTAGCTTCTGATCTACGAAAGCACCAGCGAGTAGCAATTTATAAATACCATTGGCAACAATCTGCACTCAAAAATGAACACTACAAGCATGCAAGTTGCAACATTATATATAACACATGTACATCAGATATTCAGAAAAAACAGGGCATAACAAACAGAGCCCAAAGCATGGGGAGGAAGAGCGGGGAGATGGAGAGACGTACCATAACTTTATGGTGACCTTATAAACAAAGCAGAATCATAGTTGTGACTGGAGTGGAGCTAGTCGTTGCCCTGCAGGCTGCAGCTAGATGGAGGAAGAGCAGGGAGAAGGAGAGAGTGGAAGGGAGAGGTAGCATAACCGAATGGTGACCTGTTGCACATAGAAGAGTCGGTGATTGGATTGGAGCCGAGTCACTGCCCTCGAGATGGATGGAGCTCGCATATCTTGAGTTCGAGAACAGACTGTAGCTGGAGGGGAAATGCGGTGGTGGGAGGGTGGGAAAGGGGTCACGGGTTTTGCGATATGAGCAATTCCCTATAATTTTCGTTTGATTTCCTGTCTATATTGTTCAGTCCTTTCAAGGGTATAAGAGCCCATGCTATCTTTTTCGACGGCGATTCCATTAGCAGAGCAAGGTTGGTTCGGTTATCCGGTAAAATCCCAAATCTCCCTCCCTATTCGGGGCCGCGTCGTGGGTAGATGTTGGTGGCGAAGTGGCAGCAAAGATCTTCGGGAGCAAATTCGGTTCCAGGTGTGGTTGCGAGAGCACACTGCTCTCGTGGTAAAATCCACCATCTCACTGAATTCGTGCTTCATCGGCCGTGTTTGGTGTGACGAGCTCGATCAGGTCTGCAGTGCTCCTAGATTAGTATGAGATTAATAGTAAATAAAATGTTGATACTCTTGAAGCACAATGCGTTCTATATATTGTCTCTACCATGTGAAACCATTTTGTGGAAAATCAATTGTTGCATTCAGTGTCTCTGCCCTTCTCAGGCATATTTGTTCTCCTCCTACAAAGAAAGAAGATGGAGGTACTACGTATATAGTGAAAAACTATCTTACTTTTTTTGTTTCTCCTAATGTATTGTAAGTAACATTCCAATTGATTCTTCTGTGTGAGAGATCCGATTAATCATGATATATCAATTTTTTCTAGATGTTTTCTGTGACTATCTCTAGCATATGCACAACGAAGGTGACAACCTTCATGCTGTCATTGCCGCATAAAACCGGTGAACCTTTTTTTGCAGATATAAAACCGGTGAGGTTTTTTTTAGCGAAACACCAGACTTTATTACTGAATAGTCATAGGTATAATTACAAAGTTCGGGTTGGATCAGCCAGACATGCCGACCCCAAGCCCCTTTAGCGATATCATGTGCCTCCCGGTTTGACTCCCTCATCTCATGCTTGAATTCAACATGCTCTAGATCATCTCGTCTGCGCAGGATTTCAGTAATTACCGTTCCATACTTGCCTCGGCTTCCATCTCTGATATCATGAATTATGCTCGTTGGAGAGGTAGCATAACCTAATGGTGATCTGTTGCACATAGAAGAGTCGGTGATTGGATTGAAGCCGAGTCACTGCCCTCGAGATGGATGGAGCTCGCATATCTTGAGTTCGAGAACAGACTGTAGCTGGAGGGAAATGCGGTGGTGGGAGGGTGGGAAAGGGGTCACGGGTTTTGCGATATGAGCAATTCCCTATAATTTTCCTTTGATTTCCTGTCTATATTGTTCAGTCCTTTCAAGGGTATAAGAGCCCATGCTATCTTTTTCGACGGCGATTCCATTAGCAGAGCAAGTTTGGTTCGGTTATCCGGTAAAATCCCAAATCTCCCTCCCTATTCGGGGCCGCGTCGTGGGTATATGTTGGTGGCGAAGTGGCAGCAAAGATCTTCGGGAGCAAATTCGGTTCCAGGTGTGGTTGCGAGAGCACACTGCTCTCGTGGTAAAATCCACCATCTCACTGAATTCGTGCTTCATCGACCGTGTTTGGTGTGACGAGCTCGATCAGGTCTGCAGTGCTCCCAGATTAGTATGAGATTAATAGTAAATAAAATGTTGATACTCTTGAAGCACAATGCGTTCTATATATTGTCTCTACCATGTGAAACCATTTTGTGGAAAATCAATTGTTGCATTCAGTGTCTCTGCCCTTCTCAGGCATATTTGCTCTCCTCCTACAAAGAAAGAAGATGGAGGTACTACGTATATAGTGAAAAACTATCTTACTTTTTTTTGTTTCTCCTAATGTATTGTAAGTAACATTCCAATTGATTCTTCTGTGTGAGAGATCCGATTAATCATGATATATCATTTTTTTCTAGATGTTTTCTGTGACTATCTCTAGCATATGCACAACGAAGGTGACAACCTTCATGCTGTCATTGCCGCATAAAACCGGTGAACCTTTTTTTGCAGATATAAAACCGGTGAGGTTTTTTTTTGAGCGAAACACCAGACTTTATTACTGAATAATCATAGGTATATTTACAAAGTTCGGTGGTTGGATCAGCCAGACATGCCGACCCCAAACCCCTTTAGCGATATCATGTGCCTCCAGGTTTGACTCCCTCATCTCATGCTTGAATTCAACATGCTCTAGATCATCTCGTCTGCGCAGGATTTCAGAAATTACCGTTCCATACTTGCCTCGGCTTCCATATCTGATATCATGAATTATGCTCGTGCAGTCCGAAGCAATGCATGGCGCCTTGCTAACACCAATGTCCTGGGTTAACGTTACAGCTTCCCTACAAGCTAGAGCTTCTAGCGTACTTGGGTCCGACATCCCTGACATGACAATGGCTGAAGCTCCCAAGAAATTTCCTTCTGCATCCCGAAAGATTGCAGCAGCTGCCCCACGAGAGGGCATGGCGAATGGCAATGCTGATGGAGCGGTCAATCGTTCAGGAAAACTGGTGAAGCTAGTCGCAGTTTGCAGCGAGCCTATCTTGAATGATTTTCATGGGCTGAAAATGGCCGAACAGAATGAGCGGCGCATCATCCTCTCACTGCTGCTCCATTGAAAAAAACAGATCTAGCCGCTGTGCCTGTGCATCCATCCTGTGCTGCTCTACGGCAACAAGAATCCTTCACAAAAGAAATACGCATCTTCTATATCTAAATAGGAATGACCCACTAAAAGGAATTCTCTTAACATGCAAGGTGTCCACCTCATCAAACATTTCTAAGCAATAATAAGTTGCCACATGTCTTCAAATCTGCCATCTCAGCTGCCAGTTTCAGACTAGAACCGTCAGTTTTCAGCTTAGTTTCCTGATGGACTGATTCCACCAACGAAATACATGCAACACCATTTATATATCTTCTCATTCTGAAACCGAACAGCCAACTTGCATGCATTTCCATTAGAAGAGACGAGTAGTCATTCTAACTTCACATTAATTAAACAAGCCGCTCCACCTCCCTCCCCACTCACTATATATTCTTGCCGTCAAACGTTTTCTTCTCTTAATTTTCTCCTCTTCTTCTCCTCACTTTACAATATTTCAGCCGTGTGATGGCATATTCGACCTAAGTTTTATCTTATTTTCACATCTAATTTTGATCTTTGTGGTTCTGCAGCCGACCTCCATTCAAGAATCAAGATCTCAACGCTGCCACCCATGGATGCCTAATGCCTGTGTGCCGCCGGGGCCATGCTCCTTCGCCTGCATAGCTCATATACAGCTTCTACCACCATAGGTGTTCATCTCCTCCTGAAGCCAGTTCCCAACCTGAAGCCCAAATCGAAATTAGATGTGAGAAACGGCAACTTCAAGCATCCCACGCTCCTTTCAGGTCTCTGTCCCATGTATTTTGTATTGACATACTACATATTTCTTCATCCTGTGTAAACTATATAAGGATTGCAAATATTTCGGTGGACCCTTGATTAATTTTATGTTCAACATGTTTCTGCACATGCAGTGTGTCTCTGATAGTCTGATTATATACATGAGTATTTTCCTTCACTTTTTCTATTGTGTGTGTCAAACAAAAAAAAAAGCCTCTGAAATTCTTATCGAATTATATAACATTTATCCTATACATAGACACTCTACGGTCATATGTGTTTTGTCCCATAATTGACACTGAATTGGAATAATATTTTTTATTATTCGGCCAAGATTTTTTTTTACCCCTGTGCTTGCAGAGTGGAGCAACGTACATTCAACATATCAGCTCTTCTTCGTCTTATTCAGAAAGAATCAGATTCAAGAGTGTGGATTGACGCTCTAGAATAATTTACTTAGTTTTCAATGAGAGTAATATGGCTTAACCATTTGATATATGTAAGTTGCAATTGCTTAATAGAGTTATTTGAGAACGGAAACAAGGAATTATCTGTAGTGTTGCAAGTTGAAAAATGCTGAAACGTACTGAAGTAGTTTATGCACTATCTGTTTCCTTGCTTCCCACTGTTCTACCCATCGTCAGTATTGCGCTTCATTATTCTTCAATATTATGATTCCCAAGATGGGTAGCCAGTTGCCCTCTTTCCTTGAGTTAAGTCGGTCGAGTTATTCATCTTATATTTACTTATCTGAAATGATCCTATTATATTGACGAAAAGGTGTGACAACGAGCAATACCCCGCCGTGGTTGATCTCAATTATATATGATCTGTAAATTCAATAGATTGCTATTTCAAACTCATGAAATATTTATGCGATTCAGTACAAGTTTCTACAAGGTACTTACCACATAGTAATGTTTGGGTTTGCATACTCCATTACACAATTTAGTATATTATCATTTTTTTCCTAATTCCACAAAGATAATTTAGCATGTTTCCGCAGCAAGGCGCGGGGCACCATCTAGTTCAACAAAGAGGTCATGCGCAATTCGACTCGTACAGTAAAAGCAAAGTAGTACGGTCCTTGCAGCGTAAAATATTCTCCCAACATTCAAACTGCAGAATTAAAATAGACCTACAGGGGCACAGTAGTGTCGGCTGTGGATCCAACTACCAAATTCCAAGGCGCACAACTGCACAAGATACCCACGGATGGATGGATTGCACATTCGCACAAGCCCCCCAAGCGAGGCGCCAGCCAGAGTACGCGAGGGAGCCCTGACAGATCATCTTTACTATTAAATGGGAGTCTGCGGTCGTGATGGTGCGTTCGTATGTTGGTACGTCAACTGGCAGAAACAATGGCAGAAAAATTTGCGCCGACAGGTGGGGCCGTAATGGCTAAGTCAACCGCCATCTCTCCCCTAACGCTGAACAGGATCTCGCAACCCCTCTCATGTTCTCGCCTAGGCCCGATGACCCGATCTCAGCCCCGATGCCGCTGTTCCTCCATCTCGCCGTCGCCCTCGCCCGGCGTCCCCACGCCTCTCCACCCCCCAACACGATACCACCTCCACTGTTGCTGACCACTCTTCTTCGTGCCAAGGAGATACCACCTCCACTGTAAGCAGGTCGGCCACGGAGCCGTGCCGTCCGTGCCAAGGAGATGGGTCAGCTCGAGTAGGAGGAGAAGAAGGTTGCCTCGGCCATCCTCGCTGCGCCGGCGATCTCCGCCGGTGGTGGCCGGTGGCGAATCGAGTTCTTCTCCGCCGGACGACTTCCAACAGGTCCCGACCTTGATTCCGTCCGCCCGCCGTTGATCCTCACATCGAGCGCCGCGAAGTTCACAAGAGCGCCGCGAAGTTCACAAGGGCCGCCGCCGGGTTACTCGAGTGCGAGCGCTGGACGAGGCCGGTGGGTGCGCGTCCGCGTCGGCGCCGATGTCCTGCAAATCGCGATTCAGCTAGCTAGCTGCGATTTGACTTGCAGTTCTGGAAATCTCGATTCAGCTAGCTAAAGCGAAGTTCTCAATCGCAGATGTCCCGAAAATTGCCGGTGAGCTTGCAGGAGAAGAAAGCCGGCTGGAGGAGCAGGAGAAGAAGGCCCGCCGCCGGCATGCAGGTGCGACAGCTGGGCGCCGTGCCACACAACGCCAAATCCTGGCTGGCGGTCGCTGACGAGATAACGGTGAGATCCTGTACGAGCTTTGGCTGACGAGATGAACTGGTCTGATGAAAAGCTTTTTTCCACCGTGTTGAGGAGCACAATTCGTTACTAACAAACAAATTCTCAGGTTAGGTTGCAACATGTAGTGATTCTTGCTACTATATACTCCCTGACTGGTACAATTCAGAGTGGCTCTTAATTTAAATTTTATCTAAAATTGTCATCTTCTCCAATCTGCGTTCTTGAGAAAATAGAATTTCATGTATCTTAGGAATACAAAGCACCCATTTTGTACGTGTACTTAAGCATTCAGTAAATTCTCTAGAACAAAGAAGCATATGAGGGTATGTTGTAGTATTTGCAGATGCAAAGAAGTTATGCAAGAGTACATATTTACATGTTTACTTTGCAATTACAATTCTTAATCTACAAAAAAAAAATTGTACAAAATGTTGCTTTATTTACCGCTCGAACATGCTCTTACTTTTGTAATTAATTTTGCATATGCACATATCATAACAAGTTTGTATCTCTAATTTCTGTTTGAGATTTTACATGCACAAGTCACTATTTGTACAAACAGGTGTATATGTTTATATATTTCTGTTTGATTATGTTGGCATTACCTGTATCTTGAAGTTGCCTTTCGGCATGGGAATCCTAAGAGTTACAATGCTTGGATTCATCCTTCAAGTTGAAATGACTACGGATGATGCCGAATACTCCCTGCGTCCCAACCGTCCTCTCCTCTTCCATTACTATTTTGGTGGACGTGGAACTTTATTATTCAGCGTTCAATGACATTTAATGTAAACATTGTTGTGAAATTTTCTTGCAGGATATTCTACCAGTTGCAGTGGGCATCATTCTGAGGTTTATGTTATCCAACACAGTGAGATGAAGGATCTGCTGCCAACAAGTTTTGATTTGGATAGAAATGGATCGCATTCTAACGGGTAGATTGTATCTATTACGCTTGTTACAGAAAATAGTAATGCCAATGGCAGTTTGCCCTCGGCAAAAGGTACAAATACTACTACCATGATAAATCTTGTGCTTAAAATATTTGATACATCATGATTCTTAAAAGTAAATAAAGTTTTGCACTATCATTATTTTGTGTGGGTACTGTTCTTCAAATATTTGCGAAGTATTTTTCATCCATTTAGATTTAATGTATTTTTTTACCAGTGTAGGAGCCACAACAAGAATTAGGTGGGCAAAGATCCGCTGTAGGGGAAAGTGGCACTCTTTTCTAAGAGGTTTCCCTTGTCTTGGATGTCCCAAAGTAGTCTTCTTATATCAACCTGCTCTTTGTAAGTAGAGTAAAGAAAATTTGTGTGGTACATGCTTTTGGAGAAAATTCGTGTGGTACATGTTTGGAGAAAATTCGCATATTGGTGACACAATATTTTGTGTGACATATTCATACATAATACACATTATTCTTAATAAAAATATGGTCAATCATTTCTCTATATTTTTGTTTATTATCCCGTAGCAACGCACGGGCATTCAACTAGTTCCATCTAAACCCAGAGTCAGCTGCTCGCCACATTCTCGCCCTGACACATGGGCCCAGCTTTGGTGTCTCCGCGCATAGTTTATGTAGGTCTCCCGGGTCCCGCGGGCTGCGATCGCACCACCACTGTTTATGTCTTCAGTTAAGTCCTCTGAAAGTCTAAAATCAGACGGTTAACTCAAGGTCACCATCGTGCACGTAGTAGATCTCCTCTCCACTTGCCATTTTCTTTGCGGGCACACCGCCGTGATCTCCTCCTCCAACACAATCATACTACGGCCGTTGGTGCCGTTCTAAGTAAAGTGCGTGGACGAAAGTACTCGCGAGGCGCCGTCATGAGCTCGCGCACTCGCGGAGAACGTAGGTACCCACACAGATCCCTACTCACGTGCCAAGTGGGCGCATGCTCCCTCACTCACGTGCTCCTCCTACCCTGAAACTTCAACAGGCCGGTTCCCAAGTCAGTCATCGTCTCTCCTGATCCGCCTCGCCAAATCATTCTGTTGGATCGCTCGCTACTACTGTACCTTGGTTGCGGCCATCGATGGAGCGTCGTGTCCGGTGAACGTACCTTTACCGCGTGTTACTGCGCCGGCTAGATTAAACCAATTTGGGAGGACACCTTGCGAGCGCGGTTCGAACGGTAATTTAGTGCAGACAGAACCACTTGTAATTACGCTAATAATTAAATGGAGTACCGTTAAATGGGGCGACACAGGCCGGCTGTTGGATGATCGGCGCTCTAGCCAGCCAGTCTCGTTCTTGTCTACTGCAGATCGATCGGTCGGTCACTTTTGGAGTTGTTGGTCACTTGCTTTCAGTCGGCACCGGGCCTCACCACGCCGCGCGCATGAGAATAAAAGTAATCATATTAATGGGGTTGGCTTGGGCTGGCCTGCAGGCGCCCACCGGCGGAAAGAAATGATTTTTTTTCGAACGTGGACGGCGTATATTCTACAGTACGAATATTATTTTTTATAACGGAAACAACAGTCTTCGAAATGATTACTCCTAGGCTCATTTTCCTGTCAGAAATTTGTCATTTTTGTACAGGGCGCATACGATGTCATTTCGACGCGAAAAAATACACGGTGGTGCGTACCATGGTCATGTACGTGCATGATTTTTGTCAGATTTTTTTGATAAGTTTTCAAATTTTGATTTTTTTTAAAAATACCGGGAGCATATGCTCCCGGGAGCCAAAACGGCGCAGGAGTAGAATATAGGAAGAAAACAGGGAAAAGGCGCCTTAAAGCAAGCACCGATCCAACGAAGCTTTCTCTGTTTAGTTAAACATATCCATACTCCTTTCTGTCTCCGATTTAGCAAGTGTACCCTGATCCTCCTTGGAGTTTTAGCCAGTTCAGGATGGATCACAGATGCTGGCCAAGTGTTTTCTACCTAGTACTATCACACAATTACGTATCTTCAGCGGGGCTTCTTGCTGAACGGCACAACGGTGTGCGTGCGTTGCAGATCTTTGCCGGCGCGGCGCCAAGTTACTGGATGTTGTGACCTTTCGCTTCAGCGTCCAATCACTGGACGTACATGTCGCTGCAGAAGCACGCACATGTATTGCCTCGGCTTTACCCCATTCGCACGTCTGCTCCATCGCTGGGCGAATGGATGGTTCAAGCTTCAGGTTACCAATGCAATCAGATTCTCCTCAGAATGGATGGTGCCCTTCGCTGCTAGGGATGCGAAGTGGGATATGTTACGCTGATTTTGCCCAGATTTTGCCTATCCCTCCTATCCCATCTTTGCATCTTTCTTCGCCAGCTTGCTTTTCAGTTTTGATTCAAAAAACCGAGCGAGTCACGCTGCGTCTCACGAGCATGGGAGACGACATTATCATTGTTAAATATAACACACAATAATTCTCCGTGGTTTATGCTACTAAGCACAAACGGGGTACAACCATGTCGTTATCAGCAATTCAAGTTGTTGGCATTTCACTTTCTCATCGGTTATTTTTGTTTTGACGGTATCCACATCACATTCTAGTTTGATCCTATTACTTTCTAAATATCCCGTTCTAATGGCATACCACCTCCCTAGTCTCTGCATCATGTATACACATATAAGTATAACTGGGGAGCTACGAATAGCAGCTAGTGATGTCAAAACTGAAGGAAAAAAACTGTAGAGTCAATACAAACGGTGTATCCATAGTTAGGATTTTCTGGTCACCAAATTTTTGCGTTGTCGGTCTCACAACGCAGTCATTATGTAGATTCGCCATTGTACACATAGCCATGATTTTGTTAATTATGCAATACAATGACGCCAAATGATCAGCATGTGTCATCTAGCATGGACGATTCATGCCCAACGAGGAAGTGACGCAGGCTACCAGGTTTGTTGCCACTCCGCCTGTCAAAGGCCTCGCTCGCTACTCGCCGGATCCACCACCTATGGCGCGCCGATGTGCATGCCTAAGCGACCAAATCGGTGCCCCGATCTGACCCAAAGGAGTGCCCCGCCGCTTCCATCCACTACGAGATTTGCCGATGGCGAGGGGAATTGCCACTTCTTTTTTGCGTGGCTATTGTAGCTAGATCGATGTATAGATTTGGGTGATGTAGAATAAGTCTAAGATTCCTTTTTGGTAATACCATCGCTTATTTTTTTCATGGATACTTCAGCTCGAGCATCTTCTATTGAAAGAAATAGTCAATTGGTTTGTAAGTAGAGTCTTGCAATCAAAGTTGAATGCTAGATTTCCTAGCTGCTTCATCTAGAAGAAGAAGAAAAATGAGGAGGTGGATGGGTGACAGCGCACGAGGGATGACACATGGAACTCTAATCTAATGGAAACAGTCTACGATTAGCTATTTAGTTGGACACTTAATTCGGTGTAATGTAGCAACAGTGTGACTACACGGTCACACATAACAAAGCAGGAAAATATCATCGATACATCAGCAACGAAGACTAGGATTTTGTGGAGCCAATTATTGATCTCTAACATACATATGGGGAAAAAGAAATCATGAGTGGAGGGGTTGGGACCAGTATGGTTGAAATTAGGGTGATTGAGACTTTTCCTCTAATCCACCACCTATCAACAC
This sequence comes from Poa pratensis, assembly GCA_947311845.1. Taxonomy (NCBI): domain Eukaryota; kingdom Viridiplantae; phylum Streptophyta; class Magnoliopsida; order Poales; family Poaceae; genus Poa; species Poa pratensis. The sequence goes on from CAMZMU010000050.1 coordinate 24,821,686, forward strand.
ATGATTTGTTACCGTGTTTCTCTAAAAAAATACACATGATTTGTTTATTTATTATTGCTGCCCCTTCCTGTCGAGTTTGTTCAGGGCTTTAGCTGACATGATCCACCTCCACCCCACTTGTATGCAACAAACATTTTCTGTCCAGCGCACCATCCAAATCACATGCAGATATTCTTAACTAACCTTTTACCCATCTAGGTTTTATTCTCGCCGGTTAGTGGTAACTAAATTAAGCTCCAAAAGCGAGGGAGGGATTAGATGCTAACGGCTTGTGTTTTTTTGTTTTTTGGCATTTTGGCCATAGTGCATAGGCAGAATCTGTTCATATCGATCTTCACCACCGCAGTCTTTTGTGAGCACACCCTTTGCGTGAGAGATGAACACGACACGAGGCATGGCCGGAAAAGGCGATCCAGCCTGCGGGGACGGGATCGGTCGTACTGCTAGGATCAATGGTCGAAAGTACAGGGAAATTAAGCATCCCATGGACTGTTGGTGCATGTGCATGTTCCGATCTTCACACGACACCAACTGAAGAAGATCGGCCAGGCGCACGTCGCGCCTCTAACTGTGACAGCAAGATGATAAATCACGGCATGATTGTTTGAAAAGTAACCAGGAAGTGTGGCCATCACGATTCATGTGTGGGTACAAAAATGTGCCACCTTATTACAAACGCAATGAATTAGTCGTGGGCGAGCACCACTAAAATGGACTGCGACTTGAATGAGCCTATAATAATTGATTAAGATTCACAGCGGTCCTGTCTTGGCTGGAGCGGGCTTGGTACAACGGTTTAATCTCTCTGTAATCTGGCCATTATGTGGCAGTAGTGCTAGCAGAGTAAGGGCGTTTCTGCGGATGGCACCCTGAGCTTGGCGGATATTAGTACTCGTACTAGTTAATCACCTACTACCACTTGACGCCATCATATTCGTCGCTAGGTGCTACGAGACACGCATGCACAGCGATGCAGAAGAAGCCAGATCGGCGCATACGGAAGCACTTGGAAAATAATAAACCGAACAACAACCATTTTGTTTGGATTTAATCGTAACAGAACAGCCAAATATAAAACTAAAATCGGTTAGCCTGCGGACATTCGTTTTGATCTTTCACATTTTCCAACCTCTGTAAGTTGCAATATGGCCCCTGTTAATTGTTCATATATTGTTTCTCTCCCTCACTAGTCGCTTCTCCTGCCCGCCGTCTCATCTCTACCTGCTCCCCCTCTCAAAATGTTGCCACCCAACTAACGAAGGAAGCCTTCCGCCTCCGGTCCGGCCGCTTCCCATCTCTCCCGTCACACTTCGAAGCACACGCCACGCTCGATCAGGAAAAGGCGGGAGCGAGCGGAGCGAGACCAAGACGAGAAGAAGGACCGGCGCATGGGGACGAAGCGGCGGCGCCAGCAGCACCACGGCCGGTGGGTGGTGCCCTCGGTGGCGCCGGCCGCGGCGGCTTTCTTGGCGTCAGGGCTGCTGCTCCTCGTCGTCGCGTTCCACTGCTTCCTGTCCCCGCCGCTCGGGGGTGGCGGCGGCGGCGCCCGCCGCCCGAACCCGCCCTTCCTGGTACGCTCCCCTCCCAAAAGCGGCGACTTTGCGACGACGACGCCGGTCGTCGCTCGTCGGTTCGTTTCATCATGCTCCCCGATTTTCGCTCGGTTGTTCCTGCCTGAATGCGGATTCTCATTGCTGTTTTCCTCCCCCTTTTGTTTCGCCGAGCAGTTGAACAAACCAGGCGAGCAGCGCCGGAATCTGGTCGGCGCCGAGGATTTCACCGTTCCGGTGAGTGGATAGACAACGAACTCCCTCGCTCGATTGCTCCGTCGGTTTCCCGGGAAAATCGAGCCGTCAGTTCGTCTAACCGGTTCGTTCCGGATTTCTCTTGTTCTGTCAGAGTGGCGGGAGCAAGCTCGGGGAAGAGCTCTGGGTGTCGAAGGCGGCGCACAACTTCGTCGGCTGCAGCGACGCGACCAACGACTTCGCCGGTATGCATACGCGTTGCTTGCGACGAGTTTGGTTTGTCTTTTCGTATACGGCATGCTTTGCTTCAGATGATTGGCATTGCCGCTGTCTGTGCTTGACTCTGTTTGCTGGCAATAAAGCTCTCCCCTTTCTTTGTATGGCTCGGCAGATGCCATGGCCGTCACCCAGTCGAATCGCTATCTGATGATCGCCACCAGCGGGGGCCTCAACCAGCAGCGAACAGGGGTAAGACCAAAGCATAAGTAATTCAATAACAGCTAGCGTGTGAATATATGGCATGTAATTTGGGTGCATTTCTAGTAAGTCAGATAACCACTCTGAATTACTTGTTGGTGGTCTAATGCTAGTGTAGGTTTCGCAATGATTAGACTCTGGAGCATGTGCTACCAATACAGTGATACTGCACTACTTTCAAATCATTTTTCTTCAGTTGTAAGCATCTGTCATGTAGCCCTGGTTAATTTACTCCACCAACTTGTTGGTGCCTGCTGCATCCGTGTTTGTGTCTTTTCTTGGTATACTCCAACTACTTTTGGAAGCTCTGCATGACTACACCTGTGTATTTATTCCATTTCGTGTTAGTATTAGCTGTCATGTCCAAGTGTACAACTACCCATATCAGAGGATATGCTTACCTGGATCCTTACTTGCCAATTCTGATCTTGAGTAATCTGAAGAACTGCCAATTCGGTCCTAGCTTATGTTTCTTGTCACAAGCTTACCCTATTATGACTTATGAGTTATCAATGTGAACGCATATCCAGAGAATCGGTTGTCTCTGTTTGAGCTCATACTCATATTTTCTTGCTATATACTAAATGATGAAATTCTCATGTCCGCAGTTTTGTCATGATAGTTCTCCCCATTTTAGGCTCTCTCTTTTCCATAAATGACACGGGAACTCCTCTGGTTATCTTGTTTCAGATCATAGATGCTGTTGTTGCAGCGCGCATTCTGAATGCAACACTTGTCATTCCAAAGCTCGATCAGGCATCCTTCTGGAAAGACGCAAGGTCGCACGCTTACCCTCTCTTCGTTGCTTTGGTCAAGTACCGTGTGCTAATTCCATGTTCTGTATCGCAGTGATTTTGCGGAGATATTTGATGCCGATTCATTCATATCCTCACTCTCAAACGATGTTAAGATCATACGACAAGTACCTGATATAAATGGGAAAACACCATATCCGTACAAGATGCGTGTACCCAGGAAGTGTACTCCAGTATGCTACGAGAACCGAGTACTGCCTGCTCTTTGAAGAAACATGTAAGGTTACAGATTATCAACATGACGTGTTTCTTATGTTCAGAACTTTAGGCTAAAAATGTTCAATTCTGACATGTTTCTTGCATTTCTACATATGCAGGTTGTTCAGCTAACAAAATTTGACTACCGGGTTTCCAACAGGTTGGAGACTGATCTTCAAAAGCTGAGGTGTAGAGTCAATTATCATGCACTAAAGTTCACAGATCCAATTCACAAATGGGACAAATGCTTGTGCAAAGAATGCGAGCCAAAAGTGGACGCTTCATTGCTCTTCACCTAAGGTAATATTGGTTAAATTTTTTGTGTTGGATACGCAGTGCTAGAGAACTATTTTCACCCACATAAGCTATTGCAGATTTGAGCCTGACATGCTTGCCTTCTCGGGATGCTACTTTGGGGGCGGCGAAATTGAGAGAAGGGAACTAGGTGAAATACGTAAGAGGTGGAAGACACTGCATGTAAGAGATCATTCTCCATTCATGGTTATTAATGTTTGTCCATTTCAGGTTTCTTATAATTTACGAATAAACTTATTTGCAGGCAAGCGACCCTGACAAAGAACGCCGGCATGGCAAATGCCCTCTGACACCAGAAGAAGTTGGCTTCATGCTCAGGGCATTGGGGTTTGGGAAGGACGTGCACCTATATGTTGCATCGGGGGATGTATACGGAGGAGAGGAGACATTAGCACCTCTGAAAGCGCTCTTCCCAAATTTCCACTCCAAGGAGACTCTAGCTAGCAAGGAGGAGCTGGAACCTTTCTTGTCATTCTCGTCTCGCATGGCCGCCCTTGATTATGTCGTGTGTGATGGGAGCGATGTTTTCGTGACAAACAACAATGGCAACATGGCGAGAATGTTGGCTGGTCGAAGGTAATCTCTTTTGTGCTGTTCTAGAATAATTTGGATAGAATTAGTGTTAGGTACTCACTGAGATCTGTCTATTAGCAACACCAACCAGGATTCAGGATACAAAGTAGCTAGGTTTCTCTCTCGATTACAAGCACAAGTGTGCTGAAAATAACAAATTGTTGCCGCATATTAAATATTTCTAAAAGTAAGTCGATTGATTGAAAAGGTGTTGCTTTCAGGAGATACTTCGGGCACAAGAGGACCATACGACCGAATTCTAAGAAGCTTTCTACACTCTTCCTTAATCGAACCAGCATGAGCTGGGACACATTTGCATCCAAAGTTCAGATGTTCCAGAAGGGGTTTATGGGTGAGCCCAATGAGATTAAACCAGGAAAAGGTGAATTTCACGAGCACCCTATGGACTGCATTTGTGCAAGGACAAAGAGAAGAACTGGGCATAGTAAGCCGTACCTAAATAAAAGTGTTGGGGAAGGTGTCGAGAATCATACTAGTGACGCGGAGCTCGACTGGAGGGATTCGGACGATGGAGAGAATACACCCTTGGGAGGGGATTCATCAAATGAGACTGAGCCAGACTATAGCCGTATTGGGGGATTAGACATTCCTGAATTGGAGGACATAATCTCAGACTAGTCACTTGAAATGGATAACTATCATAATAGGTTTTTGTAGTTAAAAGGACATGGTGATAAAGTTCTTGTGTACAGAAGCTACGGCATAATTTTGAGAGAAGAGCCTACCAGGCAGCCGTCAATGCAGAAGCAGGCAGCCGTCAGTATGAGCAAGACAAATGTACAGTGTTTGATTGGTCTGCAGCGAATGTTGATTGGCAAATTAGAAGAACATTTTACATGTTTTTTGGTTCATATATCTTAGGTTGAACAGTAATAGATGCTTAAGTCCTTTTCTCCTTCATAGTTTTTTGTGTATTGTGGTAGTGAGTTTTGTTTTACTCTTCATTTTTCTTTCAGAAAAAGTTTTGGTCTACCGAGAAATCTGTACATAACTTAGAACATGAAGAAGAGAAAAAATGAGCGAAATTTTATCAATACGTGTAGGCATTATTGCCTAGTTCAGAGTCTGAAATCCATATTATTTACTGCATTCAACTCCTATTTTGCTTAACTATTACTCCGTACGTTCTAGTCTGCCGGATACTCCAAAATTGGCAGATACTCTACAACAGTATGTACCATTTTATATGAAAATGTATTTCTAATATGTCGCGATGGTCCATGCAAAAAGTACGGGAATGGAAAATTTTGTTATCAAATGGAAACTGTAGTGTAGGAAAAACCTAGAAGGTAAAAATTTCAGTAAAATAATGTATCAAGATGTTCTAGGCAGTCACAAAGATGGGCAATCAAAGTTCAAAAAAAAAAAAGATGGGCAATCAAAGTTCAAAAAAAAAGATGGGCAATCAAAGTTCAAAAAAAAGGGCAATCAAAATTTAAGCAATAATACCCTCGTTTGATTTATCTCTCCTAACAAAACCTGGTAATTTATCTTTTGGTTAAGCATATACGTGTAACACTGTTCAACGGTGTCATTTGGAAATGTAGTTCTACAAATATATTGGATGTACCATGAAAAGAACAACATTCATCCTGCTCTGCCGATTCATTAAGTAGAAAAAAAATGAATTGATCATTTGATGAGGGAAACCAGAAGAAAACCAATGCAAATGGCTCAACCCAATCGAAACTAGATCCGCAGCCCACACATGTCGACAACGCGAGGAATGCAGCATATACACGCTGGTAAACATTCCTAAACCTGCGGATGAAGAGGGATCACCATCTCACAACTCCATTCAGAGCAACCTCACCATGCTCGAAGAAACATCACACGCCTGTCATGCAAGCATTTCTGACATGACCTGCACACAATAATGAACACCAGAAGTCCATCAGACTTCAAAGAAGCAAACGTACGACTTATGGCAAAGCGTCGAGGAGAGAAACTCCATACCACCTCCAAAAACCACTATGCTGACTAGCCTTCAACACCGATGCGAGGAAAGATAGGCTATGTCGGCCATGAGAAAAACATGTGTTGGAAGCTCAACGATGCAACACTGAAGCTCATGCGATATGCAAGACTATGAGTTCAAATCTTAAATATGGTAGTCTCAACTAAGTGCACCAACAACAAGCTTAACAACATAAGCACAAGATATAACACACGAGATAAACAACCTATGACAATATATGACTTCAAACACGAACGTTATCACAAGTAGATAAATTTGGTTATAGAGATAACCGAGACTCACGGAGGCGAAGATGTAAAAAGATGTTCAGTTCCTCGTAAGGAACATACTCACCATTGGAGACGTGTCCGTTAGCATGGAGGATCCTCGGAAGCTACGAAAGCTCACTTTTTCTCCGAGCCCCTCGAGAATTCTGACCCTTTTCCTCCGCCCCGGATAGCCAAGCTCCATAACCTCTTCAAAAAAATCTACAAAGGAGAAGTTTGGGCCTCTTTACAATCTCCCCGAAGATGTCATTAATCTCTCCTTGGGTTAGGAGCGCTTTGTTTGCCGTGGAGTATTTCAGCTCATTAAGGCCAAGTTGTACTGATAAATGTTTGCTAATTTGTCTAATTTTTCCATGATGTGTAATAAAAGGGAATGGAGGGAGTATAACCCACTCTCCCACGAAATGACTTGAGACCAATAAAATAGGAAACGCTAGAAAATTATTACGTTTTCCTTGCGTATTCCACTTGAGCAGGGCATTTATGCTTGCCTCAAGTCGGGACGCTTCACTTGATCATCGTTTTTTGGTGAAGATTCACGCATTTCTCCATATGCTTCAGTACTATGGAAAAGCTTAGCAAGATCATATATTCGCATGTCCATTATCACTAAATGGGATACAAAGTTCAAGCATACTTCCTCCATTCCAGATTAATCAACATCCTAGGCCTGATTTTAGTTTCAATTTAATCTACATTCCGCAATTAGAAACATAGTTTCAGTATTATACTCCCTCAGTAACATCTTAACATCATATCACAGCCATGCAAAAATCACACACTAAAATACATTTTGTATGCAAATTTCATTGCTGGCATTTAATTAAGCTTGGGTAAATGAGAGAAGACTTTGTTCCTATGATACTATAATTGTATTTCATGCTTGTGTGTGGATTACCAAGATCAAGTAGTACTAATAATGATGGCCTAATTTGTTTGATATTTTCTAGGATGTTGATTAATATGGATTGGAGGGATTATATTATCTTTGATATGCTCGTCTTGAACTTGCACTTATCAATCTTGATGAAAATCACCACACTATGTCATCATCTAATGGACGTCATGGAAAAATTATTTTGATGCAAACCGATGAAAAATACTAACCGACATAGAAACACCAAACATACGAACAATGTGTTAGTGCACAGAGGGCTATCAACAAAATCTTATCATTGAAAGGACATATGTCGCCTACTCGCCTAAACAGGGGCGAATAGACAATTGAAAACACTAACAGCTTTGGCTTGAATAAATGTGAATAAACCTAGCGTTTAATTTATTAAGGACAAAACCTAAATATGTTAGGCTCAACTATGTTCTCCAACAAATTAATATGTGATAGCAAGATATATAACTTTAGGCACAAAGTAAATGTATAAATACTTAAATAGTGATACTCATATAAGATATAACCAAAACAGGCAGAGACAAAGATGTATACTGAAATTCACTTTCCAATGATACTTAATCTTCATTAGAGCGGTGAGGTGACATAATGCTACCTGAGGGCCACAATGGTCTCACCTTGAGGTGTGGTTTGACAATGAACACCAAACACCACTCATCGACGTCACAAAGGCTCACATTATTCTCCTTGAGCTTTCCCACAAAGAGAAGAGTCTATTTCTCATACGAAATATGTTTTTGATGTACTTAAACTTGTTCTGAAGATCAAAGGAAAATTTTAGACCTCTCTACAAAAAAATAACCGACAAAAATCCAAAATAAAAACACAAGAAGTTTTCATACAAAATATGTTTTGATACACTTGAGTTTGTTTTTAAGATCATATAAAGCCCCACAAACTCACATAGAGAAAATCAAATAAGAACTAAGAAAGATGATAAAAATGACGGAATGGCTTTATTTCTCTACGAACGATATGATCAAGGTACTCACTCGAGAGCCCCCTTGATACTATGGCTATCGATCCTATAAGCCAGTCTTCTAGAAACCACCCTAGGAATGGCAAACTCGAAAATCTATCTAGATTATAACTTTACCTTGTGCAATATTCACTTGAGCTGGATAATGACGATCCTGCCCGTCTTAATTTGGGACACCTTTCTCGATAGCACTCTCTTGATGAAGATTCACAAATTGCTCTCCCATACTCCACTATGAGAGAGCCTCTCATAGGCACATCTTCACTTGACCATTATTACCAAAGGATGACAATTTTCAAGCATATGCTCTCTTCATGGGCTACATGGAATCTTTGTTTGATGCAAGCCCATAGAGATATACCTTTACTAACATAGAAATACCAAACAAATAGATCACAGGTTAATTCACAAAGGGTAATGGACAATTTCTACCATATCATGAGATCACTTGATCCCACTCGGTTCATCATCTACGCTTTGTGTGTTGATCAAGTTGACTTCTAATCTTTACACTATGTTTTGATCAACTTCATATTTTTCTTCTTTCTTCATTATGATGATGTCTTGAACGTAAATACATGAATGCCACTCAATATTCTTCTCCATAACATACTTCTTAAGGTCAACTCTCACATAACCATTCTTTGTATAGCCGCTTTGGATAATACATTGATCATATAAGCTTCTTCTGATGGTATCAAATATATCTATTCGAATAAATGATGATGATGCCAAACACTCAATCATATCATTATATTCACGACATCGAATTTTGAATCTAACACATGGTATCCAATCATTACCTATGGACAAACCCTTCAAGTATAACTCAATGAAAATATTAGTACATTGTGATTGTTATTATTTTACCAAAACCATACATGGGGAACCATGCACTTTTAGCCATATAAGAATATCACTTGATCCCACATGGTAGATCATTTTCTTCATGTTGTGACCAACTTGGATCCAAGTTTAAACTTCGCCTTGGTCAACCTTGTATATTCTTCATGCTCTATCACAATATCTTGAGATGCATAAATAATATTTCACTTAATTGTATTCTCGATCAACCATGGTCTAACACGTGAGACCATCATAATCTTGCCTTGGAGTCATATCTTGAATTATTATCTTGTAGTCATTTTCTCAAAATCTTAATCGTCCACGCCTTAACTCATAAGATAGATTAAACACAACATTATAGTTCCACACTAGAAGTACATCTTCATTGATCTTGACGCCAATAATCAAAGCATATCAATATCTTCAATATTTATAATTGAATGCAATGAATGGTATTCAAGCATTACATATGAAAAAACCTTCGAATATAACTAAAATGAAATCGTTGATCCATCGAAATTGTCATTAACTATTAACCACATATTGGGGCTTCTTGCTCTTTCAGTTTGACATGTCGCGAGCCACACAACTATTGGTCTATGAGGCTAGTGTCAGCGTCTCACCACACTCGAGAACAATATGCACCAACATTCAAGGACTCCATGGGTCCGCTTTCTCTGCCCTCCACGGTTGCTGCTTTGACTCCCACCGATTGCACACAAGCCCCGATATTATTTGTACGCAACCCAAACCCTACTAAATAGTTGTCTGTAGATCAAGGTGTTCCATATGGAGCGACACATATTTAGTGACTTTGGCTCCTATTTACAACTAGCTACTAGTTGGACATAATCGGTCCACTTATATTGGTCAAGTCACATCGACAAGGCGTTACTTCAAAAGTCTCTATAAACACAATAAACATATGAATATATTTCAGTGCTATGCACACGACTTGAATCTTAAAGAGGCTTGCATGCTACACACTGTGGCCTATAGGTGACTTTCGCCTTGAGGTCGAGAAAAATATTTCGGTTGCTTTTCTATCGTTCATACACCTCATTTATCAAATGCCGTTGCCCCCTCTCTACCTCTCCTTTTCCTCGCTATCCTCATGGCCTTGCCGCCAACCTCAAGCCATTCGACTAGAACCGTATCCACCCTTCTGAGGCATCATCGGGGAGCCTGATGTACACTAGTCACCGGAGTGTTATATCGTAGCTTCCAAAAATAATTTTAGTTATTTTTAAAAAAGGTAAAATCTACTGCATTGATTTGGCAAATTAACGGATGAGACTCTACAGTGTCCGAGGATCCAATTCTGCATCGAAGTTTCCATAAATGCAAACTACCATGACGTGTCCGAGGAAAAAACGACACCTTTTGCAACTAGTAGTCAAGCACGTGCACATGCACGTTATGCATAACAGTATATGTAACTAAATCCACGTCATACAAAATTGTATAACGACTGTCTTGTTCCTCCTGAATGGAGCATCGGCGATTCCGTTCATAAATATAGATTAACTGGGGTTTGTGTTTGATCCATACCAAGCTAGACTCATGGGCAATTTTGTTACATACCGTATGAAAGTATACAACCCTATACAACATCGACCGAGCTTTTCCGAAAAGACATCACAACCTACGTGAACAAAGACTGACATTTGAAGGGGAAACTGGAGGTTCAAAGCATAACTTTCCGTTATTACTTGACTCCCAAATAAAAACAATTACAAGATACAGAATCTGGAAACCAGTGTTCAGTTTTTTATTTTGATTAAAGAGTACTTACATATTTAGCTATAAGAACAATTGAGCACGAACTATGCTAGGGTACCGAGCTCGTGTAAACAGGAGGAGCAATTCGGATTTTTTTCATACGTACCTTCACTAATATCTATGATTCCATATCAACGATAGATATCATGCGATTTTTCTCCAGAGACTGAAGTTTCAACATTTCAGTGCAATGGCCTTGAGAAGCTGACCACCTATGTGAGTATATCAAATATGCTCCTAGCAAATTTTGTTACTCTGTACTAAAAAAGAGTTATGCTCACGAACAGAACCTAAGATTTTTCTAACATGTGTCACAACAATATGTACCAAGCGTACCTGAAATTACATCGTAATATGAGGAGTTCGATGCTGATGCCACCGATCTCCAGTTTCCATCGTTCTGCTTTCCCTGCATGACCGGAGAGCACCTAGCTAGGCATTACATCGAGCATATGGACCAATATTATAAAGGAAATACAATACCTCCAATTATTGCACATAGTAAAACTGAAGTATGGTTGTCTAAATAGCTATCATAATAGATTGCGGGATCATAATACAGAATATGCTTTCTGCTAAACGATCAGTAAAAGACAAGGTTGCATATTACATTAGATGATCTGAACTATTTTTGAAAGGTAACAATGATTGACACTCTTACTCGGGACATCATAGAGCATGTGAAAAACATGCTAATCTTCATTGGCAAGAAAAGAATAATACTCAAAATATCTGACACCTCTCTGTGATCATCTGAATGAACCCACCCTACAGGGCTCAGATAACATATTAAGGATTTAGAAGCAGTATACGTCAGCTGGCTGTACTGAATGTTGATTCCGAACAAAAAGCTTGAAAAGGAAAAGGAGTAATATGAGCAGGAGAAAACAAGATCTTGAAACTTCATGCCTCATGCACTTTCATTGTGATGGGAACTTACAAACGTAAATCCTACTCTGTTGTCGTTACAATCAGATGGCAACCTGATGGACCTTACATCAGAGTATCAGACTAATAGTTCTGTTCTCCCTATTCCTTGTTTCCCATCTCCACCTTGTTTCCCATCTCCAGTTCATTGACATGCGCTGCTATAATTAAAAGGTCAGAGAAAAGAAATGCTTTGATACAACCGGATTAGCACTTAATTATATGCTAGTGAAGTAGTGATACGATTGGTGATAATTATGACTGTTTGACATCAACCTGGTACTGGATGGCCGTGTTTCGGGAGCCTCAGCCAGGGACGCAGCCACGAAGGTCGTACTAAGCTGTGGCGACTCTGTCCTTTGCGGCATCGTTGGTGGTCATCCCCTACTCCGAGGAGTTCGAGGAGATTAGGGCATAAATGGCGTTCCTGTCCGCGGGTGTGCCCAGGGGAGGGTGATGTCGGCCGACAGGTGCAGCCGAGGCGGCCTCGCGTGCAGCGCAGGCGGTCTCGCGTGGCGGCCCGCAGAGTGTCTGCCTCGCGTGCACGGGGGCGGCAGTGGGCAGGCTGTTCAACGCGACGGGAGGGCGGCGGCGGGCAGGGTCGTGTGCGGCGGCAGAGGCGGTTTGGAGAAAATGATTAGCGGAACGGTTGTTCGATTAGCGATTGGAGTTGTCCGTCCCAGTCTTGTTTTAGCGCGAATGACGGGCTGTATCTGGACCCTTAGATATTATTTCGATGGCTGTGATTTGTTGGATCTGCCCCCTTCTGTGCCTTTTTATATTGGTATAGATTTTTATATTGGTATAGATAATAAAAGGATAAATATTGCACAGGTCACTGTCATTAACTTTGGATACACCTTCATAAATTCGGTATATGCCACGTATATATCTACCAGAACGTAATCTTGACGATCACACGCACGCACGTTTATTATCTACCATCACGTAAATCTTCACAAGCACATGCACGCACGTTTATTTACCGAAATTGTTTACGCATTCAATCCGCGGAGATTCAGCCTATATCTGCAAGATCTAACGGAGTATACTCCATCTCATTCCGCCGACGCGAATCCATCCATCCGATACCGGTGAGCGTTGCGTTGAATTACACACGATCTGACAAAATACGTTGCCTCACTTGGATAGTTAGTTGGATGCATGATGAGATCACTTGGCAATCTTCGAGATCAAAACATGGAGTGCCGCCTCCGGTTTTCGGTGATTGTCGGTGCCTATATATGCCACAGTATATATACCAACAGAGCTTGGTATTTGATTCCACTTGAATTCTATAGGGAAAGTTGCTGGGACTTTAGAACGTTATTGCACGACCCGACGACCTTACGACCACTACACAAATGGTACTGCTAGCTAATGTCTTAAGATCACATTACATGAATTGAGTAGTCTTGAGCTTTCCACACGCTCTGTATGAGTGCATTTCGCAAAACAATATATGTGCTCTCGAACTGGTGTTCAGATTCAGTCATCAATTGTTCAGATTCAGTCATCAACAAAGTAGTTTCAGAGTACTTAACACTGACCATGTGTGAGGCATGTTTACTTGATGTTGCAGGGTATCATCGGCATCCGCACTGCCGTCCTGCTCCTCGCCGGCCTCGCGTGGTGCAGCGTGCTCGCCGCCGCCACCGGCTGGGAGGGGCGCGTGTTCAACGTCGAGGACTTCGGTGCGCGAGGCGACGGCACCACGGACGACACCGAGGTACGTACGCCCGCACGCGCTGCCTGCAGAGCTGACATTGCGCTCTCAGGCGAAAACTCTCGACGTCTTTGATCGTCCATGCACTAACGAACGTAATGAATGTGCATTTTCTGAACTTGCCAAGGCGTTCGTGCACGCGTGGGAGGCGGCGTGCGGCGCCAGGGGCACGTCGGCGTCGAAGCTGCTCGTTCCGGCGGCCAAGATCTTCCTCGTCGGCCCCACCAGGTTCAGCGGGCCCTGCGCATCCACCAGAATTACCGTGCAGGTACTGTTCGCCTTTCAAGGTCTGGTCTTCGATCTGGGCCGTGGTTTGCTTCATCCGTGGACTTTGCTTTATTTGTCGTAGGTCATGGGCACGATCATGGCGCAGCCGGTGTCCGCATGGGGCGGGAAGAAGGAGAACTACTGGTTGATGTTCTATCAGGTCCACGGGCTCACGGTGACCGGCAGCAGCGGCGTGCTCGACGGCAGAGGCGAATCTTGGTGGGGCTACAAGTGCAAAGAGGATGATGTGAGCCTACTGGACACCTCTTGCAACAACTAAAAAAACTTTTAATTTCTCTTTAGATTTGGACTTCTTTAATTATTTGCCAATCTTGATGTAAGAAAAAGTATTTATGAACATGTCTTTATAGGGAAATAATTAACGGACCTTCACTCAGCTGTTATTCTTTTTTTTCTTTTCAGGATTGTATTTCTAAAGCGCCGACGGTAAGAACAGACATTGAACGCAAACCATTCTTGTGACAGCCTATATGTTTTAAACTGGAACTCTTGTGACACCCTAGCTAGGTAGTAGAACTAATCAACACTTCGAGACTGTGTAACGTAGCTCATTGCCATGGATCCAGGCCTTGGTGCTGATGAACTGCACCAACGCGGAGCTGAGCCATTTCAGCAGCAAGGACAGCCCGCAGATGCACATCGCCTTGATCATGAGCAGGAGTGTCAACCTGACGCAGCTCACCATCACCGCCCCGGGAGAAAGCCCCAACACCGACGGCATCCACGTCGACCGGAGCGAGGACGTGCGCATCACCGGATCGACCATCGGCACCGGCGACGACTGCATCTCCATCGGCCCCGGGAGCCGCTTCGTCACCGTCGACGGGGTCGTGTGCGGACCCGGTCACGGTGTAAGGTAACGAAAAGATTGTTACTGACGATCGATGTCAAGTACTCGAAGATGAAATGGTGTAATGGTTAATTAATTGGTCTTGTTTTTTTTTTGCCAGCGTGGGGAGTCTGGGCAAGAATGGCGCAAACGATTGCGTGGAGCACATCGATGTGAGAAACGTCCACTTCATCAACACCATGAACGGAGCAAGGATCAAGACATGGCAGGTATACTAAATTGAAGGCGCCGACTGCTTTCTCTTACGATGAGCAAGCTGATTCTGATGATTGGTTCTTAATTTGTTCGCACTACAGGGTGGGAACGGTTACGCGAAATCCATCTCGTTCACCAACATAAACTTCACCAACGTGGACCATCCCGTGGTGATCGACCAGTTCTACGAAGATCGCGACGTCCCAAATACGGTAAATGTCTTCCTGAATTGTGCTTACATCGAAAGTTCAAGAGAGCTGGGACGATGTGTGTGTGGTTACAGTACTACTGTAGCTTAGTAATTTGTTTCTGCATCTAATTTGCAGGGGTCAGTGGTGCTAAGCAACATAACGTACACGAACCTGAAAGGGACTTCAAGCCAAAAGACGGCCATCGCGTTTGACTGCAGCGACAGCGGAAGCTGCATGGAGATCCACGTCAACCAAGTGGCAATCACAGCTTCAAATGGCCGAGGAACCGTAGCCCGCTGTCAAAACGCGCAAGGGGACACCTCCGGATACGTTTACCCTGTAATCCCTTGCCTTGTTTAGCTACCGGACAGCGGACAGGGATACAACTTACAATGAGAGCTCTTGGGTTGGATAGCTGGCTGCCTGCTTATTATTTTTTAGAAACGAGGCATCAAAGTGCCCGACTTTATTGCGACATTTTTTCCTACATCATATCTATACAAAAGCTGGGTGTAATCTTTTATTAATTTTATCAACTCGGCGTTAACTTATGAGTTCAATAAACTACAATTTATCGAAAAAAGTGGCGAACTTTATAAATTAATAAAGCTACAAGTTTCGACAAGATTTAATACATGATGCAGCACACAAGAGAGTGACATGGGCATCTCACCCAGCCCACGACGGCCCAAGGGACTGGTCCAGCCCAACCGCAAATACATGGCCCAAGATTGGACATGCTGATGCGACCAACTTCTGCTACAAGAAGCTTTGTCCTGACAGAGGAGCGGTATCCTTGGGATCACGAACCCGGCGGCTGCGGTTGGTGGAGACTTGTCTCCTGTATCTCTAACTACCTTCCTCTCTTGAACCTTGTTGTAATTCGGATTCTCGCCACTATATCGTCTGTAATCGAAGCCTATCGCTAGTAATACCCTAACATCTGGTATCAGCAGCCACTAGATCCCTCACCACCTTCACAATTCCGGAAACCAGGCGATTCACATCAAATCGTCGTCGGCTTCTCGACACCATGGATCCAGCGTTGAAGGACTACCTGGATAGAATGCGCCAGGACACAGCTTCGCTCTCGAGGACGATCCAGACAACCAGCGACGCCATGCTGTCCAAGCAAGGCGATCTCGAGCAGAATATTGTGTCTCAGTCGGCGAAACTCGCCGATCTGTGCGGATGGAAGCCTGATCTGGAGGCTCGCTTTGTGAAACTCCAGGCCTCCGTCGCGGATTTGCAGCGCGCACAACCTGCAACAGATGCGAGTGGATCAGTGACGGCCCATCTCATCCTCCGTGCCCCCATTCACCAACCATGGGGCGATCCACGGGCTTGATGGCCTCGGCGTCGACAAGTTGCACGGGGGTCTGCCGGTGGTGTCGTCTCTGTCATCATCGGCACCTCCGGCCAATGGTATGTTCTCGTTACAGACTCCTTCAGATCCTGCTACTGAAACTTACATAGTTTCTAGTTAGATTCTAGCGGGTCTAGGTTCCAACGCGCCCAACTTCCCTTTTCCACCATTCACCGGAGACAATCCAAACCTATGGATCACGCTTGCGGAGCAGTATTTTCAGATGTTCAATATACATGAGTCTTACTGGTTCTCATGTCCATACTTCATTTTTCTGACACGGCGGGCATTTGTCTTCAGTCCGTGCAAAAGAAGATAGCGCTATATTAGAGTGGATTTCTTTCACATCTTTGCTGTGCATCTGTTTTGGTAGAGATAGACACCAACTTCTGATAAGCCAATTCTACACCATCAAACAGACAACTACAGTAGGAGAGTATATTGAGCGTTTTGATGTTTTGATGAATCATTTAGTATCTTATTCCGATACTACTCATTCATATTATTTCTTGACTCGTTTTATCGAGGGTCTGCGGGCGGATATATGAGCCGTGGTCATGGTGCAGAGGCCTACTGATCTCGATACGACATGTTCCTTGGCATTATTACAAGAAGAAGTGACGGAAGGAGAAGGCATGTCTCCTCCACGTCAAGTGGAGCATCGATTCATCAAGATTCCAGCTCGGCCTGCTTCGACACAGTACCACTCTGCTCCCAGCACTCCGTCTAGCTGTTCAGCTGATAGCAGGGAATTGATGCAGCTCGCAATAGTGCTCAAGATAAGATTCAGACCTTGCGTGATTATCGTAAGGCAAAGGGTCTGTGCTTCAAATGCGGTGAACGCTGGGGTAAAGAGCATGTGTGCCCTTCTACTGTACAACTCCATGTCGTAGAAGAATTGTTATCTCTGTTCACCTCTCAAGAAGTGACAGGCGATGAAGCAGGCAGTCCAGTCAGTTCAGAGAAGGAAACTTGTGCTCTTTGTCGATCCATGCCCTGAATGGTCCAGCAGGAGAAGCTTCTGGTGTGATACAGTTACATGCTAGTCTGGGTGGTCATCAAATTCTCATTCTCGTGGATTCTGGCAGTTCTACATCATTTATCAACGACAAACAGCTTGCCAACACTCTTTCAGGAGCTCAACAATTGCCTACACCTTGCAGGGCGCAAGTGGCTGATGGTTCTTCGCAAAGGTGTACAACCTTTATTCCTCGGTGTGCTTGGAGTTCAAAGGGCCATACCTTCATGACAGACATGAACATTTTAGCATTGGGGTCTTATGACGCTATCCTGGGAATGGACTGGCTGGAAGCTCATAAGACGGATATTGATAGGATAGCAAAAACACTGAAGATACAAACTGACAAGGAGGCAGTAACTTTAACAGGCCACAAGAATGCAGAAATCCAATGCTCTGGTATATCTTAGATTAGGAGCTGCAGCACATTTGATTCATGTGTATGCCTTGGATCGAACAGTACATGTTGAGGAAATAATACCTGATGATATTCAACATGTTCTGGATAATTTCTCTGAAGTTTTCGAAGAGCCAACCAGTTTACCACCTTGTTGCAGCTGTGACCACCGCATCCCACTTATGGAAGGAGCACAAGTGGTTTACATGAGAGCATATAGGCACAAACCGGGTTGAAATCTGAAATAGACACACAAGTGCATGAATTGCTACAGTCTGGGATTTTACAAGAAAGTACAAGCCACTTTTCCTCACCAGCAATTCTAGTCAAGAAAAGGACGGTACATGGAGGCTGTGCATGGATTACCATGCCTTGAACTCCATGACTATAGTCAGCAAGTTTCCTATCCCTATAATCGATGTACTTCTTGACGAGCTGGCAGGCCCAAAATGGTTCTCTAAGATGGATTTGCGAGCAGGATATCATCAAGTTCGATTGGCTCCAGGGGAAGAACTGAAAACGACATTTCAAACACATGTTGGCCATCGGGAGTACACTGTAATGCCGTTTGGTTTGGCAGGGGCACCAACAACATTCTTGGGTGCTATGAATTCAACCCTCAAACCGCTGCTACGCAAATGTGTCGTGGTGTTCTTTGATGATATTCTCGTCTATAACAAAACTCTGCAGGAACACGTGACACACCTTTCAGAGGTATTGAAGTTGCTACAAAAAGATTAATGGAAAGTGAAGAGATCAAAGTGTTCTTTCGGTCAGCAACAAATTGCTTATTTAGGCCATGTCATCAGTAAGGAGGGAGTTTCTTCAAATCCTACCAAAATCGACAAGGTAGCCTCATGGCCAACTCCTCAAAACAGCAAAGATGTCCGCAACATTTTGGGGTTTGCAGAATATTATTGGAGATTCATTGCTCACTTTGGTATAATTGCAAGACCTCTCTTTAATCTGCTCAAGAAAAACTGCCTGTTTGTATGGACAGAAGAAGCAAACACTGCCTTCAACTTGCTCAAGCAGAAACTGGTGCAGACTCCAGTTTAAAAACTGCCAGACTTTACCAAACCTTTTGTCATCGATACTGATGCATGTGACTCGGGTGTATGGGCAGTTCTACAACAGGATGGACACCCCATAGCCTACATGAGCAAGGCACTCAGTGCCAGAAACAAAGGCCTATCCACCTATGAAAAAGAGTGTTTGGCCATCCTTATGGCAGTTGAACAATGGCGTCCATATTTGCAACATCAAGAATTCCTGATCAGAACATATCAAAAAAGTCTTGTGCATCTAGAAGAGCAAAGATTGACCACAATTTGGCAACAAAAAGCTTTCACTAAGTTGTTGGGTCTGCAGTACCGAATAGCTTACAGAAAAGGGGCAGACAATAGAGGAGCTGATGCTCTATCTCGCAGACAACACAATAATCACATCTCTCTCTCTCTGCAATCAGCTTATGCCAACATGCATGGCTAGAAGATGTCAAAGCCAGCTATTCATCAAATCCATCAGCTACAACTTGGATCACCAAACTCCAACTAGCCCCTGATCCTAAAGGCAGGTTTTCTTTCGATAATGGCATATTATACATCCATGGTAGAATTTGGCTTGGAGGAGCACCTTTACTTCAAGTGCAGATGATGATTGCTTTCCATGCCAGTTCGGTAGGGGGTCATTCAGGGTTCCCTGTTACTTTCAGTCGAATGAGGCCCTGTTTTCTTGGCCAAAGATGAAATCCACTGTCAAACAATTTGTCCAATCTTGTATGACTTGTCAACAGGCTAAACCTGAAAGGGTCAAGTACCCAGGTCTTCTACAGCCTCTTCCAACTCCAGATCAAGCGTGGAAGATGGTCATGAGGGATTTCATCTAAGGGCTTCCCACATCTGGGTATGCAAATTGTATAATGGTGGTGGTTGACAAGATGACACGCTATGCTCATTTTATTCCCCTTCACCACCCATTTACAGCAGCAAAAGTAGCATTGGCATACATGGACAACGTGTTTAAGCTACACAACTTACCTGAGATAATTGTCTCCGACAGGGATCCAATCTTTACAAGCAGGTTCTGGAAAAAACTCTTCTCTCTCATTGGCACAGAACTATATATGAGCTCAGCTTACCATGCTGAAACAGATGGACAGTCAGAAAGGGTAAATCAATGTTTAGAGATTTATCTCAGATGTTTTGCTCACGCATGCCCCAGCAAATGGAGCACATATCTGTCACTAGCTGAGTACTGGTACAATACAAGCCCCCACTCGGCCCTACAGACATCACCATTTGTTGCTTTGTACGGACATGAGCCTCGCCATTGGGGAATTGAACCAGCAGCGGTCTGCTTTGTGCCTCCTCTGCAGGAGTGGCTCGAAGAACGTCAGTTGATGTAGCAACTTCTTCAACACAATCTCCACTACGCTCAGCAACAAATGAAACAACAAGCAGACAAGAAGAGATCAGAGCGCAAATTTGAAGTCGGTGATCAAGTTTTTGTCAAACTTCAGCCGTGTGTCCAATCTTCCGTGGCACGGCGTACAAATCACAATCGGGCATTTCGTTACTTCGGGCCTTATCAAATTCTGAAGAGCATCAATCCAGTGGCTTGTGAAGTGGCTCTACCAAGTTCATCCAAAATTCACCTGTTTTCCACGTCTCCCAGCTGCGGAAAGCTCTACTGCCAGGTACCCCCCCGCTTCTTCTCAACTCCCAGTTGTCGCTGATCATCCTGTTACTCATGTGAAGATCATCAGTCATCGCTGGAAGAAGGGCCCCATTGGTCACAAGGAGCAGGTGCAGGTACAATGGTCTGATCCGGCGGTACTCGACATTACCTGGGAGGACATGGAGAGTTGCAGCAAAGATTTTCGGAGGCTGCGGCTTGGGGACAAGCCGCAATTCAAGGAGAAGGGATGTCAGGACCTCTACTTCACCAGCATCACAAGAGAGTGACATGGGCATCTCACCCAGCCCACGACGGCCCAAGCGCCTGGTCCAACCCAACCGCAAATACATGGCCCAAGACTGGACACGCTGATGCGACCAACTTCTGCTACAAGAAGCTTCGTCCTGACAGAGGAGCGGTATCTTGGGATCACGAACCCGGCGTCGAGACTTGTCTCCTGTATCTCTAGCTACCTTCCTGTCTTGAACCTCGTCAGTGGCGGAGCCAGGCTTCGACGACGCCCCGGGCCAAAAAAAAATACATGCATAATGTTGTCTCTTAAAAATATCCCCACACGCCTATATTCTCCAGCGGTTAAACAACCGGAGCGGTGTGCATGAACAAGGCTAATATATGTGCGTACATTAGGACACAGCGCTGTTCCTTTTTATCGTGTTTATAGACAGCTTTGTTCACGAATTTGTTCGATTCATCTATCCTCCTACCTATGACTTCTAGTATGGGCTGCGTTTTAATGGGTTTAACAGTGGTTGATACTCAAAGAATAAGCGGGCTGAAAATTGTACAGCCCAGGCCAAGCACAAACCTAGTTCTATATGTAGGAAAGAAAATTTCCCACGCCCCAGGCCACGGCCCAGGCTGCCCGGGGCCCAGCTCCGCCCCTGAACCTCGTTGTAATCCGGATTCGCCACTATATTGTCTGTAATCAAAGCCTATCGCTAGTAATACCCTAACACAATGACTGCCCTTGGGTTGCGTGGCTGGCTGGCTGCCATATTCGGTGCAATAGTCATCTATTGTTCCGCTGAGAATTGGCACAACCGCATGTAGTCACCCGTCACTAGACAAGTGTGTGATGTTGCAAAATTCTGTTGAGCTGGAAGATTGGTGCATCTTGCCATGGGTGATCAACAGAAGGATTTGTAGAATTACACAATTTATATACCTTTCCGGTACCTTATCAGGGATTTTTCAACCCCGTGAACAGTTAAAACAGGAAATTTTCGGGGATACAGGAAACATGAATTTCTTTTCAACCGGAATAGCGTGTGCAGTTAAATCCCCTGCCACTGGGTTACAGCGCAGGGAAAGTTCTGGTACCATAACACATAGTCACCGTGAACTCGGTAAAGCAAAAATGCCCTTGGGGCTGCAGTTAACACTAATTTTGCAAGTTCATATATAAACTGCCAATAGCCAGCTCAGCCTATATGAAAGTTGATACCTCTTTGGAATAACATAATGGTTTATTTAGTACAAAGTCGTTAAACATAATAAAATTAAACACAAATGATCATCTAATAATTGCTGGGCAGGACCCTGAAAACAGCCGTTGGCATTTAGACACGAGTGAGATATGCCCCCATTTGTCAGGTAATCATTTTGACGGCTGGTAAAGAAGGAATAGCAGGCTTGGATAAACAGTTATCCATTCAACAGATTGTTTACATGAGGCATCTGAAAACAAATAACAAAAGGCATCAATTATGATGAATAGCCCGGAATATGCTATTGAAAGCACTAAGTACAATATTTTGTTTCTTAGCACAAAAGACATGACTATTAGGTATTTATACCAAATAAACGCTAGATTTAAAAAATATTAGAGTTGACTTTGCGCAGATGGTCTGACTATTAAAGTAACTTGCTGCGAAGTTAGCAATATCTCCGCAATTGCTAATCTTGTGTGGGGGTTTCAGAAAATGCAATATGACTACTCTTACAATTTTGTGATCATTGATTGGACTTTTATGCAGAATTGGAGATTGATGAGTTACATGATTGGACTTATTCATCATTACTTTGTATAAGCTAGTTGATCTTAGCTTTAATTTGAAATGCATTACCTAATCTTATACAGTATGATAAATAATTTCAATCATCACAAACAGTGATACCAATAGATTAGAACACTCAAAACTGACATTACAACACTAAAAGAAATCAGAATTTGCTTTAGGATCATTCAAAACAGTATGCTAGTACCTTAGAAAAGAGGGGATATGTTGAGGTAAAGCTTCAGGGACCAATGAAGAATTGCAAAGTCGGATATTAAAAAAGTAGTTAAGGCACTTTATATTTATTAGTAAGCCTCATTTACCTGTCAATATATCCAGGCACTGAACCATCCAAGATTTAGATCTAGAATTAACTATAGTATTACGTTTGACGGTCATAAGAAGCATAAAAAGTTGAGCATTTTTAGCAGCACCACAAGTTCTACACATCGTGTTACTACATTTGAAACACAGAGGGTTCTCATTTAAGTATCTTTGCCAAAATCAACTATAACAATCTCATCCTACTGAATTTGGACCCGGAACATTTATTTACAAGGGAGCATATTCAAAGAAATGGAAAGCACTAGCGCATTACTTAGAAGTGATGGCGCAGACACAGGTTCCTATTACAAGGTCTAGCTGGCCAACTATGATACATATAACAAAAAACTAAAACATTACAATAAATAAATGATATATATATGTCATGAATAAGTAATTTTCACAAACCTCAAGTAAGTGATGGTTGAATCCATACTGGAGGTGGCCAGTTCAATCTTGAATTTGAACCAGGGGTGATAACTCACTGAAAGTTTTATCTTTCATATTAAAGACAACAACCTGTCTAAGACTGTATCTGTGACAAAAGATATAATGCATCAAGTCATCCGTGTGATATATGCTATTGGGAATCAATGTAGAGAAGTCTTTAACTAGAACAAAGAACGAGCTGTTGAAACCAATGAACAAAGCGTGATATTGGATGTTATTTGTTTCCACGATCTTTTGTTCAACAAAATCAATCTTGTACACAAAATTTTTGGCGGCAACTCGGTCCTTTTTCCCGTCCTCCTCATTATATTTATCATGTCTCCATATCTGAAAGAAATCTCCCCATGGTGCTAGAACAATATATCTGCTATGTGCTTGAAAGGATATGATAGGTTTCAAAATAATATTCACTTCAGCAGAAGGTCCATTAAGATTAATAGTATCAATCTGTCCTCTACCACGAACACCATAAAACAGACCATCACTATTGTTATAAAGTATATCTTGATAAAACCAGCAATCTTCATTTGCATCAATCCAAGTTCATTTGATGTCCCCGACCCTAGCATAAGAGAGATGATTATCTGGGAAGTGTACTCGGAGGACTATGCAATTTCCGTTGGAGGGATCACAAGAAAGTACGACCCTCATATAGAAGTAGAAGCGGCCTTCTTCAAGTGTAACATCATATGGCTCAGTTTCAGTGTCAAAATCCCTAGTGATCAGATCCAAGTAGAGGATATCATATTCATCTGGAAAACCCTCTTCGCTGTGGCGGAGTCTAACATTGTTCATGATTTCGGGTGGAGGCATAGCTATCTCAGCTCTGGTTACAGGGTTGACAAATATGAGGTTGGATCGCTCATCAGCAGTGATGAGCCAGCCATGGGAGGAGCCCATGACGTAACGTGTGCGGAAGGCGGGCTCTGAGAGGCTGACGTGGTAAAGCTTCTTGGTGGACATGTTATGCAGGGTGGCGGTGTTGGCGTCACGGTCGCCGGAGGAATAAACAAGGCAGGGACTCTGATTCGGAGAGCACAGGCGGAGACGACGGGTCTCCAGATAATGGAGGTGCCAGGAACGACAGACCACACCTGAGCTGAAGAGATCTGGGATTTCGAGACTACTGAAGATCCGAATGAGCAGGTCCGCCTGAAGCTGGGACCAATCGCAATCTGAGCTTGAATCTGGAGGATCCATAGAAACACAAGCTTCCTCCATCGACTGCCAGACGACTACTTGTTGTCGACTTTGCGATTCACCCTGTTTATTATAGCGACTTCTCCAGGCTGCTAAATAAATAGAAACAGGTTAAAATTGCAAGCCATAGTTGAAACACAGAACGTATGTACTATGACCCTAGTAGTTCCGTACATATGTATAAATGTGCGTGATTCCAATACAAATGGTTTAAAACATGAACAAAGCGAGCAAACCTAGAATCTAATGATAAACAATCCAACGGTGACGAAGAAGATGCAATTCTCTTTGCTTCATGATTCTGACAAAGAGCCGCAATAATATAACTATTTCTCTTCATAAGAATTTGTACAGTTACAACAAACACAAGCAAAAATCAGAAATTAACTTGGGAATTTCGAAAATATCAGTACACCTTAACAATTAAAACAAACAAAATAAGTTGGGATTGTTACAAATTTACAAGATGGCCAAGAATTTAAGGAGGCTTTCCGGCTTGGCGGCTCCGGCTGCCTGCTCCGGTCGCGCGGCGAGGGGAGGCAGGGCCGGTGACGGCGAGTGGAGACAAGACGCAGGTGGAGGCCGGCGAGGGAAGGCAGGGCCGCACTGCCGCAGCCCGCAGGGGAGGCCGAACAGGGGAGGCCGGTCGCCGGCGAGGGGTGGCAGATAGTTTAAAACATGAACAAAGGGAGCAAACCTAAAATCTAATGATAAGAAAACCAACTGTGACGAAGAAGATGCTATCCTCTTTGATTCATGATTCCGATAAAAAGCCGCAATATCACTATTTCTCTTCATAAGAAATTGTTTGTACAATTACAACAAACACAAGCAAAAAATAGAAATTAACTTGGGAATTTCGAAAAATATCAGTACACCTTAACAATTAACAGAAGCAAAAAAAAAGTTGGGGACAATTACAAATTTACAAGATGAACAAGAAGTTAAGGAGGCTTACCGGCTTGGCGGTTCCAACCGACTGCTCCGGTCGCGCGGCGAGGGGAGGCAGGGACAGTGATGGCGAGTGGAGGCAAGACGCAGGAGGAGGCCGACGAGGGGAGGCAGGGACGAACTGCCGCAGCCCGCAGGGGAGGCCGGCCGCCTGCGAGGGGAGGCAGAGGCGGCGCCGGCAGCCGATGGAGCAAACTAGGGAGACGAGCTCGCCATTTCATTCTCGGATGATTTGGGCCTATTGGGCCATCTAGAGAGGTTCTAATCTTCTGATTCTTAGCAGAAACAAAAACGTTTTCAGAATTTCTGCGTGGCCCACGGCCCACACAGCCCACCCGCTGGGTCCGTCAGTCTCTCTAGGTAACTCCGGGGATGCTAGTGTTTGCACGTGCAAAGGATCGCACAGATATTCCTCGGAACATTCCGCTGCCAGAGATCTCGTCGGAGGAGGAAGATGGCGGCGTCGCTGCTCCGGAGGCTTCGATTTCCCTCCGACCCCGCACCCCCAGCGTTAAGATTCGTCCTCGCCATTGCTGCCTCCGCCGCGGCCAGTGGCGGCTCCGGCTTAGCCTGGCCGTCATCTCGCCGGAGAGGAAGATGGCGGCGGCGTTCCTTTTGATTCCCTCCCCCCATGTTAAGATTCGTCCTCACCGTCGCCGCCTTCGCCGCGGCCAGCCGCGGCTCCGGCTCGGCCTGGCCGTCGTCTCGCCAGAGAGGAAGATGGCGGCAGCGCTGCTTCGATTTCCCTCCCCCTTCCCCCGATCCCGCACCCCCCGCGATAAGGTTCGTCCTCGCCTCCGCCGCGTGGCGTAGGCTCGGCCACCGTGCGCGAGGAAGAAGGAGAATAAATTGGGCGAGGAAGAAGTCAACGCGCGCGTAAGATCCATGTGAGCGCTTGCATCGCGTAGATAAGCAATTCTGGGTAACTCCCGTGCCATGAGTCGACTCGTGTTTCAAATCAACGGAAGGATAGCCGTGTTCTACACGTGCTCCATCATTTAGGTAGGTTAGGTATGCGGATTCACCGAATGAAACGACAAAGAGTATGTTCGGTAACTTCAGATCCGCAAACACGCATATATCGACCTCAAATTCAGATTGAGAGCTTAGATTCGTTGTCTTGTAAACTTGATAGTACTCCAAATGTATGTGAAGTTTTTGTTGTCGTACATGAAAGTTCCAAATGTTTGTGCAGCAACTGTGACTGACTATGCAGTAATACAAAGCGACCACCCCACAGCTCACTAAACAAGTCAGACATACGCAACGCGGATCAAGGTCTTTAGAGCATCTCTATCAGATCCATTATATCTCGAAATCATAAAAGTGGTATAAGGAACTGAACACCAAATGGCAGAACAAAAAACCACAAATCAAACCTTAAATTCAAAAGAAAAAACTTCGCGCAATTTTTTTGAGATTACATCATATTCAGTTCATATTCAGTTCATCTGCAATACATACAGAGCATCGAAACTAGGCTTACGTACCAGAATTTGTTAACTACGAGGTCAGATGTAGTTACACTAACCTAAATCTAACCTTAATCCTATGCAAAATGGGCTCCGGGACACCTCACCGGACCTGCATCCGCGGCGTGCCGCCGGCATCTCGCTCGTCGTCCTCGGAGGAGAGCTCGATGTACTGGTGCTGGAGGATGGCCTCCAGCTCCCACTCGTGCTGGCACAAAAGGTTTTCCTACTCCGCCTGGATGCCGCGAGGCCTCGTGGCGGCGCTGCTTCTTCACGCGCCGCTTCTCCAAGCGGATAGACTTGGCGAAGACCGCCTCGTAGAGGACGCCAGGGTTATCGATGCCAGTGAGGTCTTCATTCGGGTCATTGGAGGAGCAGGTGAGCTCGCCCTCCTCCTTTGGGGCCGGGAAAGCGGGGGCCGACAGTGGCGGAGCACGCCACGGCCGCAAACGAAGAGCCGGCCTCGACATCGTGGGTGCCGACCCCGAGCCCGCACCAGGCCCACGGGTGGAGCGAGCACCGGCCACGGTTGATAATTTCCATGAATAAAACCGCTGTAGTTTGCTTTTGATTAAGTAGTTTGACATATATCACGTACCAGCGCATGCCCCTCAGCAATAGATTTTAGATATCGCTGCACCGAACACAAAAAAAGTTATTATGTTGTAAATTTCCTCAATATTTTTCCTCTTTCAGTAGGAGTGTCTGGCAGAAATATTTTCCACTCCAACTTGCAGGAAGTAACAACATGCTATTTAAGAAACATGTTAGTATGTTACGCAGTTAGTTGTTAGTTTCATCGTAGCCGAATTTCATGTTTTCTAAGACCAGCCACACCGTCGCGCCGGTTCAACAAAAAAATTGCCAGAGTTAGGAATCGGCGTGGTTGTGCTGCACTGTGTGAGTTTGTTTTTTACTAGAAGGAATAGACGCGCAATGCAGCGTCCGCTCCTTTAAGACGAACAAATAGTAGGAATGAAGAAATTTCAGTTTTGAATCTTAACTTGCTTGAAACATTTCAATTTACTGTAACAGCTATGATAGACAGCAAGGATCAATAACCAATCAATATCCTCCTAATAACATAATAATGTGCCCTGCCATGCCATCATTATCTTGTATTCATAAAGAGAAATCAATTAGTAAAGTTAGCAACAGAAAGTTATCTGAATTTTTTCGTTTGACACAAGGCAAAAGCTTTACCTTTTATACTGATAAAGGAGGAGCAAAACATCAGCTTACAAAAGATCCTAGCACAATGCAAAGATGGGTTTGCACAATGCAAAGACAAACCAAATTGACAAAGAAAAGAATGGTTACAGCCAGGTTTGATCTCCCACACGAGACCCCAATTGGGTCGTCATATATTTATACCCAGATACAACTGATCATTTACATAGTGAATGGAGCACTAACGTCCTGGCACCTTCCTCTTCCTATATACGAAGGGCCAAGGGACATTCCACTAAGCATTGATTTAGCACTAAGGCATAATCACACATGAATGCATCAGTTACATTCCTGTAACTCTAACACATATTGATATAGGAGGTTCAGTTTGTTAACACCCTCCTGCAATCTCAACTGGGTACATCATCCAAGATTGAGATTGTGTCGAAGTGAAGTAATAAGACGTGCTCCAAGAGGCTTTGTAAGACCATCAGCTAACTGATCTCCTGTAGGGATGAACCGGATCTCCAATGCCTTTTGTGCTACACGTTCTCTTGCGAAATGGAAGTCAATTTCAATGTGTTTTGTGCGTGCATGAAAAACTGGATTTGCCGAGAGGTACGTAGCTCCAAGATTACCACACCAAAGACAAGGCGGTCGATCCTGTCGTATGCCAAGCTCTCCGAGTAAGGACTGAATCCATATGAGTTCTGCAGTAGCATTGGCCAAGGCCTTATATTCGGACTCCGTACTGGACCGTGAGACCGTAGGTTGCTTCTTAGAGCTCCACGATATGAGATTATCTCCAAAGAATACTGCAAAGCCACTCGTGGATCGACGATCATCCGGATTTCCGGCCCAATCCGAATCTGAATAAGCACTCAATAGTGTGGAGTTGGATCGCTTAATAGCTAATCCAATGTTGAGGAGTATACTGAAGATACCTAAGAATCCGCTTAGCAGCAGTGAAGTGTTCAGCTGTTGGTGCATGCAAGTACTGACATACCCGGTTCACCGAGAAGGAAATATCAGGGTGAGTCAATGTGACGTATTGAAGAGCACCAACAATGGATCTGTACTTGGTTGCATCCCCGGGCGCCAACGGCTGATCACCACCCAATGTTAATTTTGTTGAAGTAGTCATGGGAGTTGACGATGGTTTGCACTTGCTCATACCCATCCGAGACAACAAATCAGCAATATATTTGGACTGATGTAGTACAATACCATTGGACTCTTTCCGTACTTCAAGCCCGAGAAAATAATGGAGATTACCAAGATACTTCAAAGCAAAGTCCTTCTGAAGTTGCTGAACAAGTTTGGGCACCGCTTGAGGTGAGGAGCTGGTGATAATGATGTCATCCACGTATACAAGAAGATAGATAGTGACTCCTTCTTGATTGAAGATGAAGAACGACATATCAGCTTTTGAAGGAACAAAACCAAGTAAACTCAACTTGGAACTCAGCTGTGCGTACCACGCTCGAGGGGCCTGTTTTAACCCATATAGAGCTTTGTCCAATTTGCATACATGCCGAGGAAGTTTCTTGTCTTCATAGCCTAACGGCTGCTTCATGAACACATCCTCCTCTAAAATGCCATGAAGAAACGCATTTTGAACATCCAATTGATGAAGAGTCCACCCTCTAGAGATGGCAATGGACAAAACCAACCGGATTGTGACTGGTTTCACAACCGGACTAAACGTATCATCATAATCAACGCCAAAACGTTGCTTAAAGCCCTTGGCAACTAGGCGTGCTTTATAACGATCAATAGATCCATCAGCTTTGTACTTCAGCTTGTAAACCCAGCGACAATCGATGATGTTCATGCCGGGTTGATGTGGAACAAGGTGCCATGTACTGTTCTTCTAAAGAGCTTCATACTCTTGATCCATTGCTTGACGCCAATTCTCGTCGGCAATAGCAGAATGGAAATCAACAGTCCCGGTCACCATAGAACCAGTGAAACGGAAAAGTCCTTTATACGCATGAGTTCCGTCAGTCCATTGTTTTGGTCGCCAAGTGCCGTCACGAGTTCTGGTGACCCTACTGGTTGGTGCAGATGTCGCCGGAGGTTGATCATGTACATCAACAGAAGACCCTGCAGATTCAGTTGAGCTGAGCGGGCTTGAGCCATCTGAGGTGGTCCTCTGTTCGTTACTTGGCGCAGACGTAGAACTAAGGGAGCCGGAAGCTGAGCCATCTGGAGAAGTACTCGCGGCCGGCGAGCCATGCACGCCATGATGCGTGACATCAATCTCAGGGATCTCGTCACCTGAGACAGCTCCTGTGTCATCATCTGCATCACTTGTTGCCTGCGTATCAAAGGAAAACTCGGGAGCACTATTAGTAGGACCATGTGCTGCATTGGTTAGTCCAATATCAATACCAGTAGCGACCACAGGAACAGATAGAAGCAAGGTTTCAGTGGGTGAAATAGTGGATTTTGGCATAAGTGAAAAGGGAAAGATACGTTCATCGAAGGTGACGTCCCTGGAAATATATATGCGGCCGGTAGGAGGATGAAGACACCTGTAGCCACGATGAATATCACTATAGCCAATAAAAACACATTGTTTGGACCGAAAACTTAATTTGCGAGTGTTGTATGGCCTCAAGTTGGGCCAGCATGCGCAACCAAAAACCTTAAGAAAGGAGTAGTCTGGTTTGATGTTTCGAAGAAGTTCCAAAGGTGTGGATTGATTGATGACACGACTAGGTGTTCGATTAATGAGATATGTAGCGGTTTGGAAGGCAGTATCCCAAAACCGTAAAGGAAGAGATGATTGTGCAAGTAGGGAGAGTCCTACATCAACAATGTGTCTGTGTTTTCGCTCGGCAGAGCCGTTTTGTTGGTGGGTGTGAGGACAGGACACTCGATGAGTAATGCCAACCTTGTGAAAAAAATTGTGCAATTTTTGATATTCGCCGCCCCAATCAGTTTGAATGCTAACAACTTTCTTATTTAACAAACGTTCAGTGAGTTTTTGAAATTGCATAAAGACATCAAACACTTCAGATTTCTGTTTCAAGAGGTAGATCCAAGTGAATTTAGAAAAATCATCGATGAAACTCACGTAGTACTTATATCCACCAACAGAATTGATGGCCGGTCCCCAAACATCGGAGAAGACAAGTTCTAAAGGTGAAGTTGAAATATGATTCGTCATAGAGAAAGGCAATTGATGACTCTTGGCTTGCATATATGCATCACAAACCGAATTATTCTTGGACCTACTAGCACACGGAAGATCATAAGCACGAATTATTTGTTGCACAACTTGGTGCGCTGGATGCAATAAACGGCGATGCCAAAGTTCCGATGAAGTGGTGGCGGAGAAGGAAGCCTTGTGAGGTGACATTGCACCGGGGCCAAATGGATATAGCCCACCACGGCTACTGCCTCGAACTAGAACCCTCTTCGTGAGCTGGTCCTTCACAAGGAAAAACATCGGATGATACTCAAGAAATACATTGTTATCTCTAGTCAATTTGTGAACGGATAATAATTTTTTTGTGGTTGTAGGAACATGTAGAACATCATTAAGAAGAAGTGGTCTACTGTTGGTATTAATACTGGATTTACCAATGTTTGCAATAGTCATACCAGTGCCGTTTGCAGCCTTGACGTTGTCACGCCCCTGATACTTTTCATGGGTGTTTAGGCGGTCGAGTTGATGCGTGATGTGATCTGTAGCTCCGGTATCAGTGTACCAGGTCGGATCAAAGTTGTAGTCACCTCCTCCACCCATGGACGCTGCAGCAGCTAAACGAGGAATTTCATCGCCCTGGTATGTCTCATCATACCTGTACCAAAACTTGGCAGCAGTGTGGCCAGGTTTGTTGCTCACCTGACAGATCACTTTGGGACGACGGTCGTTGTAGGAGCTGTTGCGGCCACGGCCGCCTCCACCAGAGTTGATGCCGCCGCTATTCCCGCGGCCGTTGCCTCCATAGCCGCCACCACCGTTGTAGCCACTGCTGCCTCCATTGCCACGTCCACCATTGTTTTGGTGACCGCCGCGTCCACGGCCGCCTCGGTTGGACCGAGAAACGTTGTTGGCGGAGGTGTTGCCGATGGTGGCGTGTGGAGTCGGATCATGCCAGGCCTCGTAGCTCAGAAGATGAGCATAGAGCTCGTCAGGAGAGATCTCCTCGTCCTTGATGCCGATCGCGGCGACAATGGCGCTGAAGTCATCGCCGATGCCGACCAGCACGTAGTTGATGATCTCCTCATCGGAGAGCGGGCTTCCCGCAGCAGCGAGAACATCCGTCAGGCTCTTCACCTTGTTGAAGTGGTCGGTGACGGAGGAGGTGGCCTTCTGGACTTGGGCAAGCTGGCGTCGGAGTTGCATGACCCGCGCCCGAGACTGTGACGAGTACATCCTTTCCAGCGCCAGCCAGACCCCGGCTCCAGACTCAATGTCGTGGACGCGAGCCAGGATCTCAGGAGTGAGTGAAGCAAGGAGAACGCTGAGGACGATCTGGTCTTGACGCAGCCATTCGTCGTACTCAGGGTTTGGCACCTGAGCCGCATTGCCGTTGACGGTACCGGCGACAGTTGTGGATGGAGCATTGACCTTGCCGGTGAGGAAGCCAAGGAGCCGGGCACCGCGGAAAGCCGGCAGTACTTGTGCCTTCCAGAGCAAATAGTTGTCCCGTCCAAGCTGGACGGTGATCAGTTGGCTGATTTGGGCAGGGGTCCAAGAAGTCGATGAAGAAGACATGGCTGAAGACTGGATCTAGATGTTTTGGATGTGGATGTTCAGAGGAGCCGGCTCTGATACCATGACAAAGAAAAGAATGGTTACAGCCAGGTTTGATCTCCCACACCAGACCCCAATTGGGTCGTCATATATTTATACCCAGATACAACTGATCATTTACATAGTGAATGGAGCACTAACGTCCTGGCACCTTCCTCTTCCTATATACGAAGGGCCAAGGGACATTCCACTAAGCATTGATTTAGCACTAAGGCATAATCACACATGAATGCATCAGTTACATTCCTGTAACTCTAACACATATTGATATAGGAGGTTCAGTTTGTTAACACAAATAAGATGCTCATGAACTACAGGAAGGATGGTATCTAGGTTTGGTTTATTTGAACCAAAAAATCATGCTTACAAAAGTATGAATTCACTGTCGTTGTATTTACATTCTTGTCCAAGAGTACTTAGCACAATGCAAATATGGGTTGCTGCGTTTAATCAAAGCAAAGAAAACTTTCAACATCTCCGCACTAAGATTAGACAGAACTATAATGGAAGTAAGCGGAGTAACATGATATAAAGTAAACACTGTAGTTGCATTAAGCAAAGAGCCACGATATCATACATGTGACAAAACTTCTGAACCAGACTGTTTCATAGTTAATCTGAGCTACTTTGTAGTATTTAAGATAATGACTTCAAATAATAAAACGACTCTATACAACAATTATATATGAAATCAATAGAATTGCCATACACAATTAATTAGAACATCATGAGGTGAAATACGATCGTATCAACCTTTCAAAATACATGAACAAGTGAGATTCCTTTTTCTATAATTCTAGACTACAACCAGACAGCCTAGATATTTTAAGTACTAATAATAATTGTAAATTGTTGTGGCTAGAGATGGCATACTTGGTATCACTCCATCTACAGCCGGCTATTTAAAACTTTGCTAATAACTGTAAATTGTTGTGGCTAGAGATCGCATACTTGGTAGCACTCCACGCTACTACTGCAATAAAATTGCAAAAGTAGAGGCACGCTAAAATATTGTTATAGGGATTACTATTTGCAGAGGTTTCCTTCCTCCTGCTACTATGGCTTCTTCCTCTAATCTCAAAAACTCCTTCAGGTCGTTGAGGAGGGAGCAAACATATCTGCTATTTTGTCTCCTCTATATGTAAGCTCTGCAGCTATATGGCCAGTCCCATTGAGCTGATTTGCTACCTAGCAGTACCCTATCACTGAACTGGGAAGATAGTGAAGGTATGAACCATTTCAAATAAGCAATCCGCAGTTAGCGACCCAATGGATTTTTGAGCAGCAACTCAATGAAGTTCAGAAGTAGTAAGAGAAGTATTAGACTCTTGTCTTCTGATGGATACCAACTTAATCCACACATGAGAAATAAGTCTGAAGTGTTACTTTTTGGTAAAACTATTACCAACGAAATTCAGCTTAGATAACAAGTGAAGACCACAGTCCATGGCTCCATGCATACTCCTTGGTTTAACAGATAACATGCTATAAAGCATCAGATAACAAAACAAAGATTCAGCAGTTTGCAGCTGCATTACAGAAGTTTGGAACCACCATGTAATGAACTAATCATCATATCTCTTAATGCTTGTATGCTGCACAAGTACCGTCACTTGCTACATGAAACCTAACATGCTTGCTAGACAAAAAGGACGGCTGCTTCATGATGCGCAAAACATGACTTCTTGTCATCATTCTAGCCCACATTTTAGTCTTAAGGTAAAATTTCAGGAACAAATCTGAAGATAATATGAAGGAATCCTCAACAAAAATAATAACATGAAGGCTGAGTACATGTGGACCGTGCATATACATGGATGTAGACACTTCTTGTCGTCAGCTTTCGCAAAATAGCAACTCGTGGTGTAAATTACACCAATAGGGAAAAGAATTGAAAACCTAGTCCACAGTCTTTGAGTCGATCTCGTAATTCAAGGGCGCAATAAACGGCGGGTGGGGCCTGGATCAGCTATGCCAGTGTTAAGACTGAAACAACAATGGCAGAGGCTTTGTTGTTGCACCCACCAAGCGAGGTCGCCATACGTGAGGACTTCCTGGCAGCGCGACATCGTAACCGGCACGAAGGCCAGGCCCACACCACCGTGCAGCCGGCCGAGGCACCGAGCAAAAGGAAGAAGCCGCCAAGACGGGCGACTAAACCTAGCAGAGATCGAAGCTTGGGGGTGGGCTGCTAGGGAGAACGATTTTCATCCTGAGATCGAGGCCGCAGCCGCCGGCGCCGCACCGCCCACCACCTCCACGAAACAAAGATGCAGATCCGCCTCCAAATCCCAAGGACGAAGCACCCAATCTGATTTTAAAGGGTTTTTCCCCGATTTCCATTAATATAAACCAGTTTTACAAGGTTCCGCCACAACACAAACCACCACCTGGTAAACTATCCAACCCAGCGAATCTCAAGCTTACAGAAAGGAAAAGAGTACAGCAACTGACGAAAGCGCATAGCACTGCGAAACTAAAACTGTGAAACTAAAACTAGTACTCCAGCCAAGACTTCTTCCCCTATACTGCTTGTCAACGAACATCTATCCTTGGTCTCCAGGTCGCCCATCCTTTCGCTCCTCTGAACACTTCATCTGCGACTCGCGCCAGCAGCTTTGCGCCCCGCTGCAGTTTCAGTTTTGCGTCCTCCGATCCTGCAAGTTTGCCCACCAATCAATCCAGTAGCAAATTCTATGAATTACTTCAATCGGCTCCCTTGGCCACTTATTTTCAAAGCATGCAAGATTTCTAGTTTTCCAAATCCTCCAGAAAACTGCAGCAACCCCCTGTCAGCAAATTTTTTGAGTTTTTGTCGAATCTGTCTAGGTAATTTGTGAGGCAGTGTCTAGCATCAACAAACTGGCAGTTAAAACCAGTCGCTATGCTAACAACATTCCAGACATATCTAGCCAAAGGACATCTCAAAAAAAGGTGATCAATAGATTCGTTTTGTCCACAGAAAAGACAGTTTTTCGTACAGGTCCCCCCTCTGGTTATGTTGTGTTTGTGTCAAATATTGTGTACGTGTTGGGTTAAGTTTGGACTTGGAGTTGTATTAGGTGTGGTAGGTACGAGTAGTGTTCGAGTCGAACTCTTGTAACCTGGGTCCTCCCATATAATGAGGGGAGCACCACACGTGTAACCTATGACGACTTGATAGCAACAGACACGCAGAGGGAGCCGGCGGCTTGTGCCGGCCCCTAGGGCGGCCAGGGTTGCGGTATCAGAGGGGAGGAGCGCCCGTAGTCATGCCCCGCAGATGTAGGCGAGTTCGCCGAACTGCGTTAACAAATCTCGGTGTCGTCATCGTGCTGCGGATTGCTTGTTCCTCGGTAGATCAATTTAGCACCTACGTCGGTAACAGGTTAGAATGCTTTTCCTCAGAATTAACCATAGGAAAGTCTTGATCCGCAAAGGAAGCTTAACCTTCCACATGAATCTGTACGGCACACTCTCTGATACCTGCGTTGCCAGGTAAAAGGACTTGACATAGAATATTTTTGAGGAGGACAAGAGCCAAATTAGCTTGTCTTCCTCTTTATTCAACTCAATTTTCTCACATAAAGATATCAATGTCCCCCACTCTTCCCTTTTAATACCAGTGAGAGCTCGTGTAAACGTCAGGGATTCTAACCCTGAGACAAAGACTTCTCTTACCGTTATGTTCTGATTGTTTGAAACTTCATACAGTCTGGGTAATTGTTGAGCAAGGCAAGTATCCGAGACCCAAAGGTCTTCCAGAACCTTGTTTTTGCTCCATCCCCCACTGCGAATTTACAACAAGATAAAAACAAAGGCTTAATCTCCATAAGCCCCTGCCAAAAGTGAGAGTCTCCAGTTTTCTGAGTACATTGCCCAAGCGTAGTATTTCTCAGATATTTATTCTGGAGAATTGTTTGCCATAACCCTTTTTCATTAAAGAGCTTCCACAACCATTTCCCTAGCAGAGCTATATTCATGATTTCCAGATCAATAATCCCCAAGCCCCCCTGTTCTTTCGGAAGGAAAACCGTTTTCCATTTTACCAAATGGTATTTCTTTTTGCCAATAAATCTATTCCATAGAAAACTCGATCTAATTTTGTCAAACTTTTTCCTAGGTCCCACTGGGATCCTGTAAAAAGATGACATATATAGAAGAGTACTGGAGAGTGAAGTGTTAATTAACAGAGACCTCCCTCCAATTGACATGTTTTTCCCATCCCAACAACCAAGCTTCTTCATTAGTTTCTCCCCCAGAGGATCCCAATCACTATAATTTAATCTAGTTTCGTCAATAGGAACCCCAAGGTATTTCATCGGTAATGCTCCCACCTTACAAGTTAAAATTTCCTCAAACTTCCCTTCTCTGTCTTGATTCATGCCCAGACAATAAACTTCACTTTTGTGAAAGTTCATTTTAAGTCCTGACATTTGTTCAAATAAACATAGAATGAACTTGAGATTCCTTGCTTGTTCTAAATCGTCCTGCATCAGTAGTACGGTGTCGTCTGCATATTGCCCGACCAGGTGACAGGATAATCCATTGATTACCCCATTTTTTGTGGCTCTGTCAATCATTATTGCTAACACATCCGCAGCAAGATCGAAAAGAATGGGCCCCCTGTCTCAAGCCTTGATAGGTATTAAAATATTTCCCGTCTTCACCGTTTACTTTATCCCAACCTTTCCACCAGAAACAGTTTTCAAAATCTGATCATTCATTTTACAAGGAAACCCTTTCATTTCAAGAACTCACAGCAAAAAAGGCCATTTGATTTTATCAAAGACTTTTTCGAAGTCTATCTTGAAAAGAACTCCTGGAGTTTTTTTTAACATGTAAGTCATTTAATACTTCATGTAGAATTGCCACTCCTTCCATTATATACCTGTTTTTAATAAAAGCTGTTTGTGTAATCTTAATAACCTTCGGTGTCACAGGATTCAATCTATTCACTAGCATTTTGGCTATGATCTTAAATACCACGTTCAAGAGACAAATTGGTCTATACTTTTGAATTTTGTCCGCATCAACCCCTTTTGGCACCAAGGTAATCATACCGTAGTTGATTCTATCAATATTCATTTTGTTGTCAAAGAAATCGTTCACAAGGGCAAACAGATCTCTGTGAACAATATGCCAACATTTCTGATAGAAATCAGCATTGAAACCATCCGGTCCAGCAGCTTTATTTGTTTCCATACCAAACATTGTGACCTTCAGTTCTTCAATGCTAAAATTCTTTATCAGGTTTTGACTATCATTCTCATCAATTTTTTCAACGCCCTCTGTATCCAATCTTATCTGGGTATGATCTCGACGGCCAAAGAGTTTTTTTTGTAAAAGTCAGTAATATATTTTTTCAAATTCTCTTGGCCTTCCATCACCCCTTCCTCCTGATGTAAACTGACTATTCTATTCCTTCTTCTTCCGTTTGCTTTAGAGTGATAGTATTTAGTATTACTATCTCCTTCAAGCAGTTCTTTTTCTCTTGACCTCTGCAACCATTAAGTTCCTCCTCTTTAAGAATTTTATTAAGTTCGTTACGGTACTGTTGTAGGCGATTAAAATCTCCTAGCGATAGTCCATCTAACTCACTTTTTTATCCGAATCGTCTATGTCAGCTGTAAGTTTTTTCCTAAGCTTTCTGTTAGCACTCTCAAAGTTGATATTCCAACCTTTGAGATCTTTCCTAACATTTCCAAATCTATTCTGCCACCGATCTAAATTTGTACACCCCCTAACCTCCTAGTTCCAGACTTTGGTGATGATTTCTTCAAGATCATCCCTCAGAAACCAGCAATTTTCGAATTTGAAATTTCTTTGGATTTTAAGCCTTCCCCACTACTAGGAAACTAGCTATAGGTGGATCCCCTTTCTGTGGCGCACCTTTTTAGCAGTGCGCCACAGAAGTTTATCAGTGGCGCATCTGCGGTGGTGCGCCACAGATTTCTATGGCGCATGCGTTGTCCATGCGCCACTGAATATGCTCTTTCTGTGGCGCATGCAGACACATGCGCCACAGAAATGTTGTGGGCCCCACCACCAACGTTTGGATTCGATGCTCCGGTGCCCTTTCTGTGATGCACCCCCGGATGCGCCACAGAATTAAAATTTAGTGGCGAGATATCTGTGGCGCACCCACCATGCGCCACAGAAAGCCAAAATGGGTGCGCCACAGATGGCCTATTTACTAGTAGTGCCCCTGTCAAAATTAACAGGGGTACTTGATCAGATAGTTCTCTTGTCAAAGTTGTCACCGTTACTAATGGGAAGTTTTCCTCCCAGGAGGGGAGACTAACACTCTGTCCAATAGAGCAAAAGTGGGGTCCTCTTGATTATTGGACCAGGTGTATTGACTTCCACTAAGTGGAATTTCCATCAACTCTCCTTGCATGATTATAGCATTAAAAAGTTCACTCCATCTATTATAACCTCCTGGTTTATTTCTATCACTCGCTCTTCTGGTGAGATTAAAATCTCCTGCTATGCATAACGGTATGTGAGTGTTTTTGATAATATGCACCAGTTCAACTAGGAATTTTGCTTTCCCAGTAGGTTGAGCATCACCATAAACTACCACAAGATTCCACTACAAATTCTCAATTTTACTAAGCACCAGAACCCGAATGAAATACTCTCCTTTCTCAGTTTCCAAAACTTCTAAAGTATCAGAATTAATTCCCAAAAGAATACCTCCGGATCTACCTCTGGATGGAGTCCAAGACCAATTAAAAGGAGTATCTCCACCTATCGAATGTAAGATAGATTCGGAGAAATCCTGTCTCATGGTTTCTTGGATACCGATAAAATCAAGCTTATATTTGCTAGTAGATTCACAAACAAAATCTCTTTTTCCTTTGTCACCCACTGATGCATGTAAAATGCATACATGAACTTTGCATTATATTACTTATATTTAAATCATATTTGCATCATATAAGGGTTATATCATTGTTTTATATTGATTTTGGGAATATTTCACAGTTTCCCTATTTTTTGGAATTAACCCTGCACTGGCAGAAAACCCTATTTTCTATATTTTTATGTTTCAGGGACCCAAACGACGTCCAAATGACCTAATATTTCACGGGCGTCAGTTTTTGGAAGGAACGAAGAGTAGGAGCGAAGGAAGCGAACAAACGGAGACCCGAGGGCCGAAAGAGGTGGGCCCACGCGGCCATATTCCTTGGCCGTGGGCCCCCTAATTGGGCCTCGAGCCTCCGATGCCGTCGATCTTCTTCCCGAGCCTCCGTCTTGACCTAAAAACGACTATAAAAATAGTCCCCGACGGCTTTCGGAGGGAGCGCCGCAGAAACACAAAACCACGAAACAGAAGACCTGGAGCTGCAGATTGGAGGGGGAAAACTCCGGCGGGGCGCTGCCGGGGTGGTCTCCATCTTCTCCAACATCTCCACCATCATCACCATGATGAAGGGGGAGTAGTCCACCCCCTGGACTTTGGGTTTGTGGTGGTAACTTGATCTAATCTCTCTATGTATGATCATTGTTGAAGTCCATATGATGTGCCTTGCATAAGTATGGATCTATCTATGTAATTCCTATGGTGGATATTGTGGTATGAGATGATATTTGTTATGCATTTACCGTTGTGTTGGATCTTTTATGACTTGTCATACTTTGGAGATATTCTATGATGCATGTGATGGTTCGATTTATGCATAATGCCTTGTTTATCCATGTCATGAGGTGATTGACACCACCAAGTGTAGATAGATGAGAGAGATGTGGTCATGCACACGAAATATGAATCATTGCACTAGTGTTTAGAATATTGTCCATTATGAAGTATGATGTATGTAGGTACGGGATGGCCGATGTGACAACGGCATATGTATTGAGTGACACAATACAGCCCAACATCCTTTATCTGGGGGTAAAAAGGAAGAAGTATGATGTGGGAGTGACAACAAACCACGCTAGCCTTACGAGGGTGACCTAGCAACACAAATGATTATTTTCTTTCAACTATGTGTTTTAGGACATGTAGCCGTCATAGAAGTTTACCATTAAAGCATGACAATTGTGTGTACTTTTTATCTATAACATGATAATCACCATAGATGGGAGAGAGGATTGAGTGAACCCATGAACCCATGTCCATTGTTCCTATAAGAGAAAACCTTTGTCTTGTCCTCTTGCATTGAAGAGGATTGGGACACTTTTACATTCTTGTTTTGTTACATTAAACTTCCATCCATTAAATCAACCATCTTGTTCTTTAAACTTGTTTAGTGCATAATCAACTAAAACTTGTGACACTTTAGTTGTAGGGAATAGATAACT
Organism: Poa pratensis; assembly: GCA_947311845.1. Lineage (NCBI taxonomy): Eukaryota > Viridiplantae > Streptophyta > Magnoliopsida > Poales > Poaceae > Poa > Poa pratensis. The sequence goes on from CAMZMU010000050.1 coordinate 24,862,873, forward strand.
TTTCCTTCTTGCTCCTGCGGATCGATACCCTACTTCCACATTGAGAGGTGCTACAGTGATCCCCTGCTCTTGGGGGTTATCAAGTACTTTTCTGGCGCCGTTGCCGGGGAGCGTAGCGCTAAAGTTTTTATTCTCGTGTGTGCTAGTCATTAGATTTATTTTCAGTTCTGCATTTCTTTTTGTTTGTTTTACATCTTGCAATCATCTAAGCTTGGGGAGGTTTTCCTCTTTAACTTGTTTGGTTGTGAGTTTTTCTTAGATTTACTTTCAGCTTTGCATTCACTTTATCCATATATCAAAAACCCAAAAAAAATTAGAAAATGGAAAACTATTATGAAAACGCCATGATAGCTGCTGAATTTAGAAAATCAAATGAAGGGAAAAGATTAGGAGGCTACATAGAGCTTCTAAATAAAATTGCTAGTGGGCTGCTTAATTATCATGAGGAAGAAATTTGTTGCTCTGAATACTTTAGACACTTTGAATTCCAATGCCCTTCCAATAAAGAACATGTTATTGCAACTTATCATACATGGAATTATGCTCACTTAGGGATGGAAGAAGTAGAGCAATTTGTTATTTTTATGGCAGCCTATGAATTATACACCTTCATTGATGAACATGAAACCTGCCCTATAGCTTCTCAATTTAAAGTTTTGATTGCCACTATCCTTGATCTCTGCATAGTTGAATTTAATGAAAATATCTATGTTGTTGACACAAGGAAGAGAGCTGCCCAAGAAAGCTCTAATATTTTGCAGGAAGAAGATGACAAAAGCCTAAGCTTGGGGATGCCCATGCAGCCCCAAGAGGAGGACAATGAAGAGCAAAAGGATGAAGGAAATGATGAACTAGAGGAGGAAGCAAATGAGGCGCCACCTCCATCATCCACATATGAGGTTGAAAATCAAACTCAAACTTTTATTGATGATGATATTTATGATAGACTTTCTTTTTATGATTCTGATGATGATGAGGAAGATCAACCTATGCTTAATGAGAACATCATTGATAATGATTTTAAAGATAATGAGGAATATGGGTTGGATATGTTTTATGATAAATCATTAGATGACCCACCTTGTGACATAATACTACCTGTGGAAGGGGTTGATGAAATTAGAATTGCTAATAATAATGAACCTTATGATGAATCTACATTTAAACAAGATATCAATATGCACACTTCTTTTAATGATTCACATAATGGCTGGGTGCAAAACGCCTTAGGAGAAGATGATTCTACTATTGTTCCTACTATACCCAATTCACTATATGATAGTACTCTAGATGATGGTCCTAATTTACTTGATAAATCTCCACACTTAGAAATAGTTACTACTTTATGTGGGAACACAAATAGTGATGGGGTAATCTCTAGTTGTAATGACACTCCTATTCATGCTAGTCCTACATTTTTCTTGAGCTCTCCCATTCACACCTTAGAGGAGAAGTTTTCATATGTTGAAAAATACTTATGTGGGCTGAAATCATCTTGCACTAATAACCATTACACCCACAACAATAATGTTTATGATGTTTCTTGCAATTATTTTGAAAGAGGAAAGCATGCTAATGAATTCCATAACAAAATCAATGACCCTCTTTATGTGCCTAAAGTATCTAAGTTGCATGATCCACATAGTTATATTGATGAATTTGCTTCTAGTGATTGCAACTACTATGAAAGAGGAGGTGACAAGTGCCCTCCTTATGCTTGTGAAAATTATAGGTTGTACACATCAACTGGTAATATGCGTGGTTATACTTTTGTGTGCTGTGATTCATTCATCTATAAAATGCCCATGCATAGGAAGAAAGTGAGACTTCGTTGCCATTGTTTCCATATCTTGTGTTGCTTTTTGCCATGCTTTGACTTGATCATTATCTTGATTGGCATGAGCACACCTTGGGACCTTGGTATTTAGTTGCCATTTTACTCCATAGTAATAAAGTTTTCATCTTAGTGTTTAATAGAGTCTAAATAAAGTGCCAAGTTTTACCCGTTTTGGTTTGAAAAGGTTGCTATTTGTATTCGGAGATTTTATTCCAGCACGAATCTGTGCACGGTATGATTTTTCATTTCTATTCTGTAACTCCGAATGAGCTGAGATTTGAACTGTAGTTGCAACTTTTCATCCTCTGTAAGCGTGAATTTTTCAGATTTTTTCGACATATTTAAGTAGGGTAGAAAAATGCGTTTTGCTGCTGCTGTTTTTCTGGACAGATTCTGTCCCATTTTGTTTGATGCATTCTTTGAACTTTTAACTTGAATCTTTTTATCCAATTGAGTTTATAAGTAGGCATACAACATTATACACTTTCTGGACATTCATATGAATTTTTGTTTAAGGATTTTATGCAGCAAGCAATTCATTTGTCTATCACTACTAATGTCACCCCACAGAAAAGAGATGGGAGAAACGGTGTTTTGAAGTTTTTTCACAGGGATTAGAGGAGATGCACCAAGAGTTATCCAAGGATGGTGAAGACCATAAGCTTGGGGATGTGAAGACAACCCCATTGGACCAACACACTCTCGGTTTGCACACGTCTAACTTCTGTTTTTCGATCAATGCACTTTATCGCATAAACTTGGAGCGTCTTTTATTTTTGTTATTTCGGTTTGGTTTTTATTTGTGAGACCACCACTTTTCATTTATGTTATGAGAGAGCTACTGGAAATTTGGGTTGAATTAAGTTGGATGCTATTAAAAAGATTGGGAAAGGGATGTTTGAGTTGATTCAAAAAGATACATATAGTTGCATGATTCATGTGCTTTTTAATGAGTATTAATTTGCAAGTGTTTTATCAAGAGCTATCTTTTATTCATGTTTTGATGCTGAATGTTACTTTACTTTGTTTAACATGGATTGATTAGTTCTATGGACACTTATGCATGCATTTAGACGGTCAACTTTCTCCCTTTGCTAGCCCAAAAATTCCAACAAGTAAAAACTTGTTTTCCAACACCTTCAACCAAAGTTTTCCAGTGAGTCCACCATATCTACCTATTAGCTTATGCTATTCCGAGTATGTTTATCATGTTATATTGTATTATCTATGTTTCCAAATTAAAATGCTTATGTTATTGATTGTTATGGGAAAGTTGGTTAAAAAGCTCTCACGAACTTGATGCACACTTTACTTTTATTGCACTTAATAAACATGAACCATTGTGATTAAAATTATGAAGTTGTATGCTTGACAAGAGTCTTGGTTGGGAGTTAGCTCATATGTGCTGTCACATGGCAAGCTTTCAACGTGCTCTTAATTATATTTAGTTGATATCATGTACTTTTGTTTATGGATGCTTATCATGGTGCCAAATAAATGCGGAAACTTAGTAAGTTTGAGGAGTTTGTATAAATGGCTAGAGAGACGCCTGGGCCGCTAACCTAAGCCATGCATCATTCATGGTGGAAATTTACAGCGTACCAAAGTGAACATTCAGTGATGCACGTCATAATAAAAAGCTATACAAATAGTAAATAAAAGAGTGCTGAGATTGTTCATTGTCTGTTTGTCTTGTCATTTTGACATGGGCTAGTTTCCATGTCCTGAGGCAAGAGGTACCCCAGTTGACGCTCTTGATGACGCTATTATATTACTTACAATGACTTTAACTTGAACTTGCTTTGTGGCCCGAGTTGAGTAACACCGTGGTGTAGGTACTCGTATTCACGGGGCATGAGGCATTCAACCCATACTTTGTCAAGCACACTACTCATATTTGCTTTCACTTTAAACTTTAACCATTCAAGATGCTATGATAGGGGTAATGAGAGCTCCACACCAATGGATACCACATTGCAAACATTAACTTAAGTAGAAGCATTTGGAAGCTAGATGAAACTTATTCATGTTTTACCTCTACTTATTTATATATCTTTCCAAAGTGTCCACCTTTTATATTCAGATTTACAAGAATACTCTATGACCATTATAGGATGTTTTTACTTTTCATTATGCATACATTTGGTCCATAGTACTTTCTTCTATGTTACACTTTGTGAATTATCATTGAACATCCTTACATTGAATATTTGATATCACTTCATAATCTATCTTGTATATTGCTATTCCTTTGAAGAATGAATCATTTGACTCTATGTAGCAATAGTAATCATCTTTGATATCCATTGATAGTATTAAAAAGCAAAGTCCATGTTAGTTTTATCACCTTCATACTCGAGGACGAGTATAGGTTAAGCTTGGGGATGTTGATGCATGTAAAATGCATACATGAACTTTGCATTATATTACTTATATTTCAATCATATTTGCATCATATAAGGGTTATATCATTGTTTTATATTGATTTTGGGAATATTTCACAGTTTCCCTATTTTTCTGGAATTAACCCTGCACTGGCAGAAAACCCTATTTTCTATATTTTGATGTTTCAGGGACCCAAACGACGTCCAAATGACCTAATATTTCACGGGCGTCAGTTTTTGGAAGGAACGAAGCGTAGGAGCGAAGGAAGCGAACAAACGGAACCCGAGGGCCAAAAGAGGTGGGCCCACGCGGCCAGATTCCTTGGCCGCGTGGGACCCCCTATTGGGCCTCGAGCCTCCGATGCCGTCGATCTTTCCCCGTGCCTCGTCTTGACCTAAAAACGACTATAAAAATAGTCCCCCGACGGCTTTCGGAAGGGAGCGCCGCAGAAACACAAAACCACGAAACAGAAGACCTGGAGCTGCAGATTGGAGGGGGAAAACTCCGGCGGGGCGCTGCCGGGGTGGTCTCCATCTTCTCCAACATCTCCACCATCATCACCATGATGAAGGGGGAGTAGTCCACCCCCTGGACTTTGGGTTTGTGGTGGTAACTTGATCTAATCTCTCTATGTATGATCATTGTTGAAGTCCATATGATGTGCCTTGCATAAGTATGGATCTATCTATGTAATTCCTATGGTGGATATTGTGGTATGAGATGATATTTGTTATGCATTTACCGTTGTGTTGGATCTTTTATGACTTGTCATACTTTGGAGATATTCTATGATGCATGTGATGGTTCGATTTATGCATAATGCCTTGTTTATCCATGTCATGAGGTGATTGACACCACCAAGTGTAGATAGATGAGAGAGATGTGGTCATGCACACGAAATATGAATCATTGCACTAGTGTTTAGAATATTGTCCATTATGAAGTATGATGTATGTAGGTACGGGATGGCCGATGTGACAACGGCATATGTATTGAGTGACACAATACAGCCCAACATCCTTTATCTGGGGGTAAAAAGGAAGAAGTATGATGTGGGAGTGACAACAAACCACGCTAGCCTTACGAGGGTGACCTAGCAACACAAATGATTATTTTCTTTCAACTATGTGTTTTAGGACATGTAGCCGTCATAGAAGTTTACCATTAAAGCATGACAATTGTGTGTACTTTTTATCTATAACATGATAATCACCATAGATGGGAGAGAGGATTGAGTGAACCCATGAACCCATGTCCATTGTTCCTATAAGAGAAAACCTTTGTCTTGTCCTCTTGCATTGAAGAGGATTGGGACACTTTTACATTCTTGTTTTGTTACATTAAACTTCCATCCATTAAATCAACCATCTTGTTCTTTAAACTTGTTTAGTGCATAATCAACTAAAACTTGTGACACTTTAGTTGTAGGGAATAGATAACTTTTCCTTCTTGCTCCTGCGGATCGATACCCTACTTCCACATTGAGAGGTGCTACAGTGATCCCCTGCTCTTGGGGGTTCTCACCCACACCCCTAGAATTCCAAATAAAACCGTTTAACATTTTTTTTTCTTTCTTTTCCCCCTCCTCCTGACTACATTTCTTATAGGCGATTTGACAGAATAAACCTCAGCTGAGTGTTTATTCGACAGATCCCTAATAGGACTGATTCTCTGTCCACTTAGGAAATTACATTGCTCCATCTCCTCATCTAATCCATCTCTATTCATGGTAATAAGTTCCTGCAGTATAGCATCTATATCTCTTGGATTTAGATTTGTACTGACAGGTTATATATTATCTTTTTTAGCCTTGTGTTGTTCACCAAACATAGCTACTCTAGCTTGTTCCTGTAGTCTTATTAAATTCAAATTATTTTCAACCATATCCAGAGATGTACCCAAGTCAACTCCTATCAATCTAGATATGTCAAGCAAGGTTTGATCATCGGAATTTAAAACTGTAGGTATGTCTGAAGTATTACCTTCTTCTTTGTCGAGGTTCTTCGCCTTGATATTCTTTGATAGGTCCATTACCGGTACATCTTCTGGGTTTTTGGTTGCAAGTCTCCCACTACACCTTGTACCAATCTCCTCCTGCGAACTGTTCACCGTTTTCTTCCCACGCCCACCGATTGCTTTAACCTGCTCGCTAAAGGTTTGAGATGCCTCACAATCATGATCCATCTCTTCATCCGAAAGTTTCACACGCTCTTCCTCAGATTCTTCAAAACCCTCTGTGTTGTTCCCAGTCCCTTCCAAGTCACTGACATTGATTGTCTCTTTGTCCAGCTGCGGCAGGAGTGTTTTCCCAGTTTTCCCTGCATTGTTTCTGGCATCCTCTTCATCTTGCTCTCTTAGAATTTTTTCTCTATCTGCCAACGCAATTATGGTATGAGTGCTTGCTACCACTTGCTTCTCATTGGTGATGAGCTGCCCAAAGGGTGAAGGAGCTGTTTTTTCAGAACTTTTCTGCCTCTTTAGGTCTCTGTCACTCTTCTCTTCTGGCTGGCTGTCCATGACATCTTCAAAATCTTGCAAGAAGTCCTCTTCTGCTCTGTCCCAACCTAGTTCCACCACTTCTTCAAGCTGAAAGTAAATCCTGTAGTAATACAGTTTTGGTGTAGCATATAACATCCCAAGTTTTTCAAAAAGTTGAAAAATCAGAAAAATTTAAAACTTTTGAAAACTATTATGTATTTTGCTTTGAAAAGAAAAATCATGCATGCATTCATCATCATATAGCATTGTTTGCATTTGGATATTTCAAAAGTGGGAATTATAATTCCACTTGAAAACATATTTAAGAAAATATAATAAAAGGGCAAGTTATGCCTTATATATTATTTGGACTTTTATTGTTTTATTTGTTCTATTCAAATTTTGGCTGTGACTTGATGGTACTTATTTAGAAAATATTTTTAATCCCAAATTTACTTGTGTGGTGTTTTATTTAAGAAACAAATTTTGTGTTCTAAAACCTATATTTTAAAATAGACATTAAGTTTCAAAATTCCTTTTAACCTCATTTCAAAAATTCTTGTGATAAAATAATATTTAAAATTTTATTCGAAGGTTTCAAAACAAAGACTTTGATTTTACAAAACTATAGGAGTTGGTTTGTATTGATTTGGATTTATAAATCAAAAGTTACAAAAGTTTTCAGAAATTAGAAAAGGAAAAGAGAATAGGAAAAAAATGTGAACCCAGCCCAACTGGGCCAAGCCCATCCTTTTCTCTCTCGCACACGCAGCGGATAGCAGCCCAGCAGCCCAACACCTCTCTCTCTCGCTGACACCCGGGCCCCACCTGTCATCCCTATCCCCAAATCGTGTGGAGAACGAACTCTCCGAAACCTAGAAAAGATCGGAGCAATCCGTTGCGATTTGCTCGTAGATTCGCTGCATACTCGCCCCCATATAAACCCTGACCCTCCCTCTATCTTTTGCCCCACTTTCCACCGCTCCTCCGCCACCAGGCCGCCCACATTGCTCCGCCGCCGTCCGTCACTGCCGCCGGCAACCTTCTTCAATTCCGGCGAACGTGGTCGACCCCGAGCCATCCTCTCTGCTCCATCCTCTTTCTCTCCCCCTGGCGCATCTTCTGAAATTTTGCGGTATTTTATTTCGCAGCGGAATCGACGCGCCCGTCCTCAACCGAAGCAAGCCGCCGCCGTCCTCTACTCCAGCGAGCACTAGAGGAGAAGCAGAGCACGCCCGCGACCCCCGACCTCGCCATCAAGCTCGCCTCGACTTCCCGCATCCAGTGGTAACGGAACCCCTTCCCGAACCCCTCACCTTGCACGCGTTGCTCACCGCCGGCCATGGCGCCGCCGTAGATTAGGTCGTCGGAGTTCTTGCCGGCCAGATGCGCCGCCCGTTTTAGGTCAAACATGCCCGGAGCCGTTAGATCTAGGATGTACGGCCTAGATTAGATGACTTACCGAACCGGTACGGGCGAATCGGAGCAAGCCACGTCGACGCCCAGTCAGCCGCCACGTCGAAGCCTCGTCAGCGCCCCGTCAGCTCCACGTGGATCCAGAATTTCTGCGTTTTTTCTATTTTAGTTTTAATTGGCGTTTTAGCAGAAAGGTCCCTGGAACTTAGATCTATCATTAATTTTTATTGGCTCGGCCAATTTTTGCAAACTTTATATTTTTGGGAAGCTTATGACATGTAGAAACTTTTGGCATAGTTAAATTTATGTTTTGACAAATTCAAATTGGTTCAAATTTTAAATTTGTTTGTTTAGGTAAATTTGACTTAACTTGAGTTTTAAAAATTATTTTTGGGCAAATCCAATTGCTATAACTTTGTTTATTTAATACTTGGCTGTAGGAACCATCATAATATTTTTGTAGATTATTTTCTGCGAATTTCTATTTATTTGTATTTATCCTCTTTTTAGGAGGATTTTTAATTATATTTAATGATTAAAAATTATTTTCTTCACCAAATTTCGAGCTGTTTTTAACTTAGAGTTATTTTGGAAGGTTGAGATGCATGAAAAAGTACAAAAAAACATATGGCCTCTCAACAGTATCATTTTCCTTAGAAAATATTTTGATAACTCTTTCTGCCAATATATTTCCTTAGAAAAATTTGGCATTTTAAAATTGGTTAAGTATTTCCTTAGTAAAATTTAGCATCTTCTAAATGGTGTGCTTTCCTTAGAAATTATTTTGTCATCCTTGGGTTTCTCAACATGAAGCTGGAAGGCCAATGAAGGGCTTAACCAAGAAAACAGACTCCAGAAGCATCTCTAAGAAGTAAAAGTACTTAGAAGAAAATCAAGAGGAACTTCAAGAAGACCAACCACCTATTTTTTTCTCTAAGTCTTTCTTTCTTTCTTTTTCTTTCCTCTCCATTTGACTTAGTGGTGTAGCAAGTTAAATTTAAGACCAGCCCTGGTGGTACCAAATGATTAAGTCTGCAAAATCATCAAGTCCTACAAGAAGCAATGGAGTCACCACACCAAGGAAGGAATGACAAGGAAGATTGAAGATGATCCTTGAAGACCAACTACATCCTTCTCTCTTCTATCCTTTTTCTTTCTTCCTAATTCTGTCTTATACTTTGGACATAGACCAAGTCCTTGTGTTTATGACTAAGTCCCTAAAGTGCTAGTTGAAGATTCTTTGAAGACCAAACATGTGAAGACTTGGAGCAACCATACCACCAATTTAAGTTGATTATATCAAGTTTATTTTGCCCAACCTTGACCTTGACCTAGCCAACTTGATTAAGTTATTTTGTCCATGTTCCTCAAGTTGTTTTGCACATCATGCATGTCATATTTCCTTAGAGTATTTTTGCATATCATGCATGGCATATTTTTCCTTAAATTTTTTTTGGTATGATTGCATGTTTATTGTGGCTTGTTTGATGTGTTAGAAATTTCGGAGAGAGACGAAGGCTTTTGCAACTGCTACTCCTACTCTCCCTGTTGCCAAGGCAAGTGACACACCCTCATGAATTTCCTATGTATTTTACCTATGCATGACTTAGTGTATTTTCTATAAGCATGTGTTGGATAGTATTGCTATGCTGAAAAATACACTATATCCTTTTACTAGTTGTCTAGCATCCTATGATAACTTAGTAGAAATATTGAAGCTATGCAAATGATGTTTTATTGAAGAGGCTAATTTCTACTAAAGTTAAATGAAACACCTGGGTGGATTTGGGATTGATTGGATGTATGAGTTGAGTGTCTACTCAGGACCATGTTCATGGGGGTTTTCACCTAAGATAGTTTACTATACTTAGGACCATGGTATGTGGGGGTTCTTACCTGAGAGTTCACTTGAGGACGGCCACCCAGGAACAAAGGGACCAACGTTTTCTCCAAGTGAAGATGCTTCCAGTGCAGCCACGTGGTATAATGGCTCTGCCTTGACTTTTCTCCAAAGGTCTCGTCTCAGGCTTCTCCTTTCCTTTTCACTACATGAGGGTCAAGGACAGAAGGGTTGCTTGAGTCTCGTGGTGAAAGTGCACACCCTCTCGAGAGTTAAAACTAAGTACTTAGCCGTGTCCCCGGTTACGGACAATTTGAGCAGCTGATCAAGGACGTCAACGGAGGCTCCCAACATTCCAATTTCTTAAGTTAAAATTTTGAAGGTTGAACAAAGGTAGACAAGAGGGTGGTTTTCATGCCATACCTGTTTTGACAAAAGAAAAGTGTTTTATAAAGAGATAGGAAAAATTGACTTTATGCAAATTAGCCTTGAACTCCACCAGCCAAATATGCATATAGGTTATTAGAGTTATTCCACTAAGTGTCCACATAGTGTCACTTGCCAGTTCCATTTTTAATGGTTCTGACCCACTCTGTTGCAAAATTTTATTTGTTGCAGATTGTTCTGACGACGAGTGAGTTTACGTTAAGGGTTTCGAGTCTGCAACCAACATGTTCGCCTGTGGCGCATGAAGATGATGGAGACTCCATGAAGAATAAATTTCCGCTGCATTATTATTTCAAGCTAGCCTTGGGCTATGCAAAGATGTATTGAACCATATATTTCACCAAGTACTGGATCATTCGTGTAATAATGATACAATGTTGTGGTATTCGTCTTAAACTGTGTGTGCAAATGAAACGATCCAGGGGTTTGCACTATACACAGGTACCTTGCCAATTTCTAAGTGCAGGTACGCTACATAGCAAGTTGTGTCCACTTGGGTATCTTTAGGTGATTGACCACCCCAACCTTCAGTCGCACTTGACCAGTACTTTTCAGGAGTTGCATATTGATGCATGTAAAATGCATACATGAACTTTGCATTATTTTACTTATATTCCAATCATATTTGCATCATATAAGGGTTATATCAATGTTTTATAATGATTTTGGGATTACTTCATAGTTTTCCCATTTATTTGGAATTAACCCTGTTTTCCAGAAAACGTCTTTTTTAGTGTTTCAGACTTTTCGGGAGCTTCGGGACTCCAAAAAGGGCAAGGTCAGAGAGCACGCTTCAGAATTTTTGAGACGAACGCAATGGGCTCAAAATGAAAGCCAGAAGCCCAACCAGCTGGAAATGAGAGGGCCCCACGCGGCCTAAAATCTTGGCCGCGTGGGCCTACCTATTTTGGGCCTCGAGGCTCCGCCGCCGTCGATCTTTGCTCCACCGACCTAGTCGTGACCTAAAAACGCCTATAAAAATTGTCCCCCGACATTCTCTGGAAGGAGGCGGCGGAGAAACACAGAACCACGAAACAGAGAGTCAGAAGGCTGCCGCCGGAGAAGATCGGAGGGGGGAAACGCCGCCGGAGTCACCTCCGGAGGGCTCCACCCCCCTCCGGCGTGTTCATCATCAACATCTACAGCAAGATCTTCTCCACCATCATCACCATGATGAAGGGGGAGTAGTCCACCCCCTGGATTTGGGTTTGTGGTGGTAACTTATGTATCTCTCCTCTCTTTGAGCTTCACTAATTAGTACCGTATGAGCTGCTGAACATGATTACGGTCATCTATGTAATACCTTTGTGGTGAATATTTTGGTATGAGATGATTTGTTATGCATTTACTGTTGTGTTGGAACTTTTATGACTTGTCATGCTTTGATAGAATATTGTTCTTTAAGAAGTATGATGTATGTGGGTACGGGATGGCCGATGTGACACGGCATAGGTATTGAGTGACACGGTACCGCCCAACATCCTTTATCCGGGGGTAAAAAGGAAGAGTATGATGTGGGGGTGACAACAACCACGCTAGACTTACGAGGGTGACCTAGCAACACAAATGAGTACTTCTTTCAACTATGTGTTTTAGGACATATAGCCGTTATAAAAGCTACCATTAAAACATGACAATTGTGTGTACTTTATCTATGACATGATAATCACAGTAGATGAGGGAGAGAGGATTAAGTGAACCCATGAACCCATGTCCATTGTTCCTAGAAGAGAAAACCTTTGTCTTGTCCTCTTGCGTTGAAGAGGATTGGGACACTTTTACATTCTTGTTTTGCTACATCGAACTTCCATCCATCAACCACCTTGTTCTCCAAACTTGTTTAGTGCATAATCAACTAAAACTTGTGACACTTTAGTTGTAGGGAATAGATAACTTTTCCTTCTTGCTCCTGCGGATCGATACCTTACTTCCACATTGAGAGGTGCTACAGTGATCCCTTGCTCTTGGGGGTTATCAAGTACTTTTCTGGCGCCGTTGCCGGGGAGCGTAGCGCTTAAGTTTCTATTCTTGTGTGCACTAGACTAAGCTTGGGGAGGTTTCTTTATATCTTGCAATCATCTAAGCTTGGGGAGGTTCTTTGACTTGTTTGATGATACTATGTCTCCCATTTATGATGATGAATATGATATTTTCAGTCCACCCACTATTGAGTATAAAGTTTATTGTGATTATGATATGCCTCCTATATATGATGATTACAATGATTATTATGAATGTTTTACTCCCACTATTCCTAATGAAACTGTTTATGCTTATGTGGAGAGTAATGATACTTTTATGCATATGGATCATGATAAGAATGTTTCATGTGATAGCTATATTGTTGAGTTTATCAATGATGCTACTGAAAGTTTTTATGAGAGAGGGAGACATGATTTCATATACTCAAAATATTAAGTCTTCTCTCTTTTTGTTGAAAATTTTGAAGTTGCACTTGCTTTGCCTTCCTATGCTAGTCACTTTGTGCTTTATTGATTTATTTTCTTACAAGATCCCAATGCATAGGAAGTGGGTTAGACTTAAATGTGTTTGATATTTTTCTTGATGCTCTCTTTTATTTCAATTCTTATTCCTATGTGAGCATCATTAAAACTATCAAGCCTAGCTATATGGCTATAAAGAAAGCGCTTTGCGGGAGGCAACCCGGTTATTTTTTGTGTGATTTTCTTTGTGTCCTCTTGCTGTACAAGAGATTTGTTTATAGTTTAGGTTCTGGATTTTCAATAAAGTGCCAAGTTTTACCCTTTTTGGTTTGAAAAAGTTGCTTATAGCGTTCGGAGATTTTATTCCTGCACGAATCAGTGCACGGTATGATTTTTAATTCTTATTCTGTAACTCCGAATGAGCTCATATTTGAACTGTAGTTGCAACTTTTCATCCTCTGTATGCATGAATTTTTCGGAATTTTTCGAGAAAGTTTGGTAGGGTAGAAAAATACGTTTTGCTGCTGCTGTTTTTCTGGACAGATTCTGTCCCATTTTGTTTGATGCATGCTTTGAGCTTTTAAGTTGAATCTTTTTGATCCAATTGAGTTTATGAGTAGGCATACAACATTATACACTTTCTGGACATCTCATATGAATTTTTGTTCAAGGATTATATGCAGCAAGAAACTATTTGTTTATCACTATTAATGCACCCCACAGAAAAGAAATGGGAGAAACGGTGTTTTGAAGTTTTTTCACAGGGATTGGAGGAGATGCACCAAGAGCTATCCAAGGATGGTGAAGACCATAAGCTTGGGGATGTGAAGACAACCCCACTGGACCTACACACTCTCGGTTTGCACACGTCCAACTTCTGTTTTTCGATCGAAACACTTTATCGCATAAACTTGGAGCGTCTTTTTGTTTGTTTTGTTTGATCTTGAGAGACCACCACACTATCATTTATATATGGAGAGCTACTGGAAATATGGGTTGAAATATGTTGGATGCTTTTATAAGATTGGGAAAAGGGATGTTTGAGTTGATTTTTAATGATACATATAGTTGCATGATTCATGAGCTTGTTTATGAGTAATAGTTTGCAAATCTTTTTGAAGAGCTATCACTTATTCATGTTTTGGTGCTGATTGTTATTTTACTTGGTTTAACATGGATTAGTTAGTTCTATGGACACTCATGCATGCATCTAGATGGTCAACTTTCTCCCTTTTGCTAGCCCAAACATTCCAACAAGTCAAAACTTGTTTCCAACACCTTCAACCAAAGTTATTCCAGTGAGTCCACCATATCTACCTACTAGCTATATGCTATTCCGAGTATGTTTCATGATATTTGTGTTATCTATACCTCTGAATGAAAATGATTATGTTATTGATTGCCATGGAAAAGTTGGTTATATAGCTCTCACGAACTTGATGCACATTTTACTATCATTGCAATAAATAAAACATGACCCATTGTGATTAAGATTATGATGCTAGTGGCTTGATAAATGTTCGAGGTTGGGAGTTAGCCCATATGTGCTGTCACATGCAAAGCTTTCAACATGCTCCTTCATCTCATTTAGTTGATATCATGTGCTTTTGTTATGGATGCTATCATGTGAAATGAGGTGGAAATGAAGTAGTTTAAATGAGTTTGTATAAATGGTTAGAGAGACGCCTGGGCCGCTAATCTAAGCCATGCATCATTCATGGTGGAAATTTACTTACATGCTATGGTGAACCGTCTGTGATACACCTTAATAAAAGCTATTCCAATGGTAAATAAAAAGGGTGTTGAGGTTGTTCATCTTGTTTGTTTGTCTTGTCATTTTGATATGGGCTTGTTCCATATCCTGGGACAAGAGGTACCCCAGTTGACGCTCTTGATGATACTATTATTACTTACAATGATATATAACTTGAACTTGCTTTGTTTCCTAAGTTGAGTAATCATGGTGTAGGTACTTGTATTCAAGGGGCATGAGACACCTAACCTTTACTTTGTCAAGCACACTACTCATATTTGCTCTCACATTAAACTATAATCATTCAAGATGCTATGATAGGGGAATGAGAGCTTGACACCAAGTATTACCACATTGCAATCATTAACTTAAGTAGAAGAGTTTGGAGGTTAGATGAAACTTATGCATGCTTTACCTCTACTCACTTATACATCTTTCCAAAGTGTCCACCTATCATATTCAGATTTTCATCATCACTCTATGACCAATGTAGGATGTCCATACTTATCATTATGCATACATGGTCCATACTACTATCTGTTATGTTACACTTTGTGAACTATCATTGAACATCCTTCATTGAATACTTGATATCACTTCATAAACTATTTGCATATTGCTACTCCTTTGAAGAATGAATCATTTGACTCTATGTAGCAATAGTAATCATCTTTGATATCCATTGTTAGTATTAAATTGCAAAGTCCATGTTAGTTTTATCACCTTCATACTCGAGGACGAGCATGGTTAAGCTTGGGGATGTTGATGCATGTAAAATGCATACATGAACTTTGCATTATTTTACTTATATTCCAATCATATTTGCATCATATAAGGGTTATATCAATGTTTTATAATGATTTTGGGAATACTTCATAGTTTTCCCATTTATTTGGAATTAACCCTGTTTTCCAGAAAACGTCTTTTTTAGTGTTTCAGACTTTCCGGGAGCTTCGGGACTCCAAAAAGGGCAAGGTCAGAGAGCACGGTTCAGAATTTTCGAGACGAACGCAATGGGCTCAAAATGAAGACCAGAAGCCCAACCAGCTGGAAATGAGAGGGCCCCACGCGGCCTAAAATCTTGGCCGCGTGGGCCTACCTATTTTGGGCCTCGAGCTCCGCCGCCGTCGATCTTTGCTCCACCGACCTAGTCGTGACCTAAAAACGCCTATAAAAATTGTCCCCTGACGTTCTCGGAAGGAGGCGGCGGAGAAACACAGAACCACGAAACAGAGAGTCAGAAGGCTGCCGCCGGAGAAGATCGGAGGGGGGAAACGCCGCCGGAATCACCTCCGGAGGGCTCCACCCCCCTCCGGCGTGTTCATCATCAACATCTACAGCAAGAACTTCTCCACCATCATCACCATGATGAAGGGGGAGTAGTCCACCCCTGGACTGGGTTTGTGGTGGTAACTTTTGTATCTCTCCTCTCTTTGAGCTTCACTAATTAGTACCGTATGAGCTGCTGAACATGATTACGGTCATCTATGTAATACCTTTGTGGTGAATATTTGGTATGAGATGATTTGTTATGCATTTACCGTTGTGTTGAACTTTTATGACTTGTCATGCTTTGATAGAATATTGTTCTTTAAGAAGTATGATGTATGTGGGTACGGGATGGCCGATGTGACACGGCATAGGTATTGAGTGACACGGTACCGCCCAACATCCTTTATCCGGGGGTAAAAAGAAAGAGTATGATGTGGGGTGACAACAACCACGCTAGCCTTACGAGGGTGACCTAGCAACACAAATGAGTACTTCTTTCAACTATGTGTTTTAGGACATATAGCCGTTATAAAAGCTACCATTAAAACATGACAATTGTGTGTACTTTATCTATAACATGATAATCACAGTAGATGAGGGAGAGAGGATTAAGTGAACCCATGAACCCATGTCCATTGTTCCTAGAAGAGAAAACCTTTGTCGTGTCCTCTTGCGTTGAAGAGGATTGGGACACTTTTACATTCTTGTTTTGCTACATCGAACTTCCATCCATCAACCACCTTGTTCTCCAAACTTGTTTAGTGCATAATCAACTAAAACTTGTGACACTTTAGTTGTAGGGAATAGATAACTTTTCCTTCTTGCTCCTGCGAATCGATACCTTACTTCCACATTGAGAGGTGCTACAGTGATCCCTTGCTCTTGGGGGTTATCACATATCAGCTTCAAGGTGTTGCCCCAGGGTGGATCCCACTTCAGACAAGCCATGGAAGTTCTTCAGTGTTTTTGGCACTCCTTTAGCTTTCACCCAGACTGTTGTTAGCTTCCCTGCTGCCAGCGATTCGTCGGTCCAGAGTTTGATGTTCACCATCATGTCCACCTTCTTTAGAGGAATCCAATCGTAGATAGACGCTTCACTTATCTTTGCTGCAGATGGAAACCCAACTAGGTAAGCACCAGCTGCCACGTTTTTTGCTTTCCATGCCCATCTCCACGGGTAAGTACTTGCTAGCCCAAATTCCAGTCTCTCTGCAGAAATTTCTCCAGTTGATCCTTCCTTTATCTTGATCAGCGCAGTAGCTTCTCCTTTATTTCCAGACGATGATTCCTTTGTGTGTTCTGCAACAAAACAACCCAGGCCTTCTCCTCCAAAGCCAACGAAGGAGGCAATAGGTTTCCTCTGATGCAACCAAGCGCATTTGTCTGAGATGTGTGAAACTTTGTCGCAGTTCACACAGAGCACATCAGCCTTACACTCCTTTGTCACATGAGTCCCATGAACATAGCACTTGAAACACTGCAGTTTTGCAGAACCTCCATCAGAACCTGACGCAGTGGCAGCCTCCTTCTGCTTCGCTATCTCTCCTGATCCCGTGCTCGCCGAGGCCTTGTGCACATAAGCTTTCTGACCTCCTGACTGCCCTGCATTCGACTCCGCAGACACAGACCGCTGCTGGTTGTTGTACTGGGGGAAGTTCCTCTAGTTCCCAGTGTTGTACTGATGCTGATAATTGAAATTGGGGTTCGAATTCTGCTGCTGACCTCTATACTGATTGCTAGGATGAAAATTATGTCCTCTATTCCGGTTGTACTCATAGTTACCTTGATACTGCCTCTGCGGTGGCCTACCGGCGAAGTTGTTGTAGTTGTTCGCTGCTCCCCTGCCGTCGCCACCACCTCCGTTCCCTCCTCCTTGCATCTCAACTGCTCCTATCTTCTGGCTCTCAATCCGAGTACCTCCCATAGCAGGATCGCAAATCTCCACCGCCGCCGCGCCCCAGAGATGAGAGAGGAGAGGGGAGAGGTACTATGTCCGATTTGGGGTTCCACCGAAATCGGTCGAAACCCTACTCTCCACGGCCTCAGCTACTCTCTCTTCCTAGGCCATAGGCTTCCGGTTTCGATGCGGCCCACTCCGGCCCAGAGTTCGAATCGAGACCCGCGATTTTCCAATTCCAATTATCAGGTCATCCCCTGGATTCCACTGTAGTCTCATCAGAGATCGAGAAGATGGATTCACCGCCGACGAGCAGGAGCTCACGTCCGGAGATCGCACTTCATCTCGTCTCATGCGTGATTCTACGGTATCCACTCGAGAAGGGATTCAAATCGGTCGCCCTCTAACCATCTGAAACCAATCTGAGCCTCCATCGGAATCCATGGCGGGAAGCCGTCCATCGACAAAAGCGGGCGGACTACCTGAGCGCGGCGTGAAGGGTGGCGCCGCCGCAGACAGCACCCAATCTGCAACACAAAAAGAAAGGAAACATAAGCAGCCAAACAAACCAAATGTGACAGCAATAACAGAACCAAAACCAAAGCCAAAACCAAAGCCGTGACCAAGAAAGAAAGGCCCGAACAAGAGAGGAGACTGAGGGAGACGGAGAGGAGAAGAATAGGCAACCTAGGGAACCGAGACACGCGGCCAGCATCCGCCTCCCAAGGAAGAGCGAACCGACCCACACGGCGGCGAAGCCGAGAGCACATGGGGATGCAGAGCAGGGTGTGGGAGCGGGGTCGGCAGCAGGGGAGCCAAGGAGGCGACGGCCAGATGCCGCCGGCCTCGGTATGGCTCTTCCTCCATGGGCTTCCGACTCACCTTCCTCCTCCTTTCTCCACATGGGTGAAGGGTAGCGGGAGGTCGCCGCGGCGACCGATTGGTCGAAGGAGATGGCCGAGGCACGAGACTGGATGCTGGCGGCGAGAGGGTTTGACTGACAAAACCAAGTAATTGACCCGGAGAACCGACCTTACAACCGTCTACTACCAACGAGACACACGTCTAGCATGCCATCCACTGTGAACGGACCCAACAAAACACCAACAGACAGGCGGGCCCAACGCAAGTGATGAGGTGGACGCACCAGGGAACAGAAAAACAAGAGAGCTTAGATCTTTGAAGGGATTTATAGCACAAATGGGTGTGCCAGCCATGCAATCATACTTTATTGTCATCTTCGCTTCTCAAAGCTAGCCTATTGCATCGCATGCACTACATCCAAAGATTGTAGGTCCCACAAGCATTGCATGCTTCGGTTAGGAACGGGATCAAAAAGATGATTCGTTTTTTTGTCTGAGGGCTTAAATCGTATGGAACCGGTACCAAAGCAAGTTTGAATCGCTTTACTGGCACAGGGTGGCTGGTCTAATCTGCTATTTTTCTTCCTTTCCTGTTTTGGGGAATAAAAGGTTGAGTTGCAATCTTGCCTTCCTTCGGTTCAAAAGATTACTCCTTTGATTGCTTTGACCACTCTTGGAGGGTTCGGTTGAAATAAGTATGAGAATCAGCAGTGGCAACAATTATGAGAATCATGAGTAGGAACCATAACCCTACCATCGGATTTCGTTTTAATCTATTTGTTAGTCATTTCTCGTGATTTCTTTCGTCTGAGCTCAAATGATTTTTTGTCGCTAAGACTAGCTTGCTACGGTTTGTCCTCAAAACTGGTTTTGCAGGTGGACTCAACACTGCAAGGTGGATCTGAGAAACTTAAGCTATGTTCAGAATTTCTAGCGGACAAAATGTTAAAAAAAATGATACTTCAAGAATTATACATTGTCTTTGTCTTACAACTAGAGAATGAATCATATAAATTGCTCACAGAAGACTAATTTAATTGTTACTTGCGTAGTAAATTACTAGCTAGAGTCTTGAGTTGTACTGGACACAAACATAAATTCATTCATTTAATTTTTACTAAACTACAACACCTACGGGAGCGAGTTTTGACAGTTGAAGGAGATTATATTGCATTGAGATTCCGTTTTTGGCTTTGTCCTCTACTAATGTGCTCAAGTAAGATGGAAATTTGAGTATGACTTGTAGTCATTCTATTTCGAGTTTCGCTTGAAGTAGATTTTTTTCCCTTAGTCAATGTCTCCTTAACCATGGTATGCATCATTTTGCTATGATATACATAACATTTCAAAGAAAATCTATTATCCACTATACTCGCACTTTTAAGTAAAACAGGGCACTTTAAATTTGGTGAAGGATATGCAAATGAAATTGAGGCGTACTTCGGTTCACATATCACCTCCGGCTAGAATTAGAGATGATGGGCGAAGCTTAATTCCTTCCTTTGCAACTTGCAGCTATGGTTCCATTATGTAAACTGAAGATTCTAGCTGTAGAATTTCAATGATCTAAAGTATATGTACTTCTTCTCAAAGGCTATGGGATTAATATATATTGATACTTTTTATCTTTTATATTTAAGCTTAAGTCGTGTATTAACATACTTTTTATCTAGAAGAAGCCTATTTTGGATGTTCTTCGGAAATGACATACGTTTTGCTAACGGGAAGCTACCTGCCAGGCGGTATCTTTGCAAAATAAAAATATCTGCGAATCAATGTATCTTCTTATCTACGAATCAACTAGTTCTGTTAAGCTCGAAGTTTGGTGCATCTTTCGATGGGTGGTCAACAGAAAGATTTGTAGAATTACACAATTTATCTACCTCACGGTACCTTATCAGGCATTTTTCAACATCGTGAACAGTTAAAACATGAAATTTTTGGGGATATGAGAAACATGATTTTCTTTTCAATCGGACTAGTGCATGCAGTTAAATGGCGTGCCACAGGGTTACCATACAGGGAAAGTTGTGGTACCATAACAAATAGTCACCATGAACTCAATAAAGCAAAACGCCCTTGGGACTACATTTAACACTAATTTTGCAAGCTCATATACTGCCAATAGCCAGCTTAGCTGATATGCAAAGCTGATAGCCTGATACCTCTTCGGAATAGCATGCTGGTTTATTTAGTACAAAGTCGCTAAACGCAATATACTGAACAGTGAACACAAATGATTCATCTAATAATTGTTGTGCAGGACCTTGAAAACAGCCCGTCGCACTTAGACACGAGTCAGGCCTGCCCATTTCTCAGGTAAATATTTTGACAGCTGACAAAGAAGGCATAGCAAGCTTGGATAAACAGTTATCCATTCAACGGATTGTTTACATGAGGCATCTGAAAAACAATAACAAAAGGCATCAATTATGAATAGCACCCAAGATGTTGTTGAAAGCACTAAGTACAATATTCTATTTCTTAGTACAAAAGACCTGATTATTAGTTATTATAATTAATAAACACTTGCTTTAACAAATATTAGAGTTGACTTTGCGCAGATGGTCCCGACTAAGAAAGTAACTTGCTGAGAAGTGAGCTATCTCTCCGCAACTACTAATCTTGTGTGAGGTTTTCAGAAAATGCAATATGATTATTTTTACATTTTTGTGATCATTGATTGGACTTTTATGCAAAATTGGAGATTGATGAGCTACATGATTGGACTTATTTATTACTTCATATGAGCTAGTTGATCTTAGTTGTATTTAATTTAAAATGCATTACCTAACCTAAAATGATAAATCATTTCAATAATCAGAAACAGTGATAATAATAAATCATAAAATTGACATTGTAACGCTAAAAGAAATCAGAATTTGTTTTAGGATCATTCATAACAGTATGCTAGTGGTATCTTTAGGAAAGAGGGGATAGGTTGAGGTAAAGCTTCAGAGACCAATGAAGAATTTCAGAGTTGGATATTAAAAAAGTAGTTAAGGCACTTTGTATTTAATAGTGAGCCTAATTTACGTGTCAATATATCCAGGCACTGAACCATCCAAGATTTAGATCTAGAATTAACTATAATATTACGGTTTGACGGTCATAAGAAGCATAAAAAGTTAGCAATTTTTAGCAGCACCACAAGTTCTACACATCGTGTTACTACATTTGAAACAAAGAGGGTTCTCAGTTAAGTATCTTTGTCAAAATCAACTATAACAATCTCATCCTACTGAATTTGGACCGGAAAAATTATCTACAAGAGAGAATATTCAAAGAAATGTAACCACTAGTGCATTACTTAGAAGTGATCGCGCAGGAACAGGTTCCTATTACAAGGTCTAGCTGGCCAACTATGATACATATAACGAAAAACTAAAACATTAAAATAAATAAAATGATCTATATATGTCATGAATAAGTAATTTTCACTAACCTCAAGTAAGTGATGGTTGAATCCAAACCGGAGGTGGCCAGTTCAATCTTGAATTTGAACTAGGGGGTGATAACTCAATGAAACTTTTATCTTTCATATTATAGACAACAACTTGTCTAAGACTGTATCTGCGAGGATATAATGCATCAAGTCATCCGTGTGATATATGCCATTGGGAATCAATGTAGAGAAGTCTTTAACTGGAACAAAGAACGAGTTGTTGAAACCAATGAACAATGCGTGATCTTGGAGATTATTTGTTTCCACGATCTTTTGTTCAACAAAATCAATCTTGTACACAAAAAATTTGGCTGCAACTCGCTCCTTTTTCCTGTTCTCCTTATTATATTTATCGTGTCTCCATATCTGAAAAAAAATCTCCCCATGGTGCTAGAACAATATATCTGCTATGTGCTCGATAGGATATAATAGGTTTCAAAATAATATTCACTTCAACAGAAGGTCCATTAAGATTAATAGAATCAATCTCACCCATACCACGAACACCGTAAAACAGACCATCACTATTGTTATAAAGTATATCTTGGTAAGCCCAACAATCTTTATTTGCATCAATCCAAGTCCATTTGGTGTCCCCAACCCTAGCATAAGAGAGATGATTATCGGGGAAGTGTACTCGGAGGACTATGCAATTTCCATTGGAGGGATCACAAGAAAGTATGACCCTCATATAGAAGTAGAAGCGGCCTTCTTCAAGTGTAACATCATATGGCTCAGTTTCAGTGTCAAAATCTCTAGTGATCAGATCCATGTAGAGGATACCATATTCATCTGGCAAACTTTCTTTGCTGTTACGGAGTCTAACATTGTTCATGGTTTCAGGTGGAGGCATAGCTATCTCAGCTCTGGTTACAGGGTTGAAAAATATGAGGTTGGATCGCTCATCAGCAGTGATGAGCCAGCCATGGGAGGAGCCCATGACGTAACGTGTGCGGAAGGCAGGCTCTGACAGAGTGACGTGGTAAAGCTTGTTAGTGGACATGTTATGCAGGGTGACGGTTTTGGCGCCACGGTCGCCGTTGGAATAAACAAGGCAGGGACTCTGATTCGGGGAGCACAGGCGGAGACGACGGGCCTCCAGATAATGGAGGTGCCAGGAACGATAGACCGCACCTGAGCTGAAGAGATCTGGGATTTCGAGACTGCCGAAGATCCGAATGAGCAGGTCCGCCTGAAGCTGGGACCAATCGCAATCTGAGCTTGAATCTGGAGGATCCATAGCTTCCTCCATGGACTGCCAGACGACTACTTGATTCGACTTTGCGATTCACCCTGTTTATTATAGCAACTTCTCCAGGCTGCTCATAAATAGAAACAGGTTAAAATTGCAGGCCGTACTTGAAACACAGAACGTATGTTCTATGACCCTAGACATATGCTCGTCAACGGCTCGTGCGATTCCAATACAAATAGTTTAAAACATGAACAGAGCGAGCAAACCTAAAATCTAATGATAAGAAAACCAACGGTGACGAAGAAGATGCAATCCTCTTTGCTTCATGATTCCGATAAAGAGCCGCAATATTAGTATTTCTCTTTCATAAGAAATGGCCGCTGCTCGTTGTAATAAAGTGATAGCAGGAAAACCTGGATCTTTGTAGCTCTGGTATGTTTCGTTAATGAAGCAGGGGGTTATCCCCTTTAGTCTAAAAAAATCAGTATTTCTCTTGATAAGAAATTATACAGTTACAACAAACACAAGCAAAAATTAGAAATTAACTCGGAAATTTCGAAAGTATCAGTACACCTTAACAATTAGCACAAGCAAAATAAGTTGAGGATTATTAAAAGATGGATAAGAAGTTAAGGAGGCTTACCGGCCTGGCGGCTCCGGTGACTGCTCCGGTCGCGCGGCGAGGGGAGGCGGGGCCGGTGACGGCGAGTGGAGGCAAGACGCAGGGGAGGCCGGCGAGAGAAGGCAGGGCCGCACTGCCGCAGACGGCAGGGGAGGCCGACAAGGGCCGTCAGCAAGCTGAGGGGACGCCGGCCGCTGGCGAGGGGAGGCAGAGGCGGCACCGGCAGCCGATGGAGCGAACTACGGACCGAGGGAGTTGTTCTCGTACAGGAAACTACAGTAGGAAAGTAGTATGATTTGGGCCTATTGGCCCATGTAGAGAGGTTCTAGAAAAAAGTATAGAAATCACCCTCAAATCCACCCAGTGGACACATATTAATCTGAATTCCAATTTGGTATTATTTTCACTCTCAAATTTACAGAACCGGGTTAATAACACTCTGGAGTGGTTTTTGTCACATGAAAAACTCTTTTGTCCCCTCCTATGTTGATTAGGCGATGATGTGTGGGCGTGGGTCCCATTAAATCAAAAGGAATTATGTGGAGAAGGAAGGATTTTTTTTTACTGATCGGTGGTCCGGTCACCGGCCTTGGATTCCGATGGTGCCGCCACTGCCACCGCCACCATCACTGGATTACTGGCATGGCCTCTTCGGTGGCGCGCATCTTCAACGCCATCGACGCCGCCATCCGAGTCACCACAGTCGACTGCCCCGACGGCCTCCGTGCGTACCGCGACGCCATCAGACTTCGTGCTCCCGCCGGCAGGGGAGGCTGCAATGGTGGCGTCACCCGCCTATGCTGGGCCGCCGCCCACGCTCCCTGAGGCGGCTGGCAGCATCCCCAGCATTTGCAGCTCCGATGGCGACGTCGTTGGTCATCGCCATGACGACCCCATCGTTGTGGAGGTCAGAGTTGGGGGCGCCTACTGACAAGTGGGTCAACACATTTGCCTACTAAGCATCGAGAAATAGAAAAGTTCCAACTCAGCGCCTAATTAGCACAAGGAGGGGGACACAACCGCTATCGATGTGACAAAAACCACTTCAGGGGGTTATTAACCTGGTTTTGTAAATTTAAGGGTGAAAATAATACCAAATGGAGTTCAGGGTGATATGTGTCCATTGGGGTGGATTTGAGGGTGCTTTCTATACTTCTTTCGAGGTTCTAATCATCTAATTCTTAGTAGGTCAAATAAAGTTTTCAGAATGTGTTAGTGGGCCGCTGGGTCCGGCAGTCTCTCCGGGTAACTCCCGTTCCATGAATCGAGGGAGGAGCTATATCGCGCCCGCAGGCGACACGATTCACCTCCGACGCCTGAAGCGAGACGCTTCATGGGCCGCTCCGCTTTGGAGCAGCCCAAGAGAAAAACGTAGCGTTTTTTCCCGCTTTCATTTTTTTGTATTCGGAGAACATTTTCAAATCTCAAAAGTTACTTTTAAAAAATTGAACAATTTTGAATATGAACAAAATTTAAACTTGAAGAATTTTTTAATATGAACAACTTTAAATTTGAACAATTTTCGAATATGAAAAATTATTGAGTATGATTTTTTTTGAATTATAACAATTTTCAAATTTGAACAAATTTTAAATTTCAACAATTTCGAATATGAAACAAATTTTAAATTTGAACAAATTTCAAATATAACAAATTTGAAATTTGAATTTTTTTTAATATCAACAATTATAAATTTGAATAATTTTAAAATCTGAAAATATTTCAATCCTAGACATTTTTTAAAATCAAAACATTTTTCAAAATCATAAAAAGTTAAAAAGAAAAGAAAACGAGAAAAGAAAATATATAGAAATAAAAAATTAAAAGAACGAAAAAGAAAAAAGAAAAAAGAAGCAAACGAAAAGAGAAGAAACATTGAAGAAAAAAGAAAAAAAAACATATGGTCCGGCCCATCACCTACGCGCTTCAGGTGGCACGAGAGAATACTGCCGCAAATGAGTGATCTATATCATTCACTATGGATCGACATGTGTTTTTAATCAACGAAAGGATAGCCGCGATCTAGTGCTCCATCGTTTAGGTAAGTATGCGGATTCACCGAATGAAACGACGAAGGGTGTGTTCGGTAACTTCAGATCCACAAATACGCATATATTTGTTAAATGATAAGGCTTGTAGTTGTTAGTGTTGTGTTTGTTGTAACAACACCGGTGGAGATATAAACCGGATGATCTTTTCTTAACCCTCAGGTTTTGTGACCGAATCTGTTGTAATCTTCAGGTCATGTTCGACCTCTATATAACACGCAGGGCGAGCCGAGAACAAGGCATCGCTTTAACCAATCTAGTTTAGGTTTTCTATAATATCGACCTCAAATTCAGATTGAGACCTTAGATTCCTTGGCTTGTAGACTTCATATTACTCCAAATGTATGTGCAGTTTCGCTGTGGTACACGAAAGTTCCAAATGTATGTGTAGCTACTGAAACTGGCTATACAGTAATAAAAAGCGACCACCCCAAAGTTCACTAAACAAGTCAGACGTATGCATCGCGTACCAAGGTCCTTCAGCCAGAACTTTGTGCTGAAAAACTCGGACGATTCTTGTTGTGTCCAAAGCGCTGAGATCAGGAGACACATTGTCAACGACATAACATAATGGCCCGTTCAAGCTCATCGATCTTCTGCACAAAAGCCCATCCATAAACAACTTTTTCTGAAAATTTAGGAGCCACCTAGCAATCAGTTTACAATGCCCAACCAAGGGCACCATGCTGCCACCTCTAATATCATACTCTACCTTGCGAGGAGGCGTTGACATTTTTGTAATCAACAGGGCACGATGCCCCAGTTTCAAAGAACAGAACGCCATACTACTACTACTAATACCATAGCCATTATCTTACACAGGTGCAGCCCACAAACGTTTCAGTGAGACAAAAGCTAATTACAAGAGGATACCGGCATCGCCGAACCTCACACCAAAACGCTACCAGGCCACAATCAGCATCAAACTTCATAGTACGAGTATTCATCCAAAACGCAGATTCTAATGTGGTGCCATCTCACAAGCTGGAATTGCTGTTCGAACTACCCTTCCAGTCACCGTACCCTCGAACTTTCTCTTGACGACGACCTTGTTGCCTCATCGGCTTGTCTCGGTATCTCCTGGAAAGCCTGCAGGGAGTCGGCAGCGAAGTTCTCCAGGGCCTGAAGTACCAGCCTCAGATTTATGTGCACGCTGCTTGCTTCGATACGATGCGCCTCGTAAGTCTGTATCGTTGGACACCGTTGAAAGCTCTGCCGGCCCGGCACCAAGGCCAGCTTCCTGTTCAGTTCATCGGCTTCCTTGTTAATCTCCAGCGCCTTCCTTTCCAGCATCTTGACCCACTTCTCCCTCTCTCGAACTGCAACCATTCTTTCACCTTGGTCGAGATTTTGCTGCTCCCACAGATGGCGAACGCTAGCAACAAGAGCTTGCATTGCGTTCACCACATCCTTCTCAGAAATCCTGTCCACTGCTTGAGACCATTTGTTGCAGATGACAAAAATCACTGGAGCCCCTATTCTCCTGGGCGAGTAAGTAGGTGCCTCCTCAGACCCGTAGCTGAGGCAGAGTGCTAGCCATCCATTCAGTGCCTTTACGAAGTTCCTGTGTGCGCTCACCCATGAGGAGAAGTTGATGATCCATTTGATCAGCTCTAGCTCCAGCTCCATCGCTAAATCACGGCCGTTTCCACCTGATATAACCGATGCTAAGTTTTTGACGTCTGACATAACTTGAACCTGAATCTGGTACGAGTATAGCTTGTCTTGCCACATTTTTGCAAACCTGAAAAGATGTGATCAGTTTGTTAGAAAGAGCTAGTAGTACTAACCTGAAAATAGATAGATTGTAAGAGAGAAAGTATTTGCTAGAAGTCAGGAACTTTCATCTTCAGCAAATACCATGTTTCCACAATGCAACACAAATAATGCAAGAGTCAGATAAACTCTTTGGAACAATGCTAGATTGAATGCAAGATGTCCCCGTCCCCCAAGTCATTAAATTCAAATGTGTGACCATTCATATCTCAATGCATACCATCAAATAACAGTTGAGATCATATGACTGATTGACTGTAAGTATGTTTTCAGTAACAAACTAGAATGTACAATGAAAAAATAATCCTCCAGTTAAAAGAGACATACCCTTCGATCAAGGTATTCACTTGTGGCCCTAGTTCCTCGTCCCTTACTTTGTTAATCTTTCTTGAAACCTTGGCAATGGCACGCACGGCTATTCTTATCTTTGTTGACAGCTTCCTGAGCAAATTTCGAGTTTCGTCAATCTTATGAGCTTCAGCACCCCTTTGATCTAAAAGCTTCAGTCGCCTAGAGTTTTTGGCAAGAAGTAAACGCATTTTCTCCTCAGCCTACAAGAGAAATGCCAGACAAAAGAGATAACACTGTGTAAGCAGAATACTTTAGTGAGTACATGTATAGACATAATCTACTGAACTACTAATGTTAGAGAAGTAGTTCCAATAAAGTGGCAGATCCAATACACTACTAAAAGATGGTTGCAAAGAGTGACACGAATGACCTTGATAATGAAGTCATAAGCTATATTAAATTTCTAATCTAGCATAGAAAATGGAACGGGAAATGAAGAAAAATGAATTTCGCATACCTAATCTCAATGGTTTTCATATCTGGCCGCTAGGCTATGAGAAATTTACTTTCCAAACATTAGTATTATGTAATTGGCCCTTGATTAATTATCATGGCAAGAGAACCTAGACCAAAATATTGCTTGAGTACCAGAAGCAAATCACCTAGTTCTATATGTAGCAACAAGTGAAAACAGTAGTGTTTTCAGTTTGTCCTTTATTTTGTGGATACTAAAAACTGCAACACTTTTTCTTAACATACATCTTCCCCCAGAAAAGATCAAGCTTCCGTAGTAGGATGCCCACTCCATTATGCAGCTCAATCTGCTTTTGGTTCAAATAGAAAGGCCTTTGGAAAAAATATGAAAAGGGTATCTAAAGATTCAGTAGACCAGAGGTAGTAAAAGGATGCCCACTCCACTATTCAGGTCAAGTTGCTTTTGGTTTAAACAGATTAAGGTAGGACAACATGCCAGATGACACTTTTTAGCGACAGAATAGACACTTAATGTACATTGCTGTGTCTATTTCATCCGTTCAGATTTCAGGGCTACTGGAACAAAATTCAAAAATACATCGTTTAAATTCGCTTGCACATTTCCAAGAGCAGTATCTAAAACCATATCTCAGATTCAGATACCATTTGTACTCTTAGGAAAGTGCTGAAAAGAATATGGGTATACCTTGACCTCGCCATACAGCTTCGTCTCCCAGAAATATAGCTTCTCTAGTGTCAAGGATAAGCTCCACGAGCCCACCACCTTCCCTTCCTCACAAACTCCCATGCCCAACGTGTCCACGTCTCTGCACCCCAAATGCGGCACCGGGATCGCAGACAGCATCCGTGATGAAGCAGCTTCAAAAACAATGAAACAGGGTCAAACAATGCAGCTTGCACAGCAGCCAGCACAACTGATAGTGATAAACTGAGTTAGATCAGAAGATATTCAGACTTCCATTGACCAAGCAGTAAGTAGCTCACCATGGTAAACCGAGCTGCGCCCTTGGTAGCTCGGCCGGCCGACCTCGAGCAGAGGCGCGAGCTCTCTGGCTGCCTCCGCCACCCGAACAAGCTGTGCCTTGATCTCACCGGCGGCATCAACCGCATTGCCGACGACCCTCTGCACCGGCGGTTCTGGTGTCCGCCGTGCCACATTCCGGTACGCCGGCGGCCTCTGTCGTACATTCCTCTGCTTGTCGACCTCCGCCATGGTATTGACAGAGCCGCGACGGCCGCGGCCGCTGCCAGCCGTGGAGTACTCGCTGGCCATCTCCTTGACCACCACGACCTCCTCGTCGTCCTCCTCCAGCTCCGGAATGCCCTCCTCCTCCCGCACCTCCCGCGAGCTACGGCTCGGCGTGTACGCGGCGGCGGCTGCGGTGGTGGTGGGGTTGTAGTGGTAGTAGCTGTCGTGGTGGTACGAGTCGTCGTAGTTGTCGAACACGTTTAAGAAGTCCCACGAGCTCTCCCTCGGCGGCGGAGGCGCCGGAGGAGCAGCCCTCTGCTGCTGCTGCTGCGGCGGCGGCGGCGGCGCGGCCGGCTCGCCGCCGTAGGCGTAGTACTGCGGCTGCGGGTGCGAGTAGCCGCCACCCACCGTGTCGAACGCGTTGTAGCGCGCTCGCGCGGACACCGGCGCACGCTGCGCGACGGCGACGGACGCGGGGGGCGGGCGGCTGCGCGCGTAGTAGAACTGCATCGTGCTCTGCGGCGGCGCCGGGTAGGCGAACGGGGGGCTCGGCGGGCGGCGCATAGGGGAAGTAGTCCGGGTAGTGGTGCGGGAGCCGCTGCTGCTGCTGCTCCGGGAGGAAGCGGCGCGTCGGCGACTCCGCGGGCGAGGAGGCGGCCGAGTCTGATCCGGAGGAGGAGGAGGGGCAGGACTCGCAGCGCGCGCGCGAGGAGGAGCGGTGGCGGCGGTCCGGAAGCGACTGCTGCTGCCCGCCGCCGCCGCAACCCTTGCGGTCGGAAGGGAGGGAGAGTTGCGTCGGCGAGTAGTCGTCGGCGTGTTGCAGCTGGAGGACGAGGTGGAGCGGTGCGGCAAGGGAGTCGTAGGAGGCCGCGAGCGCGGCGTGCGCGTCGGCGAGCGCGTAGCGGTGGCGCACGGCGGCGGCGATGAGGTCGGCGCGGCCGCGGCAGAGCGCCACCGCCTCCTGGCTGTCGAGCTTGGAGCCCTTGCAGCCCATGGCGGCAAACGAGGAGGTTCGAGAGTAGAGTGTACCTACTCCTACTGGGCTGGCATTATGGCGTCCGGTGAGGTTGTTGCGAGGACGCCGTCGCGCGGGCCGCACGACAACGGGGACGGGCGCGTGGGGTTTTTGCCGGGGAGTGAAGGAGGAGGAGGCTGGGGGTGGAGGAGGCGACGCAGCAGAGTGGGCACCGGGCAGGATCTTCTTCTTTGACGAGGACTTTCTTTTCTTTTGCTGGCTGGGCTTGTCTGGTTGTACCGTGACGAGGGCGTGGACGGAAGTGGAAGTGGAACAGCGAAAATCCAAGGCGGGCAGTGTGGAGAATGTGAGTTCCGGTAAGCTATTGGATGGAACGGATTTAACAGCAGAGAAGAAACAAGGGAGGGGACCCGTTGCCTGTTACGACAGGAAGCGGTGGAGAGTGGTGGCCTGGTGGGCGTGGATGGAGGGCATGTGGGGGGGCGGACGGGCTCGGATCCGGGAGGCCACCCCGAGCGCCGCTGCTTCGTTTTACTTTTGTTTTCAAAGGGTGAACGAACATAAGACATATTAGGGAAGAATGGCGTCCCACCTCGAGAGCTCTCGCCCCCTCGCCGCCGGCCGCCCGGCCACGGCGCCCACCTCCCCCACCGGCGGCCGCTCCGGTGCCGGTGTCCACCCTCCCTCGGCGAGTGCCTCACCCTCCCCGGCGGCACGCCGCCCGACCGAAGAAGTACGGCGAGATCTGGGGATGCCGTCCAGCCCAGAGTCGGTCTCTTCCGCAAGACCGGTGGTGTCCGGCCTGGGGCTCTCCTCTGCCTCGGCCTCCTCGTCGAGCTCCGTTGGCGGTGCCCCTGCGCCGGCAGTGCGGGAGGCGGTGCAGCCTCGGCATGTTCAAGACCGGCTGGTCTGGATCCAGCCTAAGCCCTCCCGCAAGGCGCTGTGGCGGCAGCGCAAGAGCATCAGGCGCCAGCAGGAGGCTGGCCCCTCAGCTGCTCCGGCCCGCCGTCCTGTGTCGCCGGAGATGGAAGGGGCCTGCTTTCGTTGCCTCCGGACGGACGGACGGACACTTCAAGCGCGACTGTACGAACGACATCGTCTGCATCCGCTGCGGAGACGACGGTCATGGCGCGCGTGGTTGCAAGCGCCCGCGCAGCCCGGACTCGGAGGAGGAACTGCGCCGGCAAGCCTTGGCGATGGTGGCCTCGCGGCACCCGCCGCGGCAGCGTGCGGTCACGGCTGCGCATCCTGGCGCGCGCGGTCATGGCACGCCTGCTGCTCGACAGCCTGGTATGCATGACCGGCGTGCGCCTGATGGCCGCCCTGGCCCCTCGCGGTCGCCGCCCCCGCCTCCACCGCCCGCGGCTGGTCCTCGTGTGGACTGGCCCCAGCTTCGGGGCGAGGTGTCCAGCTCTGCGCCGGCCCCGACGCCGCCCCCCTGCATCATCCCCCGGACCGAATCGATGAATCAGCTGGAGCGCCGGCTTAGCAACGCGCTGGTGGTGTACGTGGGTGGCACTAGGCCGGCGGTTTCCGGCAACAGGTGGAGGAGGCCCTGATCCTCAAGGCGGACGTTCCTCGTGGCGCTTTCTCCGTGCACCTCTTCAAGCCGGAAGACTTCCTCGTCGTGTTCGGCTCCGGGGTGCACCGGAACAGCGTCGCGGCAAGGCCATCGCTTGAACATGAGAACTTCAAGCTCTTCTTCAGGCCGTGGAACAGGTTCGCACAGGCTTCGCGACGGGTGGCGCGCACTCGTGTCCTGCTGGCGCTGGAAGGCATCCCGCCGCATGCTTGGGAGCGTTCCACGGTGGAGCACCTCCTCGACACATCTTGCGCCGTGGATGAGCTGGCCCAGGAGACGGCTAGCAGAGAAGACCTTGGCACATTCAGACTCTCTGGCTGGACCACCGATGTGGACTCGATTCCGCCGGAGAGAGACCTCTGGGTGCCAGAGCCCGAGAACTTCAACTTCGACGAAGCCGTCCCTCGCCCGCTGAGCTGGAACCGTGAGCGAGGGCTGCTGAGGTACAGAGTGCTCATCCACCTGAGCAGAATCGAGGAGTTCATCGTGCTGGAGGAGCCTGGCTTCGGTCCGAGCTCGCCGGGGAGTGGGCAGAGTGGCTTGCCTGACCCCGGAAGCTTTGGCGGCGGCGACAGCGGGTACTGGACCACGCGCACGCCTCACTGGACTCCTGGGGTCCCTGACCAGCGAGGCCGCTTCTCGGAGTACGGCGGGCAGCGAGAGCTGGCAGAGGCAGCATGGCGGTCCGGCGACCTCGCCGCCGGCCCCCTTAGCCAGCTGGCAGCTGCCACACATCAACGGGAGGATTCACGGCCGGGTCGCTGACAGGGTGGGGCCGACCTCGAGGACTGCACGGATTCAAACGACTGCGAAAGTTTGGCGTCCAAGGCTGCAGCGCGCGCAGCATGATCTGTCGGTGGCTCCAGCTTTGGGCCCCGCAGTGTCTGCCGGGCCACTGCAAAGCGCTGGTGGTGGTGAGCCAGCTGGGCTTAGACTGGGTCAACAGTCAGTTTGTGCGGGAGAAGCCTCTGGAAGTGCGACACCTGGCGCCCAGGGATTGGCCAACGGACAGGGCAACTTGTCGTTGCTTGAACTGGGGCCTCGGACTCAGTCGCCTTTCCAGAAGGAGGCAGACAGTGCGGGATCCCAGGCCGTGGTGGGGATCGGTGTTACGGAGGAAGTGGTCCGTGCATGTGCAGAGATGGAAGTGATTGGAGCAGCGGATCCCGAGGTCGATGCTGCTGAACAGGAGATTAGCGCGGATGCCTGCACGACAAGCGGAGGCCAGTCTGTGGACCTGAACTTTGCCACTCCGCATGGTGGGCCCGTAGCGTCAGAGGGTGAATATTTTCAAGTTTCCCTCTCTGTGGATGGCGATGGCGCGAACCTAACTGGACCTGAGCTGGACCTTGGGCCGAACATGAGCCCTCCCGCGTGCACCAGCCCAGGAGCGCATGAAGCGAGCTCTGGCTCGTCACAGAAGGAAGAGCTCGCCATGGCGAAGATCAAGTCGTTCTGCTCCCGCGTGCTCAAGATGATTGCGCCGCCTCTACTCCGGGAAATTGAGTCCTCCAAGGCGCTTAGAGTGGATGCGGAACCGTTCACCCCCAGAAGGATGATCACACGGCGGTCTGCCGCGATGACGCCGACACCGGTACCCAAGCCACCGCGGAAGGTCTCGGCTGCAGATACTGCCCTTCTCACGGCTCTGGGCATTGCCCCGGACGAGCTGAGCGTGGAAGATGCGCATCTGGATGAGCTGCAGGCGATGTTCGACTCACCACTGCAGGAGCAGCACCTTCGTGCGATCGCGGCGATCTACGGGAAGACGCTGCCCAGGGAGGAAGAATTGGCCGATCCTGCACCCGGCCTCAGGGAGATCAGTGCGCACTAGACTGCGGCGGACCTGGTGTTGGTGTTCATCCATCTCTAATGGATATCAACCCGGAGATTCTTGGGTGGAACACGCGCGGTTTGAATGATCCGGTGAAGCGCGACGCTGTTCGGGAGTTTGCTAATTCGGTGCGTGTTAATCTTGTCTGCCTCACGGAGACAAAGATGGCTGTAATTGATAGTTTCCTTGTAATGCAATGCCTCGGGCCGTCGTTCGACGGTTTCTCGTATTTGCCGGCGGTTGGCACGCGAGGTGGAATCCTTCTAGCCTGGGATACTTCGGTGCTGGATGTTACTAACATAGCGCTCGACACTCACGCTATCACGGGAGAGGTGCACACCCGTGATCACGCTATCTGGTGGCTCACGGCGGTCTATGGACCGCAAGGAGATGATGCTAAAACGCAGTTCCTCGAGGAACTGACGGTGCGTAGATCGCTGTGCCCAGGGCCGTGGCTAGTTCTTGGTGACTTCAACATGATCCTAAATGCTGAGGACAAGAACAACACGAACATCAACAGGCGCATGATGGCGAGGTTCCGAAGCTTCACCAACAGGCATGAACTGAAAGACCTCTATCTGCATGGTAGGCTCTTCACTTGGTCGAATGAGCGCCGTGACCCGACGATGACTCGAATTGATCGCGCTCTGGTGTCAGTGGACTGGGACTTGAACAACCGTGACAGTGTACTGCAGGCGCTGTCGTCCAATGTGTCTGATCACGCTCCGCTTCATCTCTCTCTGAACGCGGGTTTCAGGCCGAGGCGTAGATTCAAATTCGAGCTTTTCTGGGCCAAATTGGAGGGATTTGAAGAGGCGGTCCGTGCTGGATGGGTATGTGATGCTAGGATCGTGGACCCCTTCCAGCGCCTGGATGCTCTGCTGCGAAATTCAGCAGCTTATTTGCAAAGCTGGAGCCAGCGACGGGTGGGCAACGTCAAGATTCGAATCGCCATCGCTAACACGGTGATCCTCCTGCTGGATGCTGCGCAGGATAGGCGGCCGCTGACGGACGGCGAGCACTGGTTGCGCCGTATGCTGAAACATGCCGTGCTAGGCCTTTCCTCCCTTGAACGAACAATCGCACGACAGAGATCTCGCATCAATTGGCTCAAGGAAGGGGATGCTAACACTAAGCTGTTCCACTCGGTGGCAAACGGGCGGAGGACAAAGAATTTCATCCCGGCTATTGAGGTTAACGGAGAGCTCCTCACGGACCAAAAACGGAAAGAGGACGCGTTCTACGAAGCCTATCTGGGCTTGCTGGGTACGGTACATAACAGAGATCACACAATTGACCTCGAGCAGCTGCGGCTCCCCACGCCGATCTGCATGACCTGGAGCGAATCATCACGGAGGAGGAGGTCTGGGACACAATCAAGGAGATGCCTTCTGACCGTGCGCCTGGCCCGGACGGATTCAATGGTGTTTTCTTTCGACGAGCTTGGCCGATTATCAAGAACGACATTATGGCGGCTCTGCTCAAGCTGTATGTGGGCGACGGCCGTGGCTTTGGCAAGCTGAACAGAGCGATTATCACGCTAATCCCAAAGAAGCCGGAGGCGAACTACGTTGGGGACTACAGGCCGATAAGTTTAGTCCACAGCATTTCAAAGCTATTTGCCAAGATCTTAGCGAACAGAATCAGGCCAAAGTTGGGTGATCTCGTCAGCGCGAACCAATCCGCGTTCGTGAAAGGAAGAAACCTACACGACAACTTCTTGCTTGTCAGACAGGTGGCCAGAAAAATCAACTCCAGGAGAGTGCCAGGTGTGTTGCTCAAATTAGACATCTCGCGCGCGTTCGATTCCCTCTCCTGGTCTTTCCTTTTTGAGGTCCTACGGAAGATGGGTTTTGGTGAGATCTTCCTGAGCTGGCTGGCAGTCCTCCTGCGCACTGCCAGCACGAAAATTCTGGTTAATGGTGTCCCTGGTCAACGCATTCATCACGCGCGCGGGCTAAGGCAGGGGATCCTGTCTCACCTACGCTCTTCGTTCTGGCCATGGAGGTGTTTACGGCGCTGATTACCGCTGCTACGGAGGAGCAATTGCTCGACCCCTTCACTGGTATCACGGCGCTGCAGCGTGTCTCTGTCTATGCCGACGATGTCGTGCTCTTTGTCAAGCCCCTGGTGGCTGATCTGCGTGCAGTTCGGGGGATTTTGGAGGTCTTTGGCGAAGCGTCGGGGCTGAAGGTGAATTACAATAAGACGGCCGCTACTATGATCCGAGGTTCAGATGCGGAGAGGCTTGTGGTGCAGAACACGCTAGAGTGCAGATTGGAGGATTTTCCGATCAAATACCTCGGTCTGCAACTGGCACTAAGGCCGCTATCTAGAGCGGAGTGGCAACCGATGATCGACAAGGCCATCGCCTTCATGCCCCCGTGGCAGCGAGGGCTCTTGGCGAGGCCGGCAGATTAGTACTGGTGAAATCGGTGATTGCGTCCGGCCGATCCACCATCTTCTTGTCGCAGACGCGCCGCTTTGGGCGCTCGAGGAAATCAACGATTGGATGCGCTCGTTTTTTTGGGCCGGAAAAGAGGAGGCGAACGGCGGCCAATGCCTTGTGGCCTGGGAGAGGATCTGCACCCCAGTGGAGTTCGGTGGTCTGGGTGTGATCAATCTACGGCTGCAAGGGTTGGCGCTGCGCACGCGCTGGGAATGGCTTCGGCGAACTGACAGGAGCAGGCCGTGGCAAGGATTGCCGCCGCTGAAGGATACTGCTGCCACTGGCGTGTTCCAATGTCTAGCCAAAATCAAACTTGGCGACGGCACGAGCACCATGTTCTGGCTTGATCGTTGGATCGGAGGAAGGAACGCTAAGGAAATTGCGCCTCTAATCTTTGAGGCGGTGAGCACTAGGAGGAAGAACAGCAGAACCGTGGCGGCGGGACTGCGTGACAACGCATGGATGGCTGATGTCGCCGAAGTCCCTGCAGGCGACGGCGCTCGCCAACTTCTGAATCTTTGGGTACAGACGACAGGAACTCAGTGCAGAGATGGCGAGCGAGACGAATTCTACTGGCCCTCTTCGTCGACAGGCCGATACTCTGCGCAGGCAACCTACAAGATGCTCTGTCAGGCTGGCCTCAGGAGCCCGACTGCTGGATGTGTTTGGAAATCGAAGGCAACGCTAAAATGCAAAATTTTCATCTGGTTAGCACTTCAGCACAGGGTGTGGACCTCGGATAGAAGAGTTCGGCACGGTCTCCAGGACGATCCGTCAGACTGTGCGAACTGCTCGCAGGAGGAAGACACCATTGAGCATGTGCTCATGGGCTGCGTTTTTGCTAGGGAGACATGGTTTGAATGCTTCAGGAGGATAGGCATTGGAGTCCAGGTGCCTACCCATGGCGAGCTTCTGGAGCCCTGGTGGCTTAGAGAAAGAAGGAGGTTCCAGAAGAAGGAAAAGCACTTGTTCGACACGCTTGTCATTTTGGGGTGCTGGTCGATTTGGAAGCAGCGAAATGCACGCGTGTTCAACAACCCAAGCCAACAAGTCTCTCCTCATGTGTTGGCAGGGAGAATCCTCGACGAATTTCAGACTTGGATGAGAGTCAAGATAGGTGTAGGTGCTGGAGTTGGTGATCAAAACGATATCGCGAGAGAGTAAAGTTTTAGTTTCGGTGTTGTTTCCGGGTGAGTACTGAGCCTCTGCTAGCAGAGGAGCTGTAATCTTGTAACTATCTTGCTGCCTTCTATAAAAATAAGGTGCGCAATTTGCGCACTCTCAAAAAAAAAAAAGGGTGAACGAAGTCCCGGCCTCTACATGGCACACAGAATTCTTCTTGCATAGAAACTGAAACCATATCTCTCGCCGTAGAAAATTCACTAGAGTAACACTAGCCCTTTTAAAAGATAAAAATAAAGAGAAAATACAAAAGTTATAGGCAAAGCATTTAAAAGTCGTACATGCGTCGATGATGAGTCAAACCTAAGAGGTTTCCCTAAAGACAAGTTTTGAGCCATCATCTTCAACAAGGATACGACGCAAGCGCGCGTTAACATTGTTAAACATGTTTGCACCGAAATATGCGAACTCAAATTTGAAGGAACTATCATCATCACATGTCTAGTGAATAACAAATCACTGAACATATGGCGCTGGAGCATAATTTGGAAATCGATGACGTCCCATACCGCCACACCTCCAGCCACTTTCGCACCACATTCGACCGAGCAACAACAGGCATGACTTGACACCGCAGAGAAAACGTCGTGCGTAGCACCTGACAGGATCAATCAGCCTCCATGAGAGACGCCACATCGCCACCGCCGGGCAGGCATGACTTGATAGAAATCGTCGTGCATAGCACCTGCTGCGTCGAACTGAACCCGATCTCGAATTGAAGGGGGTGTCACATGCCGCCGCTGGCTCAAAACTCCACAGTCTCAAAATAGGACGTCCCATACCACCATTGACCGCGACACACAAAGTTTGAGAGCATCACCACATCGAAGATCCGGCCATCGTGTCGACCACATGACGATGATGCCCGCCACCTGTTAAAATATATAGCATAGCCATTTTCATCAGTTTAGATTTTTGGGATAGTTGGTGAGTGCTTCAATTCAATATGGTATCAGAGACAAGTGGTCTCAAGTTTAAGACCCGGCCAACATGATATTTAATATAAAATAGTTGTGACCTTTCATTGATCCCACGTCTCAGATATTCCCGTTTGTCCAGCATATACATGAGGGAGAGTGTTAAAATATATAGCCAAACCCCTAATTATTTTCTTGAATTAACATTTTAAGGTATCCAGAATTTCCGAGAAAAATCATACAGGTGGAAAATGATTTACACTACATGTAGCTAGTCCTGCAAAACGCTTTCTCCCCGCGGGCTTGGGTTTTCTTGAGGTCCCTGACTCCCTGCTTTTGGTAAATTATTTTGGGTTCGGGTGGTTGATGGCTGTGCAACAGTGCAAGTGTGCCTTGACGACGGATGCGCACAACCGCTGTAGCCCAGCATGTCCTGCCGCCTCTCGCTCCGTGCTCTCTCTCGGCAAACGCATCTTCTTGCTAACCATCTTCGGTAAAACACCCTACGGAACTGAGACAGTGTAGTGTTTTCAGTCAATTTTGGCACGTAATGAAAATCGATAGATCTGCCTGCCCTATTTTGGCAAAGAACATCAGTCGGCATTGGTGATTTGTGAAGCATGCATTCAACCGTGGGACGCTGCTCTCTTCTTCAGAGAAGTTGTTTTGGTCTTGGATCCGCCCTTCCCAACGGGACAGCATTGAATTTGGACCGGGAAGCAAGGCCGGCCACGGGTCATGTCGCCGAATTAATACAGTGTAGACTAGTTTCAGGTGTAGTAATTCTGCACGATCTGCCCGCAGCGGACGCTGCCGCTGTCTATCTCACCCTTGGCCTCCACGCGGGGATGTGTGTCCATAAAGATCTGAAAGAAGATGCCTATCAGTAATACAGATGCATACAATGGGCAATAAGTGATGTACGTGGGCCAGGCAAGTTAATTCCCCGACCGAGCCAGGCGTACTTTACCTTTTGAGCAACTACTCCGTCAGTTGTTTACCCCCTGCATGCGGTTGCTTTTTTCATAGTAAAAAACAGTACATGCACAGCAAAGTAAAAAATCACCAACATGGCAGCTACCTAGTAAATGCCAAGCAACTCCAAATCGCAGCAGATTTTTTTTTTATGTCAAGCCTGCGTATATTCATGGGAAGAATACGTACAGAGTACAATACACAGACAAGAACTGCCAGAAAAGGAAAACCAGTACAACAGCGCAAACCGCTGAACCACCACGACGGCCGCCGCCGCTCTCCAGCACCGACAGCACCGGCGAAGGAGACGAAGCGAAGCCGCAAGCCACACTGGAAGAAGGAGCACCCCACGCATGTAGAAACCGCAAGAGCCGCCCGCCGTCAGACGCCGGAACTTGAGACGATGAACACCCATCGGCCAAGACGCTCCGCCCTCCAGAACCAACGCGCCATCTCCCCTGCACTGGATCCAAATTCGACCGATGAAGCTCCTGTACAAGCGACCACAGCAGCCGATGAGCACCGCCGGAACCAGGCCGCACCACCCCCAGATCCTCCACAGCAGGGCCAGAGCCCACCCTGCCATGACGAAGAGAAGAACAGGGGACAAAAGCTCGACGCGTAGAACGCCATCTCCGCAACAGCGAGCACGCACGGAGCACCAACTCTCACCGGATGACAGATCCGAGAGCACCAAACTCCAGCAGCTCGCCGACTCCGCCACAGGCATCGTCGGGGAGGGGACCGAGCGCCGGCACCATTATTCCAAGATGACGCCGCCGCCACCACCTCGCCAGCGCCACCAGGAACCACTA
The DNA here is from genome assembly GCA_947311845.1 of Poa pratensis. Taxonomy (NCBI): domain Eukaryota; kingdom Viridiplantae; phylum Streptophyta; class Magnoliopsida; order Poales; family Poaceae; genus Poa; species Poa pratensis. Next base: position 24,903,296 of record CAMZMU010000050.1, read on the forward strand.
CCCTACTATGCACACGCCTCAGGCACGGATCCGGGGTCCCCCACTCTCCCGCCACCGCAGCGGCGGCCGGAGAGGGAGGGGACCGACAGATCGGCCGTCGGCGGAGCGAGGTGCTACTGTTCAGGAGAGGCGAAAATGGAGCTTCTCTCGGTTCCTCGCTCCGCAAATCGCAGCAGATTGACTAGCGACAAAACAAAAATGTAATACTGTAGGATAAAAATATTCTTAAAACGCTTGTCCAGTAATTTTTTCCACGCAAACACCTTAAAAAATATGTCGTGCAACAAAATAAAAATGAAATCTTGTTATCAAAAACATTGCAAGATGGAAAAAGAATAAACATATGTATGGTACTTTTTTTAAGCAAACACCTAAAAACATATGATCTACAATTGTGGATTTTACTTATGTCGTGAAAGTTATAACAAAAGCTTACGACCGTAACAATAAGAAAAGTCGAATTTGTGTTGTACAATGACTTGGGGCATGAATCACCACATTAGATTGCAGTCTGATTTGAATGAGCTGCAAAAGAATGTAATCTTATTTTGAGAAACATTGCCAAATGGAAAAAAAATTGAAAACACACTCCCCAAACTTTTGCCCCAGGTAGACACCTTATATACACTAAGTTTGACCAATTATGTATATAAAAATATAATCATTTAGAATACCAAATTAATATCAAAAGAGTCGCCAGTGAATATATTTTCATAGTATGGTTATTAAATGTTGTAAAAGTTAGACTACGTTGACTTTTACCAATAAAAATACATGTCTTATTTTAACAAAACAGAGGTAGTATATGGCCGGGCAGCGTGAAACAAAAATGCAGCTTCTTTAAAAACATTGTAAGATGGGAACAAATCTTAAAATATATGTTCGGTACTTGTCTCAAGTCTGAAGCTAGAAATTTGTTCTGACTGGATCAGCACTTATGGCAGTGGTGTCATTTTTGCACCGTGATTAGCACAAAATTGGTGAAGGATTTTGAATAATCAATGGTTTCACTTTCAGCTGATACGATTACCATACATGCAGCTCCCTCCCTGACTGGCCTTAAATAGAGCTAGTAACAAAAATAGTCACGTTGCAGTACAGTGTAGACGCAGCAAACGGCCGGCTCTGACATACTGTGCTTCTCGTAAAGGCTTGACTGAGACAGCTCGGGCCCACCATTCGCGTATATGGAGGAGAAGCAAACCAAGGAACCTGCATGCGTGATGTGGCAACATAAATTCGTGTCGATTTATCTGCAGGTCCCCCTGATTGGTGCTTCCATACTCTGATATATGAAGCCAATCAGTTTCCCAGCCAGAATAATACTAGGGCTGGTCCGCTTCCATACCGAGACGCGAGCCAATGAGAGCCCGAGTTAGATTGCCTGCATCTGCCGCTCAGGGCAGAGAGGCATTTTACGTCAAACATAACTGTGCTTTCAACATTACTACTAGCTACGTTGACATACACTACTCCGGCTCGACATTGCTGCGCCCCGATTTTGACACATTAATTTGACCCTTTTTCAAATTTATTTCATAAAATGGACTCAGTTTCAAATCAATTCACGATCTAATCCTTTTTCACGACGCCCGGCTCTGGGGCGCCATGCTAGATGCACGACGCCCCAACAAAAGGCGTCATGGATCATGCGAACGTCAGAACAGACGGGACCCATCTCGATAGCACGACCTACTACCATGGCGCCTTGGCCCGGGGCGCCGTGTTTTTTTATATTACTTCTTGGGTGAATTCGAAAAGAGAACAAAGATAATTTAGGTACTAATCATATACATGAAATATGGTCGACTGTGTGGTCTGTGGAATGTTGTGTGTTCTCTCATGTTGTGAGTTCAAGTCCATGTACTGCACCAAATAGTTTTTTCCAATTTTTTTGTTTTTTTTGTTTTTCACTCAACTTAAATATGCAGTATGTCATAGAAACATAAAATTAATTTCTTATTATTTTTTGTTTTCACGTAAGTAGGCAAAGTTGCAAATCCTTGTTTATAAGCACACGTATAATATATATTTGTTTTATTTCACGAGAACGAAGACTTTTCGAATTTTTTGTTGTTTTTTGTTTTTCACTCAACCTAAATATGCAATATGTTATATAAAACATAAAATTAATTTCTTATCATTTTTTGCTTTCACGTAAGTAGGCAAAGTTGCAAATCCTTGTTTATAAGCACACGTATAATATATACTTTGTTTTATCCCACGAGAACGTGTTGTTTTTTTTTTTCACTCAACCTAAATATGCATTATGTCGTATAAAACATAAAATTATTTTTTTATTTTTTTTTTTTTCACGTAGGTAGGGTAAAGCTGCAAATCCTTGTTTATAAGCACATGTACAATATATATTTTGTTTTATTCCACGAGAACGAAGACAGGCACCACGGTAATCTATGAGTTATATCGAAATGTTAATAATTTTTTGGTGTGGCATACCAAATGGCAAAATTCTAGGTCTGCCACTCCATACATTCGGCGTGTGGTTAAGCACGTAGCTAGTTTTACATATGTACGTGCACATGCATGTAAACATACGTACTACCTAGCTGGTGTTTTTCTTTGCAAAAATCAATCATAGAAAAAAGAAAGAAAACTGGGAAGTCTAGATATGTAGGTGGATGTTGCAACAGATAGAAACAAAATATATTTCATACGTGTGGTTATATATCAACATTTGCAGCTTCGCGTACTTACGTGAAAAAACAAAACAATCAAAAATAATAATTTTGTGTTTTGTACGACATACTGCATATATTGGTTGAGTGAAAAACAAAAAATACCAAAAAAGTTGGAAAAAATATTCCGTTCAGTTCATGGACTCGAACTCACAACCTGAGAGAACACACAGCACACCACACACCACTACACTAGACCATACTTCATGTAAAGGATTTGTACCTAAACTTTCTTTGTGCTCTTTTGGATTTCACCCAAGAAAAAAAAAGCACGGCGCCCCGGGCCGAGGCGCCGTAGTAGTAGGCACGGCGCCATGGCCCGGGGCGCCGTGCTATCGAGATGGGTCCCGTCCATTCTGACGTCGCAGGATCCATGACGCCTTTTGTTGGGGCGTCGTGCAATCTAGCATGGCGCCCCAGGGCCGGGCGCCGTGAAAAAGGGTTAGATCGTGAATTGATTTGAAAATAAGTCCATTTTGTGAAATAAATTTGAAAAAGGTCAAATATGTCAAAATTGCCTTGCTGCGCTACCGGCGCATTGCGCCGTACATAAATTACGACTGCGGAGTGCGAAGGGTGGGACGGCTGGAAGAGTGGGCGAGTAGACACGTACGGTGGGGGAGCAGACAAGAAAAACAACCATGCCTTGCGCCACTACTTCTTCTGCTGTTCTAGCTAGTGTTTCCCTGCTTACACGGTTTCTGGTTACTATAGACCTTCTTCTTCGGTTGTACTAGTACAAACACTGTTTTGGGCACACCTACAAGGACCCCATGTCGCCTCCTTCCTGGCGGCTCGGGGTAGAAAACCTAGCACCGCCGCTGCTGCTGGCCCTCGCCACGGTGGCGGCGGCGCCCACTCCCAAAGGGGGTGGGGGGACTCCAGCCGTTCGTGGCGGAGACAGGACCAGGGCGGCGGCCATGGAGACGAGGAGATGACATCTACGATGGTCGCTACGGTGCGCTTGGTGCATGCGGTTGGTGGCGCGGGAGTTCGAGGGTCTATGTCGAATAATGGCGGCGGCCCTAGTGGTCATCTCGCGCCAAATTGTTGATCTGCCTGCTAGTCCTCCTCGATCTAGCCGCCGACGAGTTACGGACCTCTACGCATGGTGCTCCTTGATCTCTAGAGCGGATAGGTTCCGGTCGTACGTGTTCGTGTTATCAGCCAGTGCGGCTTCAAAAGGGCGCGGCATGAAGTTCTGTTTTCTGTCGACACCATCGGACATGTCTATGCGTAGATTTTCACGGCGTTGGTAGTGGCGGAAAGTGTCATGGTGACTGCAATTAGAGGTCCGGAAGGTTTTTATGGCTCATGTTGAGTTTGAAACTGCAAGTAATGGCGGAGAGGGGTTTGGGATGCGATGAAGTCTTTACTTTACGAGCTATTGTACAATCATGGCTTGCAGAGTTCCCGTCCGAACCGGATACATGATACCTGTGGAGTGGTATTTGGTGACTTGCGGTTGTGGCATTGGCATGCGGGGGCGGCAGCATTGGATGATTTTATTTTTAGTGGTGCTCTTCGAGTACCGAGTTTTCGAGAATTATCAGGGTGAAAACCCAAGCTCTGACCTTCATTTGTTGTACATGTCAATGACCTTGTTGAAGACATTGTTTTAGGATCTCGGGCTATCTTCAGGTGAAAACCTAAAATCTACTGATCGGGCGACGATGCTCGTGCATTGTGTCCTTTTTGGAGTAATCGTTTTTGGGACCTCTTTTGTAGTCTGTATGTTGTCTTTGGTAGTGTTTGTGTGCGGCTGTCAGTGATTCTTTTTATTTATCTTTTTGGTTGTGTGTATCTTTAATGTCTTTCGAATATTTTATTGACGGAAAGGTTGGATGTAATTGGCATTTTCACGATATTAATAGGAAATGCCCGTGCAATGCAATCGAGCAGACTTGGAGCTTTTAATCTTGGCGTCCTCGTTTATCCACCTTTCATCTCCACATTGATCCGTTCAAAAAAAAAAAAAATCCACATTGATCCATCCCCGACCCCAGTGCAGTGCTTCAAAACGGGACGTGGACCGGTCCAAATCCCTTGTGTATCACGGCAAAAATCTGATGACCAATAGCGTCAGAGAAGCGTGCGTGGCGACAATATCACAGTGCAACTCTGCGGGGGCAGATGACGCTGCAGGGAGAATTTACTCCTGGGGCCTCCGACCCCTGCACGGTTTCTTTCGCTTCCTTTACCTGTGGGCATGTCTCGCTCCGGGGCCGGCGACCTCTGCTCAGTGCTCTGCCATGTCTTCAACTCCATGCAACCACTTCTGGCAACGGGCATTCATCCCTCTACGCCCTCGTGACTTTCTTGGCTCAAATCTTCAATGCTACGACTAGCTCTAGGCCTCTAGCCGTGTACCTGCGCTGTTCAGTTGCCATAGCCGTGTGCCTGCACTGCTCATTTGAGGCTCCTGCCCTTCTCCCCACAGTGGCATGCAGTCAGCGGTAGTGCCACTTCTCCATCGCCCTGTTCGGCTGTTCAATCACACAATCAACGCCACTCCGGTGAGCGAGTGATCATGCATCCATCTCATTCATCAGGCATGTACCCTGTGTCCTGCGTTACATTGCAACGATTTCTTCTTCTACTCAGGCGGCCTCGTTTGCCGACAATTTGGTATGGGAACCAAAAGAAAGTGCACGTACTAGTAAGAGAGGCCGTCCCCGACCTTATCCTCTCCCGCCACTGTAGCAAGAGGAAGGCGATTTTTGGGCGATCTCGGCCGATCCACCCGTGCTCGCCGCTGAGCCGGGGGATTCCTCCTCTCCGTCGGCCGCCTCGGCGGCGGGAGGGTGGGGGATCCCCGGCTCCGGCTTGTATATATGGTAGGGTAGGGCGGAGGCCTCGCCGGCGCTGCGTGAGAGGAGGTGGTGCTGGCAGCAGGCGTTTTGGTGTCGGGGCGTTCTTCTCCGGCGGAGGTGCTCTCTGGAGCTCGTCGTCGTCGCGCCCGACTTGGGAGGGCTCGAGGCCCGGCGTGGTGCTCGAGTCCGGCGGCCTCCCGTTGGATCCGTGCTGGCGGCGGATCTGGCGGCTGGAATCCAGGGCTGGGCTTGCCCGGCGGCTCTTCTCTGCTTCGACGCCGACGGTGGCTGCGGCAAGGTGGAAGAGATGGTGCGGGAGGGCTTTCGCCGTGCCCGTTCATCGGCAAAGGTTCCGTCGCCGCGCGGCGGACGGCTCTTGCGGCGATCTTCAACAAGGAAGGAGCTCTCGGGGCGTGGTGAGAAGGAGGACGGTGATCTTCGTCGTCGACGCCGGTGGCGCTGCTGTGGTTTGCTTAGGCTCTGACTCCCCTACGTATTTGCTGTTCTTCGTATTTGTACTGTGTACTCTGTACGTGGTATCTTGTTGAATATACGTGGGCTTTCAAAAAAAAAGTGCACGTACTAGTGGTACTACGTAGTTAGCCAACCTCTAGTAATAGCTGGCTTGGCTACCTCGTGATTGCCATAGTTAAGCACCGGATAAGGAGGTAGACCGTGCTTTCGGTCGGTCCACTGATGATGCTGAGCAGCTCAGCAATGGCGCCCACTGTAGTGTAGTAGCCGTACCGCTAAAGAGTGACAGAAAGCTCGAGAAAGCTAGGCGCAACGTGAGCCCAAGCGACGGCGACGGTACACGGTGGAGACAAGAAACCCACGTGAGCCCAAGCGACGGCGGGCGAAAAGGAGGCATGTCGTGGTGGTATCACGGCAGATGTCATAGGATGGCTAAAGAGCGGGGCCGATGGGCGCTGGAGGATCCGGGAGAGGGCTAGCATGCTAAGGAGCGTACACGAATGAACACACAAGCACAAGAACAATCACGATCTACCCAGGTTCGGGGCCCTCGTAAGGAGGTAACACCCCTACTCCTGCCTATCTCTCTGTATATATTTCTCAATCACAAGTACAAGCGGCTCCATTAGCTGTATGGTCCCAACCACGGGGATGAACACGAGGTGGAAGATGAAGCTATGGGGGAAAAGAGTCTCCGGGCCTTGTCCTTCACGCAGGAGGGGGTGAGGCCCTATTTATAGATTTCACGGATTGGCGCATGGTGCTCCTTGATCTCTAGAGCGGATAGGTTCCGGTCGTACGTGTTCGTGTCATCAGCCAGTGTGGCTTCAAAAGGGCGCAGCATGAAGTTCTGTTTTCTGTCGATACCATCGGACATGTCTATGCGTAGATTTTCACGGTGTTGGTAGTGGCGGAAAGTGTCATGGCGACTGTAATTAGAGGTCCGGAAGGTTTTTATGGCTCATGTTGAGTTTGAAACTGCAAGTAATGGCGGAGAGGGGTTTGGGATGCGATGAAGTCTTTACTTTACGAGCTATTGTACAATCATGGCTTGCAGAGTTCCCGTCCGAACCGGATACATGATATCTGTGTAGTGGTATTTGGTAACTTGCGGTTGTGGCATTGGCATGCGGGGACGGCAGCATTGGATGATTTTATTTTTAGTGGTGCTCTTCGAGTACCGAGTTTTCGAGAATTATCAGGGTGAAAACCCAAGCTCTGACCTTCATTTGTTGTACATGTCAATAACCTTGTTGAAGACATTGTTTTAAGATCTCGGGCTATCTTCAGAGTGAAAATCTAAAATCTACTGATCGGGCGACGACGATGCTCGTGCATTGTGTCCTTTTTTGGAGTAATCTTTTTGGAACCTCTTTTGTAGTCTGTATGTTTGTCTTTGGTAATGTTTGTGTGCGGCTGTCAGTGATTCTTTTTATTTATCTTTTTGGTTGTGTGCATCTTTAATCGGAAAGGTCGGATGTAATTGGCATTTTCACGATATTAATAGGAAATGCCCGTGCAATGCAATCGAGCAGACTTGGAGCTTTTAATCTTGGCGTCCTCGTTTATCCATCTTTTCAACTTTCATCTCCACATTGATCCATCCCCGACCCCAGTGCACTTCTTCAAAACGGGAACGGGACGTGGACCGTTCCAAATCCCTTGTGTATCACGGCAAAAATCTCTGATGACTAGGGCGTGGCGACAATATCTCAATGCAACTCTGCGGGGGCTGCAGGGAGAATTTACTCCTGGGGCCTCCGACCCCTGCACGGTTTCTTTCGCTTCCTTTTACCTGTGGGCATGTCTCGCCATGCATGTTGCCGGCGACCTCTGCCACCATGTCTTCAACTCCATGCAACCACTACTGGCACCCGGCATTCATCCCTCGTGACTCTCTTGGCTCAAACCTTCAATGCTACGACTAGCTCTAGGCCTCTAGCCGTGTACCTGCGCTGTTCAGTTGCCATAGCCGTGTGCCTGCACTGCTCATTTGAGGCTCCTGCCCTTCTCCCTACAGCGGCACTGCCACAGTTCCATCGCCCTGTTCAATCACACAATCAACACACCACTCCGGTGTTCCATCTCATTCATCAGGCATGTACTGATGTACCCTGTCCTGCGTTTTATAATGCGACGATTTCTTCTACTGCACAGGAAACCTCATTTGCCGACAGTTTGGGATGGGAACCAAAAGGAAGTGCACGTACTACGTAGTTAGCCAACCTCTAGTACTAGCTGGCTTGCTAGCTCCTGATTGCCGTAGTTAAGCACCGGATAAGGAGCTAGGCCATGCTTTTGGTCGGTCCATTGATGATGCTGAGCAGCTCAGCAATGGCGCCCACTGTAGTGTAGTGTACTACTCGTACCGCGAAAGAGTGACAGAAAGCTCGAGACAAGTCACTCACACTCATCCACGATCGATTAGTTGTACACGGTGGAGACAAGAAACCCACGTGAGCCCAAGCGGCGGCGGGCGAAAAGAAGGCGAAGGATTCCCGTTCGTTCGTAGGAATCACTTTCGTTTCGTCCAGCAGCTTTGTTATATAGAGTGGTACCAACCAACGGTGTCAGATTTACAGCCACATAGCGTAAGAAACGGGATTGGAAATGCCTAATCCTACTGTCCAGATCGAGCTGTGGTACACGTGATTGCAAATAGAACTATCATAGTCCGTGCAGAATGGTGCCCCAGTATTGTATTTGTTGACGGCTGCATCATGCTAGCCATCAGTCAGATGGGCTAGAGAAACATGGTTTAATCCACCTCCTAATTAACCCAGTATTCAACTGCGAATACTGGAGTCCAGCATGTGGTGTAGTAACAGTTAGGCTATGCAATTTGAAATGCTTCACAGGACATGGAAGAGTATACTTGCTAGTAGTACCTTCTACTGAATTCGTACTTACAGTATCTGTCTGGCCTAAACGTTACTAAATAAATCATAATGCCAATTCATCATGTTCTGGAACAAATGCTGACGAGCGCGATATGGATCTGTCAGGCAGGTGATGTTTAATTATGACACCCCACTCGCGGAATTAGAGACCGGCCCCATGAACCACCTAATTCGCAGCAAAACATGATTACTCTGCGGAGGCATCTATATGAGTCTTCTGTCATGTGGCTCAAGACCCTACCATGATCGTGGTGTGGTGATGCGTCCTAGGGGTTAATTTTGGATCACCAATCTGCAAAAGAAAAACACATGGGGCCTGTACGTACCGTACCTGTCCAACCAAAATGCCCTCTGTAAGTTTTCTGAAACAAAAATGCCCTCTGTAAGTTGCAGCAGCCACTTGGTGATATTCAGATAGCAGTAGTATATATATAGAGTTCATAACTCTGCACGTACTACCAAACACGAAATGTTCATTTTTTTTTTGGGGTCTAGAACCCGTGATTATTGAAATTGACTAGACTTAATATTGCTTTTCTTCCTCATAATTATGAGACGGTAAGAAAATAAAATACAGTGCTATTTTATAGAAAGTGTAATTAATCGTTGTTGATTCATGATTAATCTATTTATTAGTCTAGATACTCCCTCCGTTCACTAATACTCTTATAATGCACTCGACCAACCATTTCAGTTTTCTTGATTCAAATGTATCTAGATTTATATTGAACATATACTCACTCATTTTAGTATGTGTAGTCAAAAAGTAGGTCCAATGCGAGTAGAGATTTCTTGCTCCTGAGTTCCACTGATCCCTCTAGTTACAAAAAATAAAAATAAAATCATATTTCTAAGTTTCAAAAAATTCAGTAAAAAATCTTGCGTGTTGTCAATGATATGTCCCACAAATTTGCAAAATTTCGGTTTGAAATTATTTATATTCTGTCCTATACAAAAATGACAAATATGTGAATCTAAATGTACATACTTTCAAATCTCACATATACAAGATTTGTTATTTTTATGTAGCCCAGAATATAAAGTATTTTAAATAAAAAAAATTGCACGTTTATGGGATACATCATTACTAACATGCATGAATTTTTCATAATTTTTTAAACTTTAAATTATGATTTTTAATTTTTTTTAACCAGAGGGAGCAATGGAGGTCGGGAGCAAAAAGTGTTTTCCGGTCCAATGCCTTATACTCATATTTCTATAATCAATTCCGTTACTCATGGTTGACTTGACTAATTAGCCATTGTAATAACTGCACAGACTTAAAAAATCGCTTCATGGTTAGCGACTACTCTACTTTATGCATTGTTTAGCTTGGGAAATGCGAAACCACTCTATGTTTATAGCCATTATTTTCTCTTCAATTACAAGAAGTCAAACCTTGCTGAACGCACGACCTCTGATGTTCAAAATATTTATGCGAGGTTTTCCTCAATCGTAAGTACAAAGTCATATAATTGGATGCCCTATATATGTAGGGATGAATGGATCTGCGTTGTGGCCAGAATGCACCATAATTCAAAATCTCTGATGGTCCACTCGTACGATCTTTCAGGACCCCGAAACAACCTTTTATGTTCACCTTAATAAAGATGCATACTCATGGCATAATAAAGGGGTAGCAAACCATAGTTGGTCAAATCTGGTCTGAATTAAAGTCTGTTCGTGCAGGCCACATGCTACGCTTTGTTGCCATGCTGTCGATACGACTTGAATCTTATGCAAAGCTTTCGCTGCGGATTGCCTCGCTTTAAAATCTTTTTTGCCCCTCTTCCCCTTCCGTATTTAGGATGTTGTAAAAGTGGTGTAAAAGTAGAATATTCCCATGCATGCACGCAGCTCACCAAACCTTGAACTGCTGGGCTGAAAATGCAAAAGAGGGATATATCTTGGAGAGAATTCCTTATTTGACACTATGTTAAACTTGGCTTCCCTATTTGACCCTGAAGAAAATTTCCTTCCCTACATGTCACTTGCCTAAATTTTATTCCCAATATGACACTACCGTCCATTTTAACAACTAACGGTGTTAAATGGCACTTGAAAAGACTTCATTGCCCCTCGTACAACATGTGATAAATGGCCTAAACGAAGTACTCCTAGTTAAAAACGGAGGTGCCTGATTTGGTGTTAGCGAGCGCATCCGTCGGCCGTCGCTGCTCTGTCTCACGACTTCCGCTTCAATCCTCTAAGTTCTAACCCGATGGCTCTCGATCCCCTTTCTCTTCCCTCATCAGTGACCTCGTCGCCTCCCCCGATTCCATGCCTAGCAGCTGCCATCGCTCGTCCTCGTGCGATGCAACATCGCTGCCTCATCGTCCACCTACCTACTGCGGCACCCTGGCGACGAAATTGATGCCCGACGTGGGCGGACAGACCGTGGCGCAAGCAAGCAAGTTGATTGATGTGGTGACGTGCTAGCTAACAAAATCTATTTCGAAAAGGAAAAAGAGCAAAAGCTGATGGATGCGGAGTGGACGTGCGGGCACGCCGGCGTGGCTGCTTGCTTCTAGGCGGCGCGACAGTCGTCGTTCTTGGCAGAATGGTGGCCTTATTCTCCCGCCTCCCGTACCACTGCTGCTGCTTCTCGGCGCCGTGGCCATCGCCGTCCTTGGCACGGTCACCGACACGGATGCGCCGGCGCGAGGAATCTCAACAACGGCGCGCTCGCCGCCCTCAGTTGCGACGAGGACCACAGCGCCTGCAGCCCGGAGGTCGCCGCCAAGGAATAACCCGATTTCTCCATCTGCTTCCCCGCGCCGCCGGGCTCCGCCAAGTCGTCCATGGACGCTCTTCCACCACCCGCTGCCGCTGCAGCCGCACGCTCCCCCTCCTGTCGTTGATTGTTGTCGGAATCGGATGAGAAAGAGTTTAGATCATTCAAGGGGATGGATCTCCACGGTTTGTAGCAGGGGTAATTTGGTACCTAAAAAAAACTAACGGGTCTAACTTTGATCCAGACGGTACAGTGTAACAGAATGTCATATTGGGAACAAAATTTAGGCAAGTGACATGTAGGGAAGAAAATTTTCTTCAGTGTCAAATAAGGAAGCCAACTTTAACATAGTGTCAAATAAGGAATTCTCTCTATATCTTGTGTGTGTGTGTGTGTGCGTGTTTAGTGCACCGGTACTGCTGGGGGGGGGGGGGGATATATGTTGTGTGTGTGCGTGTTTAGTGCACTCCCGTGTTTCAATGCTCCCTGTACATAAAAAAATCAAGAATCATATTTCTATGTTTTAGAAAAATCCGAAAAAATCCTATATGTTATCAACGTTGTATCCCACAAACATGTAAAATCTTGATTTGAAATACTTTATATACCGAGCTACACAAAAATAAAAAATCTTATATATTCTGGAGATTTGAAAGTGCGTACATTTAGATCCATAAATTTTTCATTTTTGTGTACCTCATAACAGAGAGTATTTCAAATCAAGATTTTAAAATTTTGTGGGATACGTCATTGACAACATGCAGGAATTTTCAGATTTTTTTCAAACTTATAAATATGATTTTTAATTTTTAAAAAAGAATCTCGACTCTACTTCGGAATGATTGCCCAAATATAGGTAGATGTGGATCTCTACGTTTCTGGTGCATCTGTGCGTGTTCATGAGCAGTATTACGTCCTACAAAACCATTGGTTTCGTCTGTAAGCAGGCATTTGAGACTACGCAAAAAAAAAGGTATGTGAGATGCATTATCCACCTCAGTCCTCACACTCCAAAACCAGAACTTCCCTCCAATGGTCCCGTACCAAACGACAACGACAGCACCGGACAAACATGTGGCACCGCCAACCAGGTTGCCAGGACAGCCGGCAATTAACATGTGGAGAGGCTGTCACTAAACAGGTCCTGCTAAAAATGGTCTAGAACTGTGCACTGTACAGTATCACTGAATTGGCACCGACATATACTGAGGTATAGCACTATGATTTCACTTGTCGATCAAATTAAAACTTCCTTAGCGGAATTCGGCCGTATTGTTTTTTCTATCCATCTTGTGTGCTCACAATCACCAGTCATCATGGGTTCACGCGTTCGTCCCCTGGTTTGTGATTTGGTGCCTGAAAAGGCTATCAAAGATCCTCTGAATGACTGAAAACCAAAGCAAGAATGAGAGCCGAGAGCAGTAGTTTGGGCCACGGCAGAAATGATGTGTACCACGAGCCTTCAGTCCTTCACAATCATCGGGAGAGAAGAACTGTAATCATGGGCGCATTGATCATCAGGAAGACGGTGGGTTTGGCCGTAAGAGTGTCACCAATAACGGCAACTCTGGTTTGTTTCGGTTTGTAACCATGGGCGCATTGATCGGTGGCTGTCGAGGGGTGGCCCTGCTGTGTATTGATCCAGTGAATCATCACTCGAATAGGCTAGCAATTGGGAATGTCGAAAGGTGGAAATGCTTTTTGCATTGGATCCCCTAGATTACCATACTATTGAAGATTCTTCAACAACCACCTTTATGAAGATCTACGCGCATAGTGAAATTTGCAGCTGGATCTTATTTACTCAGGAGAAAGTGAGTGGAGTATTTTTCAGGAGAGAGTGAGTAGATTCTTTTTAGTGTTTGAATGACCTCGTGGATTATATTGAAGCCCGACGGTTGAATTGAAGGACCCAACAGAATGACCAAACGTAGCTTTAGAAGTTGCGAAAGTTCGAGCCCATCAGTCAGTTCAGGCAGAAGAATAGCAGGCCTGATAGCAGCCCAGATATGGTGGACGCATCACTCAGCAGTGGAATCCTTTTAGAAGTAAATCCTACTCCGTATTTGACGCTCATAACGTCTAATAGCGAACCAACGCCTGTAGGATCCTATTGGGCTGGCCCTTGTAGCGGCTTTTTCTTTTTTTCGTTGTGTTTTATTTTGGTTTCGTTTTTCTTTTCGGATTTACTTTTCCCGCTTCGTTATCTTTTCTGTTTTACATTTCCTGCTTCGTTTTATTTTTAAATTTTATTTAATTTAATTTTATTCTATTCCTATTTTTGTTTTTAGTTTTGTTCATTGTTTTCCTGTTTCCTTTCTATTTCTAAAAAGCATATTTTTTTAATTGTGTGATACGTGAACATCTTTTGACCCGTTAAGCAACTATTTTAACTAAAAAATATTTTCGCATGAACATTTTTTCGAACTATTAGAACAATTTTTTTTAAATGTGCATTTTTTAGAAACGTCATGAACATTTTTTAAACTCTATAAACATTTTATCTGTCATTTATAAAGTATTTTTTGTAAAATATGAATATTATAAAAAGGAACAAAATAAAAATCAAAACAAAGAAAAATAATGATTAAAATAAATAGTGAAACCAAAAAGGAATAAAATTGAAAGAGAAGAGAAAGGCAAAAAAACATCGAATAAAACATGAAAGCAAAAACTTACTGGTTGGCCGAGCCACCCGCTAGTGTGTCAGCCCTGTTTAACGTTAAGAAAGTCAAATTCAAATATGGGCGCCCTCCTTTAGATTACAAAAAAGACAGCAAGCCATAATTTAAAGTCCATCTTCCAGCGGCGGGCTAACAAATAAAAAAATACACCAAATACTTGTGATTTTACGCAAGGACCCCCAAAACGTTAAGAACTGTCATCGGGTCCTTCTACTCCGGAGCAACACAAATAGCTCCACGGTCAGACCAATGATGTTGCCGTCATGGACGATCCACTTTGGGGCAGCGTTGTTGAGCCACATCCAGACGGAGCCTATTCATACACTTAAACCCACTGATGAGATATTTGTTAGACCAAATGTGTTAGATATCTCTACCATAAATATGGATACACTATATGGTTTTTACCATTTATCAGAAATTAATTGATAAAAAAATGCTACAAAATATAATTTTAAACTAGATAATGCAAATGTAATTATTAACTATATGCATTTCAACTATATAAGAAAAGTGCTACAACCTAATATTTAACTATTTTATGTGTTTAACCATGTTAAATAACAAATACAAATTATACTTATTAAGACTGTCACATACTAAAAATAAGTATAAAATTTAATATAAATATTCGCTCGGATCCAAATTGACCATATGCAATGGCCATGAACATGTAAAAGACTACTAAAATGATATGAATAGTGTGTTCGTGCATTGGAAGATAGTAAAACGACCGGTTGACCTATGGAACATTGCACGGGTGATAGTTTCATCAGGAATGTTGAGCTGCCAACCTTGCACCTCCTCATTAGTCCAAGTAGGTGTCTGAGCTCGGGTTTCGTCGTCGTGTGCTGAGATTGGTGGACACTGATGGCACTATCGGCATGTCGACTATGTTGTCAAGCGTCCGGACGTTCTCCCCATCCAAGTTATGCGTGTACCTTCTTGTGATGTCCTTTTTGATTTTCACGAGGCCGTCAGTAGTCACCACCAAATTAGTTATGGAAAGTGTCTCAAAGCATAGAGCGCGTCCAACTCCCGGAACACCATGTGGGTAATTTGAAGACCGGGCGCTGCTTGCAGCTCCTTTCTTCTATAAAAGTAAGCCCTGGGTGCTAGTGCCCTTGGGTCTCGTTTTTTTTTTTGGGGGTAATTTGAAGACAATCTCATTGGCAACATCAATCAACATGCCTGGAACTACAAGCATAGTTGGACCTTCTCCTGTGGTGGCTCCACTATCACCAATCAGCCGCAATATTTCTCATATACCCTGCCAACTTAGTGGCTCCCACCCCGGCAAGGCGAACACAGGAACACCTCCTCGCTGACGAGTTTGCTTTCACTGAGTTGCCTTATGGCTTCTTCCTTTTCACATCCCGCACATGGCATGTAAGTTGCATTAGAACTGGGGTGTGCATTGGAACGACAAATCATGTTTACTAAGGACAAATTACTGACTTGCCCTTATTGCTTCTTCCCTTTCACATTCCAAACATGAATTGCTCAAGGCGAAAGGGAAAGAAGGAAGAGGCGAACTTGTGGTTTTTTTCATCGTCTGCTAACGGCGGCTTGGTTGGGTGGATGGTGGTGGTGGGAGGTGGCGGCGATGGATTGGTTGGGGCGGGTCAGGTCGGTGAGGATTCGTCCGATTTAATTAAAGCCAACAATTGACTTTGCGGGAGTTGTTTCTAGATTACTGGCTAACCGCGTTCGGCGTTTTTCCGCCGCCTATTCATTTGGTAAGTTTCTATGGTAAAATCTGTTCTCTTTCAAGATATAAATAGTGCTTGATATATTATAACTTGAGCCCATTGCTGTAACTAACTTTAGCGAGATGCCGACAATTCTTGAAACAAACCTTGTTTACCATGGCTTCATCATCAATCACACACTCACTCACACTTGAGGAGGATGGTTGTCAGGCTGTGAATGTGAATGTTTTGGATAAATCTGTGAATGTGAACCTTTTGGATATCGTTACACACACGCTGCAATCCCTACCATCCGTGCAAATTGGAGTTATTTGACTAAAGTATGATTTTTAACACATAACAACCTGTTTATGAACACAAGTTTACAAAGTTTTTTATACACGGTCAGTTTGGATAAGAACAATAAAAGAGCCCTAACTAAAATGCATTGGCAATTAGCCAACATAAATGAGATACATAAGGTTGCAATTAAAATAAATTTTAGCAACATAAGACATAAACATGGGTTACTGACAAGACTAATAGTGTGCATAAGGATACGCCAAGAATGTAGAAAAAATTGTAGGTCTATCTGGCTTGGGCAGATGTTGATGAGTTGTTCATAGTTAGTTCTGAAATTTATCCATTCGATGGTTTTGTATCAAATCTGTCTTTGTATCGTAATACACGCAACTTGTGAGTTCTTGAAAAAAAATAGTTCAGAATTACAGTGTTATTCTTGGGATCTATAGTGGTGGCGCATTGATATTTATTGACGATTAGATTCTATGTCAACAACAATATCTCCCAACTTTCTGGTTTCTAATTTTTTTAATCTTGAAGATTTTTGAAAGAGTGAAGCTAGTCAATGTTGGTGGAAATGGCAAGTACATCATGCTTTGTTGTTGTAAGTAAGACCGACATCTACGAGGCAGCATCTGGATCCGCACACAAGTATGTGGCTTGCACGCCATTTCCTCTTTGTCCAATTTATTTAGCTATAGCTAGAGTATTTCCTTAGCACAATATGAATCATTTTGCTTGTGATGTAATGTAGTAAAATGTCTCTCAGATTAAAAAAATGTAAATAGCTAATGGATGAACATAATTCATGTTGGATCACGCTCTTACGTTTTATCTCCTACATATAAGAGAAATCAATTATGGAATTTTGTAAATTATTTTTATAGTAAAAACTTTGTTTTAGGTTGTGTCGTTGCCTCTTTATGTCCATGGTTTCCGCTCCTCCTATATTATTGATGAAATTTCGTACTTCATAAGTTCATGATTCCCAACAGATTTAAGAATTCCTATGTAGTAGAGAGAGGCGAAAAGACCTTATCCCTGCTACAATAGAGAGAGGCGAAAAGAAAGGCGACTCAGTTTTCGCCGGCGAATCCGCCGCTTCCCTCCGTCTCCGGCGTCGCGACGCGGAGGGAAGCTCTGGATCTCATCCGTGCGAGTAGGTTAGGACTAGTTTATTTAGTTTTTGGTTGCTTCGCCGGCGGCATCGGGTCGGAGACGATGGCGGCGGTGATGAAGAATAAATCCTCCCCCTCCTTTCTCTGGTCCGGCGACGTCCTCGTCGGGGAGGTTGTGGAGTTCTGTTCCTCCGTGCAGGTGGTTGGCAAGACGACGACGTCGACCGCGTGTGGTGGAGTTCCCGACCTTGAGCCGGTCGTCTCCACATCGTCATCTTCCCCAGTGGCGGTGAAGGGCTCGTGAGGTTGGGAGACGACCTCCAGGGACTTAGGTGTCATTTAATTTTCTTCGAGGTTGTTTCTGTAAGAGTTGTTAGACTGGTAGGCTTCTGGTGCCTTCCTGTTGTGTTCATGTCATGTACTCAAGTTTGTTATGGATGAAACAACATAGTCGCTTGTTCTAAAAAAAAAAAAATCCTATGTAGTATCATTACTTGATGGGTTTGTTTATCGAAAACGACCTGGTCTGGGAAGCCATCTGTCCGCTCTGTTTGTTGGCACAAACTGCAGTAGCAGCTGCGGATCCATGCTCAGACCAGACGACCTGACGCACTGCACTGCAGGCTACAGCTTTTCGATCGAGCATAAAACCAACCTGGCGACACGGGACAAGATGAACAGAGGCGACGAGAACCCTGGCTTGCTGCAGCAACGTGCAAATAAAACGGGAGCACCGTGTCGGGAACCAAGCAGACACCAACACTGCGCGCTCCCGTTTCATATTTCTCCATTGCCAGCCCAGAGCATCTATCTATCCATCTATCCTCAGCTGCGTTCTGCTTTAAACAAAGAAGAAACGGAAACCGTCTTCCTCCCGCATGTGGCTGTTCGATCAGCTGTACAAGTACAATGTCAGGGAGGATTAATGGCGAGCCTTGCTGGTCATGTAACGTGCGAGCGCGACCGGTGCTGGCTAGCTTCGTGCGAAACCGCGTCGAGCTGGTCCGTCGCAGCTGCGACCGACGGCGACGGGGCTCCGACGACGACGACGACCCCGGTTAGCTCGGCACCCGCGATGCCGGCCGGCGCCATGGTTCGCGTGATACTGAAACCTTCAAACAAACTTGCAACAACGTCGTGCCGGCGTGAAGGATGTGCTGTCTCACGCAGATCGATCATGTGTCTCCGGCCGGCCCTAGCCAGGAAAGAAACGGCATATCTGACGGTGCTATTGTTTTTGCCGAGAAGAGCGGTTCTAGGTTACCACATGACGCTCTCACATGATATTTCTGACGGCATGGGTGAAGAGTGTTTCTGAATTTAGGGGCGGGAAAGCGAGGCGGGTCATCCGCACCGACTCATCACCCAACGCATTATGCGTGCTCAAGTGCAGCACCGTACGTGGATCGGAGCTGGCGATTCGAAGCCGGCGGTGCCCGCTACCTGCACAGCAAAGACGCCCAGCTAGACGAGCCACCGGTTGGTTATTGGGCATGTCCCCGGCAACGGGCACGAGCTGGACCCGACAGCACGTGACTTTCCCACGCGACTTCAGTTTGAGAGGGCTACGTCCTCGAACCGTAACTGTGATGATTATAAGCCAATGGTGACGGTAACGTGTTGGCAACACGAAAGGTACTGTTGGTTAAGCAGTTTCTGTTACTGCAAATATTACCGTCTCGCTTTCCTCTGAAAGGAAATATGCTACTACTGCAGAGCGATGCACGATCATAAAGTTCATGGCGTTTCAGGTACCGGCGATCGATCAAACTGGATCTCGAGGTTCAGTTCACCTACCTAGCTGACGACTTTGGGGTCAGAAAAGACGAGCTTTTTGTTGGGCTCAGGCTGGAGACCTGGACTCAGGTGCAGGCATCCACATACTCAATTTGCATCCACATAATCCAATTTTCTAACGCTTTTTTTCGATCAAGACAAAAGCTTCAACGCTCGCCGGCCTGAATCTGGGCGGTGGATTTGATCCAAGAGCTCCCCAGGCTAGCATATTCTGTTTTCGATCACAAAAGCCAAATTTCCGCTCAATCTAGCAAGTTCTCCGGGCAATGTAGATGACATGGATTTTTGTCAAGGAATGTGCGGCATCTGAATTCCAGGGGTTCCTGACAAGAACCGGGCCAAAAAGAATGGAGATTTCCCAATTTGCAAATCCAGGTGGTTGCTGTCAAGAACACGGCCAAAACAATGAAGATTTTGCAATTTGTAACGCCATGTTCCAAATCTTTCGAAAGACGCAGGTGAACGCACGCACAAGCTGCATCTCGATCGGGGATAATATACTAGTACTTACTTGTACTACTATATACAAACTGAATTATGTCCAAACATGAAAGCTAACGCAAAATGTTCCTCAAATTTCGACTGGAGCTGCTCGGTGGGCATCAGAATGTCGGGCTGAGGATGTTGAGCAAGGAGACCCTCGTGTTGACCAGAGCCCGGAACACCTTCTCGCCGCTGCAGTCGACGCTGGCGATGCACCGTTCGAGGTTGTCGTGGAGCTCGAGCGCGGCCTTCCGCGCCCTCTCCTCCGGCTTCATCACGCGGGCCTCGGGCCGGAGCTGCGCCGTGGACGAGGTCGACGCGTTGTCGTCCTCGTTGGCGCGGCGACTCTGCTTGCCGGCCGACCGGCGCTTCGCCCGCGACATCCAGCGCACGAGGTCGGCCACCCACCACACGCGCTGGTGGCTATTTCTGGTGGCGGCGAATCTGGAGGGCGCGGTGATCGTGGTCCAGCAGGGCGTGGAGGCGACGTCGACGCGGGCGGCGGCGGCGGCGTTGGAGAGGGAGGCGACGCCGGAGAAGACGGCGGCGGACGCGGATGCCACGGCGACGGTGGAGTCGGCGACGGCCGCGACGAGGGCGGCGGTCTCGGGGCTGAGGTCCTCGGGAGCGCCGTGAGCGGCTTGCTGGCCACGGCTCGGGCGGCGGCGGCGAGGCGGGGGAGGTCGCGGGCGGCGGCGCGGCGCTGGGCGCGCGCGGCGGACGCGAGACGAGCCGGGTCATTCGCGCGACGGATAGCGGCGCGCGTCTCGGCCTGGAGGGCGGCGAGGGAGACGAGGGACTCGCGGAAGCTGCCGTGCGCGTCGGCGAGGCGGAGGAAGTCGTCGAGGAGGCGGTCGGCGAGCGGGGAGGTGGCCAGGCGGCGGAGGGGCTCCTGCGCCTGCGGGTGGTGGAGGAGGTCGGAGAGGGAGGTGAGCACGCGCACCACCTGCGAGGCGGCCGCGGAGAGGGTAGACGCGGATGGCGGCGTCGCGCTGCTACCGTCGGAGGAGTGGCTGGCGGTGAGGATGAGGCGGAGCGCGGCGACGTCGTCGTCGAGCTGGAAGACGAGCGGGTGGAAGCGGCAGGGGAGGCTGGCGGAGCGGACGCGGTAGGCGGCGGCCAGCTTGCCGTTGGCGGTGGCCGCCGCCCTCGGGGTCGGGAAGGAGATGGTGCGGCGGTACCCGGCCATCGTGCTCTGTTGGCCCGAGTGAGCGGTGTGCGTTTTTGCGGTGGTGGCGGAACGGGGACGGGTTTAAAAAGCTGGGCGTTGGGGCCTACGAGTAGCAGAGGATCGCGCAAGGAAAGCGTGCGTGACTACTACTAGAGTACTAGGGCTGGTGGTTTGCCAAGGCCACCGTGGTCGCGTGTCTTATATACAGGTCACATTGACTGCTTCCCGTGCGTTGCAGCGGCAGGCAGTCACGGCGCGCACATCGCCGTTATGCTCAACGTGTTTTACTTTTGGAGCGGAGTCGGTGTGGTGGATCTGGTTTCTTGGGAGACGCGCGCATATTCCGTGATCGGCGGAGTGGCAGGCATTTCGCCACGGAGGATGGATGGCATGGCTCTGTTGGCTCGTCCGTTTGTGGGCGTCATCGAGCTGCAGCCCCACCCGATTCCGTTTGTGCTGCGGTAAAGCCTTGGCCGGTGTCCCGAGGGCGTGAGGTATATATAACTGCCGGTGCGTCGTGTCCGTGTGTCTTCTATACAAGTGAGATATCTCAAATTTATCACTAATTTGAAAATGAATCAATTTCACCTCTTTTGTTTACCCATGGTGATTTATTTGTCAACATATTTGCCCTCCCCCTTTTCAAGTCGATAGTCGCCGACTCCATCTAGCAAATAAAAGAAAACTATCAACATGTGCAATGAGTGAAGGACACGATTGCATTTCGCACTTGAGCATAGCCCCTGACAAACTTGTTTAGTGGAGTTTTGGACGCATGACCATGTAGGGCGGAGATTGCTCGCGCGCGTGATGCTGGATTTTTGCCCAAATCAAAAGCATTTTCTTTCATAAACGAAATCCATGCTTGTGGCCAACAAGTATTGCACAACAACCCATACTCATGTACGGACTATAAAATTTGTCTCCGTGCCTTTGGATCCGACATTGAACCAATAACTATCACAGTTAATCTACCGTCTTAAAATTTTGATCCTACAACGGTAAATGAGATGCGGAGGGACAAACCCCCGGATGACCAAACACTTGGCCGGCTCCGACGCCGGAGTTGTCCGGCTCTCATTTGCATTTACCTTGGGAAGGCGCAGGCGCTGATCTCCGGTCCTCCAGCGAGCTCCTAGTCGTCCGACGCGGGGCTAGAAACTTTCTCCACGACAAGGGCATTCCAGTAGAGGTTGGCTTTGGACCAAAATTCGCTGCCGGTGCCGGCCATGGTTGAGTGGGGGTGGGGGAAAGGAAGGGGAGGAAAGTGGAGTGCAGTAGAGCAGTGCAGATCGGTCGACAATGAGGTAGATCGAGTTTGGTATGGGGTGGGGTTTATGTGGGGTCGCACTGGGATATCTTGGTCGTGTGGCAGGCGTGTCCGAGCAGCCTCATTTCCACCCTGCATATGGTCCGAATATGAGAGGTTCCATATAGACTGAACATTGGGCTAAATACCATAGGTCTAGTTGGACGTGTTTTCTATTCGGAACGTGTATGTCCTGGCTGGTATTGCATCCGTATAGCCTCAGGCATGACAACTTGTGCCGTACGTAGTACTTTATCATGTTGAGAAAGAAAGCTGCTTGTAGTTTCATTTGGGCACCGACTATGCTTTTCCGCAGCCGGTCTGGTCGGGTCATGCTCGATCGGCCTCTCCACATCACAACTCACAGACACCATCAGCGGAAGAAAGGGGATGGCGTCTCCCGCACGGAAGCGCGTTGGCGCGACCTCGCTTGCGGGCCATGGCGGATCCTTGGGAGGGCCGCACGGCGATCCCCCTCGGCTTCGCGCTATTCCCGCCTCCTTTCCCTCGCTCTCGGGTAGTGCGTTGGCGGCCCGGGACTCGGGGGTGGCGAAATCGCTTTCGCTTTCGTTTCCGTTTCCGCTGCCCCCCGTTTCCGATCCCCTCCCTCCTCCTCTACCGCCGTTCAAGCTCATCGGCGCGGAGGCCGGTGTGCGGGCTGCGGGGATGAATTTGGGATCGGGCTTCGAATCCAAGTCTGGGGTTGGGGATTTGGGGTGCTCGAAGGTGCAGAGTGTTGGGGAAACTTCGGCGAAGGTTGATGGCTTGCAGTATCTCAGGGAGTTGGTGCGCGGTGATGGTTCGGCAAGCTCGGCGACGGTGCTCAAGCGGTGGCGAGCGTCCTTTTCTGCGTTGTTGCTTGTGGCTCATCCGCGACTCCATGAGGGTGAGATTTCTCTGATGCAGGGTGGCCGAGTGATCCTTAGGGATTCGAGTGCGATTGCTGTGGATGCACGGCTTTTGCAGGAAGGATTGTGTGTAGGAATTGGTGATGAGATTTTGTTCCCTTGTTTCCGGGCAGTAGTTGGGGCACCCTTGATTTCTTCGTCTCGGGAGGTAGCTCCGGAGAGGAAGAAGATTAAGAAGGCCGATGAGGACTTTGATAATGAGGTTGCTGAGGAGTTTCGGAGGGTGAAAAAGGAAGTTTCGTCTTCTCAGGGAATTTTTTTTGCTCCGAGCGGGGAGGTCTCTGCTGCTGAGAGGAGAAAAGCGATTGAGAAGAATGCTTGTATCCAAATTAAGGATTCGCATGGGAAGCCTAATTTGGGACAATTTGTTGCGGCGACTATGGCTCGGAGGGCTGTGGTTCTTCCACCTACGGCACGGTTTGTTCAGCGTCTGCGGCGAGATTCCTTTGGATGTGAGGACGCGAAGGACGCAGGTCCTTCGGGTGCCTCTTCACAGCTCAAGTCTCAGGTGATCGCCGGAGCACCGGAGGAACAGGAAAAAACTTCTGTACCGATGGTTGGTATTGAGGATTTGAAATCTTCCCAGGGTATGGCTAGGGTGGGCCAACAACGGAGGACTGGTGTGGGCTCTGGAATAGTCTCGGTGGGGTTGAGTGGGATGGTGTGGCCCAGCCCATTAAGGAATGGGTGGCCAGATCGGGAGAAAAAGGTGCCTGTATTTGGATAAGGAGATCAGAGTCGATTTCGGCTGAAACATTAGGGTTCTTAGCCTCAAGAGAGGAGGTGAGGAGATTTGGGGGCGGAGCTCGTAGGATAACTCGTTCTTCAGCGCGCCTGGTTGACGGAAGGTCGTTCGCGGCAGTGGTTGCGGAGATGTATCGACAAAATCCGCAGGGAGGAGGTGGGGATCGCGGAGGGCG
Source organism: Poa pratensis (assembly GCA_947311845.1). NCBI lineage: Eukaryota > Viridiplantae > Streptophyta > Magnoliopsida > Poales > Poaceae > Poa > Poa pratensis. The sequence goes on from CAMZMU010000050.1 coordinate 24,927,297, forward strand.
ATTTCCACCGAAGAGGCCGGGGAATTTTGCAGTTGGGAGAGATGGAGAGGGTTATGGTGGATCAGGAGGGAAGCGTTCGGATGGATATGAGCATAGAAACAAGCGGCCGGTTGATGAGCGTGTCTGGAATGGAGCGAGAGGCAATTTCCCTGTGTATCGTTGTGGGGCGATTGGGCGTCAGGTTCCACCGCGTGCGGCAGGGGGTCCTCCTAAGCCAGCCAATTACCCCACTGAGGAGGAGATTCAGGAGGAATTGAGGCTTAGGGAGAGGCTTCAGAAATCAGCTGACAAACCAGGCAGCAGTGCGGTCAATCCTGAAGGTGCTTGTGCTGGGGATGGGCAGCAGCTTAGCAAGAAGAAGAGCGTGCTGTACTGTCATAAGTGTACAAAAAATGGTCACCTACAGAAGGACTGCACTGCTTTACCGACTTGCTATGTTTGCAAGCAAGAAGGCCATGTGTCCACACAGTGTGTTGAGAAGAAAGCAAGACCCGAACTGAGAATCTGTGGTGGAGGAGCTGGGGACAAGATGTTCTATAGTCTGCGGATCGAGGTTCCAGAAGAGGTTGCTACTCCAAAAACTGTGGCGGGTGTCTTGACTATACTTTCTGGAGTGTGTGATGGTGAAGTGGTGGTCAGGGAGTTGGATCTTCTCTATGAGATCGACTGGAATTGGAGGCTAAAACCACTAGGGCAGAATGAGTTCTTAGTTGAATTTCCAGACGCAGCGAGTCACAGATATGTCACTAAATTTGTGAATGGATTCACTTTTATCTCGGATGAGTCAGTCAACGCAAAAGTGGTGGATGCTTCATGTGAGTTCGAGGCCTTTGGGATGCTGGATGAAACTTGGGCTCGTCTGTATGGGTTGCCGGACTGGGCACGCACTGAAGAGGCAGTTTGGGCGCTCTGTTTTCAGCCAGGGAGCCTAGACAAGTGGATATCAGTTCCCTGCCTGGGTCTCTCCCAGTTCGTGCAAAAATTGCGTGCAAGAATAAATCCCAGGTGGATGGGTTCTACAATGCCTATATTAATGGAGGGGATTTCGGCTGGAGTGGGAGGTGGAAGTCAGTGCAGCTTCGTCGACTTCTAGGGTTTCCAAAGGCAAGAAGGATTCTGGGGACGATGGCAAAGACCAAGAGGAGGACAGCAACAAAAGGAGACAGTTTGACATGAAAGAAAAAGATGCCAAGGACAAGAGGAAGGAAGGTGCAGAATTAGGTTCATCTGGTAGCTATCAGCCTACGCAGGGTAGTGCAGATGCAGCAAAGGGTCGTAAGAAGTGGGATGAGGTGGCCTCGAAGGTGGAAAATCTCAATCTGGACATCAAATTTTTAACGTATAGAGGTGAAGAGGTTTCTGATGACAATAGTAAGAGTGAGGTCAACTGTACTCCAGCAGATGAAAAGGTGGATATTCCAGAAGATTTCTCAGATGAAGATGGCTCTCCGATGAATCAATCGCAGAAGGAGAAGCAAGAGTGTGAGGACAATACTTGGACTCTTGTTTCTCACCACTCTAAGAAGAAAAATGCCAATGAAATCAAGGCTCCGGTTCAGGCTCTGAGGCAGAGTGTCAGGTTGATGAAGAACAAAGATGGTCTCCCAGTTCAAACTAGGGCGGAGCAACGTGCGGTGAAGAAGAATGATATTGCAGGTACGCTCAACCCCTTTCACGTTTTTCATTCCTGTCCGAATCATGTTTTAGAGGAAATTGCTGCTGATAGTGGGGTGCTTTTGGGGGAATCAGAGAGAGAAATTAATCAACAAATTAATATTTTTAAAACAAAAGAGTTGGCTGAGGCGGTTTTAGCTGCGGCTAGAGTTAGGTTGCAACATGAGAAGGCTGCAACGGCTGGTGCTGCTAAACTAGCAGAGGAGCAGTCCTCTGTTGGTGTGCAGCAGGACAAGCCTGGTCTGTTTGAAGAGAGGGTGGAGAAGAGAGTGGAAATACCAAACGTTGTTGGGAATAAGGAGGATGAGGTGCAGGGAATAGGGAATAATAAGGAGCTGTCCATTGTTATTCCTGATAATAACCAAAATAATGATAAGCAAGATTTTGGAGTCCCCTGTCTCCTTTGCAAGATATGGAGAAGGAACTTGATCTGGAATTTAACCTAGGTGTGCAGACTCCTAGAGGTAAATTGAAGAACAAGTTGGGCAGTGGGGGGAACAACTCCAAAAGCAGGAGTGGAAGAAAAAAAGGGAGGGGTCAAGGGAGGAAGAGGAAAAAGTAATGTCGATCCTTTTTTATAATGCTAGGGGGTGGGAGCTGTTGGTAGGCAACAGCAGATTTTCGATTTTGTGTGCAAAGAGAGGGTGTTTTTCATTTGTCTGCAGGAAACCATTAAAGTGAAAATGTCTAAAAAGGTGTTGAACTCGATTGGGGGTCCTTTTCCTTATGATTGGAACATAAAGCCGGCGGTTGGACATTCTGGTGGTTTGTTGTTGGGAGTTAGAACAGATATTTTTGATGTGCTTCGACAGGATCAGGGGGATTTTTTTGTTAGTACTTTGGTTAGAGATAAGAAATTAAATAAGTGCTGGGAGATTTTCAATATTTATGGTCCTGTAAAAATGGATCGTAAGGATCTGTTCTTTGCAGAGATTACAGATAAAATTTTGGGTTTGCCTCACCCAGTGATTGTGGGGGGGGGGGGGGGGGGACTTTAACTTGATTAGGTTTGAGGAGGAAAAGTCTTGTGGGGTGCTGCATAAAACTCTGATGTATAAATTTAATTGTATGATCAATCTCCTGTGTTTACGAGAAATGCGCCGGAATGGTGGCAAATACACTTGGACCAATAAACAATGTTGTCCGACATTGGAGGTGTTGGATAGAGTCCTTATGTCTAGTTCTTGGGAGGCTCTGTACCCACTATCTTCTGCAGTTTCTAAAACAAGAGTGGGTTCAGACCACTCTCCTATTTTTGTGGACTTGGGCCTGGGAAAGTCTTTCTCTGTGAGGCCTTTTAGATTGGAGCCATCCTGGTTTTTGATCCCGAACTTTAAAGCTGCGGTGCTTGAAAAATGGCCTGTTCGGCAGGGGGAGAGAGTGCTTGATTTCTGGAAGATTCAGCAGCAGTTTCTCAGGAAGTTCATGAAAGGGTGGACGGCAAATATCAGAGGGGAGACTAGACGGGCTAAAGATAAATTGTTGGAAGAGTTGAGTGATCTAGATGACGAGGGTGATCTAGGTCAACTCTCGGTGGAAGGTTGGAAGCATAGGTATGAGATTGAGGCTAGTCTTTCTGGTATTTATGCTCAGGAAGAGGTTTATTGGCAAAGAAGGGGTGGAAAGCGTTGGCTGCTCCAGGGGGATAATAACACTGCCTTTTTTCATTCGGTAGCGAATGGAAGGAGACGTAAGTCGGAAATTCTGTCTCTGGAAGATGAGGGAATTTTGATCGAGGACAAAGAACTGCTGAAAAACATATCACCGAGTTTTACAAAAAATTGTTTGGTAAAGAACCAGAGCCTATGATACGTCTCCAACGTATCCATAATTTCTGCTGTTCCATGCTTATATTATACCAGTTGCTACATGTTTTATATACACTTCGTATCACTTTTATGCATTTTCTGGGACTAACCTATTAACAAGATGCCACAGTGCCAGTTCCCTGTTTTCTGCTGTTTTTGGTTTCAGAAAGTTACTTCTGGAAATATTCTCGGAATTGCACGAAATAAAAGGCCAGGTCCCTATTTTTCCAGCACGTACACGGAGTCCGAAGGAGAGACGAAGACTCGCCACGAGGTGGCCAAACCACACCTAGGCGCGGCTGGGCCCACAGCCGCGCCTGCAGGTGGTTTGGGCCCCTCGGGGGTCCGCCGACATCGCCCCTTCGCCTATTTATTCCCCGAGACGCGAAAACCCTAAAACACCGAGCCATTCATCCAGAACATATTCTCTGCCGCCGCCGTCGTCAACCCTAACTCGGGGGTTTCTGAAGCTCTTCCCGGCACCCTGCCGGAGAGGGGAATCATCACCGGAGGGCTCTACATCGCCATGCCCGCCTCCGGAGTGATGCGTGAGTAGTTCATCCTTGGACTATGGGTCCATAGCAGTAGCTAGATGGTTGTCTTCTCCACTTGTGCCATCATGTTTAGATCTTGTGAGCTGCCTATCATGATCAAGATCATCTTATTGTAATGCTACATGTTGTGTTTGCTGGGATCTGACTTATATTGATACCTATGTGGAGCTGAATATTATATTATCATGTCAATGTCATTTGTGATCTTGCATGCTCTCCGTTACTTGTTGAAGCCTTGGCCACGTGAATATTGTAACTCCAAGAGGGGATATTTATGCATGATAGTTGGGTTCAACCTCTATTTAACCTGGGATAGTGACAGCAAGTTCTAAGGTTGTAGATGTGTTGTTGCCACTAGGGGTAAAACAGCAATGCTTTATTCAAGGATGAATGTATTGTTTACATTACGCACATTACTTAATGCAATTGTCTGTTGCTTGCAACTTAATACTGGAAGGGGTACGGATGTTAACCGGAAAGTGGACTATTTAGGCATAGATGCATGCTGGATAGCGGTCTATGTACTTTGTCGTAATGCCCAAATGAATCTCATAGTAGACACCACAGCTCACACATGCATGTTATATGCACTTATCAATTGTCAATTGCCCAGCTGTAATTTGTTTACCCAGCATGTTAGTTATCTTATTGGAGAGACACCACTAGTGAACTGTGGACCCCGGTCCATTCTTTTACATCTGAAATACAATCTACTGCAATCATTGTTCTCTACTGTTTTATGCAAACAAACATCATTTTCCATTCGATACGTTTAACCCTTTGTTTTCAGCAAGCCGGTGAGATTGACAACCTCACTGTTAAGTTGGGGCAAAGTAATTTGGTTGTGTTGTGCAGGTTCCACGTTGGCACCGGAATCCCTGGTGTTGCGCCGCACTACACTCCTCCACCAACACCTTCGAAGCAAACCTCGTTTTCCTACTGGTCCGATTAAACCTTGGTTTCATACTGAGGGAAAACTTACTGCTGCACTCATCATACCTTCCTCTTGGGGTTCCCAACTGACGTGTGACGTACAAGCATTGTTTCTGGCACTATTAACCTAGAGCCACCAGCCTACTGTGAGAATTAATGCTGAGGTTTGGAGAATGTTTGGTAAAATTGATGCAAGTGATAATGAGACTCTCATTAGACCCTTCTCGATGGAGGAGGTCTCTAGTGCAGTCAAGGATATGAAAACTAATACTGCTCCTGGGCCTGATGGCTTTCCAGTGATCTTTTACAAAGAGTTTTGGGATAAGCTGGGACACCTTGTGAAGGAAATGCTTGATGAGATGTTCGAGGGCAGGCTTGATTTGGGGAGATTGAACTATGGAGTGATTACGTTGATTCCGAAAGTTAAAAATGCAAATGTCATTCGTCAGTTCCGCCCCATTTGCCTCTTGAATGTTATTTTCAAAACTATCACGAAGGTGCTGACAAACCGGTTGACAGTGGTTGCGGATAAGATCATTCACCCTTCGCAAACGGCTTTTGTCCCAGGTAGAAATATCCTGGAAGGGGTTGTGGTTTTGCACGAGGTGATCCATGAAATAAAAAAGTCTAATTCGAGGGGTATTGTCCTCAAATTAGACTTCGAAAAGGCATATGACAAAATTCATTGGAGCTTTGTGCGAGATGTGTTGAGAAAGAAAGGTTTTGCTGAAAAATGGATACAGTGGATTGTGCTTGCGGTGGAATCTGGGAAGGTGTGTATTAATATTAATGGTGAATATGGGGATTACTTCAGAACTTTTAAAGGTTTACGGCAGGGTGACTCCTTATCACCTTTGTTGTTTGATGCGGTGGCAGATGCTCTAGGAGCAATGATCGAGGCTGCTAAAGAAGCTGGTCACCTGAGAGGTTTGGTGCCCCATTTGGTGGAAGGTGGGGTCACACATTTACAATACGCTGATGACACTTTGCTCTTTTTGAATTATGATGAGAACTCGATTGTTACGATGAAGTTTCTGCTATTCTGCTATGAGGCAATGTCTGGTCTGAAAATAAATTTCCAGAAAAGTGAAATTTCTGTTTTTGGTGTTGGTCCGGAGGAGCAGGAACGTGTGGCAAATATGTTTAATTGTGAAATTGGGGATTTCCCTATGAAGTATTTAGGCATTCCAGTCTCCTACAAAAAGTTGTTGTCTTCTGACTTTGAGTTCTGGCCTACTAAGATTCAAAAGCGTCTTGGCACTTGGCAGCCCGCCTCTTCAGGGGGAGTCGGTGCTGATTGACTCGTGCCTTGATAATACTCCTAATCATATTCTGGGCTTTTATTGGTTGCCGGAGGGGATCCATTACAAAGCTGATATGGTTAGAGCAAATTTTTTCTGGGAAGGAAATGGTAACCAGAGGAAGTATCACATGGTGCGTTGGGCTAATTTATGTCGCCCCAAACACATGGGTGGTCTGGGGTTTGTTGATACTAGGGCCAGGAACACGGCGTTCTTGGCAAAATGGATAGTAAAACTTGAGAGAGGAGACAATGATTTGAGCTGTCAAATTCTTAGGAAGAGGTACCTTGGTGAGGGTAGTTTTTTCCAGTCTGATAGCACGGGCGCGTCGCAGTTCTGGAAGGGGTTGCATGCGGTGAAAAGTTGGGCTCGCAAGGGTATGGCTTACCGGGTGGGCGACGGCAAAAAAGTGTGTTTCTGGAAAGATATTTGGTTGGGTCAGGTGCCTTTGGGCGTGTGTTTTCCGGAGATTTTCAGATGCTGTGACAATCCTGACATCTTGGTGGCCAGTGCGGTAACTAGGCAAGGGTTGGCCTTAAACTTTAGAAGGTCTTTTGGACCAAATGAAATGGAGGAATGGAGACAACTTCAGACCTTGCTTGAAGGTGTGGTGTTGTCGGATCAGGCCGATGTTGGGTATTGGGCGTTGACGAATACGGGCAAATACACCTCTAAATCTATGTATGAGATGATTGTTGACCCTGGAATGAAAGACCTTCGCATGCTGGACATGTGGAGGAGCAACATGCCGCTGAAGGTGAAGAACTTTGTCTGGATGTGTGTTAGAGGTAGGATTCAGGTAGCAGTTGATCTTAAAGCCAAAGGATGGCCGTGGGAACTTAGTTGCAAGCTCTGTGGAGAGCCTGAAACTGTGAACCATTTGATGTTTGGATGTCCTTTGTCACATTTCTGCTGGTGGTGGGTGAAACTGTCGCTGAACTGGGAGAAAGTTCCAGTTAGCATTGATGATTTTCTGGAGGTGGGGCTTGCTATGCCTGGCAATAGCAAGAATTTCTTGGGGTGGGCTTTGTTTGGCTCGATGGTGTGGACTATTTGGCTAACACGAAATGATTATGTTTTCAATAACAATCTTTGCAGCTCGCCTGGAACTAACATCTACAAAGCAATATCTCTTCTTTCGCAGTGGACTCCGTTAGTGCCGGCCAAGCGTAGGAAGGACTGGAGCATCATGCTGGAGCGTCTGAAATCTGCTACGAAGACGACGCACTTCATCCTTAGTTCCCGAAGAGGTGTTGGATAGGGCTAGGTAGTGGGTGGCGAGAGCGGTTGTTTTTTCTGTTGCTTTGCTGTTGGTTGCTCTCGTCGGAGGTTGCAGCTTTGCTGTTTTTACTTTTTCCTATCTTTTGTGCTGTGAATGTAATAACTTGCTACGCTGGTTTTTCCCAGTGTGTGTTGGCCGTACCTTGCTTTCAATAAAAAGCAGGGCCCTTTGCGGGGTCTTTAGTCGCACAGACACCATCAGCACATGATTGCATTGCTCTTGTCGCCGTCGCCTAATTAAGTGGGTGATCTGGCCAATGACAGTAAACACGCATGCATGCCGCGCCGGCCTTGATCACATCGACCATACGCAACAAATTATACACTAGTATGTTGTTACAAAAACAAATTGAACACTATCGGTACACGTGAAGCAGTAGGGTTCTTGTCTCGCGGATCGTGTGCCCGCTTTGATTAATGTGGCATGCTTGCTTGCGAACTTGGACGATATCGGAACCGAACGCGAGATTGTATATGATGTTTTTATGCATACGGCACAATTGTTCTTTGACGTACAGTACAGATATATGTATGTTGACAAGTGGGAGCCCCGGAATAATATGAAAGTGACTTAATTTGGAGGCCCCCATCGCGTGCTGCTGTTGTTCCTCGTGGCGCGAACAGTACGCTCTTAAAATCTTAATTATCGTTTCCCGACCGACACTTGCACATCCAAAAATAGAAAAGGGTTGTATAGCAGCACACAAGTAACCAAGGATCTACGTACGTAAGCGGTATCTTATTATTCCCTTTTGGTTGCAAGGACAGCTATCTCATATATCTTGGAGTAATTTGGGACTTCCACTAGCTAGGTTGACATACGATCATGTGACGTAGGAGTACGTGCAAAGCTGCAATCGAACCATCGAGAATGGTGACTTGACCATATTAGAGTCGGCAAAACTTTAAACAATGCCCTCCACATTTTGCCCATATATAACTGGTTCTGGTTTGTTTTTGCGTGTACAAAGGGTTCAACGCGTATACAGCCAAGGGACGGTCAACTTGTGGGCTTCGATCCTGAGATTTGGTCTGTGAGTTGAGACCATGAATTCTTTGACTCAGTTTTTCTAGAAGCCTCTCCGCGTACGTGCACGCACGCACAAAAATCCCTAGCGGATATGCTGGTCTAGCTAGCGGTACCGTTTGCAGAAAGTTCAGTGCCATTGACATTGGTTAGGACTAGCCACCAGCTTTGCAGCACACGTGCACTGTTGAGTGTTGTTGGCATCATGGTTAGATTATTTGTCCTCACAAAAGCATGCAAACTTAATTTATTTGTCTTAGAGATACGATGAATTAACTTACACAAGTGTAAATAGTTTTCGGTATATATTTGTCTGGATGATGTTATGCCTCAACCCTGCTAACTCCGTCAGGAGGTTTATTTTTTTCGCTCGGAAGCATATAAATGCAAGGTGATGTCAGCTAGCGGTAGGTGCCACGTCCCTGGCTAATATATCTTTCACCTTCAAACTTTTGACATGCTTAACAGCTTGTATGTGACATTAGCTAATGCCTAATATATTTATGAACACACGCGGGACTGAAAGCACAATACAATACATGATTCAGTAGATTTGACTTTGGACGTTAGAGCCAAAATGCATGGGTCCAAAATGAATTCACTTAGGTTCATGGACGACTGATAGCAATGCCACAACGGCGTGAACTGTAACATGTTGCACGCGAACAAGGATCCAACATCGTTTGAACCGTACTTAGAAGCGAGCGATCGTTTTCACGGCAGCGTGAGAAATTTGTACAGGACCGGTCCTGAAATTTTGGAGGCCCGGGGCAAAATTGGAACCCGCTATTAGCGGAGGTTATTGCAAGTTGGCGGAGGGGGGCCACCGCCCCTCTCCCACAAACTTTGGACCAAGATGTGATGGGAGAAAAATAGTCTTTGGCCCCTTCCACACACACTTCCAGATTTTGGTTATTTGTCGTGTGCCGGAAACACACGGCAAAGGGGAAAATACGCATGGCAAAGACTTTGCCGTGTGCATGCTCCTGGCAGAGCTTTCTGGCAAAGAGCTGACCGGCAAAGCAGTTTTTTGCCATGTCCTCTTTCAATTCCTTGTTGGGTGATTTCTTTGCCGAGAGTTTTTTTTTAATATTACCGTGTGCTTTTTCTTTGCCAGGTGTTTTCCATGATGACACTCGGCAGAGTCCATCTTTGTCGTGCGCCCGATGAAAAACTCATGGCAAAGCCATCGACACACGGCAAACGGCCGTTTTCCTGTAGTGACACCCCCCCCCCCCCCCCCCCCCCCCCCCTCCCAAATCTGGTCAAGCTTCGTCACTAGAACCTGAAGTCCTTAATATAACTATGAAAATAATTCTATTTATGTATATATGAAACTTAATTCAAAATGCATGCAAAAATAATATTAATCTAAAATAAGTTATAGATGTTAACTTAAAATTACTTCGTCCTCTTAATATTATTGGATACACATTTTATAGATGATATGAAGGCCCTATTTTTTAAAAATAACTACTAATTAAAAATGAGTGCAAAGAAAATGATAAAATTGTTATTGTGTCCAATTTATAAATCACAAGCACAACAAGAATATACATACTAAATACTGATCAATTAATCATGTATCAGTTACATATTTGCTACAATGAAGACATAATATCATTATTGTATCAATTTATTTGAGTATACATTTATCTGATTTGATGTTATCCCTCATTCCCTCAACTATGTTAAGTACTTCTTTTGAGTGGAGATTTCTTGCATCCGAGCTCCACAGCTCCTGCCACTTCAAAAAATTCAAAAATTATATTTAAATGTTTCAAAAAAATCTGAAAATAATCATGCATGTTCTCCATGATGTATCCTATAGACGTGCAAAATTACAGTGCGAAATACTTTATATTTTGACCTATACAAAAATGACAAATTCATAGATCTGATTAAAGTTAACAATGCCAAGTTTCAAATCTACAAATTTTGTCATTTTTGTGTAGACTATAATATAAATATTTTGCATTGAAATTTTGCACGCTTCTAGTACGCATCATTGAGAACATGCATGATTTTTTCAGATTTTTTTGAAACGTTTAAAAGTAATTTTCGAATTTTTTTAACTGGCAGGAGCACTGGATCTCGGGAGCCAAAGAAGTTTTCCGCTTTTTTTTTCTTTTTTCCAGAGGCATATAAATGCAAGGTGATGTCAGCGGCAGGTGCCACGTCCCTGGTTAATATAGCTTTCACCTAGGAACTTTTGGCATGCATAACAACTTGAAAATGACATTAGCTCAACATGTCTTTAATGAGCACACTGCATAGGACTGACTCATGATTGTTTGACTTTGGATCTCCAAGCCAAACGCATGGGCCAAAAAAATTCACCTCGATTCGTATGAGAATGAAAGCAATGTGCCAGCCGCGTGGACTGTTCTTTAGCTGCACGCATTCGATCAGCAATCAACGTTGAACCATATACTTTAAAAAACGAGCGATCGTTGTCTCGCAGCTTCAGAAGTTTGTAGTCCAGGGAAACATCAGATTACCGCACCGTGACAGGATTGGCAGCAACTTGTTTCGAAGAAACCTAAGCTTCTGTCCTGGAGTATGTCCTTTTTTTGGTGTTTCCTTTACATGGACAACTGAGAATCTGAGATGGCTCACGCTGTTGCTATTTCAGTTTTCACCGGCATTAATTACCGCGACACGGACGCTGGACGCACCGATGTAAGATCCTATAAAAGATTCGAGTACCTGCTACTGTACGTACACATATGCTCTTTTGACAGCACGTAGCATATTCCTCTTTGTGCCGACGGAAGACGCAACGCGAACCGATGGTGGATGGACGACGATAGAAAAGACAGAGCCAGGCAGGGCCGACACGCACACGCAAAAGTAACTTCTTTGCTAAGCTAACCTCACCGAAATTCATGACCGGTCCTTAGAGCTTTACGGTCATTTGCACCGTGATCTTTTTTTTAGATAAACAGGGATTAGATCCCCGTTCCATTGAATGAAACCACCGCACCAGATCCAGGTTTACAACCAGCAGAAAATAAGGACTACATCTAGCGAAAGGACAACTAGAGGTCTAACAGCTACAAGGTTTTAGCACTTATTACAGCACTTTTAGGCTTAGTGCGAACACAGCAATATCAGAACTAGGAAAAGGAACCAGGCACGCCGGCCCGAGAGGATCAGAAGTCAGAACACACCAACATGCTCTGTCTTCGCAGCAGCCTCTGACGGCTTCAGCTTCTTGAGAGGGGTGTCCCCCAGCGTCGGCGACCAGCAGTCCAGGTCCAGGGGGAAGCAGGGCTCAGCAGCAACTGCTTCTTAATAGCTCTCCAATAAGATTATTGTGTGAACAGACACGACGCGGGATTAATAGCGGTAAAGTTGGCGGGCGGGACCAATAAATGTCCGACACTTTGCCTTTCCCTCCTGTGTCAGCTTTATTAACGACCCTCTTCAGTTCGCTGTTCTCCTCGCCTTCTCGCCCTCAACAACGAAGCCGACGATAGCGGAAGCGGCGGCGTCATCAACTTCAAGACATGCCTCGTCGTCGAGGAGGCGACGATGGTCGCTCATAACGGCGTCCTCGTGACGCCAGGCATACGCCTCCCCGATGGGTGGAACATCAACGCGATCGGGTTGGCCGTCCCGGCGATTCCCTCTAGCCAGGCCATACTATGCGCGCCCATCTAGGAGCGTCGTTGACGCCTTACGCTGGAGCAGCTGGTGGACAGCGACTATGCTGAGAACGGCCTCCTCTAGCCGGCGATCCTCGCGACGGAGTGTGAGGCGGTTATCAATGACTTCGTCGGGCCGAGGCGTGGAACCGGCACGAGAGGAGGCACTGGTGGAGCGGTAAGGAGCACGTGTTGGAGCAGCTCTCATTGTTGGATGCTTCTTCCTTGTGTGTGCCCCCGCTTCGTCCCCAAGGAGTATCCCTCGCCATGTGTTGACTCTTCCTCGCACGGCGCCCTTGGTCCTCAAGCAGGGAGCCGTGGAGGGCGACGCCTCGATGGGGCGACATCGTTATCCGGGAGCAGCCACAGCCCTCGTCGCAATGAGGCCGACTATTTATTGGCCGCAAAAAGATGAAGAAGGAGTCAGTCGCGCCGCTGTCGAACTGCAAAGCTGTAGGTGCACACGATGAGGACTAACAAGCCAAACAAGCCCTGTTACGGTGCAAACCGACCGACTCCGAGTTTGTGTGCGCGTGGTCAATGGCGGACTACGACATTGTGACGATCTTTGACGATGGCGAAAACGTCAGTGAGCTAGCAACATCGGGGCAGATGGCAACTGACTCGACTGCTCGGCTTTCGACTGTTTCTACGAGAGCCACTAGTAGGGTTTAGTTCATCTTAGATTTTCTTCAAATTTGTAGAACTAAAACGACACCCCGTGCGTTGCAGCGGGTATCTCTTAAGAAATTTAATAAAACACATGAAACCTGAAATTGACTAAAGAAATATGCAATATTTAATCATGACAGTTAAAGATAAAAATAAGCGACATTGCGTGATATTATCGTTCGAACATCAACAAAATGATGTGGATAATTTGATGGGCTAAAAAAAATTATATGGATGCTTGCATATAGAGATAGAAAATAATTAATAAATGTTAGTGAGATGACATGACAATTGATTGGCCAAAATAGAAGTGACGTGGATAGCTTGCATGTAGAGATAGAAAAATATTAATTACACTTAGTGGGTTTTTGCTTTATAAGAAGTATAGATAGATAGATTAAATTCACCGGTTTACTTTTAAAAAATCCTGCGAAAAACATATTGGGTGCGCTGGGGCAGCCGATTTCAGTAGCACGATAACGTGTGCCGGTGCTAATGGTGCTCCCTACAGCGCTTGTCCCACAGAGTTGCGCGACCGTATATCGCGAGCATCGGTGAAGATGCTATAAAGGAAAGAATATCCAACGGTGGTCGGTCATGTACTCAAAGTTAATTACTCATATGGCATTATGGCATTTTTCTAGTTTCTATGTTTAATTTTTGTATACTTTCTGTTTTATAAATATTCAAATTTTATATCATTTAGGTTTCTCTTTTATGTTTCCACTTTCATACATTTTAGGAGAAATAACTAAATTTTCTTTAAATTACATGAACTTATATTCTAACATGCATGAACAACTATTTTATAGATATGTTAGCATTTCTTTTAATATGAACATCTCCGTTATACATGAAAATGTATTTATTTTATTTAAGTATTATCCTTGATATATTTATATTTATTTTTCATAATTTTAAAACATATGAATAATTTTTGTATGACACATGAACATTTTTTTTGAAACACATGAAAACTTATTTTTAGAAATGAGAACAATTATGTTGACCCACGTGAACAACTCTCTTATACTATAACACATGTTTTTTTTGTTTTAAAAAAAACACATGTTTTTTTTCTGATTATCAAAATAGTTTTTTCCATAGTGCATGTAAATTTCGGGATTCATTGAAAAAGTTGCACCTGCTATTAGGCCGTGCCGGAATGTTGCCCATATGTGATATTTCAGAATGTGGCGCCTAATTTGACGAAACAGACCATGCTGGGCCTCCGGGCTTGGCGCATGCGGGAACCATCCCCTGTGTGTCGCCTTCATGGGCTGCCGAGCACGAAGCCTCTTAGGGATCTGGCTACCCTGTCTGCTCGCTTGATCACCCATTCACGCCGGCAATTCCTATATGCCGCTCCTTGCGGCACATCTAGGTTGCGCCGCGTACACTCCCTAGCGCTATCACGTACTCTCCTCGCGTATGGGCTTGGCCCAGTTAGGATCGCGTGCTATCTTTTGACATGTACGGAGTGCCTATTTTCGCGTTTCTTTTCCCGTTCCGTTCAAGAGAGTATTTTTTTTCGTTTTAACCTTTTTTTCGCTTTTGGTTATTTTGTCTTTTGAGTATTTACTTCTTATTTTTGGTTCTTTTCATTTACTTATTCATTCCTCCTTTATGATACATAAACATTTTTTGAGATACTGTCCGTAAATTGCGCAAAATTTCTTTATGATTAACAACCAAAATGTTCGTGGTTTGAAAATTAGTAGGTTCACGGGTTTCAAAAACATATGTTTTACAGGTTAAATGTTCACAAGTTAGAAAAGGGATCTGGTTAAAAAAATACGTTTACGAATTTAAAAAAAGTTCGCCTAAGTTCAAAACGTATGTTCACGGATTCAAAAAGTGTTCACGATATAGAAAATTTGTTCATAGTTAAAAAGTGTTCACGGGGCTCCAAAAAATTTCACCGGCGTTGGAAAAAATATACGTTCACGGGTTCAAAAATTAACGGAATTCAAAAAAATATCCATGGTTTAATTTTTTACAGACAACAACTCAAAAAATGTTCACCGGAGCTTGAAGATGTTCCCCGAGTTTGAAAAAAAAATTGTTCACAAGTTCAACGGATTTGGAAAATATGTTTGCGGTTCAAAAAGTGTTCAGGAGTTCAAAATAAAGTACACACGACAATTAAAAAATGTTTACATGTTAAAAAAATATTATTCATGGGAGTTACTGAAAATGTTCACCGGAGCTCGAAAAAATAAAAATATCCAAGGTTCAAAAATTGTTCAGGGCCTCCAAAAAAGTATGCACGCGAGTTCGAAAAAATGTTCACCGTAGTTCAAAAAATATATGTTAACGGGTTCAAAAAATGTTCAACGAAGTTCGGAATTTTTTTCAAGGAAGTTCTCTCTTTGTTCTCCTAAATACACGGTTTCGGCACCATGCAATGTGCTTTAGACCGTACTGTAGGTACCCTATGAATCATATCGAATCTCGTGAAAACTGATACCATCTGCTCATGTTGTCCTAGTTTTCCCAACCTCCCGTTTCCCTACTCATGCATCATTTTCCTCTCCTTTTGCCTTTTGCCGCGCTAGCGACCAGCACTGCCGGCCGTGTCTTTCTATTTTTCCGAGATCATTTTTTTTACAGGTTAAAAAGGGATCTCGCTAAAAAAATACGTTCACGGATTATAAAATGTTCGCTTGAGTTCAAAACGTATGTTCACGGATTCAAAAAGTGCTCACGATATATAAAAACTTTTCACGGTTTAAAAAGTGTTCACGGGGCTCCAAGAACGTACGCAGTGATTACGAATAACTGTTGAGGGGTTTGAAAAAATGTTCACCGGAGTGTGAAAAAATATACATTCACGGGTTCAAAAAATGTTCAACGAAATTAAAAAAATATCCACGGTTAAAAATAATCAGTTTTTTTTAAAAAATAGAGACTGTGATTCAAAAAATGTTCACCGGTTTAAAAAAATCATCGGAGTTCAAAAAAATGTTCACCGGAGCTTGAAAATGTTTATGGTTTCAAAAAAATATTCCCAGGAGTTTGAAAAAAATTGCTCACAGGTACAAGAAATGTTCAACGGATTTGGAAAATATGTTTGCGGTTCAAAAAAGTGTTCAGTGGTTCAATATAAAGTACACATGACAATTCAAAAAATGTTTACATGTTCAACAAGATATTATTCATCGGAGTTCGAGAAAATGTTTGCCCGAGCTCGAGAAAATAAAAATATCCACGGCTCAAAAAGTGTCCAGGGCCTCCAAAACAAGTATGCACGGGAGTTCGAAAAAATGTTCACCCTAGTTCAGAAAATATATGTTAATGGGTTCAAAAAATGTTCATCGAAGTTCGGAAAAATGTTCAACGAACTTCTCTCTTTGTTCTCCTAAGTCCTAAATACACGCTTTCGGCACCATGTAATGTGCTTTAGACCGTACTGTAGGTACCCTATGAATCATACCGAATCTCGTGAAAACTTATACCGTCTGCTCATGTTGTCCTACGTTTTCCCAACCTCCCGTTCCCCTACTCATGCCATCATTTTCCTCTCCTTTTGCCTTTTGCCGCGCAAGCGACCAGCACTCCCGGCCGTGTCTTTCTATTTTTCCGAGATCATGACCAGCACTCCCGGCCGTGTCTTATTACACCAGCTGAAAACCGGTTCCTGGACGCCAAATTCCAACTCCTTTTGAGTCTTTTGACAATTCCGCACCTGCTGGACTCGATCGCTTGGATCGGTTAAGTACGTGGACTTTCTTTTCCCCAGACTCGGTTACGGTTGGTGTTCAAAGTTGACTGGTGTTTTCAAGCGAGTCATTAACTAACTAGCTAACGCTGCGATCACTCAAAAAAAAAAAACTAACTAATGCGAGACCCGGTTGTTGCCAACCCTGGTCACCTAACACGACGAACCGGTTGTTGCACAACTAGAATTTTTGTCCTCAGCTACACATGCGACCGAGAAAAAGGATTGTGAACATTCTCTTGTCAACCCCACTGAGCCTCACCCGTACGTAGCTTTGGACGAAAATTTCCTGCAAAGAAACACTACTCTGCCTACCCGCATCATTCGGATCCCTCCGCTTTCTCGACGTGCATGATGATATCAGCAGCCTAGCTAAGAAGAAGAATAGTCGCCGCGAACCGTGGCCAACCTCGATCTCTTTTGTGAATGCGGGAGACAACGTGCGTCACATTCTGTCCTGGTTTTGTTTTAGGTTTTGCCGATTCGATAGGGACTTCAGCTGAGGGAACTGGTCGACAAGATACCATGATTTTACTCGATCACGATGGCCGGTTCGTGGTAGTGGCAACTACTCCCTCCGTTCCAAATTAGATGACTTCAATTTGTACAAAAGTGGATGTATCTAGACTTATACATCCACTTTTGTACAAATATAAGTCATCTACGGAGTAATATGGAACGGAGGGAGTACTGGATATACGCATCATATATACTCCCTCCGTTCCAAATTAGTTGTCTTTCATTTGTACAAAAGTGGATGTATCTAGACATATTACAAGTATAGATACATTCACTTTTGTACAAATGAAAGACAACTAATTTAGAACGGAGGGAGTATTCCCTCTGTTTTTTAATATAAGATGTTTTAGCATTTGTCCACATGCACATGTACACAAATGTATGTAGACATATATTAGTGTGCTTGTTCACTCATTTTAATATGTATCTAGACAACATGTACAACACCTAAAACATCTTATATTAAAAAACGGAGGGAGTAGCTTGGAATTGCGTAAGTAGCACTACTTACTATAACGAAAAGAGCAATGCTTCTAGCTGTGCGCGCGAGTGGATTAATTGGGTCATGCTTATCCTTGAGACTGGAAAAAGAGCGGAGCTTTCCCTTTTTCTTTTGCGGGGAGGAAAACTGGAAAAGAGTGGAGATTTATATAGAATGCGATAGTGCGAGACAAATACATCTTCTATCTTGTTGCTCACGTCGGTCTGACGCAACGGTGCTGGCAATGGTGCCCTGATCCCGAGCTGCGACGGAGACGCTAAAGGTGGCACCGTGTGATGATTTCTGTGGCTCACCGTTGAATCTCGCACGAGATTTTGTCAATGGCATCGGAAAATCGCTGCACCCACACTGCTGAACTTTGGGCTCGCCCAATTAATAACGGCAAGGTGGTGACATGATGTGGACGCATCGGCCGGCGCATCGACCGAACACTAGCTAGTTGTATTAAAGCAAAGTGAACTCTTAATTTTATATGAAAACAATGTTTGATTCTCAATATTATGAGTGTATAAGATTCATATACCGAAGATTCTTGAGTTAAAACACAGCATGAAGAAATTTTAAAGCTGAGGCAATATTGTAAATAATTCCATGTTATTAACTTCTCTCCGCCCCAAGTGGTACTTTTGGCATTGATATGCTCTACGAAATGTACCTTTAACGGTACATGTTTTTACTATGTATGTTACTTGAAAATTATAAATTTTACTCTTTGAAGATATTTTCATGAAAAAATAGTGATAGTATTTTCATCATATGATTCGAAATATAGTTTATATTTGTAGTCAAGTTAGAAAAACTTAACTGTCTAGTAAGTTGTGTATCTACAAACTAAGGGAGAGTATTGGTTACTTATTTCTTACAAAAGGTGACGCCTCTATTTGAAAATTGCTATATTAGTGCATTTTATTATATTGGTAATTCTAAATCGATGACGGCCATGACCTTCAAGAAATTATGCTAGAAAATGTTAGGCATAAAAAGTGAAAAATTAGCATGAACAAAGATTCTATATTTGTGAAACAACGACCGTTCTTTCTGACAGATGTATCTATAGTAGAAAAATCAAATCCATATAGCTTAGCATCCGCGTCACGAGAGCCGATGATAGGTCTATTTTAGCCAAACATCGTGGGAAATTCACTTCATTTTCTGACGGGGTTGGCTCTACCGGATACCTGACAAAAGCAAAACTACGAAACAATGATTGATTCGGTCACGCAGATCATGCGGCCGTCTGGTCATCCGTCAAGGGGCTCGCCAATAGACGTAACTGCCCGCCTCCTGCTTCCACACTAACAAGAGCACCGACGTGAGTACAGATGGACAAACCTTTGCCTACCCGGTTCTTCTCCTCGTCTTCTCTGTGAGTGCTTTCGGGCTCCTCCCCGGGAAGGTCTACGACAGTGTGTGCTGAGCTACGTACACTATGCACAGTGGGGGGAGCTTAGTGCATGTCAGGGGGCCACCACCCCCCCCCCCCCCCCCCCACACACACACACACAAGATTTTCATATGTATGAGGTTTCTTAGAGAGCTTTATGTGGACAAGTTTGAGTGTTTTTCCACCCTCCCAATAATTGATATACTACATTTTGCCCCCAGCAACTCTTGGCAAGCTCCGCCACTGCGTGCATACTGCATCCATGGTTTAACTAGTTCGATCTCTCACCGACGGTGGTTATATTTTTTTCTCCCGTGAAAGCAATATATTTGTTTGTTTTTCAAGTTGAGGCATACCATATAGGTATAGTTGAAAAGAACAGTGAATGTATGTAAGTACGCATATGTAACGATGGTGCTATATATGTACGTTGAATAAGTTGGTTCTACACTGTAGTGAGGCTAATATCTTTAGGTTTGGTATTGATAATTAGACTCTAGTTTTATTCCGCATTATCCAACCAAAACCATAGTTGTTTTTAATCGCCTATTCTTCCCCTTCTAGGCTACATCTCTGTTGTTTCATTGAGGTTCCCTTCGATGGTTTTTCATCGCATCTCCACTCATACAGGGCCATCGAGCCTTTGCGCAGTGCTAAAACACTTGCTATCTTGCTTTCTTTCACGTAAATTTGTTAAATTGACCATGAAATTTCCCCTGCCAATTGGACAATTTTAGATGGAACTAGTTATCGGTGGAACAACGGGAAATCCAGTTTGGGTCATAGGATCATATGCTCTCATTGTTCAAAAACACATTTTAAAATGTCAAAAAAATTCGAAACAAATTCCGGGTGCATATGCCGACATTTGATGTTAGCGCACAAAATTTCACGATTTTTTCGCGTGGTTTGTGTTAAAAAGACAAAAAAATGTCTGACAAAAAGCCGTTTTGTAGCATCCCAATTTGTCTTTTTTCATAAGCCACACAAAATGTCTTTTTTCTTTGAAACTTTGTGCGCAAACATGAAATATTCATATATACACCTGAATATTTTTTTCGTAATTTTTTATATTCAAAAAATTATTTTTGCATAATGGACGTAGCCAAGATTTGGCATGTTGCCTAGCGTCCGGGTCAAGAGAACCGCCATTTATATCGCCATGTCCGCTGTAGCCAGCTACTTACTTAACACGGGGCAGAGTGCAATCGCTGGATATTAGCTTGTTGCACCTAAAACATGGTGCACGCAATATGCTACGCCTGCTACACGTTATCACCTCACACTAAGTATCTTGTGTATCTGAACCTTGCACAAACGAGGACCAGACCGTCCGGTTCCCTAAAAAAAGAACCAGACCGTCCGGCCAGCCGAAAGACTGACCAGGCAAGACAACAACGTGTAGCAGGATGGTCAACTTGAATTAACTATGACCAGCATGCACTCGATGCATGTCGTATGATCGTGTCGCCTGCGCAGGTTTCACGGTGCTTCCACTGTCCATGTATGAGTACGACTCAACCTTCACCAACCGCGCGCGCGCCGGTCCGCGAGAAGAAACTACCTATAAATCACCCCCTGCCGTTGAGCTTCGCCGGAATCTGCAACCAACCGAGCTTGCTTGGCAAAGAGTGGCCCGCGGTATACATAGCCTAGCTAGCACATACACCGGAGCGCGCTCGGGGCCATGTCGTCCAAGGAGGTGGTGAGCACCAGCGAGGTGCGGTCGGCGCCGCCGACGCCGCGGCCGGTGTCCACCCCGCCGTCGCAGATACACTCCCCGGCGCCCAGCCGGTCGCCGCTGCGCGCGTTGGCGGCGACGCCGCTCGCCAGCCCCGTCAGGAAGGCGGTGGCGAGCGTGCGGGGCTACCTGGAGGAGGTCGGCCACATCACGCGGCTCGCCGACCCGCACGACGCCTGGCTCCCCATCACGGCGTCCCAGAGCGGCAACTCCTACTACGCCGCCTTCCACAGCCTCAGCTCCGGCATCGGCTTCCAGGCGCTCGTGCTCCCCGCCGCCTTCGCCTCCCTCGGATGGTACCTACCCTACTCTACTACTCACCGGGCTAAGCTAGTACTGCATGTCACTGAATTTGTCCCGTGGATTCGATACTTGCAGGACGTGGGCGATCGTCTGCCTGACCGTGGCGTTCGCGTGGCAGCTCTACACGCTACGGCTGCTCGTAAACCTCCACGAGCCCGTCGCCGGCGGAACACGGTACAGCCGGTACATGCACCTCGCCACGACCGTTTTCGGTAAGTGCCTCAACCCTTTCCTCAAATCCCGCGCGCGCTTCCTATTTCAGACTGAACACGTACGACAACGTCAAGTGCCAAACCACGTTTCCGTCTTTCTCTTCCACGCTCACGGCTCACCACGCCACATTATTCCAGGTGAGAAATGGGGGAAGATCCTGGCCCTGCTCCCGACGATGTACCTGTCGGCGGGCACCTGCACGGCGCTCATCATCGTGGGCGGCGGCAGCATGAAGATCCTCTTCAGCATCGCCTGCGGGCCGGCGTGCCCGGCGCGGCCGCTCACCACCGTGGAGTGGTACGTGGTGTTCATCTGCGTCGCCGTGGTGCTGTCCCAGCTCCCAAACCTCAACTCCATCGCCGGCGTGTCGCTGGTCGCCGGCACCGCGGCGGTCGGGTACTGCACCATGATCTGGGCCGTGTCCGTGGCCAAGGGGAGGGTGGCCGGCGCGTCCTACGATCCGGTGAAGGCCACCGGCGACGTCGACAGGACCATCGCGGTCCTCAATGGCCTCGGCATCATCGCGTTCGCTTTCAGGGGGCACAATCTTGTGCTCGAGATTCAGGTAAGCCAATGTCCGACAGCCAGGGAAATCGATTCGTATGTTATCCGTTTGCTGTTATGACATCCCCACTGAGACCGAACGGTGAAGAAGAAAAGTCAGTGAGTGAGTGGGTTTCGCTTTGCATCATCGCAGGGCACAATGCCGTCGACTCTGAAGCATCCTTCTCACGTGCCCATGTGGAAGGGCGTCAAGTTCGCCTACATCATCGTCGCCTTCTGCCTCTACCCTGTTGCCATCGGTGGCTTCTGGGCCTACGGCGACCAGGTACTAGATTCAGCACCTGACGACACTTGTTGTCTGACAGTAAGAAATTCAGTAAAACCATTGCTGGTTTCTGCAGATACCTCCGAACGGGATCCTGAGCGCGCTGTACAAGTTCCACAGCCAGGACGTGTCGCGGCTGGTGGTGGGGCTGGCGACGCTGCTGGTCATCGTCAACTGCCTCACCACCTTCCAGATATATGCCATGCCGGTGTTCGACGACATGGAGGCAGGGTACGTGCACAAGAAGAACCGGCCGTGCCCCTGGTGGCTGCGCGTCGGGTTCCGCGCCTTCTTCGGCGCCATCAACCTCCTCATCGCCGTCGCGCTGCCGTTCCTCTCGGAGCTCGCGGGGCTCTTCGGCGGCATCTCGCTGCCGATGACGCTGGCGTACCCGTGCTTCATGTGGGTGGCCATCATGAAGCCGCGGAGGGGCACGGCGATGTGGTGCGTCAACTGGGCGCTGGGAAGCCTCGGCATGGTCCTCAGCTTCGCCCTCATTGTCGGAAACGTGTGGGGGCTCGTCGCCAGAGGCCTGCATGTGCACCTCTTCAAGCCTGAGTAGAAAGATGGATGCCAGTTTGTTTGTTGTTGTCTACCAGCGGAAGATATAAAGCAATGTAACGCTGTATTGCTTTGCCCTTTTTTCTTTCTGAGAAATATCCAGGAGTCGAGTATTGATGCCTGAAACGCTGATTCTTCTGGAAGCAAAGCTGAATTTACGTTTCGACATGCTAAAGACCGTTGTTATATATGCCAGGGGCTATGTTGTTTACAGTGTCCAAAACATTCAGATCAGGGTACATATAGAGTAACTACTCCCTCCGTTCATATATATAAGACGTTTTAGATAGTATACATGTTGACTAGGTGCAAACCAAAAAGAGTGAACGTACACACTAAGATGTGTCTAGATACATGTAGATGCAAATGAATGTGTCAAAAGGCTAAAACGTCTTATAAATATGAACGGAGGGAGTACTTTGAAGCATACAAACCAAGGATGGCATTTTAACATAAGAACTGATTCACCCGGACCCACATTAGGATGGGCGATAGTGTTCTCAACTGATCTGAAGATACAAGACACATAACAAAAACTCAGATGCCCATGCATTCTCTAACTGTTATTATATGCATTCTCTAGGAAACAAAAAGGTGCCCATGCCGTACGTGATTAGCGAGCCACAGTATCTCTAACAGTTATTATATGCATTAAACTAAACTAATGACACTGTTCCGCATATAGCGGATACTAACAGCACCGGCAGCAGATTACATCTCGACATGTGTACGGTCTAACTCGGGCTTCTAGTTCTTCCAATGGAGGCACTGCTTCCAGGTCATATCCCTTCTGTTTAGAGAGGCAGAGGTCATAGAGGTTCCTGCAAATACCTTGGCTGAATGGATAAACCTTGGCAGGAACTCCCCTGAAAAAGTGGCGTTCGATTGATTCGTTACTGCTGCTCTAGTGACAAGCAAATATAAATAGAGAAGCTATAGTCTTCAGCCATCTTATAATACCTTAAGTATGAATTCGCTTCCTTCTGGCAATTTCATATGTTGTTTGGTTCGTAAGAGCAAGGTAACTGCAGATATACACAAGCTTGTGAATACAACAATCACCACTGAGAGAGAACACTGCTAATCTCTGACATCACAACACGTAAGATAGTTAACTCTTCAAATATTTTGGTGCAACTTTTAGAGCTTAATTTGGCAATGTAGTTTTATCTTCCATCTATTTGCCAAAAAACAACCCCAAAGGAACCTTAAGGTCGTTACTATTCCTTCTCTTCCGCATAGATAGTAATTTGCGATGGCTAACAGAACTCAGATTATTCTGAATATAAAAGAATAAAACCTTACGTATGCATCATCACTAAGATCACCAAAACTATGTGGATTATTATCAATGGCACTAACAGTATCAAACCAGTCAATCCCTTCAACCTGTCAATAAAAAGACAAATAAAACATTTGAGGAACAATATCGAAGACCAAACACACGAAAGTAGATTTAGAAATTAAAAATGTATACCAGGACTCGTTCATATCCAAATGTAAAAACTGGATGTAGAGAGCAACAGTCCAACCAGCTAAAATTGCTTGTTCAAATATGTACCACCTAGAAAACGTGAATTATGCAATGAAAAAAGTTCAATAGACTTGTGATGAGTCATAAAACATATTACATATGTACATTCCAATATATTATCAAAATAGGAGCAATATAAAAAAACATCTTAAGAAGACATTCCAGTTAACAGAAATAAAGAAACAGAGAGCTGCAATTCTAGTTATATCAGGCAGACCCCTTAACTACAATAACCATTAGTCGTCTTCTCAATATAGTGGCTTTGGTATTATAAAACAAGCAGGAGTTCAGGAACCACAGGAGCATGGCAATGCCAACAAGAATTAGCATGACCCCAGTTATCCTCCAAAGCACATTCATGTGATACGTGGTATCATGTTGTGCACTAAATTTGTAGAGTGTGGTAGATGACTGTATGAGGTAAAGATTGATGGAGTTGTTTGAAGAAAGTAGTAAACTCCGACCAATTCCACTAGATCAATACTAGGGAAAGGGTAGGGAACGGACATCTGTATAAAGTTCCAATTACAACCAAGCAAATCCTTCTTAACAATTAATACAAAGAAGTATTGAGGAATGGTCTAATTACTAGGTAAGAGCCTGTCCTCCATTATGGCAGAATTTCCGTATTGGGGGATTGTGGATATATTGTTCTATGGCAGGGACCACTTAGTGCATAAACTGGAAAAGGCAAAACAATTGTGGTATCTGCATATAATGGCACATTTATCGTGCATCTGAGAGGCAAATGTGTTATGCTCTGGAAGCAGCGCAACGACTGCGTCTTCGAGGGTGCACAGCCTCTTGTGCACGCCTTGGTGTCCAAGATCAAAGAAGAAGCTCAGATGTGGGCTAGAGCAGGCGCCCTAGGACTGTGAGTCATTTTGCCACCCACTTGGGACGTTCACTGATGTTTGTAATCCTTATGTCGCCTCCTAGGAGGATTGTAACTGAAACTTCTACCTTTTCAATAAAATGAAACGCAAAGCTTTTTCGTTTTCTCAAAAAAAAAAAAGAGGCAAATGTGTTCAAGATAAGCTGCACAATATGTAAACCCAAAACTCACCAAAAACGACAATGGTTCCTTCTGCCAATGCATGTTCCAAGCCATGTACAATGATGATCAAATTGGAGGACACATTTATCACAATCATGACAATGCTTGGTGCGTGGTGGCTGCGAAAGGTAGTTATCAGAAAAATACAAGCTTTAGACGGCTAGCATAAGAGAAATCAGAGCTAGTTAAGGATACTGCGATGGATCATGAACATGATGTGACATGTATATTTGAGAATAATCACGTGATATTTAGTTTCTATATTTTTTTCTCAAAACCTTTTATTTGTCCTGCTACACGCACTAAAATCAAGATTTGAAGCCGGGTATACTGCTACATGGTTACCACCAGCTTTTTCACTAGTTATTTTTATCATTGCCTTGACTACACAGAACATTACACTGGACTGTAACCTTACAAAAATAATGATTACCTGAATGAGACCGCAGGAAGAGCAAGTCAAATCCCTAAATAAAATGGAAGCACAGGCATATCACACAAAGAGTACAAGAAAAATATGTGTTGAAAACTACAGCCCCGAAGAGGGAAAAAAACTTAATATCAAATCCAGACAAGTGTACCTGCTGGATGACCCAGGAGGATATAGATCCAACATTTGCAAAAGCAATGAAGGTGCAGCGGATTGTGGACTTTGTGGATCTATTTTTCCACGAATCATGGCAGAATTTAAGATTCCATTTTCGATTGACCTGTCTTTTCTTAATCACAAAAAAGGGACATTCCAAATTTAGCATAAAGTAAGTCGGGCAACATGTAGAATACAGGACTTCAAATATACAAGGATTCAATTATAAGGCTACACAAAAGAACTTACGACATTACTTTGAGAGCGTCGCTGTATTAATGAAGGTTGGATGCATCCCTGATCCAGCTCTCAACATATCAGCCAAATACCTGACAGCAAAAGCATCAAATGAACTGCATTGTGTAGTGTCCTGCTGCTAGGACAAGACTACCATTGACGAGGATCACTTACCCTGGCGACGAATTAGCTGTATACAAGTATTGCACTAAGGTAAGCAACGCCAGCACTCCATATGACCTAACATACCTGGCATAAAAAATTGATAGTAGAAAGAGTGAAGAGAGATGAGAAGAATGAAATTTCTTGTAGTGAAAAACATGCTAGTGAGTAACAGGGAAATAGGTGCATGATGCCACAATGAGTTTCCACTATTCATAAATTGTAAATAAGATGGCAAACACTAGTAACCACTCGGTACGAGTATTATCGGGACAGTGTATGTACATTAGTACATAGGGCTATTCGCACGAGCACATCTTACCCTCGGAGTCTCAGACCAGACAAGCATTGGGACTCGAACTCGGGTCGTCAGCTTTGCCACTGCGCAGCTAACCACTCGGCCACTGCCCCGTTCTTTATCCAAAATAAAAGCAGGCAACGAGATGACACAAGCCAAGAGCTAGGAGCACATGGAATTAAAACAACTAGTAATAATATTGCAACACATATAATCTGAACAAGATACAGTAAAAGATTTCACACAAAAAAAGTGTCAGGGATAATAAGGGAGGGTTTGGTTATACCAGTTGCCCTGGCGGATTTGGCTCTGGAGGGTCGGATCGAGCAGGAAGACGGCGCCGATGAAGAGCGCATTGAGCATCAACACGATTACCCTGATATACCTCCACGGATTCCTCCCTGCGCTCAAATCCCCAGCCCTCGATCAGCATTCAGACCCCGGAACCCCCACCATGGGGAACCAAATCGAACAGATAACGAACCGTGGCGCAGTGGTTGGGACAGTGCGCTGTCTCCACCGTCCGAATCGGTTGCCCCGCAGCACGGCATCCTCGCCGCCGCACCGTCGTCGTCGGAGGGAGGCGGCGGCGATGGTTACAGTTCAGATGGTGGTCGGTCGGTACTTTCGCGGGAGCAGGAGCCAGGGTTCTGTTACGGTGGAGAAGCCCAAGCCCAAGCTCAACAAGGCCCACTCTAATACGGGCCGAAAGTTCGAGCCCAAATTGGCCCGTGAGGCCTGGTTGGCACGGCCGTAACAACCTGCCTATCGTAACAAATTCGCAACAGAACAGATTTCCATCTAAATCTCAAAAAAAAAAAAAAAAAAAAAACAGATTTCCATCTACACGGCGCGCGAGAAGCCGCCTATAAAAGCTCGCCGGCCATCTCCATCTATTTCTCCCGCGGCGCCATCAAATCTCATCTTGCTCTGCTCAGATGGCGGCGGCACTGCTCGCGTGCGTGTGCTTGGCGCTCGTCTCCTCCGCGCGCGCAGAGGCTCCTTACAGATTCTTCGACTGGAATGTCACCTATGGCGACATCAACCCTCTCGGAGTTCGGCAGCAGGTATGGAGCGAAGCTACGCGTGTTTGATCTGACATGTGACATACATATGCTGCATCTGATCGATGTTACGAGTGTTTGCTTTTCTCTCTAGGGTATTTTGATCAATGGGCAGTTTCCGGGGCCGGAGATCGACTGCCAGACCAACGATAATCTGATCGTCAACGTCTACAACAATTTGCCGGAGCCGTTCTTGATTTCATGGCAAGTTTTTTTAGAAATAAAGGGTTTCACCCCCGGTTCCAATTAAGAAACCATCAGAGTTGGGTTACAACTTATTCAGGAAACGTTCACATCTAGCCAAAAGCCAAACAAGCAGAAAAGAAACAGGGAACAGCTAAAACAAGACCACAACAGAACAGCTGTGCATCAGCCTAGGAAAACACTACCCTAGTCATAACAGACACGCAGGCTTCCCCGACATTCACCAGCTCGATATTCCTCTCTGCTAGACGTTGCGTTAGGCCTTGAATGTCAGCGTTCCAAGCTTCATCTCCAGTAGAAGGGCTCAGGCGACCACCCGGAGCTCGATGCAGATTTGCGCCAGGGAGACCACACAAGGTCACCCAGGGTCTGGCCATAGCAGGGGAGGCGGAGCTCTTGCTAGCAAGTCCATCTCCTTCACCACCGCATCCAAGCTTTCTTTTGTGCCCCCTGAGAACAGGACCCTCCATTGGGACAGAGTACACGCCATCATTCTCCAAATTTTCTGCAGGCCAATCCAAGGAGAGCGGTTAAAATAACTGTCATTTCTGGTATTCCAGAGGATCCACATAGCAGCAGCATGAACTGTATTATGAATTATAAATTTTTTCTCATCAAGCCACATGCTGGCAACATAGTGGAAAGATTTTTGAAGACCATCTTGTTTTAAAACGCGTTTCAGCTCATCCCAAACAGCTTTGGCAACCACACACTCGAAAAAGAGATGGGTACACGTTTCCAGGTCAGAGCAGAACACACAAGATGGATCATCAACATGTTGTCTTTTTAACAAATTATCTCTAGTGAGAAGTTTGTTATGCGACAGCAACCATAGGAAGAAATGAATCCTGGGTGGAACTTTCACCTTCCACACCGCATGGATATAAACAGGGAGGACACCTCTGAAGTTAATAATTGCATATAAAGAGCTAACACTGTAGGTGCCTTTGGATTCATACTTCCAGATAATAGCATCATCCTCATCACTAAAGTTGATAGATTGAGCTATATTTAAGACTTCATACCACTGAGTCATGAGAGCATGATTAAAACATCTACGGAATGTAACCTTAAGTTGGTCGCCATCCCAAAGAGTTGCCACAGTGGCATTTTGCTCATTAACAATGGTATAAAGGTCCCAGTACTGGATCGCAAGGCTGGAGGAGCCAACCCATTGGTCCTCCCAGAACTTAACTTTCCTACCATTGCCTATCTTCCACCAATACCCAATTTTAGCCGCCTTAGCAGCCCAGAGCACACCTTTCCAAAAAGGAGATGCACCCAGCTCCGAGGAGGAGAAGATGTTGGGGTTTTCGACATTATATTTGAAGTCAATTATTTGCTTCCATAGCTTGTCACCATCCACGTGGTACCTTTTAACCCAAGATGCCAAAAGGCAAATGTTCATTTCATGGCAAGTTTTTTTTCTAGCTTAGTCGAGAACCTTCTTATCAATTGCTTCTCCAGTTCAATCTGCATTAATGCTCCTCTATTTTTGTAACCACTCGAAAAAATTGAAACTTTGCCATCAATTCTCTATGGTTTTGATCTGATTAGCTTACTCGAAACTTTGGTTACGTTCTACCACTTTAATCAGCATTAGTTTATGATGCCGTCTAGATCAAATAAAGATCGTAAAAGAGGAACTTTGTTTGCGTGTAGTATCATTGTATCAACGTGAGCAAGGGTCACTACTTGGGAGTCGTGCAGCGTAGTATGGTTCAAGTCACTAAACAAAGTTAGATGCATGCCATATTCCATATGTACCAAATATACATTTGATTCCTTTACCAGCACATGCAAACACACACGACACGAACTGTGGATAATTCTGGCACATGATTATGATGTCGCCTACTTGTGCTTTGAAAGAAATTATGAATCCTAAGATAGATGTCGATTATATGACATTCCTGATATATCTCGGTCGGCTACTACAAATAAGCTAGTTATGTGCATAATTTTGATGCAGAGGCTGGGGCGATGCTCCCATTTCTAAAAAAAACCTGCAGCTTTGTTCATCTAAGCACTTTTTTTAGATGTCATCTAAGGACTATTATGCACTGGTTGTGCAAATGCGACAGTATACTAATTCATTAGCACCGATCATTTAGCTTACTGGAGACCTTGTCAGTTGTTGCACCACTTCAATCTGCATTGAAGTCTCTATTTCTGTTACCAGTTTACCTGTTCAACTGTACCTTTTTTTATATGTGTACCACTTTAATTTGCATTGCCTTCTTGAGGTTTTGATCAGTTTAACTTGCTCAAAACTACCGTAACGCTGTACCGCTTTTATCTGAATTTAGATGCCGTCCAGATTAAATAAAGGGGCGCCAAATTAAAGGGGAAGCTTGTTTGCGTGCAGCGTCGTCAGATTTAAGATTTGCAACAATGCCATGTTCCATCTGAAGTATACATCTGATTCCTTACTGATAACCGCAACACGCATACATGCATCCTGTTGTGCGTTGATGGAATTACAAGTCTGCATCGTTGTTTATGGAAGCACTTTTATCCAGTAGTGTGCAAATGCAACCTAAACGTAATTTTTTTGCGCTAATTAATCTTGCGGTATACAACAGGAATGGAATCCAGCAGAGGAAGAACTCATGGCAGGACGGCGTGTCCGGCACAAACTGCCCGATCCCTCCGGGCCAAAACTTCACGTACCGCATGCAAGCCAAGGACCAGATCGGCAGCTTCTTCTACTACCCCTCGCTCGCCTTCCACAAGGCTGCCGGCGGCTTCGGCGCCATCCGCATCAACAGCCGCCCGAGGATACCCGTCCCGTTCCCCACGCCAGCCGACGAGTACACCGTCCTTATCGGCGACTGGTACAACAGCACCCACAAGGTATTGCGGCTTTCTCACATGGTTGCACTTGCTTGTACGAAATGCACGTATATGATCGTTTTGGTTTTGCTTGTCAGGCTCTCCAAGGCATGCTGGACAACGGAACACAGCTGCCTTTCCCGGACGCCATCCTGATCAACGGCAAGGGTCCAAACGGCGGCGCAAACTTCACGGTCGAGCAAGGGAACACGTACAGGCTGCGGATCTCCAACGTTGGCCTGCAGAACACTCTCAACTTCATGATCCAAGACCACAACGTGACGCTCGTGGAGGTGGAGGGCACCCACACGGTGCAGAACACCTACACCTCCCTCGACGTGCATGTCGGCCAGTCGCTCTCCGTGCTCTTCACCGCCGACCGCCCGGCCAGGGACTACCACGTCGTCGTCTCCACCCGCTTCACCAACCAAACCCTCAACTCCACCGCCGTGCTGCACTACGCCGGCTCGTTCCTCCCCACATTCGGGCCGCCGCCCCCAGTTGTGAACAACAGCGATGTTGATTTTCCCTTGAGCAAGCTCGCTCTATCAGGTACGGATCAGCCACTCTCGAACGTCCATTTTACAGATTAATTGCTAGTAGTAGCACTTGTGTTTGTATCTGAACTTTTATTTGACATGGATGGTAGGACGAACCTAACGGCGAGTGGACCGCGGCCGAACCCGCAGGGCTCGTACCACTACGGCTCCATCAACGTGAGCCGCAGCATCAGGCTGGCCAACTCAGCGGGTATGGTCGACGGCAAGCTGAGGTACGGCGTGAACGGCGTGTCGTACATGGACGCCGACACACCCCTGAAGCTGGCCGACTACTTCAACATCAGCGGCGTCTTCCGGATGAACGGCATCCCTGACGCGCCGGCTCCCACCAACGCGACGGCGCTGAACGAGACGGACACCAGTGCAACCTTGCAGAACGCGACGGCTGTCATGGACTCTGACCACCGGTCCTTCGTCGAGGTCGTGTTCGAGAATAACGAGGACAGCGTCCAAAGCTGGCACCTCGATGGCTATAGCGTCTTCGTCGTCGGGTACGTGCACATCATCACAGATCGATGCACTATATATGTTGTTATGGTGACTGATATGATCATTTCACATTGGCTATCGTAGGATGGACAAGGGAATGTGGAGCGAGGAGAGCAGGTTTTCCTACAATTTTGTGGATGCAGTTGCGCGCTGCACAGTGCAAGTAAGATCTTGTTCATTGTTTTCTTGCCAGAGATTCAACATGGGAAACTTACCAATAAGTTTAAACAATATTTTGGTGTTACTTTACGAAGGTGTATCCAAGAGCATGGACGGCGATCTTGATCGCATTGGATAACGTGGGCATGTGGAACTTCAGGTCGGAGGATTGGGCACGGAGATACCTTGGCCAGCAGTTCTACCTCCGAGTCTACACGCCAACACACTCATTCCGTGACGAGCTCCCCGTTCCGGACAATGCGCTCCTCTGTGGCCAGGCTACCAACAGCAGCGGCCTCCCCTTTTCTCGGCACTAAGAAGCCATTATAGAATTCATGATCCAATTGTACCAAAGTTAATTTTGTAGCATGGTATGCAAGTCGAACGGTCGAAGACTAGTTTGGCTGGTTATGTCTTCCTCTGCGTTTAGAACTTCTGCTTTGTACTCGTTTTGAGGTTTCAGGCTCGAATGGCCTCAGTATAAACAAGCGTGATAGTATGTCATATATGTCAAATTTTAATGCTGGCTATTTATGTGGGTTTATCAAGTCATAACCAACAGTACATCACGAGTATTAAATCAAAATTTTATTTTCCATTTCTTTGAATCAACATATTGGAGGATTTGTCCCTCGTCTCCCAACTTGCTCAACATGAAATTGGAAAGAACAAATATCTAATCATCTCTACCTCATTAATTCATATATTTAGACGAAATAGGCCGTAGCCCCGCTATATATATAGCAACCACCCGATACAACCAACAAGAGACACGGCTGGGGCGACAGCCAACAAGCACCCAAAGAAAGGAAAAAAGAAAGAAAAGATGACATAGGCGGATTGACTAAGCGACGAGGACCCGCAACCGTTGCACCCTCTCCGAAGAAGTACCACCACGCTCCTAGCGCCGAATCGACGAGTACCAAGCAGCACCTTCAAGAAGGAAAGTCACGCTGTTGCCGGACCAGCACACGGTCCTAGGGTGTCCCCGGCACATCGGGAAGCGGATGAAGGGTAGCCACGACGCCCTTCAGGAAGGAAAGATGCCACCCGAAGACGGACGAACCAACAAGGATTTCTCCCGAAAAACCCTGTCCGCAATCCCGGACGAATCGTAGCACAGGAGCCCGCGAGGACGAACCTCGCCACCACCAGACTCACCACCCGCCAGCAAGCACCACCACGGATGCGAAGCCACCGTCACGAGGTCAGCAAGACAGAGGCGAAGAGTAAGTTGTACCAGGAACAACACTACCGTGGCCGCGTGGGAGGGAACTACCTCCATAGTCGACCGGACGCGGCCGCAGAGCACACCAGTCCTTGGTTGGTCCGGCCGGGGAGTAACTTTACTCATATATTTAGCCAATGTAGTAACTTTACTTTCATAAATGTTAGATTTGTTCTGCTTAGTTTCATTTTTATGTAAGCTATATTTTCCTATTTAGTCTACTTGTACGAGTTAAAAAAGGTGAGCACGATTTATTTGGAACCAAATCACCTAATACATAAATAATAAAGTTCATTATATTTATTGATTAAATATGAAAATCTACAAGATTTGATCTAGAATATGCAACATACCAATCTTATTTTAGTGACATGTTGTAGTCACGTTCTTGCAAACTTCTCAAAATAGTACAAATTTAGAATGCAGACCACCCAAGTGGAGCCAGACAGGATTTTCATTAGTATTTGTTGGGATAGTTCATACCCTGCAAGTAATGTGAAAATCTTGGCTAGGTTAGGTAGTGATCATACACCTGTTGTCCTGGACATTGGGGCTCTGCGCATCACCAAAATTAAGATGTTGAGATTCAAAAAATTATGGCTATAAGTGGAAGGTTTTGAACAAGTTGTCCATAAATCTTGGTCCACTCCATGTAACTTTCCTAAGGCTATTGACAGATGTTGGTAAAGTATGAAATTTTAGAAAATGTGTTAAAGGTTGATGTATTAACATTGAATCTGCACATAATAAATTGAATAAACCAACTGTTGAATATGATCTTCTGAACATTGTGTCTGAATCACGGCCTCTTTCTCCTATTGGCTAAGTCTAGATTGAAAACAATTTCAACCGAACTCACAGATATTTGGAAGAAAGAGGAGGTTAAGTCCTGACAGAGGTCCAGGGAGAGGAAAATCCTGGAAGGAGACATGAACACTGCTTACTACCACTCCATGGCTAACCAGAGGAGGAGGAAAAAACAAATTACTTCTCTAGAAGGGCAAAATGGCCATGTTGAAGGTATACTTGACATTGCTATTCAATAGTTTAGAACTCTTTTTGGCCATGAAGATAGAATTGGTATTGATATCCTGAATGATTTTTGGGATGCCCCTGATATGACATCTTCTGAACAAAATGCATTCTTAGATGCTGATTTTACTGAACAAGATGTCAAGGATGCCGTTTTCAACTCTTATGTTGAAGGAGCACCTGGACCTGATGGGTTATCTTTTCTCTTTTATCAACACTTTTGGGAGTTGATCAAAGGTGACTTAATTTCCATGTTCAATAATTGGAATCGTGGTGACTTGGATATGTTTAGACTGAATTTCTATTTGCTCACTCTTATTCCTAAAGAGCCCGATGTTGTTAATATACAAATTTTCAGGCTTATAGCTCTAACTAACTGTGGCTTCAAGAATTTTTCTAAATGTGTGATGCGTCCAAAACATGTGTGATGTGTCCAAGACCCCCCTCAAGAGAGAGCCGCCATTCTTCACCACTTCCACAAAGTGATGCCTCCATCTCCACTTTGTAGCCATCTCCATCTCCATCTCCATCTCCATAGTCATCATCCATAGCCATATAGTACATGTAATTTAGATCTCATCGCGATTGGCAACATTGTAAGAACTATTTTCAAGCATTCATCTTTTGTTTTCTACAATGTTTTCTATTGATAATATGATCGCGACATGTGAGTAGTACACTCGGGCTACGGGCTGAGGCTTAGCCTCGCAGCTATGTGCAAACTAACCATTGAGATATTAGTGTAAAGAGTACGATATGATGCATGCAAATATCTCTTGTTAATGCCTCGCTCCTAGGACTTGTCAGGTACCCAAGACTCCGAAGAGTGATAAGGTGGACGTAAGGGGCAGTAAAAGTGGAAGACTATGCGAGAACCTTGGTGACAGTACGAGCTATACAATAGCTGGAAGCAATTCCCTAGAGAACAACAACGACGTCAAAGAACTTACTGCTTTTGTATGTATGTTAAAGACTTAATTACTTAGGCAACCCCGCGCAAGAAGGATAGGGCCGAGGTGGACAGATGAATCATTTGCGCTCCTGGTGTGTGAGACACTGGTGGCCTTGGACTCATTGCTCATATACATCTTTGTATTCATATCAATTATTTATAACTAACTGAGCTTCATCTTATCTTATTTATCCCGTACATAACATGCACTGCTGCAGGTGAAACCTTAAGCCCTGGCCTATTTTAAACCATTGATAAAACAACTACAAGCAAACATGTTTGGTCCGGTAAAATGACACTTCTAAAACCTTTCTTGAACTTGATAAATTTCCTTGCCAAGCAAATACTTCCCATATTCGATAAACTCTAGGTCTCTTAGGGGGAAAATCTACATACTGCAACCCGATAATCCGGATAAAAGGTATCAATGTGCTAGTAATAGGTTAGGAGTTATTGGTGAAACTTTTATCTCTCCAAATCAAACTACCTTCATTAGAGGGAGATATAATTTGGAAAGTATGGTGTCTGCTCATGAGATTATCCATGATGTAGTTATGAATGATCAGTCGGACTTTATTTTCAAGATTAACAATGATATATCTTATGATAAGAGTTGATAGTGCCTTTCTTAATTAAAGTTCTTGAATTCATAGGCTTTAGACATGAATGGATCTCCTAGATTAAAACTCTTCTGGACAATGGTTATGTATGGGTTAGAATCAATAATGTAAATAGTGAATAATTTATTGCTGGTAGAGGTGTGAGTCAGGGGAACCCTATATCCCTTCTGCATTTCAACCTATGCAGCTGAAGTATTTGCTAAATTGCTGATGAAAGCTGGTAGATGTAGCCATATTAGTGGTCGTTTAGCTAGTTTCGATCAAACAAGGGTGGTCAGTATGCGATATGATGATGGCACACTCCTCTTCTTGTCAAATGACCTTGCTGGTGAGAGAAATCTAAAATGGATGTTGATGCGTATTTTGACATGATTCCTATCAATGTTGATGTGGAACATGCGCATATTTTTGCTCAAACCCTTAGTTGTAGGCTAGGCCAGTTTCCCTTAAAGTATTTTGGGTGTTCTCCTACATCACAGTAAGCTCGGGAAAGAGGATCTACAACCTCTAGTAGATAAAATTCTTAAGCGGACATGTGGGTGGAGGGGAAAATTACTCTCTCATGCTGACAAGCTGGACCATGTTAAAAATGTCATTGCTAGCATCCATGTCTACCTTATGAGTGATTAATTTTCCAAAATGGGCTATAGCCTTAATTAATTCACGTGTGTCTCATTGCTTACGGGATAATTATGACGGGCATTTTAAATATCATTTAGCTAATTGGTGGCTTGTATCATAAAAAAAGGCTTATGGAGGGCTAGTGATTCCTAACTTTATTGATCTCAACCTATGTCGATTTGCCTCTTGGGTGAAAATATATCAAATGGATGAGAATAAGTTGTGGAAACAGATCATTGATCACGAGTATAGGTTTAGTGATCCTATTATTTTCTGTTGTAAGATGTAACCCCATTGGGGCCTCTCCTTTCTCGAAAGGGGTCATTTGGTGTGCTCAAGCAGCTAAAATGGGGTACCAATGGAAGGTTATAATTTAAAGGAAAGTAAAATTCGGGAAGATCATTATTGTCCAAATGTCGGTTAGAGCGGAGTTCATGTATGCGGTAGTTCGGCAATTTTAGCTTTCAAGCATGTTTTAATGTATATGATTTAGACAACATATTTCATCCTACTCCATTTATGTGCACAATAGTTACAGTTTCTTGCAATCAAGTATTGTTGTACGGTCTGTATAATATCTGGATATTACAAATTTTCTCTGATATGTCCTCTAGATTTCTCATAGAAATAAATTTAGTGGATCAAGTAATTTTGTGTCACACTGCACTAGAGAACTATATGATTATTCTTCAGAAACTAACCTTTTTTCGAGGAATCATTGTCCACTGGCAATTATGTGTCTAAGTGTGAAGCGTGAGGTGGTCATAGCAAACCGGTCACTTCAGTAAACTGTTTTTTCTTAAGGCAACAAGTCTCCTTTCGTCACATGTTTTATATACTATTGCAGTCTTTGATACCGTTTCACCTCATGCACACATTGACATAAATTTTTTTGGTGATGAAATGTCCTAATCCTTCATATATGTACATTCAGGTGGATACAAGATGATTGAGATCCATGAAGATACGCTAAAAAATCCATCATATTAGCCATGATGTCATATATGTGTCCCTTCTAAAATAAGTGCCTAGGACACTCCCTAAGACTTTAGAATAAGTGTACTCTCCCAGACTTACATTGCCCAAAAAGGTAGCTCCGGCCAACCTCCATAATTTGGCATCTTCTTTAATGTTAGTGATGATGACGGGGGGGAGGGGGGGGGGGCATGCCGAAAGACCCTCGCATTGCTCTCCTTCCAAATCTCCAAAGAGACAAGCATGAGGCACAAAGGCCATTTGTAGATTAATTTCGACCACCAAGATTTAACATTAGGTTGATCCAATTCCCCGACAATATGTCGAGGAAGCCTCACCACGGTAAGATAGAAGACCAGATCCTCTTGGAGAAACGACATTGGAAGAGAGGTAAGTCGTCGTCTCTTGGGCTTGGTTGAATAGGGGGCAATGTCAACAATTTTGCGAACCCCTACGTTGAAGACGGTCTGATGACCAGATTCTATTTGGCATAACAAGTCAATCAATCTTGCATTTGAGGAGGGAGGGGGAGGGCTAGTCTTCCAAATAATTTTGTTCGAGCCAGTGGCAATGGTGCCTTCAAATTACATCTTGTAGGTCGTCGAGGCGGAGTAGTTGTCATCATTGGTGAACTTCCATCGGATTGTGTCACGGTCCCCGGGGTTAGGTGGGTGTTGGAGACCAACTTCCCAAAGGGACACAAATTCTTGCATGTGGTCAACTTGTAGGCCGGTTTGAAAATCAAGATTGTTCACCCAATAATTGTTTTCAAGCGCCTTTCACACAGATCTTACGACCAAGATGCAATGCGACACTTCCTTTCGTGAATAGAGCTAAATGAGTTTATGCTAACTTTGTAGTGACATAAAACGAGTAATGAATGTGGAGAACAGCTAAGAGGCTTTTTATACTTTCGTTTGGCTCCAAAAGCTGGACCACGAAAACTGATTGGCCCTTGAGAATCCAGGCTAAAGAAACTAGATTGCCTACAAAATTGGTAACAGTAAATTTTTGGTTGTGCTATGTGAAATCCAACACTGATGGTTGGTGGGCATTTTTCATGATTGTTCATGAAAACAACTTATGCAAAAGTAAAAAACGGGCACAAAAATTACACAATTATTCTAGTCCCTGACGAAAGCAATCACGTACCTGGGCGGTGGGGATTCTCTGACTTGGAAATCCTAACTTTGTCCTGACTTTCAGTCACTGACGTGTAGACCCCACGGGTGATGGGACCCACGTGTCAGTAACTCAAAGTCACCTGGCTTTGATCCTAGCGAAGTCCGAGAATATGCGCCTGTACCTGGGTACCTCATTATTCTACACAATTACACGCAGAACGCTAGTGATTAAACAACAAGCACGTAAAAAAAAAAGATTAAACAACAAGGCGAACGGCGAGGGCGCGCCGACCACGTCCTGTTCCGCGCTGACATTTTCTATGCACTTCACGGTCACAGTGCCAGCTCGCGATTCCGTCTGGACGTCGAGTCTCGACATCGATCGGTTTTGTACGTATGTAAGCACTCGAATTGTGAACCATAATACGCCAACCGGCTTGCAACCGGGCACTGACTGAAAATCCAAGCCTGAACTTCATTTTCCACTGCTACTAAGCATTCCAGTCTTATTCAGTAGTCACTACCATACATACGCTGGTATCAGAAGACTGGTAAGTTTCAGTCCAATGGCAAGTCGCCATGTATTGCGAATTCGCACTTGTCTAGGAGTATTGTATAAGCATGACTGAGATACACATGCAAAGGGGTTAACCGCTTCTGCATTACCGAACAAGCAGCATATCCCCTGCATCATCTACTGCGGCGAGGGATTCGAAGATACTGTCGTAGCCAATAAATAACTGCGGCAAGTAATTTCTTCAAAATAAACAATCTGTCAATGTAGAATATAATTAAGCAATGCAGATTTTTCTGTACTAATCATAGGCTCACCCCTCATTGCTCGGGCACTACTGTATATATACGCATGCCAATGACACCTTCGAACGGGTGTTCAAGAAGCAGAGAGGCCAGGCGGCAGAGTGTGCGGGATCATACACAGGGGCTAGCTCCAATGGGCAGCCATGGCGGGGCGTTCGCGCTCGTTGCGCTGTGCTTGTTCGGGCTAGCGCTGCGAGGTGCCGGCTCGGCGGGGGAGCGGCTCGTGCCGGCCATGTTCGTGTTCGGGGACTCGACGGTGGACGTCGGCAACAACAACCTCCTGCCGGGCTGCTCGGCCGACTGCAGGGCCAACTACCCGCGCTACGGCGTCGACTACCCGTCCCACGCGCCCACCGGCCGTTTCAGCAACGGCTACAACCTTGCTGACCACATAGGTATTCTAGTTATGGTTATATATCTGGAAGCTAGTAGTAATTATTTGGAGTATATGGCAGAGGAGATCCATGACCAGTTCTCAACGAACGCACTTCTCGCTGAACACGTAAAAAATCCATGTTATCACCTTTGACTATGATGCCCCATCGCCACTCAGCTTCCACTGAAACTAGAGAGCTTACTAGCTGGTTTTACTCGTACTAGTTGCCATACTAGAGTAGCATATGGTTTACAGTTACAATGCAACGAAGAAATACGTAAGACTGCGGATCTTTTCTTCTTTGAGAGATGCGAACAGCTTCCTGGTGAAAGATGGAAAGCTGCTGTCCTTTGGTCACGGAGTGACCATCTAGGCGCTTGGGGCCAAAACCTCTCTAACAGATTATAACATGACTGCAAGCAGAGCGTAGACAGCAGAAAGCGATACATTGTAAGTCCGGGACCGGTGCCTTTTTTAAATTGTTACTCGCTCCGTTTTTAAATATAAGATGTTTTAACCTTTTTCTAAATTCACATGTATCTATATATATCTACGCACATTTTTTTGTGTATGTTCATTCGTTTTGTTCCACATCTAGTCAACATGTGAAACAACCAAAACATTTTATATTTAAAAACGAAGGGAGTAGAAGTAAAACCTTGGAGGTCGAAAAGTTTACGGTTTTCGTTATAGGTTAATAGTTAGGGCATTTTTTAATATATTGGATTTTTTTTTGCGAAACACGGTACAAACGCAGACGCTCACAAACACGTGCACACACTCACCTCTATGAACGCACGCACGCACACCCTACCCCTATGAGCACCTCCGAAATACTGAGCCGATGGTCGGGTCTTGCGATTGACGAAGTCACCACTAGCGCCTCGCTGTCGACGGGAACGTCGCATGAAGAATCTTCCGCCTAAATGAGAAACACCGGTGCCAAACCTGGGGCTTGAACTCTGGTGGGCTGGGGGTACAACCACCCTCCTAACCATCCTACCACAGGCAGGTTCTCTAATATATTGGATTTTAAGATTAGAAGAAATGAGAAATTGTTAGACAAAGGAGTGAGGTCGAGTCAACGGGCTTTCAGGCCCATGCTTTGGGTAATTTATTCATTTTAACCAAAAGACTGAGGAGTGCTTTGTCTAGAGAGATTAATTTGCCACCAAATTATTTCCTGACTCTCCTAGGATATTTTTTATAAAATAAATTCGAAAACGACATTTTTAAATCTCACACAAATCTTAAAAAAACTACGAGTACCATATCCACCATAGATTCTCTGCCAAGTATCACATCTTGCCCTCCCTTTTATGAACTTATCAAATAATTTCAGATGTACGTTTAACATGAAACAAATTATTATTGCAGAATTTCCTGAAAATACTATTGGAACCCGAGCTCACCGGCACTCTTTATTTTCAAAAATGTTATTTTGAAATTTCAAATCTGAAAAATATGCATATCGGTAATGATTCATATTTCAAGCGTGCAATATCTCAATCTGAAATACTTTGTATTATGGACTCCACAAAAAAGGAAAATCTGATAAGATTTGGAGGTGCACTATTCACACACTATAATTTGTCTTTTCTATGTAGCATAGGATATAGGATATTTCAGACTGAGACTTTACACATTTTAAGTATTAAATCATTGTCTATATGTACATATTGGTTCTAGAATTTTGTGTAACTTCGAAAATACATTTTTCCAATGTTTAAAATAAAGAGCTCAAGTGAGTACTATTAAATGACTTCAAAATATATCTTAAAATTACAAAATGTCAATTATATTGAAATGGAGGGAGTATTGATGTTGCGCTATTCTTATAATATCCTAATTAACCCCTATAGATCAATAAGCATACTACGTTCTATGTTCCAATCAAAATGAATGCACTAAAGATTCCGATAAGAAAGGAGATTTAGTCGATTCAACAATCGTTTCAGCACTACTTCAAAGCCTAAGAGATCTTTACGTCCATTGAAATTTGCAATAAATATATTATAATCATGAAATAAGAGAAGTTTATATATTTTCATCATATGTAATCTACGCAATTAGATATATGACGTTCAAATACATACTTAGATTTCCTAATATTTGAACTTTAAAAAAACAAATTTTGTACAATATTGTGAAAACTCATTCAAACACAATAAATGGTATTGATTCGTCAATATACCTTTGTTCCTCAAAATAGCTAGCTGTGCACGGGTTGATGACTAGTTCATCTAATTGTGTATTGAGGTTAGGTTCTAGCGGTGGGAAGTGGGTAGAATATCCATAAAGCACCGTCCACATATACCCACTGTTTTTTCACCCTCGGTGTTTCCCAAGCAACTTACTCATAAGTCATAACTGTACTCAGAATTCCCACTCGAAAACATCACATGTCAAATTTTTATTAGATTCGTACCCTATTAAGTATTCTACAAAGTTCTATAACTATTTATGGATACTAAGGACAATGACAGATATAAACACATAATAACATTGAGTAACATAAATCAATTTGTGGACTATGGATGACACTTTCAGTTTACAATTTTACATGGATTTACGGTTAAAGGCTATTGTAACAAAAGATTTTCTGAATCACCCAAAACTGAAAATAAATTATGATAAAATAGTTTCAATTTAGCACAAGATTTTTTTTGGTAAATATTAGAATTACACGACCTAACTTGATATACAAAAATGTGACTGCATTGTCAATTATGCTATATAAACATGAAAATAGTATTTTGCAGAACACATAGAAGAATTTATCAATCATAAGATTAAAATCATCTATTAGCAATATGACTCGTGACCAGGTAAAGAAGTTCACTATAAATCATTGTTAAAAAATGCACATGTATTTGTCAATGCCAAGACACTTCGTCCCTCGCATCGCTAAATTGGGAATAGTATAGTCTATCACTAGTTGAAACCATACTTCGTAGCATGTGTAATGATAAGATTCATGTATTTAATCACCTAACAATAATTAAACCTCAAACAAATGGTAGATGCATAAATAAAAGCTTCTCAATGATCTAAGCCTCCTCGAAATAGAGAGCTTCCCGTTGTTCCACCGTGTTCGCTCCTGTTCGTCCCCACCTGACAGCTTAGTACTACATTGTTTTTTTGTCGAGTGTTCTGCTTTGTTCGTATCACTGTTTGTGGGTGTGGCGTCGTGTGCTCGTTCCGTGCTCTACACAATACTGAAATATATTATCCGTGCTCTACACAAATAACATTAATGCAAGGATCAAAATCAAGTTTTTTTTTTAATTTTTAGAGTCAAATTGTGACTTTTGTGAATCGTAAAATAAAACTTTATTTTTTAGAAAAACTTCGCAGATACGTAGATCATATCTATATATAGAGAGAGATAAAAGATAAGATTTGTTTGAAACAATTTTTTACCTAAATTCTGGGTTACAAGGAGACAGTGCCCAGTATGCCACTATGCCTCCTATGTTCCTCTGGCGATCACTTTATTTCGATTGAAGGAGCTCCTCTGACCACCACTGCTGAGAGATTGCATTGTTAACTTCCTTTTGAAGAAAACATTGCATTGTAGCTAATTGTCCACCTTTACAAATCTTATCAATCAAGACTTTTTATAAAGCAAAATCGCATTAACATGTATTAATTATTTTTATGTCTTAACATGCAAGTTATCCATATTATCATTTCTT
Source organism: Poa pratensis (assembly GCA_947311845.1). NCBI lineage: Eukaryota > Viridiplantae > Streptophyta > Magnoliopsida > Poales > Poaceae > Poa > Poa pratensis. Next base: position 24,970,600 of record CAMZMU010000050.1, read on the forward strand.
TTAGCCAATCAATTGTCCATGTCATCCCCATTAATATTCATTAATTATAGTATATTTTACATGCAATATATCCACGTTATCTACCTTTTTAGCCCTATGTCCACGTCACCATTATTGTCGTCAAATATGCAACAATTTCATGTCAATTAAATATAAACTCTCGACTGATGTGAGATTTTTGCATATTTCTGTAAGCAACTTCATATTTCACGTGTCTTATACATTTTTATTTACGCAAAGTTGTTGCAGTGGGAATTTTTCTAGTTCTAAGTAAATTTGATGTTATTAATATTCAGATCTGTATTTGCCGGTCACAGGTGAAGCAATTATGAATCAACTCTCAGGATGATCTATTTAGAAACAAGAATTTTCCAATCAAATTATTTAGAAATCCGCAAAAAAACTTATAATTAGAATTTTTCCATATATCGTTTCGGCGAACAGCCCGATTTCTTGGATTCGCCGAGAGCCCACCAGCTTACGGATCCCTGCCGCCCAAGGGAATCATTGGACAGATGAGGAGCGGGATCAACTTCGCGTCAGGAGGGTCGGGACTGCAGAATCTAACGGGCAAAGCACTTGTACGCACACTATCCTGCTGACCTTGTTGGCGCGCGCGAACTAAATTGGTACCCACGTAGCCACTGTCTCGTCTTTCTTTGCGCAGTGTGGGCGAGTGTACAGCATTAGCGACCAGCTGGAGAAGTTCACGTCGGCCGTCCAGATGATGGGGAACTGCTCGGCCGCTCTCGTCTCCAGGTCCCTCGTCTTCATCAGCGTCGGCAGCAACGACCTGTTCGAGTACGTCGACGGCAACGCCACCTTGGCCCCTGACCGCAACGACACCCAGTTCCTGCAAGGCCTCGTCGGCCATTACAGGAGCTACCTGCAGGTGCGTGCGAGCGACTGCTGTCCATCATGTTATACGACTTTGTTGTACACCTGAACTGAACACATCAACAAGCTCTGGAAAAAACTGGTTGCAGGAGCTGTACGCGGCCGGGGCGAGGAAGTTCAGCATCGTGAGCCCGTCGCTCGTGGGGTGCTGCCCGTCGCAGAGGTTCGTCGGGTGGGTGAAGAAGGACCTGGACGGGTACGGCTGCTTCCGCACGGCCAACAACCTCTCCAGGCAGCTGTACCCCATGCTGCTCTCGATGCTTCAGGGCCTCAGCCTCGACCTCTCCGGCATGAGCTACTCCATCTGCGACTCGGCCGCCATGGCCGAATCCGTCCTCAAAGGCACCGCCTCGCCTAAAATCAGTAAGCCCGCCGGCTAGCTAGCTGCAAACGAGCGCACCTCGCATAGTTCATGGCACGCACTAGTGCACTACTCGTGTCGGGATCTATCTTTATCATCGTGACATATATCTTTTTTAACGTGGGCAGACCTGACGGTGCTGGACACGGAGTGCTGCGGCGGCGCGGGGAGGTTCGCGGCGGGCAAGTGCGACAGGTGGGCGACGGTGTGCCCGAACCGCGCCAACTACCTCTTCTGGGACGGCTTCCACCCGACGGAGACGGCGTCGGCGCTGGCTGCGCTGGCGCATTTCGCCGACCCAGGGCTCTACGTCCACCCCATCAACATCACGAGGCTGGCGGCGCTGTAGCCTGCAAATTAACGATGGGCGCGGCCGCGTGCTCCGCCCGGCCGGCGACGCCGTGTCTCGTTGACTGAGAGTACTGGTAAAATAAGTAGTGGTGTGGTGCTACACAGCTACAGTGTCGCGATTTGGAGATGCATTGGTTATAGAGGGAGTTGTGGTGCACGTCGACAATGTCTGTGTGTCGGCGTGCTCGTTGTTCGAGATGAGCGTCCGTGGTTCTTTTACAGTTTGGCGTGGTTTTTTTTTTCAAACAAACCTTCGGGTATACATCATGGAAAAAATAGCGCGCTATAACATATTCGGGGAGTACACGTTAAAATTTTACTTCTTTTGCTCGCTATGGTACTGTTAGCGATAACACCCTATATCTCATAAAACATCGTAGTGTTATAGCAAGATATTTTTTTTCAGGATAATCGCCCAAAGAACCGAATTTTCCACCTAAGGAATAGGAAGTTGCTACCTATTTGTAGAGGTGATGAACTGCAATCTATCGGTTCATCATCTGAATCGGAAGTTGACATCGATATTGTTGAGATTCTGAATATATAATTTATACTACGTTGTTTACACGTGTGATGTTGATGTTAGGCTTCCAGAAAATTGGAGAACAATTTTTGTACGTGGTTATGCATATGTTGTTCTAGCATTTTTTGGACTATATCCTTTATTTTTTTAGCTATATATGTTATTTTTCGAAACGCTATTTAAAACATAGCACGCTATAACGTGTATAGCATATGGAGGAGCTCGCCGCTATTTCTTTTAGCATGCTATTTTTTACCTTGGTATACACATGACACACTTTGTACCAACAATTTGAAGCCGCCATGAAACCTTCGGGTTTTCACTTTTCTCTGTCAGGAACGTGAAATTTGAGCACAAAATTAAATCAATCAAGTTGTTTAAAAGTTCGGTTCCGCACGGTTGGCTCCCAAAGGAAACCATCGTTAGTTGTATCAGTACTAGAAGGGTAAGGCGCGCTTTGCTGCGCCCGTGTGATATTGGAGTTTGTTTATTACTTCAAACACTCTTGTGGTATATAGCTCAATAAAATTAAGTATAGTCAAAACAAGTATCTTCATTATCTATGAACTTTAATAAGGAACTACTATTATGAGAAATTCAAGTGTCATTCCTAAAAGTGAGAATAGGAGATTGTCAGTCTTAAAGATATCCTTGTAGCGGAAACCTATAGTCTCGAGCAAGAAGAAAAGCACCTCAGAAGTCCTGAAAAGAACGGCAACATGTGTGATAGCCAAAATCAGCAAAGTCATAAGAGGTGACATAAAAGGCCAGAAAAGACAGAAAAAAATAAATCAACCAAACGTCACAAATAGGTGTTCATGTTTTATCAACCACAAACATCAATTTGTGTTATTATTTGTGAAGATTCGCATTGTGGATGCCGTAGGAACCTAAATTCTAATCAAATTCTTATCAAGCGGAGAACAGTTTGTGAAAATGTAGTGGCGCGTTCACTTGATTCTAGCAATGTGCCAATGTGCAGCTTGAGAAAATTAAGATAGCCCACCAAACCTGGATCCATCTCACATAATGAAGATATGGAAATTAAGGAGCAGATATAATACAATATACAGTCCAATTCTGCAGTGAAATAAACACAATGATAATTCATTCTTTTTTAGAGCTTGTTAAATAGAAGATGACTATGCTAATTAACTTGTTAAGAAGTTATCAGCAATGCGTATCTTTGTAGTAATATTCCGACATCATGGTTCTTCATTTATTTTTACTGAAACTGGAGGAAGAACTATCTAGACCGAACTACTAAAGTTGCACAAACTCTAGGAGGAAATTCGGTTCAAAGAATTAGAAGAAAACATGGTCTCGCCTACTCACATTCAACTGCAGCATTTTAATTGAGATAAAAAAGCACCCTGACCTATATTTAAAGTCCTAAAATAAGTTCGTATATTTTGCTATTTCCACCTGCCAACGTGGAGTCATGATGAGGTTCCACAATATTTAATCCATAGTAACCACAGGTGAAGTAGATTATAATATATATAGTTTGCAGTTTTTGGCTTTTTCTGATTTAAAACCCCATTAAAATTCCCTGTTACATACACTACATCACACCAAACATGAGTGTTCAAAGGAACCACTTGCACCTGAGCGAAGCCTAAATCTGAAAACCGAAGCTAGTGGATTAGAGTGATGTTCAGTGTACAGAATATGTTAAACCCAAATCCAAAATCTGGCATTCCAAGCAAACATGCATACTTCAAAGAAAAGGCGATAAACCATGTCTATCAGTACAGCACCCAATAGCTCCTTTGTATTTTGTTCAGAGAAGATAATATGCCAGTTGATGTGTTACAAAAGTCAGTGCTTAGTATTCAGTGAGACTTAATGTAGTTTTTCCCTATAGAAAAATCACATTAACCGTCGGTGTTATTTACTACTAACGTTAACCTCTCAGTTTAACTTTAATAATATGATTTTACTGTTCTGAATCCCTAGTCTTTCTAGCCTATGGCTGGGAGACACTTTGAAACAGCAATTCATCCTTTTACCCTGAATAATCATCATAAGAACATAATTGTAGAGCTAAGAAAAGACTCCCTGAACAAGTAGAACATGCTTAAACCAAGCACTTTGGGAACAATTTGTTGTAGGAAAGAGAAAGATGTAGTGATACTCAACAATATAACTAAATTATAATGACCCCTGACCATACAAATCCATACAAAATAATAACTATATGAGAAATATCTCAGAACAGTAATGACACCCTCAATAGCTATGGACAAATGTATCAGAAACTCGAGATGTAGATAAAAAATGTACTGCATACACAGCCCAGGGCTCTTTTTTTTACTGAAATAATTAAACATACTTCTGCCAGTATTAGATATCCATTGAGAGTGCAAACACTTCTGAAAATTATAAGTGAGCTGAGTCTGGTTACCTTGCATTCCACAAGAAAAACCAGCTGGGGAGAGGATGATTTGTCCTTTTTATCTGGTAAAAAATAAGCTTGCAATATCAGATGATAGTTTCAGTAAACAGAAATAGATTTGGCTTCCCATGAATACAAACATGAACACGGACTACTAAAAACAGATTACATAACCCTAGAATCAAACATCATTTACATGTAAATCCATGTGATGGTAGAACATGTTATTTGATCTAATGAGAAAAGAAGGGAACCATCAGTGAACACAACCCACCCATAAACGCACAGTCGCGCGTAGACAGGAATGACAGATAGACGATTCGATGAACCTGCAGGTCAACAAGACCAAATACCAATTCTCTGAACGGCGGCACGTGGCATCAGGTCATGAGGCGGAAGATCATGCCAGAATTGATGCAGCAGGCCGCCAACTCCTTTGCTACCATTTGCTGCCGCACCCTCATGGAAGCACTCCACGCTGCATATTTTTTCTATTGTTGTTTGTTGCCTTCTTCCTTAAACAGATCTCTAGTATCATAGCAGTAAGTTCCTAACAAATATAAATATTCAGTGTGATGGTTATGAAAGCATATAGCAGATAAGTAACGAGAAATAACTCACCAAATTCCATTCATCTTCGTCCTAGAATGTATACATCAGACGATGGGAAAAAATGAAAAACAATCATATCTCTAATCTCAACAAAAAATGGCGCTGCTCCTCCTTCAGTACGCCTCACGACACTGCTGCAACCTTCTGCTGGGTTTCTTCGTGTTCGTCCACGGTACGACGATGTGTTCCGGATCCGGCTGGGATGGAGTGAGTCGGCACACTGTTCTCTACACAATTCAGTACCAGCAGCTCATAAACTCTCAGCTCATACACAAAATTTAGTACAGCAGCTTACAAAATCAGCCGCTACTGTCTATATCTACCTTCCTGGTTCCCAAATTCAGTATAGCGATTTGTCTCTTCCCTTCCCGAGCAGATGCACAGCAGCAGCAGCGCCCAGCCCCAACCTTCCCCGACCCCTTCCCAGTACCACCTAGGCGAGCGCCGCTGCGCCCGGCGGCCACCACCTCGACTCACAAATTGGTCGCCGCGACGCCCACCTCCCTTCTCCGACGAGGCCTCCGGCACCCCCGTATCCAGCGCCTCTCCCGTCTCCCGCGTGTCCAGGCACGGCCGAAGCCGGCGCCGCTACCGCTACCGCGTCCCGTGCCCCTACCCACCTCTCCCCTCTCTCTAAATCAAAAAAATCACTCTAAATCGAAAAAATCAGGTCATACCTTGGGACAACAAAGTCGGGGGAGTGGCGTCGGCGTCCTCCTCGTCTCCAACTGCTCCGGATGCGCGCGGGAGACTCCCTTCCGCGGCCCTCCATAGCAACCCAGCAGATGCCAAGCAACACGAGCAGGGGCGGTGCGAAGAAGCCTAGGGGCGTCACTGGGTAAAGGAGAGGGAGAGAAACAAAGGGGAAAAAGAGGAAGGTTCGGGACTCCGGGGCGAGCTATTGCAGCGCCTCCTCCTGCCCGGAACCACGTCCGCCTCGCCGCCCTCCTCCGGGTCGAGCTCCTGCAGAGCCTCCTACCGGGCTACCTCGCCAAGGTTAACAAGAAAGAGAGAGGGACGGAGGAGAGTTGGGGGAGCCACGGCGGGCACGACCACCGTTTGAGGTTTGACCCAGAACAGGCGCATTCAGCCGGGGGAACCGACTTGCTCGATAGTCGATAGGTCAGGAATTCTAGCCCACGCGCAAACAACTCCGCAGACAGGTGGGCCACAGTAATTTCTGGCCCACTCGCAGCGAAAGAGTGTAGAAGCACAAGGTAACAAGCCAACGACCTGGGTCACTGACGTGTGGGCCCAAGACGTGGGTGAACCACAGGCCAGCAATCCCAGCTCAATTAGATGTACGGATGGCACCCGCCGGGTTCGGGGCCGGGTTTGGCATACCCATACCCGCACCCGGCCCCTCCACCCGCACCCGCCACCCGCCCCATACCCGCCGGCGGGTACAGAATTTCCCCATACCCGCCGGGTACCCGCGACCCGACGGGTACCCCCAAATTTGTGCTGAACAACAAAATGGCAGGTTTTGCACACTTTCAGCAACGTTTAACAGAAATTTTCAGCAGCAAAATGACAGGTTTTGCACAATTTCAGCAACATATAACAGATTTTTTCAACAACAAACTGACAACAATTTGAAGCAACAAATCGACAACAATATTCAGCAGCAAATTGACAGCAAAATATCCAACAACAAATTGACAACATCAATTCAACTACAAGTTCTTATCACACATTAACATCCACAAATAGTTCACCAAATTAAACAAGTTCAGCATCCATGCAACAAACAGTCCACCAAATCATACAAGTTATACATGTCCAGCAACAAACAGTAATGAAATATGACAAGAATCCATTGAAGAATGAAGACAAAGAAGCTCCGTTGTTGCAGCTCCATCAACCTTGAAGATCCGTTGCTCTCATATGGCCATCATGCATGAGTCCTAGTTGCAATGAAATTGACAAGCATGGTTGTTATTAAACATGGACACATGGTAAACGAAGTAGTAAGCAGTAAGCACAATGGATGGCTAGAAATAAACCTCATTCTCTTCTTGTGTGTCTTGAAGACAAGTCCAGAAGCTGCCTTCACCCATATGAGCATCTACAAGTAACAAATTTACATTATTTACTCACAAGCATAAGTAAGAACAGACATAAGAAACCAATGATAGAAAATGCATCATTTTACTCACCTTTGTACTTGTTTCTAAGCCATTTCTGATAGCACATCAACACCTCAAGCATTTTAGAAGTGAGGCGGCTCCTATGATCATTTACTATTCTGCCACTTATACTAAACGCAGATTCTGAAGCAACCGTTGTGACTGGAATAGCAAATACATCTCTAGCCAGCTTCCTTAGTGTTGGGTACCTTGTACCAGCCACTTTCCACCAGTCCAATACATCAAATTTTTCAGTATATGGTGCTAAGTCATCAGCCAAGTAATGCTCTATCTCGCCTTGAATTCTAGCTGCTGCAGGCCTTTGTTGTGCTACAATGTCATGGAAGAAAGACATAATGGCAGGAGCTGGCATTGAAGACAAAGAAGGATCTCCAATGGACTGGTTTTCCTCTTCTTCCACTTCATACTCTTTTATCAACTTTTGGAGGTTCTCAACAACAGCATCAACCTTGCAAATGCATTCATAAGAGGCTGGCTCAATGCCATGCAGCATTGCATAACATGCAACCAACATCTGCCTCTTATATCTAGGGTCAAGAAGAGTAGCTATGTCCATCAGCCCTTGGATATCACTCCAATACTTATCAAACTTTTCTGTCATTAACTCACACATGACTTGGGGCTACCAGTACCACTACATGACATGAATCACATGTTCAGTTGCAAAATAAAAACAGCAGGCTAAGCTAAGCTAACAAAATAAAAACAGCACCTAAAAACAGCAGCTAAACTAACAAAATAAAAACAGCAGCTAAGCTAAGCTAACAAAATAAAAATAGCACCTAAAAACAACAGCTAAACTAAGCCTAAAAGCTAAAAGAGCAGCTAAACTAAGCCTAAAAACTAAAACAACACCTAAAAACAGCAGCTAAGCTAAGCCTAAAAGCCTAAAATGGTTAAGAATTGCAACTAACAGTAAGCAAACATGAGCTAATATAAGTGAACAACATGAAAATCACCTAAAAACATGAACACTTACATTGAAGACTTGGCCTTCTTCCCTTTGCCACCGGAGGACGAATCAACAGCCGCAGTATGGCCACGCTTCTGGCTGTTCACAGCCGCAGAGACCGGCGGCAATCCCCCCGCGCGCCGCCTCTCTTGGAGCTCGGTGGCATGCCGACCAAGAAAGCCACCCGTGCTCCGCTTCCCACCGGCGGAATCTGGGCCGGCGCGTCTCCAGGCGGCTGCTCGAGCTCGACCGGGCCATGGCCGGAGTCGCCTGGCTCCCCTCCAGATCGACGGGGTCCATGTGGACCAGCTGCCCGGAGCGGCAGCGCAGCCGCGCAGGGCACAAAAGGCTGCGGCGGCGGTGGGAGCAGAGAGGAGAGGCGGCGGCGTCGGGGGTGGAGAGGAGAGGCGGCGGCGTCGGGGGCGGAGAGGAGAGGCGACGGCGACGGGGGCAGAGAGGAGAGGAGTGGCGGCGCAGGGAGAAAAGAATCGAGTGGGGGTGGGGGTTGGGGGATACGCTCATACGCGTAGTGGGGGAGTTAGGGTTTCTCTCTTCTTCCTAGAATGACATGTGGGGCTAGGATTTTAGTGTGACTTGTATCACTGACAAGTGGGGTCCCGGGTATGCGGGTTTGGCGGGTATGGGTTTGGCACCCCGTACCCGCACCCGCATACCCGTTGGGTATGACATTTTCCTGCTAAGCATACCCATGAGGATTTTTCTAGCCCAAACCCTCCCCATTTGAGGCGGGTACCCGTCGGGTTTGCGGGTACGTCCGTAATTAGACGTTGTAGAGATTCAGTAGTCTCAGACTATCAGTACTCTGCTCCTCGCGAAAAAAAAAAGACTATCAGTACTCTGCTGCGCCGGGGGGATTAGCTAGGGTTTAACGAACCGCGGCGAGCACCATGACGGCGGCGGAGGTGAACGCGGAGGCCAGGAGCATCCTCGAGCGGGCCGCGGCCGCCTCCTTCCCGCCGCTCCCCGCCGTCCACCACCTCCTCTCCGTCGGGGTACGGCTCCTCGCCCATCTCTTTTTCTCTCTCCTCCAAATATCGCCAGGCGCGTCGCCCTTTTCGATTTGAAGGAATACTAAGTCTCAGCAGCTCCATAGATTAATGTTATGCTTATGGAGCAACATTTGGAAAATAGCGTAGTTAATTTTTTTTTGCTGCGATTAAACCTAGCTGACTGAAGCAGAGTAGAAGAAATCCCCAAATTCAGATCGTTTCCTCGCAGCTGACTGAAGCAGAGTAGGTGAAACTTAGCTGACTGAAGCAGAGTAGATGAAACTTACTTTTTTTTTTGCCGGCACTCGCTTCTCCTTGGTATATAAGCTGCTACTTCCCTGCTGTCTGACCTATGCTGCTGAATTTTCACTTGATATCATATTTAAGGATGTGTAAGTGGGATAGTAGAAATTAGACTGTATTTGACCGTATTTCTACTATCCCATTTATCCCGCTTACACATCCTTGATCATATTTATTGTTTGGTACTTCGTTTATCTCCCCCAACGTGGATTTCATCTATGCACAAACTAATTGTATTTGCAGTACTAATTGTTAAGTAAGGTTAATGTATATGTGCATATATTTATATCCAATGGCATTTCATAGGAACGGGGTCCATTTTTTAAGCAGTTCCGTTGAGATATTTGGGCAGCATGTAGATTGGGTAGGGATTGAACTCCCAGAATCGTGTCACCCCTTGGTTTGATCTATGTGTGTTAATTGTTTCTAGATATAAGGAGGAATATAGTAAACACTAAAGGAAAATCTGATTGTGTTTAAGATACAGAGAAGCCGAGATAAACATTTGTTGCTTATCGTGCAGAAAAGCAGGCTTGATAGGTCGATTGGTTATGTAGTTTTCTCTGTCCATTGGCTTCTCAATTTGTTAATCGCGATCTGCCTGTAAATACATATATTCACAACTGGAGAAAAATAATCGTGTTGCAGGTTTGTGGGCGATGCATCTTTCGCATGTTTGGAGCCTTTAGCCAAGCCTGCTCATGTGCCTCGCTTACAGTGTCAGTCTTGCATTCATTTCTTGAAGAGCATGATGATTCTGCAAAGAGTGGATCTTGCTCATGTTTGTCAACGGATGAAGCATGCTGCTCTGTTTGCTTTGGAATATTGCTACCCACCTGCCATCAGGATAATGGTGTTGCATTGCTTGATGATATTTCTCGTACCGACATAATTACTTCAATGGTATCTCAAGCAGTCCAAAGAGAAAGTTATCAAATCGATGAGTTTTCTTTAGAAATTTCATTGCCTGCTGTTGTAGCAGCTAATGAACGTGCCATCAGGTACCATCTCTACTTGAGACTTTGCCTCAGTTTATTTTTGACGGAACCTCAGTTTTTGAGAATCATCTCTCGGGGTACAAGGCGCACCCGAACTTTGACCATCAATTGTGGTCAACTAAATATTAGTAATATGCCACACAAAATATATCATAAAATATGTATTTAAGAATACTTTCCGATGGTACATCTTTTATGGCTCATATGTCATATACTATTAGTCTAATTGATGGTCAAAGTAAACCTCAAAATGCATGCAGAGCCTTGTAAATCTGAAAGGAGAGAATACGTGACAGTGGTAATTCAAGGAATGACATTATGTAGTCCATATTAACCATATCAAAATGCTAAGTGTGTGGTATCAGTTGCGTTGATGGTTATATTTGAGTATTTGACACAAGCAATGTTATAATAACTATACAACTTGGTTCAACTGGCAAACATTTCAAAGAAGTGAGTTACACTTAGCTTTGGTGGATACTGGATAATTACAGTGTAAGACCATGTCTTACCTGCTCTTAAATGTACATGGGTGTTGTTGTGTGTTTCATTCTAATCTTCATGTTCTTATAATGAATTTGTGATGATTATAAACTGGCTTTCCACAATGTGTTTGCCTTTTTTCTCTTAATAGGTTATATATGAAACAAAAATATGGCAATGAAAATTGGTTCAAGGATGGAAATTTTTCTCAACAAACCATGTCAGTGAAGGAGGCTCTGAGACTATTGATAGTTCCATCACTCGAGAAACAACTGGTAAATGCTTCTGTGACTGTCTTTTGCTAGGACGGTGATGACATCTCCTACAACGAACAATTGCTTGACTAAATAATATATGCAGGATGTTAAGCATGGTAACAATTCATTTCGAATTCGCTTAACATATACTCATGATGATGCTTCACTGAAGCTCAATAGTTTATTGCCAAATGACCGTAGTCGTAAAAGAAAAACAGGTAAGTAGTTACTGCACTAATGCACTAATACAGTGAATTCTTATAAGTAGTCATTTTTTTGGAAGGTAATTTTATCATCCTCCTGGATTCATCAGTAATTCATTTAGTATGCTGGTTTGCTTGATGTCGTAACAGAGTCAAGAGAAGGAACTGATACCAGAAGAATTCAACATACGACGATAAACATATATTAAATGAAACAGATTCATCCATCCACAAGACCCTTGAGGGTATTCAAGATCAAGAGTTCTGTAGTTTATTTCAGTTGCCTCCTGAAAAGGTGATGAGTGTTCTATTATAATATCACTGTACCCAAAAAGTTAGCTATATATTGTACTGATTTTTTTGACCAATTTACTTGATTCCCGCTTCAGGTGCTCAAACCATGCAGTCTTGTGATATCCTGCCTAAGGTCACCCATATATATTGGCGGAAGATATTTGAAGGTATCTTCAAGCAATCCTTGGTTTTAACCTGTATAATTCATGACTAGAATGTCAATTATAGCAGAGCACAGTTTTTTGTTGTCTGTGAGGACTAATTCCCTAATCTCAAACTTATAAAATGCCTTCTTAATCAACAATCACTGTTTTCGTGAAGAGTTGCTTCGTCAAGAAATATGTAGTTCTGTAAAATCACTGTCCAAGCGTATTAAAGGTGTACGAAAGATTCAACACTTAGTCGTTACGAGTATTGCACAATGTTCTCCTCGTGTCAAAATCAAATATCTTTGTTTGAAAGTGGAATAGTTCAACTTTGCATCATAATATCAATTGTATGGTACTATCGTATGTGTCTCCCTTTGTTCAGCGTACATAAACAAACTACGCGTATGTATTTTTCAGTTGAACTTGTTTATAATCAAAATAGGTTCTGAATCCCTGGTTGTATTGTTTCCGTTGTCAGCTTTCAAGAAATGTCAGTCAGTCATGTTGGATAATTGATGATGAAAGAATGGGGGAGGCCTCAGTTGAGGTAAAACACACTGCCTCAGAGTCATGTCCCAATCCAACAAAGAGAAGTACAGCTGAACAGCATTCACCTTTTGTAGGAGATAATTGGAGAGAATGTTCGTGCCATCTGCAGAGGTGACGGCCACAAGTTCCATGCTGCTGGAAGAGAAGATATCGATGTAATGTTGTAGTTTGGAACTGTGTCTGTCAGTATTTTCTATGCTGAATGTCTCACATACACAGGTACGGATGCTTGGATCTGGTCGTCCATTTCTAATTGAAGTCTTGAATGTGCGATCTGTTCCATCTATAATTGAAGTTCAACAAATTGCTGAGAAGATTAATAGCTCCGAAAAGAAATATGTAAGGAATCAAATTGATGCTGGATCGAGAGGTCATAATTGCACACACATTGCATATGATTTGTTCATGACTTGCATTTTATAGGTCAGAGTTAGAAATCTCAAGTTGGTAGACAGTGAAATATGGGCCATGATGCGTGAAGGAGAAGCGGAGAAGCAGGTGCTCCACTAAATTGGTGACTGTATCATTTTGCGGAAATGATATTGTCAGTTGTTCTTATCCTTAAACATTTGCTGTCACACTACATTATTGCCTGAAGCGAACTCATTGCCTTATCTTGCAAAGATATGATATCCTTTCCTGACTATCAGGGCTTACTCTTGCTTTATGTTTGCAGAAGCAGTATGCTGCCCTAATATGGACTTCTAGTCCTCTGACGGATGACGACCTCCAGAAGATTTCCGTTGTTAAGGATATGGTACAACATATTTGCTTACTAGTAAATCAATGGAGCAATGTTTACTTATTTTTTGTTTTTTTATTGAATAAGTTGGGGTTTCGCATGTGACCATGCGTCACAGTAAGCTTCGGGTTCTTTTGATCTAGCCTAGTAGGATAGAGGTAGGTATTGGGGAATAAGCCTGTTGAAATATGAGGTGAACTTTGCCTAGATTTGTTTTTGTTTTTTGTGCCTGGGTGTATATTCTTTGTTAGCACATCCACACATTTCATAAGGCAACTTGTTTGTTTATATCTGTGACAAATTGACTAGGACATGGGAATGTATCCGAGTATATTCAACTATTTTATGTTCATATCTTTCTACTCACTTACTAAGCCAACACTTCCTATGAAATACACAATGATGGCATCTTTTCTTACCTGCATTGTAGGAAATTATACAAAATACCCCGATAAGGGTTCTTCATCGAAGAAGCCCATTAGATCGGAAACGGATTATACATTGGTGAGAGTTGAGACAGATTACAGATTTGTGCAATCCGTTTCATCATTTGTTCGCTTTTTGCGAAATCCATTTTATATTCCATTCATCTGAGAAACAGCAATTCATCTGTCAATCAGGATGCAGATTGAGAAAGTTGAGGGCAGCTCAAACTATTACTTGTTGCATCTATGCACTCAGGTACCGTATTGCCAATTTTAGTGGGTTATTTGTCTCTATATGTTATGTTTTATCACTTATCTACGGAAAGTCAAAACGGAGGCCAAGCTACATGTAGCTCTTTATTTTTCAAAATTAAAAAACCATATTTGAAGTTTCAAAAACAAAACTGAAAAAAATCCAGGATGTATATAATAGTGCATCCTACCAACGTGCAAAATCTCAACTCAAAATAATTCATATTCTGGGCTACCCAGAAATAACAAAATCTGTCAGATTTTGTATATTTGAAATTTTGCACTGTTCACTACTTTCAGATTCAGATTTTGTCATTTTTACACAGCCCAAAATACAGCATATTTCTAGTTTAGATTTTACATGCCGGTGGAATACACCATCATTTACCTCCAGATTTTTTTGAAACTCCAAAATATGATTTTACATGCTCTCTCTTATCTGTCTATACATTCTGGTTGTATATGTCCTAACTGGTGGCAAAATGCACCATTTGCTGGATGGCTGTGTAAATATCGTTATAGAAGATATCACACCCTCATTAAATATAAATTTATGTTCGAATTCCTGTTTGATCAACTGCGGTGTGTTTACAGGCTGGAACATACATTAAGGAGTTTGTGCATGGCGATCTTGGACGCACAAATCCGAGGTATCCATCCTTCTTGTCTATATTTAGGTTCCTTGCCATTTATCAGTTATATCTGGCGCCCAATTGTGCTTAAAGAAACATTCAATGCATATTCAACCTCCTATCAAGCTCCATTCATCTGTAGATATATAATATTTGAATTTGCAACATCAGAGTGCAGTTTTATTTAATCTGACCAGCTTCTTTGCGCATGTCTTGCGCTCTTGCTATTGCAGTATCGGTGCCATATTAGGTTGCAGAGCCGAGATACTGCAACTTGATGTCACTGACGTTAAGATGGACTTACTGCAATAATATGCTACTGCCACCTGATGTCTTTCTGGGAAAGTAGTATTGGGAGATGAGGCGTACTGAAAGCCAAGATTCGTGCGGAAGACGTATGCTGGTGGGAAGTGCGCTAAGAATGAAAAATCTTTTCTTTTCATCGAGTGTGTAGCTTCATGTCAAACGGAAAATGTACACCAACCAGGCAGGCGACGAGCAACAGTTTTGACAATATTGAGGACTTTGGCCCTATTCGGCTCCATTGTGTACCTTTTTGCAACAACAGTTTTGAGAACATCGTGGAATTGACCCCCATTCGTCGTGGAATTGACCCCCATTCGTCACCAATGTTTACCTTTTCTGTCACCTTATGCTGTTGTACTAAACAATTGTATTCCCCACAAGTGAAAGTAGCAGATAATATACATTGAGCAACATCACATGGGGTAGCATGTAAGCTTGCATAAAATCGGATGAACAGCGAATAAATTTATTTTTGAGAATTTACTGGGCTCATAGCCGGTTTCTGGGTATGACGCTTAGTGCGACTGGAGTGTTGCAGCTCATCAGGGATGATCTGGCTCTGGTCAGAGTAGTTCTTTGGGAGTAGTTCGCATAGATCTTTGCCTGGTACTGCGTACCTGGGCATCTTTTTTCGTGTCTGTACCTGCTTGCAGGAGTGTAATTTCCGTTCTTTCCCTCTACTATAATGAAAAAGGCAGAACACCTGCCAGTTACACGTCATAGCCGGTTTCTGGTGTCATTCGACATGTTTTTTCCCCTTGAAGTATTGAATTTTTTCAACTGCAGCACCCTCATAAAACAGCATCTTTCTATTCTGAAAGTCATCCATATAATAGTGGCTCTAAAAGGGAAAGCTCCAACCCTCGAAGCAACATCTACGATGAAGTACCTTTCTTGTCCTGTGTGTTTCTTTGGAATAACTTCTCCCAAGCAATGTGCTTTCTCCTCACAGCTTAGCCTCGTCTACCTTGCAAATTGCAATCTCCAGCTACGTTCACAGAAAAGAGATCTTCCTTCAGGGAGGAAACTATGGGTTCCCTCTTCTATAAATTGTTATTCGTCAATACCTAGACGATCACACACAACTTTTCGACCTTCTCCACCAACCTTAACAAGCCTGGTAGCCTCTCACCATGGCCGCCAAGCTCAGCTTCAAGAGAATGGACAGCGTTGCTGAGAGCATGCCAGACGCGCTCCGACAGAGCCGGTACCAGATGAAGAGATGCTTTCAGAGGTACTATTAAAAACCATACTTGGGAAGTTGTGAATAGATGGATCACAATTGTTTGTGCTGTATTACATGTAGCGGTTTATTCTCTGCGTCATGCATTGCATGAGAGATACTGCGGCTGTGACTTGTGAGAGCTTTGCCATCCTGACATCTGAGACAAAAAATATTTCAGGTATGTGTCGAAAGGTAGGAGGCTCTTGAAGAACCAACAGCTCATGGACGAGTTGGAAAAATCACTAGATGACAAAGCCGAGAAGGAAAAGCTCGCTGAAGGGTTTCTCGGTTACATTATATGTTCTACCCAGGTAATTTTGCTTTAAGTTACCCAATTCCCTTTTGCAGCTGGAATAAAGTTTGATAGAAGGAGCTTATTTTGTATCCTTATGTTTGCAGGAAGCAGTAGTGCTACCACCATTCGTTGCGTTCGCTGTTAGAATGAATCCTGGCATCTGGGAATACGTCAAAGTTCATTCCGATGATCTGTCGGTCGAAGGAATTACACCATCGGAGTACCTGAAGTTCAAAGAGACATTATATGATGACAAATGGTATGCGTTTGCTAATAGCCTAATACGATATAAGTTTCACTTGGATGAGAAATGCAATTTGATGCTATGCGAGTGCAAGTGTAAAACTGAAAAAGAATATGTTTGTTCACGTGAATTTCAGGGCCAAGGATGACAACTCACTGGAAGTTGACTTCGGTGCTCTTGACCTCTCAACACCTCATCTGACACTTCCCTCATCCATAGGGAATGGTGTGCAATTCGTCTCTAAATTCATGTCATCAAAGTTGAGTGGCAAGCCTGAAAGCATGAAGCCATTGCTAGACTATTTACTCGCCCTGAATTACCGCGGTGAGGTAAGGCGATAAACCATTCATATCACAGAGATTATCAAAATAAACAGACTGGTTGGATTTATATATCCTTATAAACATGCAGAAACTGATGGTTAACGACACAATTGACACGGTAGACAAGCTTCAGACAGCGCTGCTCCTTGCAGAAGTTTTTGTTGGTCGGCTGCCAAAATACACACCATATTTAAAATTTGAACAAAGGTAATGTACTACCAAATTAAGTAGCTATAGAATTCATGGTGCCAAAGATGTGTAACTATGCCTAAGGTTCCTTTACAATGGTCTTGCAGGTTACAGGAGTGGGGATTGGAGAAAGGATGGGGTGACAATGCCGAAAGGTGCAAGGAGACGCTGAATTTCCTATCTGAAGTGCTCCAGGCACCGGATCCTATCAACATGGAGAAGTTCTTTAGCAGGGTTCCATCAATATTTAACATTGTTGTCTTCTCTATTCATGGTTATTTTGGCCAAGAGAAGGTTCTGGGCTTGCCAGACACCGGCGGTCAGGTATCAATGCCATCAAATAGTAGGAAATGATCATCTAATCAAATTATCATACTCTAAAGGCATGGTTTCTCTGCAACAGGTTGTCTACATCCTGGACCAAGTCAGATCCATGGAAGAGGAGCTGCTGCAAAGAATCAAGCAGCAGGGTTTGCATATAACACCGAAGATTCTTGTGGTATACTTATTACACTGTGATCCTAGCATTTCTGCTATGTCAGTTGTAGAACCAATGAACTAATGGCTACTCTTATGCTGCAGCTAACGAGACTGATACCAGATTCCAAAGGCACAAAATGTAACGTGGAGCTCGAACCAGTTGAAAATACAAAATATTCACACATACTTCGCGTACCATTCAAGACTGAAGATGGGAAGGATTTCCGCCAGTGGGTTTCCCGGTTTGACATTTACCCTTACCTAGAGAGATATGCTCAGGTATGCCAGCTACGAATTGATTATCAGCAATCTTGTGTTAGTTATCTTGTCTTGAGTAAAACTGCATCCCGACATCATTTCAGGATGCCTCAGCCAAAATTGTTGACATTCTAGAGGGCAAACCAGACCTGATCATTGGCAACTACACCGATGGCAACTTGGTGGCGTCCCTCGTGTCGAGCAAACTAGGAGTCACACAGGTGAAAAAACTGTCTACTCAAGTAGGATTCATAAACATTTGTTTTTCCACCAATCACAGTTGATATGACATCCCTAAATGATATTCGTGACAGGGAACAATTGCACATGCTCTTGAGAAGACGAAGTATGAGGACTCAGATGTCAAGTGGAGAGAGCTAGACCAGAAGTACCACTTCTCCTGTCAATTCACTGCTGATATGATTGCCATGAACGCTACCGACTTCATCATAACTAGCACATACCAAGAAATTGCTGGAAGGTCTGTATACTGAATAATATTGAAACTTCAGTGCCTCTAACAATGCTTGAGTACTTACTCCTAGAAATTTTTAACATGAATATGTGATGCAGCAAAGAGAAGCCTGGCCAATATGAACACCACTACGCATTCACAATGCCCGGGCTTTGCCGCTTCGCCACAGGCATCAATGTCTTTGATCCGAAGTTTAACATTGCTGCACCTGGCGCTGATCAGTCTGTGTACTTCCCCTACACACAGAAGCAGAAGCGGCTGACAAATTTGCACCCACAGATTGAGGAGTTACTGTACAGTAAGGTGGACACAGATGAGCACATGTAAGTCCCTTGGAAACACACATACTTTTAGTTGATCAGACGAAGTTGCTAACTATTGTGATGCTACCAAATCAGTGGGTATTTGGCAGACAGAAATAAGCCGATCATCTTCTCAATGGCAAGGCTGGACAAGGTGAAGAACATCACTGGACTAGTCGAGTGGTATGGCCAGAACAAGAAGGTCAGGGACCTTGTGAACCTAGTCGTCGTGGCAGGCCTGCTGAATGCTGCACAGTCCAAGGACCGGGAAGAGATAGACGAGATCAACAAAATGCACAATTTGATCGACAAGTATCAGCTGAAAGGACAGATCCGCTGGATCAAGGCACAGACTGACCGTGTCCGTAATGGTGAGCTGTACCGTTACATTGCAGATACAAAGGGTGCATTTGTTCAGGTATGCAATAACCTACGAAATTAACTGTTCGAATCTGTTCAGTGTATGCTTTGGGGCCACCAGACCGTGCATAAAACCTCAATTCTAGCCTTTTCTTAGTTTCTTGAAAAAAAACTCAACTCTAGGCTCACAATTCATGTCTTGTTTCAGCCTGCTCTATATGAAGCATTTGGGCTAACAGTCATCGAGGCGATGAACTGCGGGCTGCCGACCTTCGCGACAAATCAAGGAGGGCCAGCAGAGATCATTGTGGATGGGGTCTCGGGTTTCCACATAAACCCAACGAACGGCAGGGAGGCAAGCACCAAGATTGCAAACTTCTTCCAGACTTGCAAGGAAGACCCAAGCTACTGGAACAAGGTGTCCACTGCTGGACTTCAACGCATCTATGAATGGTAGGAACTTACTCTTATCCCGCCTTATGAATGGTAGTCGCCAATCTTCCTATCGCCTGGTAAGAAAATATAACCATGTGCTGCTATACATGATGGCAGCTACACATGGAAGATTTACGCAACTAAGGTGCTGAACATGGGATCAGTGTATGGCTTCTGGAGGACTCTGAACAAGGAAGAGAGACTGGCCAAGCAACGGTACCTGCAGATGTTCTACAATCTTCAGTTTAGGAATCTGGTGAGTTCATGCTCTCGATATATCTGATATAGTGGCCGATACACAATACAAACAAGAGTATACCAAAAGGACGTCTGATCAAATGACCATATCATCTCATCTTTCAGGTGAAGACCGTCCCCAGAGTAGGGGAGCAGCCTCCAAGAACAGCAGCCTCAACCTCGACAGGTGCGGTGGCGCGTAACTCGATCGTAGCAAGGCCGAAAGAAAGGCAAGTGTGCCCACTCTTACGAAATTTACGGAAGAAAGACCGGGGAAGCAAGTGACTGACACCCGTTTGTTGTTTGGAAATTTGGGTGCTGCAGAAAGCGGCAGAGTCGGGTCCAAAGGTTAGTACTGTTCAGTTCTTCCTTCCAGCAGTGAAACTAGCTGCAAAACAGCACGGTGATGTGTGTTCAGATAGAGCATGCATACTGATATTCCAATGCTTTCCTTGTGTGCTCAGGATGATGACGAACCTACTTGGGCCGAAGCCGCCGGCATACGAACAGAACAGCTAAAGATGAACTATGATCATATTATGAAGCAAAATGTTCGCAGCTGAGTTTGATACTAGGGGTGTGAACTGTGAAGTGATTGGTGTGGGATTTGTATAAGTGTGTGATTTTTATTGTATAAACGAGCTGGACGACGCTGCCGCTGCTTCTAGTCTTGTGGAGCAAGACTGTGCCGCAGCGGTGTCCATGATTGGTGTGGCATTTGATAGAAGACATCAGAACGCTCATTCACGAAGACAGGGGTGTGGATTTTAGCAAGATTCATCATGGCCAAAAAAATGTCGCAAGCCATAATCTTGCAAAATCTGTACGCCAGATTGCCGCTATTGTGAGTAATACAATGTAAATGTATAATACAATGTAAATGTATATCTATTCCTGACTAATTAAATCCACATTAGATCGAAAAAGGGGTTGATGTTGCTGAGTCCCTCAATCGCCTCAAAGAAGCCCGCAGGTCAGCTCATAATTACTTCCGCAATCTCTAAATATAAAACGTTTTGGTAGGCTAAAATAGCTGGTTTAACCGTCTCTCAGCAGGACGAGACATACGTACAACTTGTTTTGTTTTCAGGCAAAAGCTGCATTATCAATCTTGTTTCGTCCCAGTTCCTACTTCTTTCTACAATCGTCGTGACCAGATGAAAAACCCACGGGAATTACAGAGACATGCACAGAGGAGAAAATGGCATAATTATATCTTATTACATGGCTCCAATTTGCCAATTGTTCAAGATCCAAGTACTAACATGCCTCAAACATATCTAAGTACAACGGGAACTTGGACAAAATCCCTAATCAAAAGCAAACCTCACAATATACACTGCATCGATTTCTTGATTATTAGCCGAGAAGCCAAAGTCTTTGGTTCTGCAACACATTTCAGTCCATGAATGAAGATACTGAGGCAGCTGCAGTTCAGTTCTGTTGGATGCCTGCGTGTTAAAAGGCACATTATCGTTCGACACAAATCACAGCAGTCCAAGTAACATGTAACCATTTAAGCCTTTATGAAACTCACCTTGGAAATTATACGATTCAGTAACTAGGAGGGCATCCTCACTCAGCAGCCTGCACATGATAATTAGTAAGAACTCATGCGTAACAACAAACCCCTAGAGCGCCACTACTTCTGCTTTCCAAATTAAATTGCTGGAAATGTCCAGAATTATCATTCGAGGGATTAACTGTATTAATGGAAATTATTTTCATTAAGAATACTAAATAAATATGATGCCATAGCTTATTGTCAAGGTTTTATCCCATTCTCCTTCCTATTCTTTTGTAGATGCCAATATATAACCGTAAGTTCTTCTTTATGGACTACAGTTATGCTAAAGCCAGCAGACCCTCAACAAACTAAGAAAATCTATGGCGAACAAGAAAGATATTAGGAAAAAAATAGCAGAATGTAAATTATGTGAGCAAACCTTGTTCAGAGGATTGTCTGGAGATTTCTTCCACAGCTTCCATATCATGTCTTTGTACTGTTTCAGTGTTAGGCCTGGCTTTTCTTCCTTCAGCCTAGGGAGTTCTGCCTCTTCAAATGCCTGTCATAAAGATGATTCAAAATGCATGCAGGCAACACAGGTCTAGTGACCATGAAAGTTCAAACCATAGCATACCACAGTACTCTTGACGAGCATACAAAATTCATTCAATGTAGGATTTTAGAAAGTAACATGGCACATAGTCACTTTTCTAAGTGACATGATAAAGATCATCTTGCCGTCGGAAGTCAGTGTTCAACTTGGAACTGAAGTGACCGCAATGATACCATGTTAGATTAGTGTATTGATACACACAAATACTGTCCTCCTTTCATATTTAAGCCATGACTGACTGTGAAAGTTACAGTGGCTGGTCATCCTCTCGGACCATCTACTGACCATCGCGTTGGTAAGCTATTGCCTCACCGACTAGTTAATCAGATGCGAGACCTTGTTTGGATACATTTCTCCTTTTGGTACTCAGCCTATGTTTTATTGGCAAATAAGAAATGAACCAAAAGCTACCATACAAGATACTCCACTCATTATGTTCAAGGAGCAACTATCTCTAACATATCAGATATAATCCCATTTCATCCCCTCTTCGGCAATTACACAAATTTGATTGGTCATATCTCTAATTCTGTTTATGTAATATCCAAACAATTGCAAACATAGCACACCTGTGCGGCTGCTAGTACCAGAAGAACAATACTTATCACAATTCACCTCCAAACAATACTTATCACTGTCAGCAAACCCGATAAAACCCTATCAATTTTTTTGGTTGTTTCTACACTCCTAGTAGCGCAGAAATTCTTTTTCTTTGTGATTATAGGATCATAAGATTTTTTTTCAAACTGACGCAGCAGTTGAGGAAACATCAATTATAACATTTGGCCAGATACTACTGTACTAAGAAGTCGAAGAACATACCTTGAAGGATGCCTTGAGGCGCCGCTCGGGATGCCTGTCGGCAGGCAAGGGCGCCTCGGAGTTGACAAGCGACATCCTGGCGATGGCCTCGCCGACGGAGGACGCCTCGACGATAGAGTCGTCTCTGTTGGTGTTGGCGACTAGAACAACACGCTCGTAGTCCTCCTCCTCGTTGACGCGCGCGGCGCGCTTCTTGGCGGCCTCGGCCTCGCGCTGGAGGCGGAGGCGCTCCTCCTCGCGGCGGCGCACGAGCTCGGCCTCGGTGACCTTGGGGGGCGGGGCGGCGACGCGGTTGGCCTTGCGGGCGTCGGGCTTGGAGGCGGCCTTGGCGACGGCCTCGGCCTCGGCGTCGGCGAGG
Organism: Poa pratensis; assembly: GCA_947311845.1. Classification (NCBI taxonomy): domain Eukaryota; kingdom Viridiplantae; phylum Streptophyta; class Magnoliopsida; order Poales; family Poaceae; genus Poa; species Poa pratensis. The sequence continues at coordinate 24,993,570 of CAMZMU010000050.1, forward strand.
CGGCGGTTCTCGGCCTTGCGGGCGGCGGCCTCGGCCTTCTTCTCGGCCTCCTCCTCGCGGCGGCGCGTGGCGCGGGACTTGGACCCCTCGGCCTCGCGCCAGTACTCCTCCTCCTTGGACTTCTCGGCCTTGTTGCGCCGGTCGGACTCCTCGGCGGAGCGGCGCTCGCGGGCCGCCTCCGCCTTGGAGTTGACGCCCATCTTCTTCGGCATCGCGGCGGTGGTGAAGGAAGATTCGCGGCGATCGGCGGTGCGGCGAGGGAATTGGGGGAAGCTGCTGAGGTCTGGATTGGGATTCCGGGGAGGTGCTCGGTCTAGCAAGGGCTCGTGTTTGGGTTATGTGCGAAAAAGATCTCTTTTTTATTTTCTTTTGCGGGTACGGAAGAGCTTAATCTGTACGCGTGTTGCTTAGCAGATTCTTTTGCAGGACGAAGCGCGTTCTAGAGTCTTCTAGTTGCACTTGTTCAAAAAAAAAAAAAAGAGTCTTCTAGTTGCACAACTCGTATGGACGCAGATCGTGGAGGATCAAACACCTCAAGGCTGATGCAACAATTTTTGACATTAGCACACACCTCTTTATATTCTCTCTCTTTTGATCCATAAGAATGACCACTACCAAACATGTTTAGAAGAGATGTCATATGTTTAATTATGTTAAATAATGTTGAGAGTTGTCACTAGTGAAATTATGATATCTAGATACCTTATTTCCAAGCATTGAAATACCTTTTTAGTCACTTTTGTTACTTGTTACTTTCAGTGGCGGAGGACGAAAAAAAACTGAGGTCGGGCGAACTCTAAAGTGTAAAAGATCAATGTTGGATACTGAAAATTAAAGTAGTCTTGACACATTAATATTCTACATAATCCTAAACATAATCAGTTAGTACAATAAAAATAGAGACATATTTAAATAGATATAGATCCTAGAAACATACCGATAATAAAATGAGATGATTTTTTAATTGACTATATAAGAATTTGAATAAAAAATGAGTGAAAATATCATGCTATTAAATCCTTAACTAAGAATTTGGGAAACAAAGAAATCTCGCGTGGTAGCCAAGTGAAGAACCGAAGATACGTGATCTTTTAAACTAACTAGCAAAGCTAGCTGACTACCATTCTACCAATGATGTCTTTTAGTCGAGAAGAAAACATAGAGCAGTCAAAACAGTGTGTTGTGTCTTCTAGTGTATTTTTCTATTGCGTTTTCTTCTAGCTAAGCTCTCCTTGATCGTTACATGGTTGGGTCGCGTGCTAGTGGAATGTGCCACCGATTCAGAATACGTATACGTGAAATTTTTCCTGGAATCATGGTCGGGCGGCCGCCCGACCTCGCCCGAAGGGGAGCTCCGCCACTGGTTACTTTGCTGCCATTTTTATTTAGATTACAAATACTTGCTTTTACCATCAATGTTACTTGATTCTTATCATCTCTTCGTGTACTAGGTGTGTTGGGAATACAAAAGACTTCTTATATCTTGATTGCACGGTTGTTCGAGAGGGATTGTTCAACCTACACCTCACATGGTTTGACAAACCTTATGCCATTCACTTAAGAGAAATTTGTTGTTGTTCTATAAATCTCTGCGCTTGGAAGCCTAATAAAGTTTACAAAAATAAAAACGTGTAGTAGACATCATGTATCCTAAGGATTCTAACTAGTTAGTCCTGTATTAGCTGACAAACATGGTACGTGCATGCTGCTACTACTAGTCATACTATGTTAGCACGTACTTGCTGTTACTAGAAATTAGTCAAAGAATAGAAGATTTTAAACTTCCAGCATTTTATTTATGGCGTGTCACAATAGTGGATACATGCTGATACATTTATCAATGGCCTGTCAAAATCACTACAAGAAATATGTTGATACATTACCCTCTATTTTCGTCACTAAATCGTCACTTATGACGACAAAAACAGATCAATCATCAATCTACCGTCAGTAACTAAAAGTAAAGACCTTTTTTTGAAATCGTCATAATCGTCTATGACGATCAACCCTTTATGACGATCCAATTTCGTCATAGTTGTCCGGCGACACATCAGATCCTACGTGACAAGTCTGGCAAAATCATGACGAAATGAAATCGTCGTAAATTAAAATCGGCCCGGTCCGTTTCAGTGGTTTATATGGGCCAATCCCAATAATTCCGCCCTTTTCTTTTCCGTTCCTTGCGGTTTATGGCCCATTTTTCTTTGGTACTTAGCCCTTTTTTCATTTTTGGACAGTGGCTTTTTTTATGATTCATTCCACTTGTTTGGGCCTTTTTTTTGTTAATATAATATTGGGCCGTGCCCCTTTCACAGTCCAGTGGCCTTTTTACAGCCCAGGTGTTTTTTATATTTGTCATAAAAAATACAATTCCATCCAGCAAACGCCTTTTAGACATGTAGCTATTATCGAATATAGTTCATGGCCTTTGACTTTTCAGCATGCACCTACTATTCGGTTTAGTACAATGTTGCTGAAGAAAGTTTTCATTTTCTTTGCACAAAAAATCTTTTACATGTTCCGAGTGTCAATAATGGTTTTTTTTGTGAAGTACCTACCAAAAATCTGTTGCAAAATTTGACCACGCCATTTTTAAAACTATTATACCACATTATATGTACAAATAACAAAATTGTTACGTGACAAAAGGTTTCCATCCACCTCTCCTTAAAAAGGCAAATTTCTGCCGATTCAGTTGGAAGCGGGTCAAATTTATACTACAACTACTTCGTAGTTTGCTCATGATTTAAAAAGAATCATTTTTAGATACGCAAGTTTTTATTTCATCAGAAATATACCAAGAGTTTTGCAAGATTCCACAAAATGAACTATCAACACAATCCAAGGTCGTATGCCAAATTAATGATCTTTTTGTAAGTAAAATGAACATGTTTGGCAGGGGCGGAGCTAGGCAAAGATCGACCATGGTGCACTTAATTATACAGTACGTCTTTGCTGTTGTGTTTTGGAGCATCATGGTGCACAAAATGTAGATTAAGGTTGTGCACAAGCTAGTTTTTGAGCTGGTTCAAAGAGAAAAACATTTTGTACCCTGGTGCATGTGCACCACGGTAGCTCTAGCTAGCTTCGCCCCTGATGTTTGGGACCAATGCATCAAATATTTTATAAAGGTTATAATTTGGAGTGGAAGGTACTTCCCTAAGTCCAATATACCTATTTTAATTTGGTATTTTTAAAATTGTTTGAGGTGTATTTAAGCCTATATGCGTAAGGCTTAATAAAACTCAGGAAAAAACTAAAGGAGCAGACCCAACAAGGGTTGACCCAGCCAAACCATCCCGAATCGGCCATTCCCTGCGTGCCCAAGCGTGGCCCGGTAGTTAAGGAAGGAAAAGGCCTAACAACTGCTTCAGTAAAGAAAAAGGCCCAACAAAAGAATATATGTTAAAAATAAAAGAACATGTGGGTCCGGTGTTAGAACACAACTTGTTTGATGGTCTGGTGGTTAGCTTCCTCAGCGCGCTATAGGAGGTTGCGAGCTCGTGTCTCGATCGCGCGTCTGTTTTTAGTTGCGTAATTCTGTTAAAAACATGTGGGTCCCGTGTTGTCAATTCGGTGTGAGTCCATGTCGGGTCGGGTGTGGGCACCGCATGTCAGGTCCCTGCCGAGGGTGGGTCTGGTGTGGGTCCCACATGTCAGCTCGGTGTGGGTCCAGGTCTGGTCAGATGTGGGTCCCGCATGTCAAGTCCCTGCGGGTCTAGTGTAGGTCCCATTGGGCAGTTTTGTCAGGTCCCACATGTCAGCTATCTAGTAACTTTTTGGCACACATAGGCAATGCACTAGTTTCTTGTTGAACATGTTGTGCCGGTGAGAAGCAGCACATGCTACATGCCATGCTAGTCAATCATATCGATGGAACGCCAAGAAAACTAAAGATTCTTACACCCTTTACGGCTCCTTTTATTTTTTGGAGTGTTCTATCCGATAATTGTCTTTGTTTTAAAGTCGTGCTAGTCAATCATATCGGCTTGTAAAGGCCTGAACTTCTCAGAATTGTCTAAATGCTATTTGCATGTTTTGTATGGACTGCCAAAGGGTTAATTAACACACACACACTGCTTGTGAATTGGTCCGAGCATTTATTTTATACTAAATTTTTATGCTTATTTTAAACTTATATAAAAATATACTCTTAATGAGTTCAAATTTGAATTACTTTAATTTCATAATTAACCACATAACGATGTTCCAGAACATTGGCTTTGTTTTTATTTGCTATAATAGCATAATGTATACCACCAAAAAGTTTGCTTCTTGTTCTAAATTTAAATTGAATGTTGTAATAAAGATCTCCTTGAACTATTCAAAGCTCCATGAATGTGTTTATGTATGTGCGTTTGTATTTTTTTAATATCCTTGAATATCATGATTGAGATATTTAAAGCATAGAGTCGAACAAATATCTTCATTGTGATTCCAGTGTATTGTCATGTTCACTGACAGCTGGACGGATAATACCGGTGTCCTCGAGTTTACTAACTAATCACCATATTAAGGTCCTATTTGGATCGCAGGAATTTAGAAACCTAGGGGGGTGGGACCACGAGATTATGATGTGAATTTCTACAGGAAACACATGATTTTTTCAAGAAGTGTATTTGGATGGTGCACACGAATCAAACACAAGAATCTCCACATGGTTTAGAAGAGAGTAGAGAGAGAGAGATAAGAGTGTGTGTGCATTGCACCTTTCGAAGGAAAAGTAAAATGAGATTTCAACTCATGTTGATTTTTTTTTGCGGGTAAACTCATGTAGAAATTACGTCTCACTTTTGATCTCTTCCATTAACCCGCTTTGATTTGCTGTTTCCTTGTACTCGCTACTTCTCCTTCATTGAGCATTCTTAAAATGAGTTTAAACTCACGTCTTCTATGGAATGGAGGGAATAAAAATAGATTTCATATAAAATTGGTAACCTCAATCATATGATCCAAAGAATTTCCATAGAAAAATTCTTATGGACCAAAATCCTCCAAAATTCTTATGAAATTCCTCAAATCTAAGGAGGCTCTCATCTATATAACCAATAGATCATCTAACTAGACATGGGGAGTTCTTCTAGCAACGATTTGGTCTCCATAGGAGATTTGGATTTGAAGCAACGACGGTCTAAAAGCCACCCGTACCCTCATATCCAAGCCAAAGGTAATTTTGTGTGTAACACATTTTCTTATATAATCATTATGTTTATCGAGAGGAAATAGTTTCACGGGGTCCCATTAGTGCTCCTCGCGTGAAAGAGTCCTAGTGTGGAGCGTCACTATGACGAAAGAGGAGCGGGAGGCCACCCCCTCGGACTCGAAAGGGGGAGGGGGGATATTAGAAGGGCGGGTGTTGGAGGCAACTAGGGTTTATAGCAGACAAGAGGAAAGAGAGTTGTTTGCACGCGGTTAAAACAACAAAATGCTAAATCTCATATGATGACTTTATGAGGTGCGCGGAGACTTTCTTTTTAAATTTTAATATAAAGCTGTGTGCATCATAATGATGGAGAGGATGGGGCAACGCTCCCATTTCGAGAGTAAAAAAGGCACGACCATAAGGAGTTTGACAACAATTCTCAGACAACCTCATGATCTCTATGAGTAACGTTGCTAAAATTAAGCTTCCTTAGATTTTTTTATGTCTAAATTGACATCTTGTGCCGTTTGATGTCTCCGTGTTGAGATTCATCATATTACATCAGACGGCTAGCACCATCGACTTAGATTATGTATGTTCAGTAGCAGAGCCGTATTAGCTAGCTGCAGTCAGTTCCCTGTATGGCCAAGCCAACCACGGAGTCATAGTCATCCATCCACACGTACGTCTGCGAATGGAACTCAGTCGATCCAAGAGACCGCCATCATCTTAGCCGCGAACGCGTAACGATCCGCAGCCTCGTCGATCTGCCATGCCATCCACACAGAACGAATATAGCAAGCGATTCAGTTACGGCGACAACAAAATTCATGGCGGAAACACCATGAATAAGAAGACTGTTGTTTTAGTAAAGCGCGTACGATTTTCTGCGTGGAGCGGCCGCAGCCGTGGCCGCTCTTGCGGTCGATCCGGGCGACGATAGGGTTCGTCTGGGGGCTGTTCTCCACGCTCGTGCACAGGACGTGTTGCATCGTCTGACGGAGCAGGTCGTCAGTTCTTCTTGATACGGAAAACGATCGAGGCAGAGTTTTTTTTGGCTATAGTAGCGTACATACCGCGAGGAATTTCAGAGTGTGCGACGGCACGACGCGGTCGTCGTGGTCCGCCGTCAGCAGCATGGTGGGAGGGTACTGGAGCTGGCGGCGGTGGTCGCCGGCGGCGCACTTCTCCCACGGCCGCCTCACGTTGTGCAGAGGGGAGTACCTGCATTCGTCGGTCGTCAGATAGATTAATATGAGCGTTTCAGAAAAACTACAGAAACGAGCGACTGTATTTTGTCACATTGGTTCCATGCATACTTGATGAGCCACTGAAATTCTTCCTCCTTCTCCGAGCAGCCGAAATCACAAGTCCATGCGCGACCTGAGATGACACAGGTACTCATAAGATGACAGCTTCCACCACAGGGAACAGACAGGATGCGATTTTCAGCAGGGTACAGGCCGCAAACCTATGGTGAACTTGTGGAAGCGAAGCATGTCCATGACACCAACATGAGCAAGAGCGCACCCGAAAAGCCCAGGACGCTGCAACCGCGAAACAATATCTGTTCATTTTTCTGCACTGAACTAATCGGAAGTAACAGTGGGGTGGCACGAAGACTGACCTGGTTGATGCAGGCGGCCACCAGGAGGCCACCATTGCTCCCGCCCTCGATGCACAGCCGGCTGGGGCTCGTGTACCCGGCGGACACGAGGAATTCGCCGGCGGCGACGAAATCGTCGAAGCAGTTCTGCTTGTTGGCGAGCGAGCCGGCCTTGTGCCAGCCTTCGCCGTACTCTCCGCCGCCCCTGATGTTGGCGACGCACGTCACGAACCCGAGGTTCCTCATGAGGACGACGCGCGCGGCGCTGAACTGCGGCGTCATGCTCATGCCGAACCCGCCGTAGCCGTAGAGCAGGGCTGGGTGTGACCCGTCGAGGTCGATGTTCTTCCTCGACACGACGAACATCGGGATCTTGGTTCCGTCCTTGCTTGGGTAGAACACCTGGAAACACCAAGCAATGTTAACTGAACTGCAAATACATTCCACATAGTTGTTCAGGTGTAACTTTTTTTCAGATAAGGAATTTACCTGCTTCGCCTCGAACTCCGTGCGATCAAACCCAGGAACCGAGATTTCTCTGTATATGCTCATCTCAGGAGCCCCGGCGCTCAGATCACACCGGTAGATGATTCCCGGAGTAAGGAAGCTCGCAAACTCGACGAACACCTCGGAGTCATCGCGCCTGCCGGAGATCCCGTTGACGCTGCCGATGTCGATGGGTATGCCATGGAGCAGCGCCCCGGTGACCAAGCTCCTCATCTGCAGCACATACTTGACGTCCGACAGGTAGTTCACCAGAAGCTTGTCCCCATGCACGGCGCAAGCAGATTCTAGGACGGCCTTGTCGTCTTCAGGCAGAACGTCGACCCACGATCGCGGATCAGTGACGTCGACCCGGGACAGTTTGTACCTCGGAGCGCCTTTGTTTGTGAGGATCGTGAACCGGGTGTCGTCGTTGGCGATGACCCCGTAGTAGGCCTCAAACTCGTCCACGAGCTTCACGAAAGGAAGCATCTCGTGGGTTCCCTTGATGCCTGATGATAGGCCATGGGGGAGAGCTGAGAGGTCGCAGTAGTACAGCTTGTTGACCGGCTCTGAAGTTTCTGAAACTGACAGGAGCACGTACTGCAGCAGAGTAGCAAAGAAAAGATATCAGCTATTAGCAGTGAATAATCCCTCTGTTTCTGTCAATGTTAAGTTCAGTGACTAATGTACCTTGCCGTCCTCTGTAACTTCGGGGGTGTATATGTACTTCGGGTGCTCGGGGTCTTTCCAGCACAGCACGTCGTCAGACTGGTCAGTTCCGAGGAGATGGTAGTAAACTTCGTGATTGAGATTAACATCCGTCCTGATCCCAGAGTCCGACGCGCCATTGTCGTCCCTGCTCACCAGAAGAAGCATGAGGCAAGATGCTCCCTTTCGATGTCACAAGAAGTACACAACTTCTAACTTACTTTGGAGCTGGGAAACGCGAGTAGAAGAACCCCTTCCCATCGTGCGTCCACGCGATGCGAGAGAACTTCACCTGAATTTCACAAGTTTTCAGGCATGGACTGAGCTGAACAGAGTGGAACGGATAGAATTCGTTATAGGGCTTACCCAGGACAGGGTGTCGTTCAAAGGGTGCTTGTCACGGACGCGCATGACCCTGATGGTGACCCAGTCGCTGCCGCTGGCGCTCGTGCCGTAGGCGAGGTGCTCGGAGTCGTCGCTGACGCCGATCATGGACAGCGACACCGTGGCGTCGTCGCTGAGCGCGCTGGGGTCCAGCAGCACTTCCGGCTCGCCGCCCAGCCCGTGCTGCACGTAGAGGACGCCGTGGGGGAGGAGGCCGGGGTTGTGGAAGTAGAAGTAGCTGCCGGCGCGCTTGAACGGGGCGCGGTAGCGCGGGTGGTCCAGGAGCGCCGTGAGCTGCCCGCGCAGGCGGCCGCGGTGGTCGCAGGTGGCGAGCACGGCGTCGGACACGGCCGCCTGTGCGGCCACGAACTCCTTCACCTCCTCCGACTCCAGCTCCTCCATCCTGAACGGAACGTACCCACCGGCAAAATGGACGTCAATCACGGTACGTGCCGCTAGTGTTACAAAGAAAAAGGTTTCGCGGTTTCGGTTGTTCTGCGGTCTGCACGAGTTGTCTGTACTGATGCGCAGCTAGCCACAGTGAAATGAATGAAACAGTGATCCTCTTCTGACATGTGGTGCATTACTGCAGTGTTATTGCTCTTCAGCAAGTCTGATTACTGTAGTGCCCAAGGGATTGCGTATACAGCAAAAACCTTACCTTTTCGGTCAGAGAAAAATCTTTTAACCTCCTAAAACCGTTAACTTCTTTCATGAAAACATATTATACTTTTTTTAATGTTTCCAAGAACATTTGACAGCGTTAGAGCATCTACAGGCCGTGGCATGCGCATGAATCAAGGCTGAAGGCTCACACCACCCGATAGAGTGGTCGGAAGCTCGGATGCCGTATGGATACCTTAGCTGAAAACGTAAACATTCTGAATCTCTGATGTGCAAATACTGCTTCTCTCCGGTCTAAATGCATGTCTCAAGCTGGGCGAAGTTCATGGACGCAGGGGAATGCAACTGAACATTATCGTGGGCCGTAGAAACAAACGGGGCGGTAAACAAACTTAGGAACACAACATGAGTGTGCTTTTCATATATTCAACAAGCTAGAGAGAAAGAGCTAAAACCAGACTGCGAGCAGAGCAACGGAAAGAGGTGACTCACCATCTGTAGGGGTCCGGCACAAGGACTCCATGGTAGTCGTCGACAATGTCGCCGTCGCGGCGGGGCGAAGGGTAGAGGAGCGGAGGCGACGGCTCATCGGCGGCGGCGAGTGAGCCCATGGCGATGGGTGAAGCGAACGCAACGAACTACTAGGTGGTGGTGCCTTGGCGAGTTGGTGGTAGTATTGAATGAAAACTGAATGGCGCCCTGGCAAGCGGAGGCAAAAAGAAGTCGCACGATGACAACACCGCACACGATACAACGTAGCATAAATAGATAGCTTCAGAAGAGGCGAGTGTGTGCAGGATGTGATCACGTGATGAGTATTTTCTTACTCCATATAAAAAGTTAGTTCGGCAGGTAGCTATATTTGAATATAAAGAAAATAAAGCAAAACACTTACCTAGGACAGAACAGGGAAGTATAAAAAGTTGTAAACTAAGTTTCCCGCGAAGTTGGATTGCGACGGAAATGGTTTTGCAGCCATTTCGTAAGTACATACAAATGGCGATAATTGGGAGACGAGTCAGCGAGTCTTTGACAGAAACGGTAGCTGGATGTCGCCATGGAGATGTAAGAATGTTGCCATGGGCGAGGACGCGTCGCTGTCAGCGTGTCACGTGCGAGGCACACGCCTCTGCCCAAAATAGCTCGATCTTCTGGACTTCGCGTTTACACATTTTGGGACCCCTTTAATTAAACACAAGGCTCTAACCGTGCACTCGGTTCGGAAGATGAATGTAGATGGTTTTGGTTTGAAGGATGAACCCTGCTGGCTGGTCGCCGCTGCACCTTGTGGTGATGGTGGTGGATGCTGTTCGACGAGTGCAGGTACATATGGAGCCGACCTGCAGTACAGTTAGATTGATGGCAGGGCTAGGTATTAATAAAATCTAGTTCTTCAAAATAGAAATGCTAGTAGATGTTTTTATGTTGGTAGAAGTAAAGCTTGATTGATGGCAGGGCTAGGTATTAATAAAATCTAGTTCTGCAAAATAGAAATACTAGTAGATGTTTTTATGTTGGTAGAAGTAAAGCTTGATTGATGGCAGGGCTATATATCAATAAAAATCTAGTTCTGTGAATAGAATTGCTAGTAGAGGTTTTTATTTTGGTAGAAGTAGAAGCTGGTTTCAGGTTTGGAAAATCTGATGTAGAGATAGATGCTACTGTTAATATGTTTGAGAATTTAGAGGAAGCTAGAGCTTGTCTTTTTCAGGCAAGTATCAGTAAAGTTAAACATCGTTTAGTTACCAAAAAATGTAGAAAGTATATTAGCAGAGGTTGAGGAAAGTTGAGATATCTTTTCTGATGAATGAAACTTTAGATGATGAAGTTCAGGAATCGACAGTACAGTTAGATTGATGGCTGGGCTAGGTTTCAATAAATCTAGTTTTGTGAATAGAAATGCTAGTAGAGGTATTTATGTTGGTAAAGTAAAGCTAATGGGCCGATTATTTCAGTATATAATGGCAGGTTTTACCTGAAATGCTAGAGGTATTGGTCAACCTGAGATTGTTTTCTTTTGCATGATCTAGTTTCTCAATTTCGCTTGAGTTTCCTTGGTATTACAGGAAACGAAGAAAGTTCCTTTTCTGATTCTTAGTTTAATACTAGTATAAGTGGTAGAGCTTTTTTGTTTTCATTGGTTTTGGGTGCCATCTCAGGGCTTTTCTGGTGGTATTTTTCTGGGTGTAGATGTAGATGTTTTTGATGTATTAGCTTCTGAATTTGGTAGATTTTTGCTATGTTGTGTGTTAAAAGATAAACAGTCTGGTATTATTTCCGTTATTGCTACTGTTATGGGGCGCCCCACGCTAGAGATAAGGAAGCTTTCCTGGTAGAATTAATTTATGCTTTTAGATGTTCTTCTTCTGCTCCCCTTATTGTTGGAGTTTTTTTAATTTGTTTAGGAAAGTAATTGAGAGTAATAAAAGAAAGGAGGCTATCTATATGGTCTAGTTTGTTTAATGCTGTGATAGAAAAATGGATTATGAAGGATATAGAGATACCTGGTAGACGCTTTACATGGTCATATAACCAGCAGGATTCATCCTTGGTAGACTCACTACTAGAAATCCCCATATTTCCGACGGTGAAATCTAATACCCGACGGCCCCTCGGCTATTACACTAATAACCGACGGTGTCGTTGATGGCCGACGGTGACCAGGATCCTCTCGGGTATGACGACCTATAACCGACGGTGCACCTCATTTCCCGACGGGGAAAGCGAACTCTCGGCTACCCTGTTGCATACCCGACGGTGAATTAGAATACCCGACGGCTAATCCTTCACGGTCGACTATTTACGTATATGGCCGACGGGGAAAACCAACTCTCGGCTATTATAGACAAATAACCGACGGGGAATAACAATAACCGACGGCTTACATTGACCCTCGGTTATATGTTTTTCAGTGGTTGACTCAACTAAGTAGGGGGTCGGATGTCATACCACATAAATTTGGTGGGCTCATGCTAACCATATTGCGGAATAAGGACAAATCCAACTAATTCAGAATTGAGTTTTTTTTAAAATTGATCACATGTTGGATATGTGACTTCGTTGTGTTTGGAGAGCAACATAGAATGAAAGTAAGGATTAATAACAACTCGCGAGGGAACGTAGTTCTTCTTTCATTTCCAGAGAGTTTTTGGTGAAGCTCGGTCATGGGTAGATTCTTGTTAGTTGTGATCCGGCCAGCTACGAGAAAGGTGTTCGTGAACAAACAATGACAATGAAAGTCAGCGACTTGTTTAGATGGTCGGCTGTGCTAAGCATGGGGTCGTTCGTGATTGTATCAGAGATAATTTCCAAATGTTATAATTATATCGTCAATGATTAGTGTATGTTTTTTTGTAAATTATAAGGTGCGACCCTACTCATCTATGTCACCATCAATTACTTGCATATGTTTTCTATGAATTGTTAAGGTTTTCAAATCTCTAATTGTTGGAGCTTGATCTTTCTAAATTATAAACGTTAGCTGGTTGTGATGAACGTTTGTGTTGTATTAATTAAATGTTACTCCCGGAATCCCTATCAAGTGCTCACATCAGGGATAAATGACATTGACATAAAATGAACTTTGTTCGTCTTTTAGTGACTAGTGAGATAAATTCATGGGCTCATGCATATGATCGATTGATAAACTTGACGTACAATTCTTGTAATATTTTACAATGTTTTGTCCATTTTAAAAATTTCTCGATATTTGTGTGATTTTCTGAGGTGCATCATAGATATAAAAGACGAAAAATAATAATCGTGTAGCAAGCGCAGAGCCAAAAAGCAAACATGAAATTTGGCGCGCGCCGCTTAGTTCGCACCGAGTGCGCGCGGGCGTTGCAGAAATTTGGCGAACCCATCCCTCTAAATAGGTGGGCCAGTCAAGCCACCACCACGTCTTACCTTATCTCTACCCCTAACCAGAACCCTCCCACGCGAAGTCCCCGAAATCAACTGCTTCCTATCTCGCCGCCTCCCCGCCGCCGATCCGATCTGCCAGCGTCGGCGGCCTCCTCCACCTTGCTACACAAACCCAGCCTATGCGCAGCCTCCTCCACACCTACCTCCCACTATTTATCTCGACTGGGAGCGAGGCGAGGGAAACCATGTGCGGATGTGCCTGAGCCGGCGGGCATGCCGAGGCTAGGTCGTGGGGGCATAGGCGCGGATAATCTCGTCGAGTGCCTCCGAGGGAGCGACGCGGTGGGGGCGGTGTCAGCAGTGACCAGCCATGCTGTCGCCGACTTGTGAGGTTCTGCCGGATCTTGAGAAGGCGCTCTGAAATCCGGTGGCTTGCAATGGCCCGTGGGTACTCCGATTAAGCGGGGTGCTTCTTCCAGTGCCATCAGATGGCACATGAAATTCCACGGGGGATCTCAAATACGCAACAAAACCGTGCATCCTCTGCAGGTAATCAGAGTGGTTCTTTTACCTCGAGTATGTGGTTTCCCCATCATATCCTACTTAGTTCTGAATTATATTCATCGGAGAACAGGCGCACTTGGTTGTTATAGGAATACGAACTGTTATATGAATGACGCCCAAACAACATTTCAGCCCAAGCTACACTTCGGTATTCAACTGATCTTGTTTTGGTTTCCTCATTCATGCAGGTATATAGCTGGTCAGAATGTCAAGCAAGTCAAGAAAGCGGCAGACGCATCAAAGTGCTCTTCTAGTGCCATGTAATTTCTCTTTGAAACTTCTCTACTAGCTATAACATTTTTCGAGATCTGTTCATGTTTTATTCATGTTTTTTGAATTTCTGCCAGGCGAGGTAGCGATTGAGCCATCAGTGAGGCCCCTTTGGCGCCCGAGGTTCTAAAGGCTGTGGTGGCCGCACAACCATCTTGACGGTATGAATGCCCAGTTAATGCTTTGAGTGAATCTTCTGCTACTACATTGCTTGTTTTCCTGTCCAAATATAGACTAGTAACCATCATGATATATATGAAGTTAATTTCTGCGTCCAACATGTTAATTTAACATATCCTAATTGTAAAATAGCAGCAATTAGGATATATAGGAACTCAATTTATTATGCATATCTCATACTGTGATTGGATTTATCCTGTGTTCATTATAGGCCACATCAGACTCTGAAGTTGGGTTTGCAAGTGGAGGAGCTGTCTCTAATTAACATGAAACTGAACCAGTAAGTTTGCTGATGAGTCTTATCTCTTATGTCAATAATCAGAGTGCATACAACTACTAATAGCAATTATTATGTAGTATGAGTTAAATATTTACATGCATCTCTAGGCTAGATTATAATCTGCTGTTTTTGTGGTTTCAAAGTAGAACTTTTGTGCTGTGTGAATTTGTTTATCAAAATCTAAGTTGAGTGGTAGCCGTACTTATGTTTTCTGTCTTGATTACAACAATATTTTTTTGATCTAAATAATCATCTTGTTTAGATTTTTTTCGTTTGCTGTCCCTTATAATTCTTCTTTTCATCCTTCTTACCACTAGTTTTTAATTTTGTAGGGAATGGGAAGCAATGCCGGAGGTAATGGCAACAACGAGAATGGCATCTCTGATGATGAGCATGATATGAGTGGTGTAGAGTAGAAGAGACTTTTTAAAGCCATACAACCAATTGAAGTCCTTTGGCTGAAGTGTGTTTGATGTTCTGTTTTCTTTTCTTTCGACAATCATCAAAGTTTAATGTGTTTGGATGCAACTCTATTTCGGTTTGTGATACATTATGAGATTGTATGTCATTTGGGTTAAATATATATTAATGCAAGCAGTTCTGAAATATTTTGTGACGGTGAAATTTGCAACATGTGTAATTACGAAGTGCTACTAGATTAGAAACCTCGTACCTTGCACCTGTCTGTAGCCTTCCTTGAGGAGCGGTGATGACTGGTGTGGAAACCAAATGCTTGTTGGATTCTTTGTCTCGTCCATTATTACATTGATTGACGGTGTCCGTGCCCTCTCAACTATACAATATTCCACGGGGCAGAAAGATCGTCAATTATTATGAATGCTGACGGGATAATACAGCCGTCGGAAAATACATAACCCACGGGGAACCGTCGGCTACAATTGGTGTCAACACAGGGTGAGCTGGCCCATGTCCAAGTCATAACCGACAGTTCACCGTCGGTTTTGCACCGTCGGTTAACATAATAGATGACGGTACCGTCGGTCATTGGAGTAATGGCCGACCGAGCATCACCGACGGGAAATAACCGACGGTACACCGTCGGATATAGTCTTAACCGACAGTAAACTTAAATAACCGACGGGAATTCAACCCTCGGCTATATTGGGATATCTAGTAGTGACTAAGCCAAGGTTCTTTGCTGTATAGTCTCTGGTAAATTAGAGTCTTTCGACTATTTCCTATCAAGATTAGACCTGTTATTGCTGCTGGAATAGCTGATCTGCTGGGCATGTTTATGGAAGAAAAGCGTCAAACGGTTTCAAACTTCCGCAGCACACATGTTGCTTAAGATTGTGGCTGAGGTTTTCAGCGTGAAGTAGAGGCAGGTTTGGCGTGGGCTAGGTGGGATCCGAGGTATTCAGCTGCTGTCCTTTGAAGGAAGAAGATGTACTGCGTGTGGCAGCTAAAAATCTTCAGCAGGCGAATTGGGCGCCGATGGTTCTGAGGATAGAAGAATAGAGTTTGAAGAAGAAAGGTTGCTGGAGAGAGGTGTATAGCTAGTTTTGTAGGTCTGGTTTAGGCTTGCCTGTTTAGGTAGTTTGGTCGGAAGTCATGTAAGAACTGTAAGGTGTTTTCTGAGTTCCTGGTACTGTTTAGTCTAGATGGTTTTCGTTGTTTTGGTTCGTTCAGCTGGGAGGCAGCGAAGGTGGTGGTTCTGTAAGAAAGTACTCTTGTATTATCGGTTTCGTTTCTGAATGAAATCGGGAGCAAGGCTCCTCAGTTCTAAAAAAGATGAGTTGTGGCCATCTGTCTAATTACCCTTCTCCGTCCACCTGTTTAGCTGGACAATAGGGTGACTAGAGGGCAGATTTTCGGTGATTCAAATTGGCAACTCGTGAAATTGTGTTCTTTCGGATCTGGAAAAAATTACATATGTTCATATCCATGTTCCATATGAATATGCAATTTTTCATTGAAAAGATAAGTCTAGTGGGCGTGTGACAAATAAATGAAAAAAAATCAGTTGCTTTGTAGTGACACATTTTGTTTTATTTTTTGTACGGGGGACGCAGGACTCCCATGTCGCTCTACAGGGGGCCGGGTGACATATGCTATCCTCCCCTCGCGGCGGCGTCAACACGTTCCCCGCTTCTCCCACACTTCTTACCCTTCTCTACACTCATATGTCAGATCCACTGGCTCATATGCCTAGCCATGTAGTGACTCCCCTCGCACGCGTTGGACATCTTCCAACGGTGCTTGAGGTGGCTCAACCATGGTGGTGCATCGGCCTCGAGGAGTCCGCCCCAGCCTCTCTAAGTCGGGATTTTGGTGGCTGCCAACCTCACTTGGACATCCTCGGCAAAGCTCGACCTGACTGCGTTAGCCTGGCGGGCTCGCTTTATACGTGGCTTCAGGGTGTTATTGACATCTGCATGTCGTCTGCATAGACGATTTCTATACAAATCAACACGCGGACGAGGTGGTCGTCACACTAGTGCAGATTTATCTATCAGTGGTGTGCAAAAATGGCCACCAGTGGCATGGATGCGACACGCCACTGTTATCACGTCACTGATATTTATTACTAGTGACTGCTAGAATTTCTGGTCAACACCACTCCTGGTTGGGGCATGTCCCTCCGGCCGTGGCTGTCATTGTTGAGTCTGAAGGTGTAAAAAACTTTACTAGTGATGATATATGATATCTCTCTCTTCCCAAAAAAATTAAACGTTTTGCATGCATCGTCAAACATTTTATTAGCTACTCCTCTAGGTAATACACATTGATGTCGTCATATTTTTTGGGGTCATGATCGTCAGAGTCAGAAGAATCTGAATTGTCGCGGGACTTGTAAAAGATGTATATATAGTCTTTACCATGGTCGAGATAGAACATGCACCTCGTGCCGTCTTCCAAACCGTACATACTTACAAGTTCTCTCCAACGAGGGCCAGCGAAATAGGTTTGTAGTCCGTGTGGGCACTATAATTTGTACCAGGTTAACCTCACAATGTGTGGTGGTTATTAGTGCCAACCTTGACATGCTCCAAGAAGTCATGCCTTGCCCTGCAAGGGATATTTCTGAGC
Source organism: Poa pratensis (assembly GCA_947311845.1). Taxonomy (NCBI): domain Eukaryota; kingdom Viridiplantae; phylum Streptophyta; class Magnoliopsida; order Poales; family Poaceae; genus Poa; species Poa pratensis. The sequence continues at coordinate 25,010,730 of CAMZMU010000050.1, forward strand.
AAAAAGTTAAAAGATTACAACAATTAAATATTTTTTGGCGCAACTTTGAACAACTTTGACCCAACATGTTGAATTTCCTTTTTAGCTTCAAAAGAAACATAAAAAACAAACATTGTTCGTTAAGGAATGTTTGCCATCATCAATGATGAGAAATTGATTTTGGAACTTAACTATGGGATATATGGAACTTGTCCTCATATCCAAAATGTAATATTAGGAATCAACAAGGATCATTTGTGGGAACATTGATAAACAAGGCAACAAAAAGGCAACAATGGGCATAAGGCAACATGATATGATCCATTCGATTAAGCAACAAAGGCAACATGGTCAGTTCCCACTGATTTAGTTAAATGATTTAGCTAGGAATTTTATTTCCTTCTTTTTGTAATATTTATTTGTCAATTTATTCTTGTAGTGCTCATTTGTGACTTTGTAATATTCTTAAATATTCAATAAAGACTTATATTGTTTAGTTATTTTTAATACATTTTTGTAACAAATATTCATAGCTGATTTGAATAGTTTACTATTTAACTTATATTATTTCTTTGGAATTATAGTTCCAAATTTTTAGTTCCATTTCATGTTATCATGTGATTGTCCTTTCTTATAAGCTCAATGTTTAAAGTGTGATAAAAAAGTTTAGAAATGTGAAAAGGTCATTACAAATTTTCTCTTACTTAGGTGAAGATCTGAAACACTAGTGGGTCGATTCGAAAGAAGGATCGATTACTTATACTCTTTAAACATTTTTTTCAAGTTTCCTCGACTTTTCATATGTACAAATGCAAATATACACAATAATCAATATTCTTAAACATCATTATTATGCTATATTTAACTATGCTATATTTTTAGTTCCATTTCATGTTATCATGTGATTGTCCTTTCTTATAAGCTCAATGTTTCAAGTGTGATAAAAAAGTTTAGAAATGTGAAAAGGTCATTACAAATTTTCTCTTACTTAGGTGATGATCTTAAACACTAGTGGGTTGATTCGAAAGAAGGATCGATTACTTATACTCTTTAAACATTTTTTTCAAGTTTCCTTGACTTTTCATATGTACAAATGCAAATATACACAATAATCAATATTCTTAAACATCATTATTATGCTATATTTAACTATGCTATATTTTTAGTTCCATTTCATGTTATCATGTGATTGTCCTTTCTTATAAGCTCAATGTTTCAAGTGTGATAAAAAAGTTTAGAAATGTGAAAAGGTCATTACAATTTTTCTCTTACTTATGTGATGATCTTAAACACTAGTGGGTCGATTCGAAAGAAGGATCGATTACTTATACTCTTTAAACATTTTTTTCAAGTTTCCTCGACTTTACATATGTACAAATGCAAATATACACAATAATCAATATTCTTAAACATCATTATTATGCTATATTTAACTATGGTTCCTTATGATTCTCCAGGCAAGTTTGCATTGAGTGGGAGCATTCAAAATAAGAATCATAGTTGAGAATATTGTAGACTATTTTTGAATTCCGAAGAATACAGTTCCTATTTAAGACATTGAAAAAAATCCTCGCAAAGTGATAAACTTCCAAGAAATTATGGAGTATTTCAAGAGAAAGATATACCTGAGAGGAAGGTTCTTGAAGATTCAAGAATAATCAGAGTGGATATACTATTGACATGAGCTCTAAATATATGGAGAAGTTTATAAACTGAATATCTATATATGGGATATATTTAGGAGTTGGATAGTATATAAATTTCTAGAATTTTGGTGTAGGGTTTAGGTTACATGGAAATGGCCGTATGAGCTTATACAAATAAACACAGGTGCTCTAACACCACAAGTATGAATATAAGTAGGCGTGAAGAGAAGGAAGAAGACATACCATGAGTGTATGTAGGATGTCCATGAGCAGGCAATCGTGTAGAGAGGTAGCCAAGTTGGCGTATTGAATAAATATTTGAGGTAACCCCTCATGTCATAGTATGGTATCCAAGAGTTTGAAGGTTCTTACTTCTTAGTAGTATGTGGATAGTAGAACCACGCTGCAACAAGAACTCTTTACATTTGGTACGAGGGAACCGGTTTTCTACAACATAAATATGCCCCCCTAGACAACTTTCATAGGTATAGTCATATGTTCATAGGAAGTAGAAGTGCATGTTGGTGCAGTAACCATACGAGTAGTAACAACAAATATAGTAATTAAAGCAGTTCCAAGAACAAGTGTTCTCTTGAAGACATGGTATCACTACAACACACTCTTCACGCCTAGTGTGAGAACTAAGCCACTAGTAATTTTTATCAATTAGTTGAACTATTTGCGAATTGGAAGATGACATGTACAAATAGAACCAGACATGAGCTATTCTTGGCCACATCACATGACACTAAATTGATATCCCTTTTACTCTGAAAAAATTGAAGACTTGTTTGATATGATGATAAACTAAATATACTTAAAAGGTATCACAGAGTGTCAATATTGATTTGTAGTTGGCTCAGAACCTATGCAATTTGGAAAAGTGTACTCACAATATTTGCCAAAACATTTAATATAAACAACATAAGCATGTGAAATTCAAACATTATTAACACTATCAGATGCAGCGCATCCCCATAGACGGTATTTCCTTCTTGGCTCCGTGTAATACTATCAGTAAAATAACCTAAGAATGTTAACTTACGGTAATGTAACAAGAGGTTTAGTCATATACGAACAAACCTCCATATAAAACACATTATAGGAGCCATGTCGTAAAATGCTTTAACCTTTCATCAGTATTTTTTATGTGCGTACTTTTGCCGACAACAAAGCTAATAAGATTTTAAGTTGTCTTACCATCCTATTTATATAAGATTTTTTTGTTATGGTTATTTTGAACATATGTAGGACATGATGTTGTTCAACCAATTTGCCATGATAAATGTTAAATAATATTTGATAACATGCCATATTGATTTCAACATGCTAGAAACATGCACTATTTGGATTTCTTTTTTTCAAAAATAAGCAAAATCTAGCCACGCAAATGCATGAGAACCATGATAGCTATATCCTATATACATACAACACAACTACACAAGTGATCGTGAATATCCTTTAGTATACAATACATATTTATGTGTGTCTAGAAAGTAAACATAATTAATTGTGTTCCCTGTGCAGTTGCACGAGACACCTGACTATGCATCATATGCTTCAGGTTTTGCTCCACGATGCCTTCCGATTCCAACCTCCTTGCCTTTTTGTATCCTGTGATAGACGTTGAAACAGAAGATAAAATGCAAAAAAAGGATAAAAAATCTTAACCAAATACCTTACAGCTTTACACCCAAAAAAAAAAGCTCTAGATATACTACTAACAAACATAATTCATTCAAATTTGAACCCTATAAATGACGAATTTTCACTTATATGAACCAAGTTTCAAGCCCAATTCTCCCAAATTTCAACCCAAATTCCATCTCAAATCAGCAAACAAGCTAAGCTTTCAAATTATTCAATGGAGCTTGGAGCTTAAAAATTGTTGAAGGACAAATCACCAAACCAAACGTGAGTTCAAATTTTGGCTCAAATATGAGATTTCAGCACCCAATGCACCAACTTTCTAATGATCAACCACAACTATGATTTTGTAAAAATAATTAGGAGATCGAGAAAGGTTTAGGGAGAGAGTATGAGATAAATTGGAGTTTCTTTATTTCACAAGAGAGAAAGAAGAATGGGGAAGGTTGAGCTAATTGTCGTGATCAATAAATCGAACATGCCCGTTACAAGACAAGAGGCGAATGAACCGCAAGCGCAATCACCCTCTTAACAAACTGTTCATTGCATGAAATGTTGCTTCTAATTAGTATTGTCACAACTCAAATCACTCATTTGAATAGTCAGCCAATTTGCATGGTTGCAACAAGGTAATTCATACCTCCAACATTTCTACAAAATTACTACCTATCTAGCCAGGGTTCATCTTGGCTACACAATGTCACCACTCGATTGGTAAGGCATGTTAACCATTTTCAGAAATTTGTGTTCCATGTTGTCGGCATCCTAGTTGACTGGATAGGAGGTGCATTCCGAACATTGATGTCAAGTGGCAACATCCGGTATTCGATGTCGAGATCTCTCAAGATCTTCATCATCTCGTGGAGAATCAGTTCCCTTCTCTCGAATCGCATCCCCATGTCTTGGAAGTTGATCGTGTGGCGGCACCAAATGGATATCTTTAGTCGGTTTGTATCATCAATGTCGCGAAGGACGACCATAGAACCAGGGTACCAATGTTCTTTCTTGTTGTCGAGGTAACTGAAATTTGAAACGCCAAGGTAATAATTGAACTCAACATTTCAAAAGAATAAAATCTGCTAGAAATTAATTAATGTGATTAAGCAATTGGTCGTGACAGAGTAGGAAAAAAAGATGAGGCAAGAGGAATAATGGCACGTACTGCATCAGCCTTTCTTTCATGAGGGCCAGTTTCTCCGCCGGTGTAGCAACATTAACCGAGAAGTCCACCGCGTCTCCCATATCAGGGCTCCGGTAGTAATTCATAATGGGCAAGGTGGCGAGCTGAGTGTTTGGATAGTAAACCTTGAGGTTGTCATATCTTAGGAAGATCGTCGTCATGATGTTCATTTCCTCAACGACCACCTGAAATCGAATCGTGTCAATTGAACCTGTCAGTTGAGTAAAGCAGCAGGAAAGGATCTTATTAGTTAACCTGCATTCCATCGACTTCACAGCGGTCGCCCACATCAAACGGGTGCATCACGAACAGGAAGATGATGGCCTCGAAGACGGTCTTGAGGGTGTTGCCGAACATGAAGACCGCGACGAGGAGCTGCGAGCTGAGGAAGACGAAGAAGCTCATCTTGGCAATCCCCAGGATGAGGATCCAGAGGGCGAGCACGATGAACGCGACGACGACGTTGGCCATCTGGTGGAGCTTGTTCACTGCAGTTTTCGTGTCGTTGAGCGTCAGCGCAAGAGCTTTGCGTTCCCTAAACGCGCTTACCACCCAGTTCTTGAGCGACCTCTTGCTGACCCTGTTGTTCTCCTGCGCTCCTTCAAACAGATTCATCGCTTTCAGAGCCTCCTCCTGCCTCATGAACCGCATCAAATCCGACAGGTATATGTGCCTGTAACGTCGATCGTTCACCGTTAAGAAATTGGATCAGCATTTTGACAGTGATATGTGTGCGGCTGCCTGAACCCAAAACAGGAATAAATAGATCGATAAGTACACTCACTTTGATCCAGGTTTGGCGACGTTGTGGAAGACCCTCTTGGCAGCAACCTTGGCCTCGTGCTCACTATGTATCTGCGTCGCCAGCTCGTCCTCCTGGCCCGTCGCGTGCTTGATCTGGTCGTCCATGGTCGTCAGCGCCCCATACCGAACGATCCTCATCAGCCTCTTCATGCTCCAGGCAGAGATGTTCTTCTGGTTGAGCCTGTGGAGCTGGTCGATCGAGATCCCGTCGTCGAAATTATGCCGCTCCGTCTTCTGCCTCTGCAGCTGCTTGCTGGTGCCACGCCTGGACGACGCAGCCGTGAGGCGCCCGCTCTTGGGCACCTGAACAGCGGCATCCTGCCTCGGCATGGCCGCCGCCTGGAGCTCGTTCGGCATGGCTGCCCCGGCGCTCTGCAGCCGCTGCACCTCGGCCATCATGCGGCTGTCCTCAACTAGCGGCGGGCCGGAGAGCGTCTCGATGACGTACTGGTTGAACAGAGCGTCCTGGATCCTGTCGAAGTAGGTGGAGACGTGGAAGGAGGAGGCCAGCACCTTGAGCAGCAGCGTCTTCACCAGCCGGATCACGGTGGCGACGAGCAGGCACAGCAGCACCTTGGTCACGTAGGGAAGCACCGGCGTTGGGTTCTCCCGCTTCACGTTGCTGTCGAACAGCAGGTGCCAGGAGATGAGAGCCACGCCCAGCCACAGCACGTTGCGCACGGCGCACCGCACGCCGTACACGAAGTAGAGCACCTTTTTCCGGAGCATGAAGTTGCGCTCCACGAAGAAGACGGACACGCGGATGGCCCAGCCGGAGACGAGGCGGCCGCAGATGAGCACGAACACCAGCACCTCCCACTTCCAGAGGTGGAGCCCCGACAGCTTCTTCCCCGACAGGCTGGGTATGGTGAGGCTGCACACCAGCGAGGCCACGATAATCACCAGGCCGACCCATTCTAAGATAATGAGGCAGTCCGTCGTCTCGCGCTTGAGGTCGGCGGTGAGTCCCTCGTCGATGAACGGGTCGTCTTCTTCGTCCTCGAACATGCCGCCGGACTTGCCGACGGGGCCGGAGGTCATGCCGATCAGCCCCGACTTGCCGATCAGACCCGACCGGAGCTGCCCGGACTTGGGTGGCCCCTTCATGACGAATGATTTTCGCTCGTTGCGCTCCCCCTCAGCGCCGGCGGGGCCATTTGACGGCGGCGGGGGATCCATTAGCCGTGAGCGCGTCTTGCTGCGGGGCAACAGGCTGCCGCCGGCCGACGACGACGTACAGCGAAGTACCTCGGCGGTGTCGACCCCTGCGTTGGCAGCCTGGTTTCGACAGTCCGTGGCGTCCGAGGACGTGGAGGCCGTCGACGACGACTGGCAGAACCGCTTGTGGGGGTCTTGGAACGAGACGCGCAGCTCCCGGGAACCGGCAATGGACGCCGGCGCGCGCGGCGGCCGTCCTGTCTCCTCCACCTCCAGGTCGGGATCGAGCGATAGCTCGCCGCCGGCCGCCGCCTGCTTCCGTAGGAAGTTACCGATTAGGCGGCCTGCTGGGTCATCGCTGCATTCCTCTCCGACGCTCAGCGCCGGCGACGTGGGCGACTGCGGCAGGCGGTTCTTGAAGCTGAACGCCTCGCCGATGCGGCGGCCCCGGGCGCTGGGCGAGGTCGACACGCTCGACCCCGACCCCGAACCCGGCGAGTGCGAGGTCGAGGCGCCGTCGCCATCGATCTTGACGACAACCTCCCGGGGGCGATCGGTGTCGCGGTTCTGGTCCTGCTCGAAGTCGAACGAGCCCGACTTCGACGACCCGAACGACTTGGTGTTGCTGCCTTTCCGCTGATGATCCATCAGGCGGATCGGGGCGGTAAAGAACCACCCGGCAAGCTAACTCCAGTAAGTCCGGCGGCCGGCTTGCCGATCACCAACTGGTAGACTCGCGCGCGGTGCCGGGACCGGCCTCCGGAGGAGACAGCAGCTAGCGGCGCCGGATGCTCAGGCCGTCCCCGGGCACGCTTATCCCGCGCGGCGCAACGCAACCCTTACGGCCGGCGCGACACGGCCGCGCGCATGCATGCACCGGCCGGCCTGCGGCGAACAATGTTGGTCGATCGTGCTAAACAGAGAAGCTTTCAACCCGGCGCGCGCCGTGAGGGTCGTCGTCGGCCGAGGCGGGGCTGGGCGGAAAATTCTGGACGGCAGCCCGGGAACCTCGTGCGTACTGTACATATCGGGAGAGGCAAAATGTGCCAGAGTGGACGTGGCTACTGAAAGTAAGGGAAACGGTCTCCGCAACAGACGGCGAGCAAATTAAGCTGGTGGGCTGGTGGTGGCGCTGAAGTGTGGTGGGCTGGTGCTGGTTATTTTGGGCGCTGCTCTTGTGCGACCCAGACGGGCAGCCACTCGGCCGGACATTCCATTATTTTGCATCGGTGTACGGCACGTGCCGTTTGATTTTACTTTTTTCTTGGAACTTCGTTTGATTTTACTTTTGTTGGCTCTGCCTCTGCGCATACAGCCATACAAGATCAGGAGATACTACTCCTACATCGGTTCCAAATTAATTGGAGTCTTAACATTTCTATGTCTAAATTAATTGGAGCCATACAAGATCAGGAGATACTACACATCGGCACCATGCAGGCCGCTTGGATTTTGGATAACTTCTTATTTGTTGGCTTTTTTATTAGGGGTGTGCGACGTGTGTAGTTGCTCCTGTTCTTTCTCTGTTTCTTTGGTCGTTTAAGCCTTTTTAGGTCGTGTGTAATTTTTTTTGTAATTCTTTTTCCTCTTTCTTTCAGCATGGTGCCGCTTCTGTAAAAATTCAGTCATTTCTTTGGCTCATTTTCTTCTATCTATATTAATACATGCAGTGCTCCTGCATGGTTCTAAAAAAACTTGTTTAAACTTCATTATGTCTATCCAAAGAAAAAGGGATTTTTTTCATAATAAAGTGAAAAAGTCCATCTTGTTGCACAAACTCTATTTGCTGCACAAATTCAAACTCAAAAAATTCCACAAACTAGCTCGAACTTTTTCTCATTGTGTGTTTTTTTGAAACTTTTATGACAGTAGGAAGGGCTCCTACTGCCTCTATATTAAAACACCCAACCAAAGGGCCAGCGAATAATTACATGGAGAGTTAGTGGTGGGTTAGTAAGTAAGTAACTTATTACATGGCAGCCAGAAAAGAGTCAATAAAATCGTGCCTATCCGGTTTGGTCCTATGAACCAAAAGAGAGAAGTCATTCTTGAATCTGTTCACCCACGACTGGATGCAGGGCTGAATCCCATTGAAGCATAAATCATTCCTTTCCTTCCATATGCTCCAGGCCGCTGTGATGAAAATATCCATAAACATTGCCTTATTCCAAGACGCTCTAGCTCCCTCAATCAACTGGAACCTATCAGCATGTGCCGAATTCAGAAAATTAAAGCCAAGTTTCTGCCAGCACCCTTTGCTGAAATCACGGTGGAAAAAGAGGTGTTCCAGCGTTTCTTCAGTGTCAGCAGTACACATAAGACACTTGAAGTCATTTCCTACATTAAAGTGTCTGCGTTTGAGCATATTTTTCATGTTCAATCTATCACACAGCAGCAACCAGCAGAAGAACTTCAGTTTTGGGATGCATTTAGCTGTCCACGGCCAGTTATACGAAACATGAGGATTCACATCCCGGAAGCAAAACGAATAGTACTGTCTAGCAGTGTATTTTGCAGAACCTTAGCGATAAGTCCAAGCATCTTGCTCACCAGTATGCAGACTAACCTAGGCAACCAAAACCTCTCTTATTTCTTCTAACGCTTGTGGGGAGAGAGGCAACTGAAAGTTTACTGCAAGCGAATTAGATGTGAGGAAATCTCTGGCCGACACATCCTCATTGAGAGCAAAAGAATATGCTCTGGGAAATAGCTGAGCAGCTAGGTCATCTCCCCAAGGATCTTTCCAGAATAAGATCGAGTCTCCAGAGGCAATACTGCATCTGGTTATCCCTCTAAAAGTTGGAGAGAGTTTCATGATTTCTTTCCACCAGAAAGAACCACATCCATCCACAGCATGCGGGACTTTATTGGTATAGTACGAGTGCCAAACCAAATGAACCCAAGGAGTGTCATGTCTGCTATAAAATTTATGCAGGTATTTCAACAACAGTGCCTCATTCTGAATTTTTAGGTTCAGTACTCCCACACCTCCCTTCTTTTTGGATCTGCAGACCCTGTCCCAAGCAATTAACGGATTGCAGTGATCCCCACTGTCGATTTTCTTGTTCCAAAGGCAGTGTCTCCTGATTTTATCTATGTGTTCTAGAATTGGGAGGGATTTTAATAGAGCACATAATGAAGGTGGCAATAGAGGTGAGCAGAGAGTTGATAACCGAGACTCTACCACTGTAGGTCATCATCATAAAGTTGGCTGTGAGGCTTCTCTCGATTCTGTCAACCAACGGCATCAGGTCCTGGACTGAAGGTTTAGTTGTGCCCAAAGGCAAGCCGAGATATGTAAAGGGCATTTTCCCAACTGAGCACCCAATTAGATTAGCAATGTCAAAGGCTGTCTGCTCAACTAAATTAATTGGAATCATAGTGGATTTATGGTAATTAATATGCAGACCTGTTGAAGCTGCATAGGTATCCAAGATGCTTTTCATGACAAGAACTTGTGCAGGGCAAGCAGGCATAATGACAATAGTGTCATCTGCGTATTGAACCACTGGTTAATCCATATGAAAGCCAAGATCCAGTGGGGCACGAAGAAGATTATCAGCAAAGGCCTTGTTGATTTCTCATTGTGTTTTCTAACGTAATTACATAAATACAATTAAAACTTTTCTCGGTACATTTTTAACATAATTATATATAAAAGTTAAAAACTAGCTAAAGATGGTGGCGACTCATCGACCCTCCTAGTCCTGGAAATCGACAAAGAGTTTTCCTAGTTCACAGAGGGGCAACATTGTCATTGTCCACCTCTATTGGGGCATTGCCCTTGTCTTTTCTTGGGGTGTATTAGCCAAGGATATGGCCAAAGCCTTCTCTAGGTCCTCCTTATACTTTGCAACTCAGATCTGCTAGGAGGCATTTGTATGGGCCACGGAAGCAGCCAGCGATTCCACGAGCCTGCTGTTGTGTGGCATGCCTGGCCTATTGTTTGGTGTCAATATCATCCTTGACCAGGCCAGATCCGCCAGCATCTGATTCTGCTCCTCATCGATGTCCTCCTCCTCATCAGACCAGAGAAGCCAGCATTGCGGCTCTTGCTCGAGCTCGAGATTGGAGGAGTCTTGCTCGAACCGGGAGGAGTCGAGCTTGGAGAATAGGCGCCACCACTCAATGGCATTGTGACGGAGCGATGGCGTTTGAAGCTGCCACCGCCCAATTGTTTCCAAATGGATGCGCCCAGAATTCATAGCCTCTCCACCGAATGGAGATATGACCATGTACGGATCCAGTGGGTAACCAAAAGGATAACCTGCGAAAATGAAGAAGCTCTTTGTTTCGTAAACACAAAATCATTTCGAACACGCCATAAGGTCCATAATAAAGCACAAAATTTAACCCGGTTTTGAACTTTATTCGTTTTATTAATTTCATTCAACCGATTTCTGAACATATTCGATTATATTAGCTGGAGGTGATTAATTAAAGGACACTAAACAATACGCCATGTAAGTATGGCAAACAGACAATATATTTTTAGATGTTGTATTGATTCATCCTTATCACAAAAACAACACTTCTTATTATCCTGCAAGTTCCTCTTAGCCAATTTTGTTTTGTTAGTAGAACTTTGTGGTGAGGGAACCACATGAAGATCTTAATTTTCAGAGTTCGACAGCATACACCCCTGGTGATGTTAGTCTCCAAACAAAAACTCCTTGTCGTCTGGAAAAAACTATACCATTTATTGAACTAAGTGTAACCATCATATCCATTTGTTTACGGTTAACCCCCTTCTAAAAGCTATACTTAGTGGGGTTTCCGACATAACATTTGCCACCAAAATTTGTTTTCCACAAACAATGTTATATAAAGCTGGGGTACTGCTAGGAAAGCGAAAAATCTCCAAGCCAAGTGTCTTCCCAAACACGGGGTGTTTGACCCATTACTAACGTGAAAATAACCTCTAGTCCTCGTTCGTCGTTAGACATTTCCAAATATGTTGGTCTTGCTGTAACTTGAGACAAAATTTTATAGTGTAAGATATGTATTGTATAGAAACTCTTGCCACATAGCTTAGAAACTTTGAACGACATATGATGTTCCATTTAATGAGTTTGTACTTTCTTCTATGGCCATCACTTTGTCTGAAGAACCACGACCTATAAAATATAACCTCTTTCTTACCCCTTTGGGTAGCTCAAGAAAGGAAAGTATGGGTTTGGTAAGATTTTGAGCGCAGAATTGACGAGGACAATACGATTTTTGTATGAGAGCAAACCCAACCAATTTGCCAACTTTCTTTCAAAGCGGTTCTTGACTGGTTTCCAATCACCATTCCTAAGCTTGTGGAAATGAATAGGGATGACCCCCAAATATCTAAATGGAAGGCACACTTATTCACACCCAAATAAATCTTTGTATTGATTTTCAAACTCTTTGGCTCAACCAAAACAAAATATTTCGCTATTGTGGAAATTAATTTTCAGCTCCAACAATTGTTCAACGATATATAAAACTAATTTCATGTCAAAGTTTTCTCTATATCATATTTCATGAAAATAATAGTGTCATCGGGCGTACTGAAAAATATGCACTCCACCCTCAAGTAGATGGGGAATGAGGCCATCAACCTGACCGTTGTCTTTTGTTCTAGCAATTTGGAATGCTAACATATATGTACCTAGCATAACTGTTTTGACAATTACTCGGAAATGAAAATGGTCTGCATTCTGTACATTGCAAATCAACAAGGTTATCCACTTAATTACATAAGTAGCACTCGTTCAAACCTATACACATCATAATTTATTACACCCTTATTATAACAGCTGATGCATATACCAGTACACATTTTTTTTGATTTGGTCATATGCTTATCCTTGGAATGAATACCTAGAATATGACAAACGTAGCAGGAATTGCTGAGCAAACTTTCACGCATCTTTCTTGTGGAACATATGTGATGGCGTGTTTCCTTCTGCCGTTCTCATCCATGGATGTCGTCACTGCTGGTTCATTTAGATAGGCATAAGTGCTTCTTTTCCACCTGCACCCAATGGGAGAACATGTTGAGTCTGTCATTTTCACATGTATCTGAATAACTAAAAAAGATTCCTTAAGGATATAATATATTGTACTCCCTCCGTCCCAAAATAAGTGTCTCAAAGTTGTACAAAAGTGAATGTATCTATACTTGTTTCATGTCTAGATACATCCACTTTTTGACAAATCTAAGACAGTTATTTTGGGACGGAGGGAGTATGATGTATCTTTTCTAGAATGCACATATACACTGTATGACGTATCACCAGAAACAAAATTTGACGTGTACGCTTACAGTATGATCGATATTGCATTTTTATTTCCATTACCTATGCCGTAGAGTACTTGCTAACCAATAACTTGTATTGTGGCATTGTGAGTTGTGACTTGTGACAGGGCATCCAACTATGAATTTTTTTTTATGGTAATAACTATGGATTTGGATGGAGTGGGATACAGGTTGTTTCCCACATCACACCCGGAAAGACACTGTTTGGAAAGGGACGCGCTCTAGATGCTAGAGTTACTACAGGAAAGTTGTTACAAGTGGTTACCAATGCTTGATGCCGATCCGTGCCTCGGTCCAGCTTTTCTTCTTGATTCCTCTCTCCATCTTCCTTGCCTGCTTGTCCCTTTCGTTTCCCTCCTCAAGAATCTCCCTTATCATTTGCTCGAAAAGCATATAATCTTCCATCTGCTTTCCAGAAATTTCGGCCACTCAAAAATCATGTTCATTACATGTTTTATTTATAAATCAAGTTTTCAGAAGTTTCATGACGATAACAACTCAAGGGATATAACAGAGTTCTCTTGCTGGTTTTGTGTGGTGACGACTGACGAGGATGATGATTTAGGCGTCTTCTTTTGGCAAGGAGAAAAGAAATACAGGTGATCAAAGCAGAGCCTGACCTTAAGCGTCTTGGCCTTGGTTCTTGCAGCCTCCTTCTCGGCTGCAAAGCGCCGCTCCTCTTCTTCCGTCTCCTTTCTCCTCCAGAACCCCTCGATCTCTTTCCTGGTGACGCTGTAAGCCGGAGACGCCATGTTTCTTTCCTGGGGTGGTGGCTGCAACTTAGGCGTCTTCCTTGGAGCTTTTCTTCCTAGGTTGGGACGACTGAGGTATAACAGGGACGCACAAGGGTCACCTCATATATACGCATTTCAGGTGTTGGATCTTGCATCACCTACTGAACGAGCCTATCACAACTCAAGAAGTCATCGGAGCTACAGTAGTCGTGAGAATGATAGGTTGGGAGTTGGGGGCCGTTAACTTTCAATCTACTCTTCTCAACCATCGATCGCCCATCGGTTAGTGCAGCCTGATGTTTGTTCATGTGTCGTTGGTCGAGTCAATGCCTTGTAAACTAATACGGCCAAAGTAATAAGGAAGATAAAGGTACTTTGGAGTTTTGGTAAAGAATAAGACTTAGGTTGTGTCAACAAGCAAGATGATCTCCCTCACACTGAACCCTGTATATATATCTCTAGTCGGTGAATCACAGAAAGTGCTTCCTTAACTTTGACAGCAATTAATCACCTCACATGCGTTTGGTGGTGCAGGTGGCTAGCTTGGCTGGCTATTGAACAAAAAAAATGGTAAGGATAAAAAATTGTGTCGTTTTGAGGGAGAGTAACACTTCACCTCCTAGATTGTTTTGAGGGAGTGGCTATGTATCACTCAAGTATCTATATTTATACTACTGTAAGAGGTATGAGTTGGCAGAATCCAAACGATCTTAACCAGGAAAATCATAAACACAATTTTTTATTCACTGTCAAATAAAACTTCCTTAACATAATGTACCCCACAGGGAGAGTTCTGAGAGAAAAATAAGACATGAGCATTTTACATGAGCTAGTATCTCTTGCCTTTAGCTAGAGATAAGAAATCATTGGCCACATCAAACTTTGAGGGCCACTCAAATATTACTCTAATTTTTTTAGTTTTTAAATAAAAAGAGTTATAAATTTCATTTTAAGAAAACATGTATTAAAGAATATATGTAAAAAAGGATTATCCCAAAAAGCTCCATATGTTTAAAAATGATGAAAAGTGTTCAATATTTACAAAAAACATTGGTGCATTTAAGAAAATGTTCACCTAACTCGCGAGTTGGCATATCTATTGGTGAAAATATATAAAAGTATAAATTGATTGAACAAAATAAATATACAAAAAGGACTAAAAATATATAAGGAGAAAAATAAAAATGGAAAATGTATAGTGCGACAAAAGACAAACCCGGACTAGTGGAGGGGTAGAAGGTATATTTGTGCGTGCAAGATTTCGGTGCAAGAGATGCACCGAATATTGGAAACATATATTGGAAGTGAACACAAATTCTTGATGTTTTTGCAACATACACACAACTGACATATATCATGTCACAAAATGTCGAATTCAAATTTAAAACAAAACTCCATAAATTAAAATAAAAGTTAGTTCTGACATTGAAGCCTAGTTCAAGTTCCAATTTGTACTTTCTACTTTTCATAACATGATTTGTCTTTTCTTCTCAAGCCCCAATTAGTACTTTCTACTATTCATAACATGTATTTTGCGGCATGTCCCAGTTAGATTTTTTTGTTTGAGAAAACATGTCCCAATTAGATAAATAAGCTAATTAGGCCAGGCCCAATTTAGCATATTTTGGGCTAATCTTGGCCTAGGCTTTAGCGCAAACCCAGCCTGGCCCATCAGGCTGTCAGGCCAGGCCCGGTTCAGGTCTAGTTGGGTGTACCAGGTATCGGGCTATATAGGTTGGAATATTGTCAACTTAGGGCATCTCCAGTCGTGACTCGCAGGAGCCCCCCAGGCCAATTTTTGGCCAAATAGCGCCGAAATTCTCCCAGCCATGCCCCTTAGGACCTCAAATAGCGCCGTTTAGCGCCGGCGCACCCAGGACAAACCCATCGCGCTGGCTTCAGCCTGGGGGGGGGGGGGGGGGGGGGGCAAAAGGCGACGTGGGCTAGCCTTGTCGGCGAGGGAAGGTGATTTCCCTCCATTTTTTCCCTTTTCCCGTAGCTCATCTGCCATTTTGCCCCACAAATCCCCTACCCACCCCGCAGCTCCCGCCATTTTCCCCCAGATCTTGCCGCCCAAGAAGTTCAACGGCCCCCGCAACCTCGCCGCCGCCGTTGCATCCTCTGCCTCCACCGTCGTTGTGAAGGAGAAGAAGAAGAGGAAGCCGAGGGTGCCGATGAAGAGGCCGCCGGGCTGGACCAATGCCAAGTGGACGGCGGACGTGGAGCGCCGCAAGACCGAGAGCATCCACCGCCGGGCGAGGGAGAAGGTGCTGCGCGCCAAGCGGCTGGCCGAGGGTGGCGGCGAAGAATAGGAGGAGGAAGAAGAGGAAGAGTACGAGGAAGGGGAAGAGGAGGAGGTGATGGAGGTGGATGCGCCGGCTCTGCCGCCCAAGGTGAGGTTCGGCCTCCTACCTCATCCTCATTTCATCGGATGGGGCAACCAAGCCAGCGTCGCCTCGCCGACAGGATACTCGCCGATGGGCTTCTCGCCGTCACCGTCGCCGCGCTGGAGCGCGTCTCCCCACTACTCCCCTGGGTACACCGACGGCGACTCACACGGTGGCTTCAACCCCAACGTCGCGTTCCCGCACTGCGCTCCTCCGCCTCCACTCTATGCAGGGTCGCCGGGATACTCGAGCTCGCCGTCTCTTCGCCGCGCCCTCCCTTTCGCCCCGAGCCAGGACGCCCGCATCCTGTTCGGCGGAATGCATGGCGACTCCTTCATGGACGAACTCATCACCACCGGCTCCATCGCTTCGGCCGCAGCCCCGGGGTTCTTCTCGCAAGGCGGCGGGGATTCAGCACAGCAAGCCGGCGGCTTTGGTGGCGAGGCAGGGACGCAGGAAACCGAGGAAGTCGAGGTCGAGCCGGCGGACGTGGTCGTCGGCGAAGGAGCAGCACCGGCCGCGGCCAAAGGCAAGGCAAAGAAGAAGGACCCAAAGGTGCCGAAGCCTCCCGCCGAGCCTCGCATCAAGTGGAGCGCCAGGGAAGATGTGCTCCTCGCCGAAGCCTGGAAGATGGTGAGTATGGACCCGATCATCGGCACCAACCATAACATGGACAACTACTGGAAGAGGGTCAAGACTTCGTACGATGAGCACCGGATCGTCAATCTCGAGTACTCCATGGCCAACGAGTGCGGCGAGAAGGCCATGGCCAACCATTGGGCGGTCATCCAACATGCTTGCAAAAAATGGCATGACATTCAAGAGGAAGTCCAGAATCGGCCGAAGAGCGGCTCCAACCACGAGATGGAGGTGAGCTCCTTTCGCATTGGTTTCTCTCATCTATGCCGGCTTGCTCATTTCGGCCCTTGTTTGGCCTTGTAGATTGTCCAGATGTTCGAGATGTTCCGCGACGACGAGAAGGCCGATTTCAAGTTCCTTCACGTCTTCACAAGGATTGAGGAGGTGCGAGAAGTGGAAGCAAGTTCGTCTTGCTCTCCGCAAGGCCAAGGAATACGTCCCGGACGTGCCGGCAGCTAGAGCGACAGAAGGGCGCCCGGACGGCCACAAGAAAGCCAAGGCGGCGAGGGACGCGGCGCCAGCTGCGGCGGAGTTGCAAGCGTCGATCGAGACGTGCACCGCCGACGCCCAAAGCCACGCCGCCAAGAGAGAGGAAAAGACGGAAGCGAGGTGGACGGCGCTCATGGCCAACCAGGGCATCAAGCTCGACCTCCTCAAGACCACCACCTCCTGATGGGAGGCGACCCGGCGGCGATGGATCCCCAGGTCAGGGAGTGGTTCATGGCGCAGCGTCACGCCATCCTTAGCCAGATTGCTCCGGCGACCCCGACCCCTCCGCCGAGCTCCACCCCTTCGGCCACTCCGAGCTCCACCCCTCCGGCCGATCCTATCCCTGCCACTACAGACGATAAGAGCTCGGCCACGGCCACGCCGCCTCCGAGCACTGCGCCTACGGCCACTCCGAGCTCTGCCCCTACTCTGACGACCACGCCCATCGACCTGGACGATGATGCCGAGGTGTCGCTGGTGACCATCTGATGTACGCATCAGCACGCCGAATGTGGCTGTTTTCCCTAGATCGCCAGACTATGGCTTGATTCGATCACCGAACTGTGACTTTTTTGTATGATCGCCCAACTGTGACTGTTTTGATCACCGAACTCGGGCTGTTTTTGGGGCGGGAAAACGAACTTTTAAATTATGTTGGTTTGTGTTCACCTTGGGGACCGAAACGAGTGGAAACTTCAACCCCCAAGCCGAAGTTTGCACCGGCGCAAAACCAAAAACGCAACGCGGGGTGGGGGAGCGGGGAGGGGGGGAACGGCTGGAGATGTGCTTAGACGCGGTTTGCAAACAGATGGCAAGTCCAGACTCACGTCACGATAAAGTTGCAATTCCTAATCAAAGCCAGAGCGACGTGAAACACCTTGGCTTTGCGGCACTTTTAGAAAAGAGAGAAACCTGGCTATGCGGCTGTGCGCCGTTGATTCTGCATTACCGACGCGGAATAAAATGAGTGCCCATCGACTTGGACGATGATGCCGAGGTGTCGCCGGTGACCATCTGATCTGCGCATCAGCACGCCGAATGTGGCTGTTTTCCCTAGATCGCCAGACTATGGCTTGATTCGATCGCCGACTGTGACTTTTTTTGTATGATTGCCTAACTGTGACAGTTTTGATCACCGAACTCGGGCTGTTTTTGGGGTGGGAAAATGAACTTTTAAATTATGTTGGTTTGTGTTCACCTTGGGGACCGAAACGAGTGGAAACTTTGACCCCCCAAGCCGAAGTTTGCACCGGCGCAAAACCAAAAAGGCAACGCGAGGGGTGTGTGTGGGGGGGGGGGGGGGGGGGGGGGGGGATCGGCTGGAGATGTGCTTAGACGCGGTTTGCAAACAGATGCTAAGTCCAGACTCACGGCACGATAAAGGAAAATGAACTTTTAAATTATGTTGGTTTGTGTTCACCTTGGCGACCCCCCAAGCCGAAGTTTGCACCGGCGCAAAACCAAAAAGGCAACGCGAGGGGTGGGGGGGGGGGGGGGGGGGGGGGGGGGATCGGCTGGAGATGTGCTTAGACGCGGTTTGCAAACAGATGCTAAGTCCAGACTCACGTCACGATAAAGTTGCAATTCCTAATCAAAGCCAGAGCGACGTGAAACACCTTGGCTTTGCGACACTTTTAGAAAAGAGAGAAACCTGGCTGTGCGGCTGTGCGCCGTTGATTTTGCATTACCGACGCGGAATAAAATGAGTGCCCATCGACCTGGACGATGATGCCGAGGTGTCGCCGGTGACCATCTGATCTGCGCATCAGCACGCCGAATGTGGCTGTTTTCCCTAGATAGCCAGACTATGGCTTGATTCGATCGCCGAACTGTGACTTTTTTGTATGATCGCCCAACTGTGACTGTTTTGATCACCGAACTCGATCTGTTTTTGGGGCGGGAAAACGAACTTTTAAATTATGTTGGTTTGTGTTCACCTTGGGGAACGGCTGGAGATGTGCTTAGACGCGGTTTGCAAACAGATGCCAAGTCCAGACTCACGTCACGATAAAGTTGCAATTCCTAATCAAAGCCAGAGCGACGTGAAACACCTTGGCTTTGCGGCACTTTCAGAAAAGAGAGAAACCTGGCTGTGCGGCTGTGCGCCGTTGATTCTGCATTACCGACGCGGAATAAAATGAGTGCACAGAATAGCGTGATTCCGAGGCCTGATTAGTCCCTTTGAATCTTTCTTTTCCCTCCCACGAGAACCAAACAGCGCATAAAGCTCAAACCCGAATCAAAAGCAAACAGCGAACACACGAAGGGGACAGGCATATCAGCCTCATCGGTCACGTCAAGCAGCCATCTCCTCCTCGCCCAAAAACCCCGCTTCAAAACCTCCATCTCATTCCTTCCCAGCTCAGTTCCTCCAAGAAAAGCCACGCCACCGCAAAAGAAGAACAATGGGGAACTGCTTCACCAAGACGTACGAGATACCCATCACGTCAGGGACGATCGAGAGGCCGCCGACGTTCGGCAACCAGCCGGCAGCACCGGCCGGGCACGGTAAGCCACCGCGTCCCCGCCATCGACGTCACAGCGGCCGACATTCCCGAAGCCGGCAGCGCCGAAGCCGTCGTCCGGCCGGCCGCCGCTGCCGAGCCTCCTGCCGGGGTCGATGTCCCGGAAGACGTCCCGCGGGGCGATCGGCCCGGTGCTGCAGCGACCCATGGCGGACGTGCGCTCGCAGTACCACCTGGAGCGGAAGCTGGGGAGCGGGCAGTTCGGGACGACGTACCTGTGCACGGAGCGCGCCACGGGGCTCAAGTACGCCTGCAAGTCGGTGCCGAAGCGGAAGCTGGTGCGGCGCGCCGACGTGGAGGACATGCGCCGGGAGGTCACCATCCTGCAGCACCTGAGCGGCCAGCCAAACATCGCCGAGTTCAGGGGCGCCTTCGAGGACACCGACAGCGTGCACCTCGTCATGGAGTTCTGCTCCGGCGGGGAGCTCTTCGACCGCATCACGGCCAAGGGGAGCTACTCCGAGCGCCAGGCCGCCGCCGTGTGCCGGGACATCCTCACCGTCGTCCACGTCTGCCACTTCATGGGGGTCATGCACCGGGACCTCAAGCCCGAGAACTTCCTGCTCGCCAACCCCGCCGAGGACGCGCCGCTCAAGGCCATCGACTTCGGGCTCTCCGTCTTCATCGAAGAAGGTCAGCGCCATGCCATAATCTTTTGCATCATTTAACCACATTATGTAGACTGCAGTCTCAGTGAGTTAAGCATAATTCGAGTTCGCGTACACAATTCAGCCCAGCATTGCATATAACCATATATGCATTTTTCTTCCCTCGACAAACGTAGGAAAAGTGTACAAGGACATTGTGGGAAGTGCATACTATGTGGCGCCAGAAGTTTTGCATCGAAATTATGGGAAAGAGAGCGACGTCTGGAGCGCCGGAGTGATCTTGTATATTCTTTTATGTGGGTCACCGCCTTTCTGGGCAGGTAATTTTTTCATACATCTTCAGCTTAACGCACTACATCCTGTACATCGAAGAGCTAACTGTTGCAGTTTGCAAATCTGAGCAGAAACGGAGAAGGGCATATTTGATGCTATACTGGTGGGTGAAGTTGATTTCGGTAGCAGCCCGTGGCCGACGATATCTGAAAGTGCAAAAGATCTCATCAGACAAATGTTAAATAGAGATCCCCAGAAGCGTATTACTGCAGTACAGGCCCTAGGTAGTACACCGTCTGGGGTTATGAATGTACATATCTTCTGCATTTGTACAGTTTATATCATTATATGCCATCCCGATAAATCAACGTCTCGGTGTGCAGAACATCCATGGCTCAAAGGTGGTGCATCTGACAAACCTATCGATAGCGCGGTCCTATTAAGAATGAAGCAATTCAAGGCAATGAACAAGCTAAAACAGCTAGCGCTTAAGGTGAATCCTCCTTAACAAACATGACTGCTACTTTGTCATTGTATATTAAGCTGACGCACTGTTACTTTCATTTCATTTCAAGGTGATTGCAGAGCACCTGTCACCGGAGGAAATCAAGGGCCTGAAACAGATGTTCAATAACATGGATACAGACAAGAGTGGTACAATCACAGTTGAAGAACTGAAGATTGGTTTGACAAAGTTAGGTCAAAGATTAGTGAAGCAGAGTTCAAAAGCTTATGGAAGCAGTAAGATCCTTTTTCTTTGTTTCACTCTTCACCATAAGTTAAGTATATGAAGATTTCACTGACCATATATGATTCAGGTTGATGTAGACAAAAGTGGCAGCATAGATTACACGGAATTCCTGACTGCTATGATGAATAAACATAAGCTGGAAAAGGAGGAGGATTTGCTCCTTGCATTTCAACACTTTGACAAAGACAACAGCGGGTAATACTAATTGCGCTAACCAACAAATATATTTATCTTGCGTGCATCACCGTAGATTAAGAGTGATACAGTTAATCGATGTTAAACTTCTGAACCCAACTCACGACCAATCATGTTATTTAATGTATGAAAATTCATGATAATCCATGCGGTTCTTGCATTATTTTCTGTTTGGGAGTTAACAACTCAAGGGCGGGTGTGTGATGGTTAACTGGTTTGTGTCTGTGTGTGTGCCGGGGAGTTAACAAGTTTTAAAAAATATGACTGCCCACTGAGAATAGACAGCAGGTATTAATCATAGACAATATGCATCATAATAATAATAACTGTAGGTACATATCAAGAGACGAACTTCAACAAGCCATGACAGAGTACGGAATGGGCGATGAAGCAAATATTAAAGAAGTACTGGATGAAGTTGACAAAGACAAGGTGAGTTTTTTTTCCATCTTAGCACCATCTGAACATATTTAACCACTGTCGTTGTTAAATTCACAGGACGGGAATATCGACTATGAAGAGTTTGTGGAAATGATGAGGAAAGGAATATATACCTGAGAAAACTTGGGCCGCTTTATGAATGGAGTTGTATAGATGTTTCAATATATGTAAAGTACAACTCAGGAGCAAGTTGCTTTGCTATTGTGTATGTATAATTGTATATAGACAAGCAATGTCGCCATATTCCACAACATTTTTCTGTCATAAAATTTATTATGCATTAGTAATACCTTCCACAAAAGAAAGACCCACACTTCAATAAAGTGATACAAAAAAAGGGAAAATAAAATAAAAATGAGAACTGTATGATAATAACACTGGTCACTGTCTAGGAAAATTACAGTTATGCCACCAGAAAAAAAATGAACAAACCAAAGGGAGTGAGAGTTGCTCACCTTTTATGTATGAGTTGTATGATGATAGCACTGGTGATGGTCTAGAAAAATTTCAATCATCTCATTGGAGAAAAAACTCAAGAAAGGAATCTGAGTCTTTAGTTCATTGGCTCTTCTGTTGAGATCGCGTGCTGTCTCTATATGAGGCTCATCTCCTTCCACTGCAAGTATTTTAGCAAAGTCTCCATCGCCAAAATAGTCCACCGTCATATTAGCAGCTTCAAGTCCAGTCACATAAGCTTTTTCCTAGTACAAAAAATATATCCATAAGACAATTTCTAGTGACTATGAATCATTTTCTGACATATAACCCCTCACCTTTGAGAAGGATCCATGGCGGTTCACTATCCAATCACCAGCAATAAACAAATTTGGAACGGAAGTTGTTCCCCGCACTGTGTGCTTGTAAGAACCTGCAGGCAATTGTTTAGTCAAAGACTCAAGTAGATATTTATCAGAGGTAGTTTAACTGAGAATCAACATATAATATCATATGCACTAGAATGGATCAAGCATAGGATACTTGGTTCTGTAACCGTACACAGCATCGGTGTATAATTAACTTCGTTTTAATCAGACAATATGGACTGTAATATGCCCGTCTAGGCATCACGTTGTGGTTACTGACAACTTGGTTATCCCCACAAACAGAAAGAAGTATTCTATCTTTAGGAACATACATTACAGTACGATAAAATTTATATCTACCTGGAAGAAAGTGCATTGCAGATCTAGGAGATCTTCTGACCAATTGTTGAATCACGGTGGCCCCCTCAAAATCGTGTATGCATTTAATAAGGTGTAATGAAGCTTCAGAAACAATCTGTTGATCATTCAGTGGCAACAGATGGCTAGCATTATACTGCAAAAAAAATGATATTTCCAAGATTAAGATACATTATGTCAGAACATGCTCTCTGTTAGTATACAGTTGGTGGATTATGAGTTGAACATACAAATTCAGCCTCCACAACTGTTCCTGGTTCGTCACTGTAATCATCGTATACAGAGGTAAGGTCAAAGAATGTCCAGCCCGATAAATCATCAAAGCTGGAACAAATGTTAGCAACCTTTGGAATCGTGACCTGTCATTTACATATCACAGAATTGTATCATGAGCATATCGTGAACATTATCCTTAGTCTATAAAGTGTATGGTGCGCTTACCTTTTTATCATACCACAATTTTACGGAGATCACATCAATTGTTGACAGATACAGAAGATCGGTGAATTCTTGTCGTGACTGTAGAAACAGACTACATAAAATGTGTGGTCATAAAAGCTCATAAATAGTTTTTCATATAGATTGGAATTTGAGAAACCTATGGCTCCACAAATAACATATATTTTCAAAGCAATGTTATATCTCAAAGCAACTAAATGTAGGCATCTAAGGCAATACTGGCACAGTAGGCATGGAATGACAATGACCACTCCAGGATTAGTTACCTGTTTCGAATTATAGATTGTAGAGGTGAGAGTCCAGTGGCCAAAACAAATGCATCTGCGTCATATACCTCCTCGCCACAAACAACTCCAGAGACACATTCGGTGTCCTTATTTATCATCAAACTTGTTGGAATTCTATTTGCAATGAATTTTAAGCCTTTCAGTTCCAGTGATTTTAGCCAAGGGGAGAAAATTGTATCTTCTACTTCCCCACGGCACAACACAAAATCAGAGTTTTCCTGTAAGGAAATTCATGAGAAATCACAATGCAAATACATACTCCCTACGAGTCACAGTGTAAGTCATTTTAACACTTTGAGGGATAGTGATGTAGTCCAGGTGAAGTAGGGAGTGCAAGGTGTCTCCCCATTTTTTTCTCACAGTGATGACAATGACATGGATGACGAGCGGACAATGTTTACTTATTTAATTTGAGTAGAGATATATACTATGGTGAAATATATCCTTCTCGAAGAAGCCACCCAACGTGGCATTCTGCCAATGTTAAGAAAACGTTAGGATCTGTTATTAAGTCCCTCAAAATGGTCTTTGAATTATTTAGGTTGTAACTTGGATCTTTGATGGATACTGAGTCATTTAGTTTAGTAAAGTATGTTTGTTATTTGCTCTCCAGTATTATTTGGTAGTCACATGTCGGAACATTGGTGACGAAATCAATTACGGCAGTATTATCAGAGAAATGGTGAGAGTGCATCTGTGCAGCATTAAAAAAGAAGAGATGTGGGAATAAATGTCGACCAGTTCAATTAAAGTTAGGTGGGCTCCATTCGAAAAGGAAATGGAAACAAATAGAAACAAAAGTGCCTCAAACTTTAACAAATTATATTTGCGATTTAAAAACTACTAAAGCAATTAAAATTATGGCTTGGGGGATCATTAGGAAAAATGGTTAAACATTTAACGAAAGCTGTAAGAAACAGGGGTAAGAAAAAGAAGGAACCTGATGGGAGAGCATATAATAATACAACATCCCCAATGTTGCAGCTGCACTGCATTGCTCACCAGGAGCAAACATGGAAACCTGAATAGCCGGTTCAAAAACTTCCTTGAAGAGTCTTTGAGAGCACCTGATTTTTTTTAAAAGCTCTCTTACAGTCACTGTACGGAAGATGACTCATATTTCAGAACGATAAGACCGTCACAGGAACATGAGGCAGAAGTGATTTACTATGAAACAACTAGCAGATTAAAAGAAGTGAATATCGTTCTCTTGAAAATTTAAGACAGTAGGCAATCAAATTTCCTCACTTGTATCATATTTCCTCCAGGCAGTGTCTGTGTTGTCGAAGTCAATTACTAGACAAAAGCAAAGGAAAGTCGTCAGAAGTGAGCTTGTTAACAACAGAGCTGGACATATGCACAAATATACCTGCAGATAGGACAGGAATTGATGTCAACCTATCAATCAAAGGTAGACTAGGGAACTGTAACAGAGAAAATTCATGATATTGTGAGGTATCTAGAACTGAAAAAATTGGTGAGCAGCACAAACATTTAACGCCGGCAACCATACTTCAGGATACGCAAAGATTCCAAATGGAGCTGGCAATCGAGGCTGGTCATGAAAAACGGGGAATTCGACCTACATTTAGATCAGGGAAAAAAGTCAGGATTCAGAACGGATGTCGGCACAAAATCATTCAAATCGGCATTAGAGTTCAATGTAAATGACATGATACATGCTATTCTGGACATAATTTTCTTGGAAATTTTCCCTAACGTCCATTATAAGAAACAGACAAAAAAGACTTGCATCTGAACTACCGAAAAAGTAAGGACTTGTCGGAATCATCAGGAGCTTTGTCTAAAATAACTTCATGTTAAACATGGCTAAGATTAGAAGAAAAACTTATTTCTATTTTACCATTTTTACAGCCTTACCAGGAAGTTACTAAAAATAAACACTGGGCCATCAAAAGATACCAAATGCAGAGAAGGAACAAGTATTATGATGCAAAAAAGTAGGCGATGCCCCAGAAACTTAGGTGTATCCATGCTCATCAAAATTTTAGCATGTTCAAGTGGACAGAATTCAGTTCACTGAATAAAACAACAGACAGAGATATTACTGCAAGTCCTTGTGGAGAATAGTACGCTGCTTTAGTCCACCCCGTGAAAGGGGAGATCCCCAGCTCATCAACTAGCGAGAAAATGTTTCGGTATGGATACCAGAACCCTGGGTGCAATGTCACGATGGACGAAAAATTACCAGGACAATCAATAATGGCAGAACAAGTAGAAAATTACTGGGACAATCAATAATGGGAGCTGAAATAATACCTCTGAGACCGACCTCCTCCGTTGGGCCACTGTCCGCGGCGAAAAGCGTAACCTCGTATCCCTGATCAGGGGCGGCGCTGGGGGTATGCCCCTGTATTCACAGGCATACCCAAGATTTGGACACACAAAAAATTACGTATACATATTTCAGCCCAGATAAAAAAAAACAGGCCAGGCCCAGCTCGCTGCGAGTCGCGACGCTGCCTCTCTCGCCCTCTCCTCGCGTCGACGCGCACGGCGCACGCAGCACGGCAGACAGGACGCGCCCTCGCCTCTTCTTTCCGCAATCCCCATCGACGCCCGACGGCTCCGCTCCCCTCCTCCCGTCCAGGCCGCGGCCGGCCGCCGCCGGCGATGCAGCCCGGAGCAGGCGACGGAGCCGCAGCGGCGGCGGCGCCCTGCCCCCCGCCGACCCGCGCCCCTCCTCCCGTCCAGGCCGCCGCGGCCGCCCCGCCCCAGCTTCCCCAAGCAGCTGCCCCTCCTCCCGTCCAGGCCGCGGCCGCCCCGCCCCAGCCCCCGAGCTCCTCCTCCCGTCCCCGAGCTGCAGCGCAGAAGCAGGCAGTCAAGGTACGGCCTCCCTGCTCGCCCCAATCTTTAATTTTCTAGATGCAAGTTTCTAGATGTAAGTTTTAATTTTCTGTTGCTTATTTTCTTGTATTGTAGAAGAAGAAGAATGTTTTTGTTGGCAGTAGCATAAACAAAATGTGGGAAAAGGCTGCAAAAACAAGGAAAACAAATGAAACATCCACACCGAATCAGACAACAACTGCATCTAGTGATGTTCATGTTGAAAGTTTATATGTAAGATGGAATATCATCACTGTATCAATCAAAAGGTACTACCTATGTTACTATGTATTCATGTCGTTATGGGCTTATAAATTGAAATATTGCTATTACTGTTATGCTAGTGCTGTTTTATCTATATATTGCTAGTGTTGTGCTGTTTGGGTCATATAGTGCATTTAGAGCAAAAAAAAAAATTTGGGAGGAATACCCATTGTTCATTTCCTGGAGCCGCCACTGTCCCTGATGAACAGAAACAGTAAGCACCCGCCCCATTGGCGCGCGATAAGCTGATGATGCGCAGCCAGGAATCACGCCAGAGCGCGCGCGCGCTACAAATCGAAGGAAGGAACGGGGGAGGAATAGTCGGGCATCAGAGAGCGGGAGTAGACCTGCTTGACGAGGTGGTGCGCGGCGGCGAGGCCCGCCCACCCGGCGGCGGCGACGGCGACCTTCTTCCGCCGCGCCTTGCCCCCTGGAGGCGCCTCTGCCCGGATGGAGCTTCCTCGGCGGAGGTAGCTGCGGCGGGGAGAGGGCGGAGGCCACCGTGCTCCGGCCACGGGCGCGGCGGCGAGAGCCGTATACCAGCAGCACATTCCTTCGGCGGGAAGCTTTGGGGATCGTGGGGGGACGAACGAGTGGCTGGTTCACCCGCGAGGTGTTCGCTCGGGCTCGCCACGCGCAGAGCACCTGCACCGCCAGTCATTTCAACCTCTCTAACAATTTTGTATGTGAAGAAAAACTCTCTGATATCTTCAGAGTTCAGACGTGTCCTTGCAGTTTTTTTCATTCAGGTAGTTCGAGCGCAAGAAAATGTTTCGGGAACTAACAACACAGACATGCCCAACACAAAATGTTACTGTAGGTTTATGTCAAAAAAAAATGTTACTGTAGGTTACGGCCAAATTTGGCTAGCCCCCACTTGGATTTCCGGTTTACGGGCCGGAAATGACCGGAAATTTTTTACGGACCTGGAGACGTCTGTAAATTAACGAAGCGTTATGTCCGTATTTGTCGGAGGGGAAAAGAAAACGAGAATCCAAGCGAGTCCTAAAGAGTTTCCCGTTGATTCTGCCGGTTCTCGTTAATGGAATGTCAGCATTCCATCTCAAAAAAAACTTATGATACTGTATTACGTAGTACTCTCTCCGATGTTTTATCAATTTCAAATGTAGTCTAGATACGGACTACAATGTGATGCACGGAGGCACCCGCTGGTATCCAACAAGCGGTAATCTCTCCTATCCTACAAAAATTAGCTAGACAATGTGTAACCATATTTTGTTAATAAGCTATCTTATTTAAAAAAGCCATTTGTCACGTTTGATAAATAAAATAACCACGACCATACACGAAAGAAAAAATACGATGCAACTCTCAAGAACAGGGAGATCAACAACAAAGCGACGAAGCGAGATGGTGTTATGCCACCATTGAGCTCTATGGACCACGGATCACAGAGTACAAAGGCAGCACCTTCGAGATGGGATGTGACATCAAGATGTCGCTGCCCAGACCAGCGAAAACTAATCCTACGGTTTCCCGCGACACTCAGAGAGGAGTGGAGAAAGGGGTAGCATCGACGCCCTCTTGGGAGGAATGGGCGACGCCCACACGTGTCGTTGCGTCGGTGCTGGACATGCCATCGGGGATTTCTCCCGAGCCCCCAACACGCATCCCAAAAGATCCCTAACCAAACAGCCCGCGAGTCCGGCGCTAGATCTAGACCCACCTAGTCCAAATATAGGTCGCATGTACACGGACTAGGGAGTGCGCGGAAGAAGTAGGACGACAACATGACAAACATGACCCACAGAGCTCGGGTTTTGACGGGTCCGCAAGGCAGCCACCAGACCTAGGGTTGTCTAGCCCAGATTTGGCCCACACGCTAACACGCCACGCATCAGTGTCGTCCGACCAACCACCATCGCGCCACCACACATGGTCGTTGACGCAAAGGCCAACCAGATCTAGCTGACCCATGGTTTAGCACTTCATCACCAACAACACCTCACACACCAGAAGCGCCACGCGTCGCCCATGTGTCGTTGTGACACTCGACACGGCTCCACGCGCCCTCCACCCCAGCTCCAGATTTGGAACAAAAAGAGAAGGTTGTGGCCATGGCCAACCTAAGCAGGCACAAGCCCCGACCCTATCCTCAAGCACCTTACTGTCGGTCTTCCGGCATGGCTCCCACACCATCTAGCTCCACTGAGCACCATCCACAACCGTTTGCAGCATCTCCACTACGGCTGGCAACACCGATGACCACCACTTGCAGCATCTTAACTCCGTCGGTAGCGCCACCGCCCACAACTAGCAACACCGTGGTTCAGGGAAATGGCACGTATCCAACTCCGGCTCTCGCAACAGCATGTCGCTCCTTGCAGCACCTCCGCTTACGGCTGGCACCACGGTCCACCATTGGTATGTCATCCCGCAGCTTGAAGCATCCAACTCCGGTAAGTAGCAGCACCGCCACTCCTCGTCGTATTGTTGTCTATGGCTAGCAGCAACGCCGCCTGCCCTTGCAGCAAAAGGGTTGCCATTTCGAGTAGTACCAGTTCGCCTTTTGCAATGTCACCGTCGCAGGGATGGGGCTCTGAGCCACAGTGGTCGCCATCGTAGTGGCACTAGAGGCCACCGGGATACAAGATGCGATATGAGGAGGAGCGGGACGACAGCATGGCGGCGACACATCGGACGAGAGAGTGGAATGACGGCAACGTGCATGTCAGAGAAGAGAGGTTCATGACTATCCCAGAGAGCCATAGGCGAATTAGTAAGATAAAAAAAGGGGAGGAAATGGCAGGGAAAAGGGAGAAAAGTAAGGAGGAGACGGGATGGACTGAGAAAACCGACGCAAGGCCCGAGCGATATGTGATCTGTTTAGTTAGTAGGATACTATAATTTCTTCATATTTAATCAGTGTCTTTAGATTCATCGTTAAATGTATATTCATATTATTGTTTAGAACGGTTTAGTAGTTAATATACACATTAGATCTAGAAAATGTGTATATTGACTCTACCAAGTTTAGGCATGTTGCACTAATTTTTCTATGTAGAGATTTTCAATGGAAAACTGAAGCGAAAACATTAGAATCTATCTAAGTTTGGACCTGCGGCATTGCATAGTTTTTATACAAATTAGATAAACAAATATGCTAATGACTAATTGCTGACGTCACTCTATTCCACACACGAAAATGCACATACACAAAAAATGAGAAGGGAAAATTTATTTATCAAATGGGCACCCCAAAGAAAGCTAGAGCAGACAAGAGAAATCGAGGACAAACTACTAGCTAGCTGACACTTTAATCTAATCTAGAATTATCAATTTAATTGTACCTAAAATGTTATAGTCTTCTTGTCTAGATTCATGCATCAAAATACGTTTGACTAAGCTCAGTAGATATTTAGAATACTATGGGAAACAATGCATATAAATGCGAGTAATGAGGTATTATTAGTGAAATCCATTGTGACAATATAGACACTTAAACATCCCAAACTGAATAAAAACCCTTTTTCATGATGAAATACATTTTTAGTTCATCACCAGACAAAATATTTGTAATCATAAAAGTTAAAGTTTATGGAAAATATGCACCTTAATATATAATATACGCTCATGTGTACATTGTTAATGTTGCTAGTATGCATAAAAATTGTATTGTGATAATATATTGAAGGATGTATATGTAAGAAAAACATACTTTTATTACTAAGATTATTAATGACAAAGTAATAAAGTTCAGTACAAATAAATGAGAACATTTAAAATCAATGCCTACAATGTATTACCAAAAATAATATTCCTTCCATCCATGATAAGTCAATGTTTACAATGTGTGTATATAACTATATATGTAAGCAAGAGAACTAGAACCAACACAACACAAGTTTAATACCACACGGTCATACCAACAAAAGGAACCACAGGTTGTGAGCAAACTTTCTCTCCCACTTTTTCGGTAGCAATTGAAGCATTACCACTTGTTGCGATGTTGGTCCGTCAACAAATCTTAGGAGCATTGTGAGGCTGCACATCACAATCATAGCCTTCTGCATCACCAGGCCGGTTTTGGTCAAAACCTCCTAAAATGATATCCGCAACAAATCCCTGCACATGAATACATTTTTCATGCAGCATTAGTTCATTAATTTTCAGAACTCCTTTTTTGTGTACGAATAATGAAGCAACTATGTATTACTGCCGCAAAATAATGGCTCTAAAACATGAATCATGAAGCATCAAAGGTTTTATGTAGGAAATACCCAGTACATTGTTCCATTAGGACAAAACTGTATTCAAACAATTTTTATAGTTTCTGAAGAAATTTTATCATGTTGCTACAATACATGGATAAAGTTGCTTCAATACAGTTTTGCCTATGCTACATAAATCAAAAACTGTTGCTACAAGTCCTCTGAATTTCTGCTTCTGAATCTTTTGCACCTGAAATTTTTGCTCCCTGTCAGCTTGGCTACATACAGCTACCTCAGTATCTAATGCATGCTATTTACAAATCCAAGCAGGCAAGCACACAATGTTTGCAGCAAATGAGCAACAACTAGATCTCAAATTCGAACATAGACGAAGGGATACGGTGGTGAATTTTTAGTAGCAACTCATCGAAGTCGCGGGCTTCTGAATCTCTGGATCCACATCGAAAACAACCGATGGATTCATGAGATCATGCAGAAACCCCTGCATAAACATTGGTCGCAGATCCGGAGCATGCTCGACGCCGTTGCCGTGGAGGAGGGTTGGAGCTCGTGCTCGAAGCAACAATGGAGGGCGGATACATGTGGTGAGGATGCCCTAGGGGTGGATAGAGGATGGGTTGGCGGAGGTGGTTCATCTCAGCAGCATAGGCGGAGCTACATGGTGCGCTGCCGCGCCGTCGCCTTCCCCCTCGCGGGTCTCCTCCGCAAGTCGCGGGATCCTGCCCCAATTTCGGTTGTGACCATTTTTGCTACGCGCGGGACTAAATGCTTCATTGCAGCAAACGGTCGGGGTGGCGGGGTGAGTTGCGGAATCGAACGGTTTCTGATCTGTCGATCGGATGGCTCTCGACCCGGGGATCGGCGGAAGGATCCCGGGGACGCTCAGCGCTGTCCTATCTAAATCCCAAATCACATTTGTCTGGTAAGAAATTTTTGTGTGGCGTGTCCACCGACTCAGGAAAATTGGCATAATCCACATTGGTTCACTTCGTAGCCTTTCCAGTCAACCCCGATTACAGACTGAACACTCTCTTCTCCAAGTCCCGAAAATGTCAACTCTCCTCGTTGTGTTAGTGCTTCACCTCCACCTACTACTGCGCGCCCATGGCTCCGCCGCCGTCGCCGTCGCAGCGACGCCGCCTCCTCTCCCAGTCCTGCCCGTCCCCTCCTACGCGCAGCTCCAGTGGCAGCTCTCCGAGACGGCCCTCTTCATCCACTTCGGGCCCAACACCTTCACGGACTCCGAGTGGGGCACCGGCCGCGCCGATCCCGCCGTCTTCGCGCCGTCCGCGCTCGACGCCGGACAGTGGGCGCGCGTCGCGGCGGGGGGAGGGTTCAGCCGCGTCGTGCTCACGGCCAAGCACCACGACGGCTTCTGCCTCTGGCCGTCGGCGCTCACGAACTACTCGGTGGCCGCCTCGCCGTGGCGGGATGGGGCCGGGGACATCGTCGGCGAGCTCTCTGCCGCCGTGCGCGCCGAGGGGGTCGCGCTAGGGCTGTACCTCTCGCCATGGGACCGGCACGAGCCCGTCTACGGCGACACCCTCGCGTACAATGAACACTGTTGGCTTTGGTCCTGATCTTCCGACGCCCGCCGTGTACTTTCCGGCGACGACGACTGAGGTTTCTGGCGAGACGCGCGTACACAAAGCTAGCTTGGTAGCCGATCGATTCAGTTCCGCCGGGATACACACGTTGATGCTAGCTGGTCGATTCTTTTGATCCAACTAGTACTACTTGTTCAACGCACGCAGGGAAACAATCTAGCCAGAGGCTCGTATCGAGCCTTGCCTTTTCTTTATTTCTTCCCAACTCTCGGTCTCGTTACAAGGCTACGTACAAGCATATATATATGTGGGAGGCTAAGCTACCGATCCAAATATCTAGACCGACTCGGTTACTACCTTTTTTTTTTTTTGCGAAACACAGTACAACGCAGACGCTCACATACACGCGCATACACTCACCCCTATGAACGCACACACGCACACCCTACCCCTATGAGCACCTCCGAGAGACTGAGCCGGCGGTTGAGTCTTGAGATTGACGAAGTCACCACGGGCGCCTCGCTGTCGACGGGAACGTCGCCTCCCACTGAAGAATATTCCGCCTAAATGAGAAACACCAGCGTCAAACCTGGGGTTTGAACTCTGGTGGGCTGGGGGTACAACCACCCTCCTAACCATCTTGCCACAGGCAAGTTCTCATACTCGGTTTTTTTTTTTGAGAACACAGTACAACACAGACGCTCACAAATACGCACATACACTCACCCCTATGAACGCACGCACGCACACCCTACCCCTATGAGCACCTCTGAAGGACTGAGCCGGCAGATCTTGAGGTTGACGAAGTCACCACAGGCGCCTCGCTGTTGACGGGCACGTCACGTACCACTGAAAGAATAGCGCCGGATAATTCTG
This sequence comes from Poa pratensis, assembly GCA_947311845.1. Classification (NCBI taxonomy): domain Eukaryota; kingdom Viridiplantae; phylum Streptophyta; class Magnoliopsida; order Poales; family Poaceae; genus Poa; species Poa pratensis. The sequence goes on from CAMZMU010000050.1 coordinate 25,044,129, forward strand.
GAATAAATCCAGGTAAATGCAAACGCCCATGCCAAGTCTAGGACTTGAACCTGGGTGGGCTGGTTCCACCACAGGGAACCCAACCATCAGAGCCAAGCTCCGTTTGCTTCTCATACTCGGTTACTACCTCCTACTCCTATACATGCACGTATTCCACTCGTACACGAACCGGACAAGATACGCACACGGTTGCCGTGCCGGCAACTAATCGTGCTTAATACTAACAATCACCCCCTAAGCACGAGGTGCCTTATCTTCCGCCTGGGTCCCAAATACGCCAGTTGCTTCGCGTAGTTGTGATCATCGACATTGCTTTCGCCACTTCGGTCTTCATCATCGACATTGCTTTCGTCGCTCCTTGTGGCATCCATGACATCGACTTTGCTTTTGTCGACTCATCCACACTTTGACGGCAACAATCTTGTCGATATCTTCAAACATCACCTTTTCTTCGGTTCTTTTGAAGAAATCTTCCGTGTTCTTTATTGGATTCATCTCTGGAATAATTACCTTGAACAAATGTAGCCGTGCAAGATGCACCGCTCCTTCATCTTGTCGCTCTTCTGCCAACGACAATGCTTGACGCCAATACTCCATTGTATCCGTGTCTTCAAATTTCGCCGGTTTCTCGGCGTATGTCCTTTCCTACTGTACTATCGGAGTAGGTGCGTCGTATTTTTCTGCGCTAGACATAGCACCAATGTCTTCTGCGTGAGATTCTTCCAGTAAATCTGACTCCTCACGCTCTTGATCTTCTGGCCGAGATGGCCTGCCGTTGCTTTGGCTTCCTGGATCGCTAGGGACACTCGATGTATTTCCAGCATGTGCTAGTACGCCAGAGCAAGCAGATGCACCAGCGCCTTGGGTTGTCTGAATTAGCTCACCACGTGAGCTAGCCATGCTACTGCATGCATGCCAGCCTCGGTTCTCCACCCAATGCGCCTCCATGCACGCCGCTTGGTCTACTCGCCTGCACACTGCTTTCTGAATCACCGCCTAGCACGCTGCTTCTTTCTTTCGCAACGGCTGGTTTGCCCCACGACGCGACGATACACCTCACTTTACCCTGCGACGCAACACCGCGCTGCACTCGGTGGACCTCTGGCGCCACATACGCCTTCATCTCTTTTTCTTGCGACGCGATACTACGCCGCACATCATGGACTTCTGGCACCATGTATGCCTTCATTTCTTTTTCCTGCGACGGAACACTACGCCGCACATCATGGACTTCTGACGCCATGTATGCCTTCATACCAGTACTATCGGCATGAGTTGTCGAATCACCTCCCGTGTCAGTAGCATCAACACGAGTTTCTGAGACTTCAATGCAAACTTTCTCTTCCACAAGCGTGTCAGTTTCTTTAACCACCGCTTGAAGAATTGGATCATCCTCGTCCACAAGTTCGCACATCAAATGCATCGGACTATCATCTCCTTCCTGGGCCATGAGTGCCCTTTGTTTCGATAGTTTCCAGCAATCAGACTTGAAGTGCCCGAGTTCACGACAGTAATGACATCTTACTTTCTTTATGTCAAACTTCTTCCTCCTCGGCGGAGTGTCGTCGTCCTCCTCTTCTTCTTCATCGTCGTCCTGCTCATCATCCTCCTGCTCAGCGATGTACTTTTTCGCTGGGCGCTGTTTATTCTTCATTTTCTTCCGCTCTTTAGCAAGTCGAGCTTCAAAATCAGCTTGAGAATACAGGAGTTTCTCACCATTGTCCTTGGACTCTTTCCTTCCCTTCTGATTTTCTTCGTGTGTCCTCAATCTTCCGATCGCTTCAGGCACCGTCATCTTTGTGATATCGCTGAACTGCTCGATCGTCCCGATAATATTCGTGAATTCGTCGGTGACCGATGAAAACAGCTTCCCGACGATATCTGTATCCGTGACGGATCCTCCGAGAGTTTTAATCTCACTTGCCAAGTTTGTTAGCTTCTCGGAATACTCAGCGATCGTTTCTCCTTTGGACATCTCCATCTTGTTAAGCTGCCGCTTAAGTACTTGTGCACGGGCTCGCTTTACCTTATCTTCGCCGACTCGCATCTCCCGTATTGCTTCCCATGCTTCCCTCGCCGTCTCGTAATTGGCAAGAGTCATCACCATGGAGTCTGGTACGGATTGCGAGAGAGCAGCCATGGCGCCCTCGTCAACCTCGTCGTCCACCGCGCCGTCGCCTTCTATAGCCTTCCAGACACGAAGGTTTCGGAGGATGAACTTCATCTTCGTGGCCCAAACCACATAATTTGTGTCGGTCAACATTGGATACTGAATCGGCACATAACTTGTTCTTGACATCATCATGAGCGGCTTGCCGCTACCTTCGGACGTCACCAGCGTCTGCTTCGCCGCAGTCGCCGCCTTTGTCTCGACCTAGGCTCTGATACCACTTGTTGGCTTTGGTCCTGATCTTCCGACGCCCGCCGTGTACTTTCCGGCGACGACGACTGAGGTTTCTGGCGAGACGCGCGTACACAAAGCTAGCTTGGTAGCCGATCGATTCAGTTCCGCCGGGATACACACGTTGATGCTAGCTGGTCGATTCTTTTGATCCAACTAGTACTACTTGTTCAACGCACGCAGGGAAACAATCTAGCCAGAGGCTCGTATCGAGCCTTGCCTTTTCTTTATTTCTTCCCAACTCTCGGTCTCGTTACAAGGCTACGTACAAGCATATATATATGTGGGAGGCTAAGCTACCGATCCAAATATCTAGACCGACTCGGTTACTACCTCCTACTCCTATACATGCACGTATTCCACTCGTACACGAACCGGACAAGATACGCACACGGTTGCCGTGCCGGCAACTAATCGTGCTTAATACTAACAAACACTACATGGGCCAATTGACGGAATTGCTCACCAGGTCCGTGCGGCTCGAATTACAGTACAGTATTATCGTTGTTAGTTCTTTTATTTGCAGTTTCTTGAAGGCAAACTACTGAATTTAGCATGCAGATACACGTCGTGGAAATCTTCGATCTTGATGTGAATTGGACTGAAAACTCAAAAAGTTGGCCTTTATGCTCGTTCCTTTGCAGAAAGTTTGTAGTATCGTTATTCGATCGGGGTATTCTTGTGCTGATTGTGGACTGTAGTGACTAATGAATAAAGAAAGTTAACCTCTTTTGTGGTGTTTCCTTGGTAAAAGTCACTGCACTTTATCTCTCTGATGATGGTGCTTATGCCTTTAGTTCTTTGCTCATGCATTGCTCTGGATTCAGGGAAATAAAGACAATAAATGTTGGTCCATTTCCCCTAATTTGTTACCTGCATTGTAGAGTGTGTGTGGATTCTATCCATATGTTTTGTGGTGAACATAGTTTATAACTGTATATTCTACTCTGCTTATAGATTCTGCCTTTGCATGTTCAGGTATGGAGATGTGGAGGAAGTTTGGCTTGATGGTGCAAAGGGCGATGACAGGGAGATTGATTACATGTTCGATGCCTGGTTTGCACTTATCCATCAGCTCCAGCCAAGGGTTGTTATCTTCTCAGATGATGGACCAGATGCTAGATGGGTCGGAGACGAAGCAGGGTTTGCAGGTCTTACTTCCTGGTCTCCTTTCAACAAGAGTGACATGACAATTGGGGGCAACGTAACTGAGTAAGTGATTTAGTCTTGTTCAACTGGAAAAGGTGTGAAAATTTACTGTTAATTCTGTACCATTATATTGTACTTATTTGTATATAAAATGGCATTCAGTCAAAACACATGTACCGCATTAGCTTTATCACCCAGCCTACAATCACACAAGTCATGTCATTTACCTGTGTTCAGATCCTAGCATGGATGATATCTTAAGATACAACTAGACTTCAAATTTTATAGCCTTGCATGTGATTGGATTTCCAATTCTCTACAAAATTAGATAAATACCTTCCTTCTAACAAAAATCATGGTGAATGGTCTTCTCATTTAGTAGGAGATAAATTTAATTTAACCTTAATGGTGCTTCCAACTTTTCTCTGTTTCACGTAAGGGGAAAATACAGTGCCGTGGTGTAAATATTGATTTGGAATGAGACAGCTGCTTACTGACTTCAGTTGTTGCTAGTTACCACGTAGACCACACAAGCATTAAAGAAACTACTTGGAACACATTCATAGTTTTACTAGAGTGTGCACCTTCAGTTAACAGTACCGTCCTATAGTTGTACTAGTACCTCCAACTACTGCAATAGTAACGTAATTTGAGAAACTATTGTCCTTCCAAAGTACCTAATGATAACCTTTAAACAGACAGCTAACGGTAGTATTTGATCTAAATAAATACTGCAGCTATCTTCTCTTTGAAGGTAAACATCATTCATGGCGTCACACAGTGGAAAGAACTTACTAGGGTGTGTGGACAAGAAAAGTCCCTACTGGAAAGTCTCGTAGTAGAGCAAACACAATCCAGACAGTATGTTTAGGTGATGTAATTGCTGCAATCCCCCCACTGTGAATTGAGAAATTAGAATATCTACAAACTATGAAGTTTGTCATTCTTGTTGAGACTCCAAAGTCAAAACAAACCCATTGGGCAAACCAGAAGTGACTAGTGTAACTTGATTCATTTACTTATGTGTAGCAACGACAGACATGAAAGTGATTGGCATGAAATAACCTGTACTTAGTACATACAGCATATTTGTAAACTCTATGTAGCATATTGGAATCAAAATCTCATGTGATAATTTACAACCTGCAGGTTTCTGGTTTTGAGGGATGTTTAATGAAAGAGGAGGTTGCTCATCATTGACAATTATATTGCTATGAGAAATTCATTAATAATCTACTGACTGGCATTCCAACTTTATTGCCAGATACTCACGCAGTGGGGATCCTTTTGGGGAGGACTGGGTTCCTGCAGAATGTGATGTTTCTATCAGGCCAGGATGGTTCTGGCATTCTTCAGAGAAACCAAAAAATGCTACAACCCTGCTTGACATATACTACAAATCAGTTGGTAGAAACTGTCTCCTCATATTGAACGTTCCGAGATACTATTCCTGGATTTGACAGTCATCACAGATTTTTCCTCCCGCGATGGCGCTCTCGCGTCAGCCTCGCTCGATCCCTTCCCCGCACCTTTCCTCCCCTCCCCACGCCATGATCGAGCATGCCGAGCTCCGATCCGGGACCCAGAGGCGCGCAGCTATGCGCGGGTGGTGAGCGGTGGTGGCGGAGAGGAGCCTGGGGGCCATGGGAGAGCATCTAGGGTTCGGAGAGATCCGTCGCCGTGCGCGCGGTTTGCGATCTCGCCGGAGCGGAGCACCATGATCAGCCGCGGGCGAGCGTCGAGCGGGAGGATTCGAAGTTTGAACTTCGCGGCCCCACTTGGCGGCGAGTCTGGGGTTGGTGGTTCCAGGGACCATGGATTGCGGACACCTGTCGAGTTCCATGGCGAGGAGCGAGGCTAGCATCCTTGTAAGGACACGGGTTCTGGTTTTCCGCTTCCTGGAGCAGAGGTGGTCGAGAGGGGAGACGTGAGCAAACCAGCTAGGGTTGCGTCTCGTCCGCCGATCCTGGTCTGGATCCGCCGGGAGCTGTTTGAGAGCAGATCGTTCTCCGCTGCGGATTGCTTTCCAGTTCCAGAGGAGTTCAGAGCAGCGAGGAGAGGGAGGGTCCGGGCGAAGAATTTCTCCTTTTCCAAGGATTGGTGGGGGGCGTTGACGGGGAGACCTACCTTCGCGGAGGTAGTCAGGATGGCGGGTGCTCGCGGTGGTGGTGGTCAGGGCCGGTACGGCGCGGGGCGTGGCCGTCTCCAACCAGGCCCACCGCCACGCCCACCTCCTCCTCGCCCAGTTCAAGCTCCTCCAATGGCTCAGCCGCAGATGCAAGGCCAATTCCAGCAACCTGTAGGAGGCAATGGTGCGGGTATGTTTCCGATGATGCAGCCTGGGATGTTCCCACCGTATCCTATGGGTCAGTGGCCCCAATTTCAGATGTATCCCCCGCAGCACTTGATGAACCTGCAGAATCCAATGGCTCCAATGCCAAATCCAACGCAGCTCGTCGCTCCGCAGCAGCAGGCAGTGCCTAGTCAGTCTGGTAGCGGCGGTTCAGTGGGTGGTTCACAACAATCTACTGGAGCTAATAAGCTCAAAAAGAAGCAGAAGCAAGCAACTGTGAGCAGCACTGATCAGCAGAAGAGTGGGTCTGCAGGGGGCAAGGATAAATCAAGCTCGACTTCAGAATCGGCTGGTAAAAATGGTGAGCTGACTGCTCCTGTTTTCGATCCTAAATATAGGAATGTCATATGTTTCAATTGTGGAGAGCCAGGGCACTATGTGGGGCTGTGCCCCAATGATAGGAAGTGTTTCATTTGTGGCAAGCCAGGGCATCACATGGATTCATGCCCGGAGTGGTATAAACCAATGCCGATGGCCCAATATTGGGGAAGTGCCAGTGTAGGCTTGGGTTTCTTTCACATTGAAACAGAAGGCAGCAATGCTATCAGCTGGCTCAACATTGGCAATGTTGGGGTGGTGAATATTGAGGGTGGGGAAATTTCTGACAAGGAACTCGAGCAGTGTTTTACTGAGATGTGGAAGACTAATTGGCATTGGCAGATTAGACTGATTGAAGAGAAGAAGTTCCTGGTCAGGTTCCCTCCCAACAAGAAGATTAAAGACCTTGTGGAGTATCCATCTATCAACTTGAAGAAAAAGGGTGTATCTATATCCTTTTCTATATGGGATGGAGATCTGCCATGCTTCCAAGAGATGCAGGAGGTGTGGGTCACCATCAAAGGGCTGCCACCTAAAGTGTGGACCTGGAAGGTGATTGCACAGGTTGCCTCTTCGCTGGGTGTGTTCATTAATGTGGACTGGCATGAGATGTTCAGAAGTTTCTACAAAACTATGAGGATCAAAGTGTCAGTCAGAGATGTGAGCAAAATCCCTCTAGATAGGTTGTTGAGATTAATCAGACCTTCTATCTGCTGAGTTTCACAGTGGAGGATGGAGATTTTGCACCTACTGGTGATGGTGATGATGGGGATGATAATAATCATGACAGCCCATTGATTCAGGATGATGATGGGCTTGGAGAAGACTTTGAGGAGCAACTGCGGAAAGAAAAAGAAAGTGGCAGTAAGAACATGGACACTGATACTATGACCACTCCTGCTGCTAAGAGTGGTGGAGGTGGAGCAAAAACTGTTGCTCTCTGTGATGCAAGTGCTAATCAGAGTGGTAAAAAGCTGGAACTCAGTGTCATGAGTAGAATCAATGATGCGGAGAGGCCAGGGGCCAACTTGGTTCATGTTGAAAAAGGGACAGCTGACAATGGTGTCTGCACTCAACTCCTACAACAGCTTGAACAGAGTGAATCTGAGGATGAAGAAGTGGAAGTGGAGGTTCCTGTACAACATGTTCCTAGTGTGGTGGAGGTGGAGAAAGTTGCTGAGCCGAGCCAGAAGAAGAAATGGGGCCCTGTATTGGCTCCAAGGATGAGCAAGCGAATCCAGAGAGATGGAAAAACCATTGTGGAGAAAGCTCAGGAACTTAAAAAGCGCAAGGACTTGGAGGTGCCTAAAGGTATACGGAAAACTCCTCTTGACAATTCTTTTGCTATTCTAGATAATGCTGCACTTATACAGAGAGCTAGATTAGCAGGCGTTGTTTTGGGGGCCTCTGAGGAGGAAGTAGAAAGGAATATATCATGTATTAAAGAGGTGGAAACTGAAAGACTAGAGCTCTTTCAGGAAAACCACCCTGATATGTTCCTTCCTGCTGATTTAGATGTCATGCATGAAGATAATGTGGAGGAGACATCATCCGATTACGAGATGAAATCCCCTGCAGAATCTGCTCACACTAGTGAGGTTTTTCCCTGTGATACACCTTGGATTGAGGTGTCGAACAGGAAAAAACACAGTAAACGTAGGTTAAAATTTAAATCATAATGGTAGTAGGTCTTATTTGGAATAATAAAGGTCTGAATGGACCTGGTAGACTACCAAGAGCGGGCGATCTCATTAGAGTTAATCGCCCAGACTTTATTTGTTTTTCTGAGACTAAAAAAGAGAATTTTACTGCTGCTCAGCTGCTCACCTTAGATGCTCAGGATAAGTATCTCTGGAAGTGGCTGCCGGCTGTTGGTACTGCTGGGGGTATCCTGGTGGGTATCAACAGTGAGGTTTATGAAGTAGTGGCCTGGAGTGTACACGAATTCTGTGTCTCTTGCTTACTTAGAGATAAGCAAAGCACAGTTGTGTGGAGGTTGATAGCTGTTTATGGGTCTGCATATGAGGCACATAAATTAGAGTTTATTAATGAGTTACACAGTGTTTACACAGGGTGGTCAGGTCCCACCTTAGTGGGAGGTGACTTTAATTTGATTAGAGATATCTCTGAGAAAAATACTGGTAACATTAATCAGCATTGGGCCGATTTGTTTAACGATTGGGTAAACAAGTTTGGGCTAATGGAGATTAGAAGTGCTGGCCGCAGATATACTTGGAGTAATAACCAAGATGATGCTGTCATGGCCACTCTGGATAGAGTTTTTATTTCGACCTGCTGGGATAGCTTATATCCTGCATGTCAGGTTAAGACTCTACCCAGAGTTGGTAGTGATCACACCCCTCTGGTGGTGGACACTGGTGCTTTTGTGCCACCCAAAACTAAACAATATAGGTTTGAGAAGTGGTGGTTACAGAAGGAGGGTTTTTATGAGGTTGTTAGGAAAGCTTGGTCCACCCCCTGTCGGTACTCTAAATCGATTGATGTCTGGCAGTTTAAAGTTAGGACTCTTAGAAGAGTGACTAAAGGGTGGTGTGCAAATGAGGAATCAGCTCAGTTTAAATATAAACAAAAGCTGGTAGCTGAATATGATCAGCTAGATATTATTTCGGAAACTGTCTGCTTGTCGCCTGACTCTAAAAGTAGAATGAAAATGATTGCCTCTGAACTTTCAGATATTTGGAAGAATGAGGAGATCAAGGCGAGACAGAGATCCAGGGAAAGGCAGATTCTGGAAGGAGATAGGAATACGTCATACTTTCATGCAGTGGCAAATCAAAGGAGAAGGAAGAAACAGATTTCTGAGCTGCATGGGCCAGCTGGTGTGGTTACTGATACTGCAGGTATGCTCGACATTGCTATTCGGTATTATAAGTCTCTCTTTAGTGCAGAGCATAAGATTGATGTTGATTTAGCCCCGGATTTTTGGGATTCCGTGGATAAAGTGACGGATGAACAAAATAACTTTCTTGAGAGAGATTTCTCTGAAGAAGAGGTTAGGGTGGCTGTCTTTGGCTCCTATGCCGAAGGAGCCCCTGGTCCTGATGGACTACCTTTTCTTTTTTATCAAAAGTTTTGGGAGCTAATCAAAACCGATTTGCTTAACATGTTTAATGATTGGAATAGATGTGATCTTGAGCTGTTCAGACTCAATTTTTCGCTCTTGACCTTAATCCCAAAGGAACCTGATGCTGTAACTATACAAAAATTCAGGCGATCGCTTTAACGAATTGTAGTTTTAAAATCTTCTCTAAGTGTGTTACGAACAGACTTGGAGTGGTGTGTGAGAAACTTATTTCTCCAAATCAGACAGCCTTCATTAGAGGGAGATTTATTTTAGAAAGTGTTGTGGCAGCCCATGAAATTATACATGAGGTGTACCACAGTAACCAGCCTGGTTTTATTTTTAAGCTAGATTACGAAAAAGCTTATGATAGAGTTGATAGAGGCTTCTTACTCAAAATGCTGGAAGCTAGAGGTTTTGGGAAGAAGTTTCTGTACCTAATCAGATCCTTGTTAGAACAAGGATCAGTGGGGTTAGGCTTAATGATGTAAACAGTAGTTTCTTCATTACTAGTAGAGGGGTGAGGCAGGGAGACCCTGCGTCACCCATTCTGTTCAATTTAGTAGCTGATGTGTTCACTAGGATGCTTATTAAAGCTGCAAATAATAACCTGATTACTGGTTTGCTGCGAGATTTTAACAGAACAGGGATCATTAGTATGCAATATGCTGATGATACCCTGCTCTTTCTTGAGGCTGAGAAAGAGAGTGTGTTAAATCTAAAGTGGCTTTTATCGTGTTTCGAACAGTTATCTGGTATGCGAATTAACTTCCATAAGTGTGATTTAGTAGCGTTAAACCTGAATGAGGATGAAGCTCAGGTCTTCGCTCAGAGTCTGAGTTGTAAACTTGGCGAGTTCCCCCTTAAATATCTAGGGGTTCCTCTTCATCATAGTAAATTGAGGAAAGAAGACCTGCAGCCTATAATTGATAAACTAATCAAGAAAGCTGCAGGTTGGAGAGGGAGGCTTATGTCCCATGCGGCCAAGTTAGAATTGGTTAGGAGTATTCTAGCAAGCATTCCTCTGTACTTGCTCAGTGTGATTAAGTTTCCCAAATGGGCCATAGCCTTGATAAATTCCCAATTAGCTCATTGCTTGTGGGACAATTATGAGGGGAATTTTAAATATCATTTAGCTAATTGGGGTCTGGTCTCCCAGAAGAAAGAATTTGGGGGACTAGGTATTCCCGATATAGCGCAAATGAATCTTTGTTTGTTGGCATCTTGGATCAGGAAATACAATCTGGATGGAGATAAATTGTGGAAACAAATTATTGACCACAAGTATAATGTTAATGATCCAAATATTTTCCATAGTACGCCTGCTGGTATTTCTCCTTTTTGGAAAGGAGTGATGTGGGCCGCGAATGCCGCTAAAATAGGGTACCAATGGAAAATAGGAGATGGTAAAAAAGTCAAGTTTTGGGAGGACCACTGGTTTGGTAATTCCAGCTTAGCCATCCAGTACTGGGAGCTGTACATTCTGTGTAATGAACAAAATGCCGTAGTGGCTGATGTATGGGATGGGACGCAGATCAGACTTTCCTTTAGGAGATGTTTTGATCAGAGACTTATGGTTTTGTGGTATGAGTTGGTTAGTATTACTGAATCTATTCAGTTTGCTAATGCTCCTGATGCCATTTTGTGGAAGTTTGATTCTAAGGGAATTTATACTGTCGGATCTATGTATGCAGTGATCAATTTTAATGGGGTTAAACCTACACATGTGCATGCGGTCTGGAAAATAAAAGTTCCCCCTCGAATTCATTTTTTCCTTTGGCTTGTCTCTCATAATAAAATTCTCACTAGAGATAACTTGGTGAAGAGACAGAATGTAGATGACCTTTCCTGTGTTTTTTGCTCTAACCCTGAATCATGCAACCATCTATTTTTTGAATGTGTTGTATCTAAAATTATGTGGGAGGAGATAAGCAAAATAACAGGAAAGGTGGTGTCTCCCGCTTCTTTCGAAATGATTGCTGGGCTTTGGCTTAGTGAATCAAAGTATGAAGTGGCAAACGTTATCCACGCCGCTGCTATGTGGGTTATGTGGAAAATTCGCAATAATATCTGTTTTAACAGAGATGTTTGGCTGGGTATGCAGGTGATCTGGAGGAAGTTAAGCTATTTTCTTTCCCAGTGGCTCATTCTGCTCTCCGGCGCTGCCAAGGAATCCATGGCCGCAATGGTGGAGAAGGTGGAGCATTTAGCTCGTGGCCCTCCTCTCTTGACTTGGCCAAATCCGGGGTGAGGTATCCTGTATCCCTGATGGAACCTCTGAAGAAACGAGCGAGGAGGAATCCCAGATGCCGTCAGGTTGATGATGAATGGGAGAACACCACGCAGATGCTGCCCAAGACGCTGGATAGTGCCTCTCTGGTGTGTGGAACCTGGAGGGTGGTCCTGAACTGATCTCCATTCTCCCTGGATGTGGAGAATGTGTAGTGCAGTAGTTGTTGGTTAGTAAGCTGCTGAGTTTGGTGTTCGGATGTTGAGTTTGTACTCCAGCCTGGTGCTCGCTGAGCGGATTTCACTGTTTCTTTATGTTGTTTCTGGGGCGATACTTAGTCGTTTCCCCGAGTACCGTAATGCTGCTGTAAGACTGATGGTTTTCTTTTCATATGAAATGGAACCGGGGCGGGGCCCTTTATATCTAAAAAAAAAATATTGAACGTTCCTCCCAATTCATCAGGGCTCATTTCTGACGAAGATACGCAAGTCCTTCAGGAATTTACTGAGATTCGGCGGATGATTTTCTCTCAGAACTTCGCTGCCAATGCGACTGTTAGCGCGAGCAGTGTGCGCGGTGGGCTGGAAAATTTTCAGTTTGCACCCTCCAATGCGCTTCGAGATGGCATATACTCCTACTGGGCACCACAGGAAGGGCAGACAAGCTGGGAAATGCTCTTGGACCTCAAGCGATCCACTTCCTTCAACGTGCTCCAGCTCCAGGAGCCTATCCAGATGGGACAGCGTGTAATCGAGTTTCATGTGGACATCCTAGTGGGTGAACAGTGGCAAACGATTCTCGAAGGCACGACAATTGGATACAAGAGGCTGCTGCGATTCCCAGCCGTCGAAGCCCGATACCTGATGCTATCTGTCGACAGTGCACGCGCAGATCCACTGATTGCATTCTTTGGCGTTTTCATGGATCCATTCTCGGTCATATATGACTTAGACCATGACAAGCCATCCCATACAAATAGCAGTGAAGTTATAATGTTGAGGACAGACCATGCTGCTGGCAACATGAGTACTGCTACGATGTAAGGCGGAGTACAGTTTGCAAAGTGGTTCCTCTCAGTGTTTTGTTTCACCATCTGGTCTTGTCTTGAGACCAATATGTACCGTGTATATCATTCCATTAGATTTAAGAAGCTCTTATCGACAGTCATCTAGTTTCTGCAATCAATCATGGTTGATCCTGTACTTTCTCAGGCCAGCCATTCTTTTACAATTACCGAAGATGTTATCAGAAACCCTGTACACTAGTTGCTTCCTCCTGCAAATTCTCAAAAAATAAGTTGCTCCTCGTGCTGAATGATGTGACCAGATTAGCAGAAACTCTGCATTCTGCATTCTGAGTTCCGATAAAGTGATTAATGTACTCTGATTTATCGTCAATTTCTACATGACTATCTCTTCTCTGTAAGAGCAGATAGATAAGTTCACACGAGAGGCCAGGGCAAGGGCACACACAGCTCTGAAATTTTCAATTTGCAAACCGCCTTCGAGGCGGCACCAAAGAAGTCCATATACATTATGTTTTGGACGCAGCACCCCCTTAACTCAAAACTGGCACACTTAACCCCCAAACTTTACAAAACCATGTAATTGACCCCCTACCCCCTCATAAGCTGTTTTGCAAGCTGTTTCACACGGAGAAGGTCATTGGGTGCCCAGTTCGTGCCGTCACTGGCATCTCTTGTCATTCCACCGCCGTATGCATTGTTGAGCACCGATACCTTGTCCATCGTGTTGCACGTCATCCACTCACCTATACGAAGGAATCGACTCGCATCGGCAAGAATCGCCGCCACCATTGTCAGGGACGGAGCCAGCATGTTACCTTGAGGGGGGCTAGCTGGATAGGTTAAGTGTCACAAACTTGTTGAGGGGGGCAGACTTTAGTACATCACTAAGAAATAAGAGCTCTAATGCCTAGTGTTCTTCACAAAATTTGAAGCATGGGGGTGGCCTCCCCCCCCCCCCCCCCCTCGTCCCCCTCTGTCTCCGTCCCTGACCATTGTCATCTTCCCCGCCCCCGACAGCAGCCGCTGCGTCAATCTCCTCAACCGCTTCATCTCGGCCCTCTCCTCTTCTTCCTTGCCACCCCACGGTCCCTCGAGCCGGACGCCAACTCCCCGACGGTGGTCCGGCACCAACTGCGGACCACTTTGTTGCCGAGGGAGCGACAACGCAGGGCGTACCCACGTTATAGGACCAGGGTCACCGGACACCGGGTAAAAGTGGATTCCTTTGATATATCATTATATCTTATGCATTTGTAGTGTGTGACACCCCTAAAATCAAGTAAAAAAATAAATTTAGCAGTAAAAAAATAACGGAAAGTAAATAAAATACGAAAAAATATTTGGCATCGTTCGGACTTGAACCGGAGATCTTCAGCGTGTTAAACTGACGTGCTAGCCAACTACACCACGACACCTGTTTATTCATATTGTTATCGTAATTTATTTTTAGCAGTAAAAACAATTAGTTACGCAAAAAAAGAAATAACGGAAAGTAAATAAAATACGAAAAAAGACATGTGGCATCGTCCGGACTTGAACCGGAGATCTTCAGCGTGTTAAACTGATGTGCTAACCAGCTACACCACGACACCTGTTTAACTTTTAATGGTACCGTAATATATTTATAATTAGAACTTTTAGTTACGGAAAAAATAGTGCACTTAATACGAAAAAAATATTTGGTACACTTGAACCGGAGATCTTCAGCGTGTGAAACTGACGTGCTAACCATCTACACCACGACACCTGTTTTTTCGTAATGTTACCGTAATGGTTTTAATCAGTAAAACTTTTAGTTAGGCAAAAAAGAAAAAACAAACAGTAAACAAAATGAACCTGAAGGCGTAAAAACAGCTGCTTTGCCCCTTTCCCGTCTTCCACCTGCACAGATGCACAACTGTCTTCCCCATGTCCCGTCCAGTGTAAACCCCAGATTTATCGAAGAGGCGAAGCCACTCTCGCCGCCGCCGGCGACCATGTCCGACCAGCAGCTGCCCAGCGAGCCCCTCCCCCTCATCCGCTCCCCTCCTCCAAACCCTAACCCCATTCCGCCTCCCGAATCCGCCCCCGTCCCCGCCCCTACCCTTGCCCTCCACATCCCCGCCTTCCCCAGCAAGCGCAAGCGCACCGGGGTCCGCCGCAAAGTCCCCTCCGCCGGCTCCCCGGCCGACCCGGTCGCCGCCTCCCCTGCGGCTCACCCTCCGGTTCCGCCCTCCGCCTCCGACGACATCATAGTGATCAACCGGGACCGACAGCGGAGGCCGTCACCGCGCTCACCGCCGGGTTTCCGGCGGATTCCCTCACCGACGAGGAGATCGAGGCCGGGGTGGTCTCGGACGTGGGCGGCATCGAGCAGGTCAACTACATCCTCATCCGCAACCACCTCCTCACCAGGTGGCGCGAGACCTTCAACTCATGGCTCGCCAAGGAGCCCTTCGCGTCGCTCGTCCCGCCCCACTGCGACCACCTCCTCACCTCCGCCTACAACTTCCTCGTCTCCCACGGCCACGTCAACTTCGGCGTCGCCCCCGCCATCAAGGACCGCCTCCCCAAGGAGCCCACCAGGCCCAACACTGTCATCGTTGTCGGCGCTGGTCTTGCTGGGCTCGCCGCGGCACGGCACTTGCTGGCGTCCGGGTTTAAGGTGATCGTCTTGGAGGGGCGCAAGCGGTGCGGTGGCCGCGTGTACACGAAGAAGATGGAAGGGGGTGGGCGCTCCGCTGCTGCCGACCTCGGTGGCAGTGTGCTTACCGGCACATTTGGGAATCCGCTCGGAATTGTGGCGAAGCAGCTTGGCTTGCCGATGCACAAGATCAGAGACAAGTGCCCGTTGTACCGGGCCGATGGGTCACCGGTTGATCCAGAGGTAGATAAGAAAGTGGAGGGTACATATAACAAGCTTCTTGATAATGCCAGCCACCTGCGGGCATCCATGGGTGATGTGGCGACGGATATCTCCCTCGGGGCGGCGCTTGAGACACTACGGCAGTCTGATGGAAGCATTTCCACACAGGAGGAGATGAACTTGTTCAATTGGCATATAGCAAATCTCGAGTACGCCAATGCAGGCTTGTCTTCAAGGCTTAGCCTTGCATTCTGGGACCAGGATGATCCGTATGACATGGGTGGGGATCACTGCTTCTTGCCTGGTGGCAACGGGAGGCTTGTACAGGCCCTGGCAGAGAATGTGCCCATTGTTTACGAGAGGACAGTGCACACTGTACGGTATGGTGGGGATGGCGTGCAGGTGGTTGTCAATGGCGGGCAGGTGTATGAAGGGGACATGGCGCTGTGCACTGTGCCGCTTGGTGTTCTGAAAAATGGGGGTATCAAGTTTGCACCTGAGCTGCCACAGAGGAAGCTCGATAGTATTAAGAGACTAGGTTTTGGGTTGTTGAACAAGGTTGCAATGTTGTTTCCTCATGTTTTCTGGAGCACCGACCTTGATACCTTTGGACATCTGACTGAAAATCCAAGTCGCCGGGGGGAGTTCTTTCTGTTCTATAGCTATGCAACAGTGGCTGGTGGTCCGTTGTTGATGGCATTGGTCGCTGGTGAAGCTGCCCACAACTTTGAAACCACACCTCCAACTGATGCAGTCAGCTCAGTTCTTCAGATACTAAGAGGTGAGACTTAATTTTTTTTTTTGATAATCTGTTATCGATATGTACGTTGCTATATAATAACGGAGTATATAAGGTTATTCAATGCCTCTAGCAACAAACTGTTAGAACATATTCTTCTGTTCACCTATGCAGTTACACTGGAATGTGTAGTTGTGTGCTAGTCATGTTGTGCCGATGAATTGAACTGCTAAAAAAGGTTTCTCTCTAAAAGATGAACCTTGTGTGTTGCAGGTATCTATGAACCACAAGGGGTTGAGGTACCAGATCCTCTACAGAGTGTCTGTACAAGATGGGGAACAGACTCTTTCAGTCTAGGTTCGTATTCTCATGTTGCTGTTGGAGCATCTGGAGATGATTATGACATATTAGCCGAAAGTGTTGGAGATGGGAGGTTGTTTTTTGCTGGAGAAGCAACCACAAGGCGTTACCCTGCAACTATGCATGGAGCTTTTATTACTGGTGTACGAGAGGCTGCTAACATCAATATCCATGCCAACGCTCGAGTAACAAAAAACAAAGTACAGAAGAACCCATCTACAAACGCTCTTGCATGTGCTACTTTACTAGTAGACTTGTTTAGGCAACCAGACCTAGAATTCGGGAGCTTCTCTTTCATTTTTGGCGGAAAAGCCTCTGACCCCAAATCTCCAGCTATTCTGAAGGTGGAACTAGGCGGCCCTCAAAAGAAAAGTACAACTGAAGGGGGAAAAAAGGAGCAGCACCACTCAAACAAATCGTTGTTTCAGCAGCTACAGGCACATTTCAACCAACAGCAGCAGCTCTATGTTTACACATTACTATCACGGCAGCAGGCTATGGAGCTAAGAGAGGTTAGAGGAGGCGATGAAATGAGGCTGCATTACCTCTGTGAAAAACTGGGTGTGAAATTAGTTGGCAGGAAAGGTCTTGGTCCCGGGGCTGATGCTGTGATTGCTTCCATAAGGCAGATCGGAACAGCAGTAGAACTAAATCTGGCCCCTCAAAGTTGAGAATGGCAAGTTCTAAACCCCAACATTTGCTAAATCGTGATCCCTGACTACTGATTCTTTCAGGAGCCTGGCTGTATATACTTGGTAGAGTTGTTGTCCCTGTTGTTCAATCATACATCTGCTCGCAGATAGTTCCTTTGCATGGAGCCTGTGCTCAGTTGTGCCGAATTGTCCCAGATTCCATACCACATATCCGGGATTCTTTGATGATGCCTTTATATTGGATTTCAAGTGAGATCATTCAGATTTGCATAATATCTGCAGAAGATCGTGCATAGCCAGTTTACTTGTACTGTAGTGCTTTTCCTTAAAGAAGCTTGTGGTTGAGAATTAAGATGTTCATTGGAAAGTTCGAACTGTAACAAAGCTGTTTGGCTGATGTACATGAATAGATAGTTAAATGGAAAAGCATGTCCGGCATGTTTTAAATTCTTATGTAAGTTTTTTTTGGTATCTTAGATATTCTCAAATGGAAGGCCCCATGAATCAAGTAGTTGCCGCAATGCGGGTTCCAGTAGTGTCGATACTCAGCTTCAAGGACACAACCTTTTCTTTGCTTTGTTGCCAGAGGTTCACTGGTTTATACTTTGGCAGGCTGTACACCTAATGATAAAAATGCTCGAATTGCTGTGATTGAAAGAATACTCTTTAGACGAACTAGATGCCTACTGGGTAGTGCTCATTTCAATGGCATCCAAATTTGCAAGCAGCACGTTTCAGACATGCCAGAACAACCAACTTCCATTGTTAGCAGCATTAGTTGCTCATGTTTATTTCAACACAATGTAAAATGCTTTGCATCTTTTGATTACTTCCCTATAGACTACTCCCTCCGTCCAACAATATAAGACGTTTTGGTAAACTCTTTTAGCTTGCCAAAATGTCTTATATTGTAGGATAGAGGGAGTATAACTTTTGTTTAGTTTTGCCGTCAGCATCAGTCTTTAGCAGGCAGATCAATTGATTTAGCGTTTTGTATCACTAAACATAGCCAGTTGGCAATGATCAACAAACACAGATTACATAAGTTCACCAAATGAAGGAAAATTTGACAAAAGAGAGGAATAAACCACGGAGAGTAAAAACTACAAAAATGGGTTCTGCCTGGGAGAGAAGTTAGCAAGAATGCTGGTCAGCTTAACATTACCCTTTCTTTCCAGTTTCCATACCAAACAAGACTTGGCAAAACACAGATAGATCCAATATCGACTGGAAAGTAGAAAAATGTTGTGCATAAATAACGGTACATGAAAACAGCGTCCCCGGAGGGGCAAGCCAAAGCCTGACAAATCACTATCACGAATGCAACCACAACCGATCACGCAGTCTCTCTTCTCCTGCACCGATCATCTCGTCCACCCTTTCTCCATCCCGGTAAAAATGGAAGGACGGAGTGTATCGTATGTTCTGAGTTGTTTCGGGGCATTCATCAACATGGGCATAGATGAAAGTCAGATTCTTGAATTCATTGCTGAACCTGCAGAAATGTGGAAGAATCTGGCCGCAAACACCGCACCTGAGTAGTTGGAAGTGATGAGTCGAGTTAATCACATAATGAGGAAAAGCGAAATAGTATCCTCATTTAGATGCTCACTAATGCCAAACGGAAGTTTGTATCTATACTTGTATAAAAGTTAGCTCATATCTATCCCAATATTTAGCTGTGTGTGTCTAGACTTCGCATATACATTTTCAAATGGCTGCAGCATTACAACATGGACATAGTACTGCAACAAGTGCTCATTACTCAACCGAACCCAAAAAAAAAGATAGGCACAACAGTGCGCAAGTAGGAGATTGACACAATTCTAATAGTTACTTGTAGTGTTGCTAATAGTTACAGTGTAACCTTCTCACCGTCAAGAACAAAATGAGGGCAAGAAGGCTACATACCATGAGGCACCATAGTTGATCACAGCCTGCAATGGAACAAAGCCAAAGACTTGGATCAAAACAAACTTCCAGACAACAAAATCCTATGGACTCAGAAGTCCAGTAACACCCTAGCAACGAATTTGAGGAACAACACGAAGGTGCGGCGCAGCTACACTCACGGGGACTTGGATGATTTGAGGGAATCTAGCATCTGCCTCAGCTGAAGGTCGCTGCGGGCTCTGCGTACGCTGCCGCCTGGGAGGGGCAGACCGGTGCCCTCCAGACCTGTCTTCTTGGCCTCTTCCTTCCCGTTGCCTGCCTCGGCGCCCATACCACCCGGCTTACTTCAGTAGCTCGATTCTCACAAAACCCTGCAACCGGAGCCATGATTTAGGACCACGGTCTATAGAACCCTCCTAAATCTTGACATGGAAGAGCAGTTCCTCGACGAGAAATACTAGGAAGAAATCCCAGACGGGACCGTTCGCGACCGATCTCACCAGCCAGGACAGGACTTACGGATTGAGGCCTTGAGGGAGAGATCAACCTACGTAACCTAGTCGGCGGTGGGAGGGGCGGTGCAGCACCAGTTGGGATTGGGAAACAATGGAGTTGTGGGGCGGCTACCAGCTGGAGGAAGAAGATGCGAGTTTGTGGATTTCTGGGCTGCCTGTGTCCGGTCGTGACTTGGTGGGCTACGGCGACTGGGCCGTACTTGTTAGGCCATGTCCAATACTGTTTACCTTATTGCATCTTGTTGCTAGACTTGGTTCTTCATGATGTTGCATATGGTTTATAGTTGCTTATAATCGAAATAATTTTCATAATTTTTTTTAGATTGCATAATATCCTATTCACCGATTCGATTTGATATATCTTGATCTTTCACTTGCTCCTACTTGGATTGGATTGCTATTAAGATAAGAGTACAATATCACCTATAACGATATCGACTACAATGGTGCATCCAGCGAGTTATTCGCTGGGCAACTCGATGGATCTATCTAGATGACACTAGGCAAAGCACTCTATATCTCTAATTCTCTAACGGCTTCTCCGCTTGAAGGCTTGCACTTTGTTGGATTTAAAGAACTTTGTCCCCTCGTGGGGTTCTGAGTCATCATTTTATACATGTGATAAGGAGATGGTCTGCTTCTCTTTAACTATGTCCTCGTTGCTTACTAGTATAACTTTAAGGTGTGCATGAGTCATGAATGGAACACATGGCCACCTTTAAAGGCAGGGACGGAGCCAGCATGTGACATTGAGGGGGGCCGACTGGACAAGCTTAGGGTCGCAAACTTGTTGAGGGGGCAGAATTCACTAAATCACTAAGAAATCAGGGCTCAAATGGCTAGTGTTCCTCAATAAATCTGAAGGCCTAGCCCCCCTCGCCCCCCTTGTCTCCGTGCCTGTTTAAAGGTCTAGACTTGGTGCAACCCGTGTGAACTCCCATAGTTTGTACATGGCTGGGCCTGTACCACATGTATATGGCATGCACAATACATTTATGCGCCAGTACGACTACACATCGTCAAATTCACAACCAAAACCATTGATGCCAAGGAGCAAGATGTTGAGCCCTCCGCCATGCAATGTTTTGTTTTTATTGCATCAAACCTTGAGGGTGAGGTTGATGTGTTCGGGATAGTTTTTCTTAAATGATACTGGTGGTTTTAATATAATCGTCTTGTACAACCAAATACATGCCCCCTTTCATGTTTTGGTCAACTTCTAACATGTTGGACGCCTAATCAAGTACTGTAATCTACTACCTAATTAAAACTATATAAAATAAACAGTGGAGATTCATTAGTCTAAAAGGACGGTGATGACAGAATCTCGTATATAATTGATGACTTCCCTAGATTTGGATCTGTACGAGCTTGGTAAAATGTACGACCCGGAAGACTGTCCAGCAAGGGCTCATCATCAACGAGCATCAATCAGAAACGAATAATACAACTGTATAGCGACCTCGAGAAGCTAGCAAACATAATGCTTTTTGGACGCGATACTTGCACGGTAGAAGTACTAATGTTACATGTAATATATACGTCCATGGATGATCCAAACAATTGTGTGATGCCTTTGGACGTTCAATTATCATGAAAGCACCTAGAAATCCTATTGAACAGCCACAGAGCAATCTTGTTTTTTTTACTTATGAGCTTCATTAATTGATTACTCACCGGGGTTACAATCTTTTACAAGGAAACTAGCAAAGAAGAGAATGGAGTATAATATATCCGCACGTACACCTCATCGTAACCGAACTAGCTTTTTGAGCAGAAGAGTGAACTGGCTGATTGATCAGCCGGCTACAATGAATAATATCAAAGCTAGTAAAAACCCTAGTAACTAGTAATGATAGACCTACTAGTGCCAAATCCTTCCAAATCTTGACAAGCTCAAGTGAATATGTTTTCATAATCACATTTTGGACACCCACGCTAACCACCAGCCAAACACCGTCTCAGAGAGTTTCCGCTTCCCTAATCAGAGGGCTAGTTGCATGTTAACACAATCACTCCAAATACCTTGAGCATGAATCACCAGTCTAGAAGACCCTTCATTGCTATCTAGGTTGAATGCCGCATCGACAATCACTCTACTCACATGGTTCCATCGAGTGATCGAGGTGCACTCTCTTTGTTTGAATCTTCTTCGGTTTGTCTGCCCGATGGAGATCAATTGCACTGTCAGTAGCCCATCTGAAAGATTGGAGAACCGAACGGCGCCCCACCTCACCATACCAAATGGCATTTCTCTATGTCCAAACTGACCAAGCATGCACCCCACAATATCATGTCCAAATTCATAAGTTATAGAATACTCCAAATTCCTACGAAATTAGCAAGAGGTGCTAGATTTTAAGTAAAATCTCTCAAAAAAAAGATCATATGTCGTAAACAAACATTATAGCGCTTATCCCACTTGCTTCAGCTGAGTTTAGCTAACCAGTTACAGGATGGCTAGTTTTCCATAATATGCGCCACGATGCTACGGCGTAGATACTACCGTGTCGGATTTGTTTCTTCTCGCTAATCTAGCTCCGCCCAAACAAACATAAGTTAATCTGGTCTCTCCCGCGTAGCATCTATCACTCAACAGAAAACTCACGCATGCACGTGCTTTCCCCGGCAGATAACCTAGCTACTCCCTCCGTTCCATTTTAATTGACTCACATATATCTAGATATGGATGTACCTAATACTAAAACGTGTCTAGATGCATCCATATGTAGATATATGTGAGTCAATTAAAATGGAACGGAGGGAGTAGGTACTCTGTATCGGCAGAAAGGAAGCAACACACGTACTGAGGTCGCATTACAAAAAGCCAGTGCTTGCGTGGCTACACTACGCAGTACCATGTACACACTGCACCACGCAGCCTTTGACGATTTCCTCTTTGCCTAGATTCATTCAGGTCGCCAGGTCTTATTTTTTAGTGATCTCATTGACATGTTGCAGTTAACTACTCATGCATATTGCTTAATTAAGCATCCACTACGTTAATCTTTATTACTACACGCCTTATTTACTAGCTACACGGTTCTAATGTCAAAAGAAAACACCCCTACACGGTTGCGAAAGCCTAGAGCTGGATTGTTCATGCCTTCCACATGTGGGAGTGGGAGACGATCGTATTATAAGCGATCGACGCGCAGGGATCTAGCAACCCTGCTCCGAACGTCTGCGGTATATATATGTACAGACCATAGTAGGCAGATGGCAAGAACACAGACGATCGAGAAGAACTTCTCCAACTCTACTCTTCAGCTCCGGCCGGCCGTTTAATTCCACTTCTCTTCCCTTGCTCCCAGTAGCTAGCTAGCTAACTAATGGCGCGGTCATCGTCTCTAGTCAAGACCACGCTCCCGAAGCAGCGACGCCTACGCCGTGCTCCAAAGCAGTTCAAGCTCAAGCGCGCCATCGCCCTGAGCCTCCCTGGCGTCGAGGTCGACGACTTGTTTGTTGCCGCTGAGCACCTGCAGCAGGACGACGCCGCCGCTCCAGAGCCAGGGTACACTGCCTCCGACGAGACCCTGGCGGTTCACGCCGGGGAGAAGCTCCGAAAGAACGGCATGGCCGACACGGACTCGATCGCGACGCCGATCGTGAGCGGCACCACGCACTGGTTCAAGAACTCGGACGACCTCATCGCCTTCAAGGAAGGCCGGCGCCACAGCTTCGAGTACGGCCGGTACGGCAACCCCACCGTCAGCGTCCTCGAAGATAAGATCAGTGCGCTGGAGAGAGCGGAGGCGACACTGGTCACCTCCTCTGGCATGAACGCCATCGTCGCCACGCTGCTCGCCCTCGTGCCCCCTGGCGGCCACGTCGTCACGACGACCGACTGCTACAGCGAGGCGCGCGCCTTCATCCGCGAGAGGCTCTCCAAGATGGGAATCAGGGTGAGGACCGATCGAGCACGCATCTAGTAGCAGTCTAGCTTGCAAGAACATGCATGCATGCTTGGGCGATCAATTCTAATATTACTCTACTACCTTGTTTGCTTTGCAGTCCACGTTCGTTGATCTGACCAACATCGAGACGCTGAAAGCCGTTCTTGACCAGGGCGACGTATGTTCCCTAACTTTGATCATGTGAGTGACTGGCCGACGATGATGGTTTCTGACATGCTTAACTACTTACGCATGCAGGTAACACTCTTCCACACCGACTCTCCGACGAACCCCCACCTCAAGTGCATCGACATTAAACTCGTCGCCGAGCTGTGCCACCGGAAAGGTACTCTCGTGTGTATCGACAGCACGCTTGCCTCGCCCATCAACCAGAAGCCGCTCACCCTCGGCGCCGACATTGTCGTGCACTCCGCCACAAAGTACATCGCCGGTCATCACGACGTGAGTAGCCGCCTAGATCACATAGCTTCACTTAGACAACTTGTACCAGTACCGTTTTGATTGTGTCCTTACTTCGGAACATCATTGGTGTCTACAAATTAATTAAAGCATGTGCTCTTGCCATTCAATTTCAGGTCATCGCAGGATGCATCAGTGGCTCCGAGGCGCTCATCAAGAGAATACGCGCATGGCACCAAGACCTTGGCGGCGCCATCAGTCCGGTATGCATCCTCCACAGCAGTCACGCCTGAACAGTTGGATTTATCCTTCAAATCTAACAACTTTTACTGCTACTTACTGCAGGACGCGGCCTACATGATCATCCGTGGGCTCAAGACGATGGCGCTGCGCGTGGAGACGCAGAACCGCACGTCGTTGCGCATGGCGCGGCTGCTTGAGAACCATCCAAAGATCGAGCGTGTGCATTACCCTGGGCTCAAGAGCAGCCCGTGGCACCACATCGCCGAGAGCTAGATGACCGGTTTCGGCGGCGTCGTCAGCTTCGAAGTGGCGTCGGACCTGCAAGGCGTCATGAGGTTCATAGACGCCCTCGAGATACCCTTCATCGCGACGTCGCTCGGCGGGTGCGAGAGCCTCGTGCAGCAGCCGGCGGTCATGTCCTTTTGGTACGTGACATTTTAGGATTTCTCCTTGCAACTTGATGAAGCATATGCAATGCAAGATGGAAATTTGACTTGTATGCATGGATTTTTTTTTTCCCTCAGGGGTAAGAGTGAAGAGGAGAAGGCCGAAAATGGGATCAAGGACAACTTGGTGAGGTTCAGTTTCGGGATTGAGAAGTTTGAGGATCTCAGGGATGACATTCTCCAAGCCCTAGAGAAAATTTAGGACTATTCCTGATCAACAATTGTGTAGTGATTTTGACAAAACTAGCTAGGCCGAAACCCTTTTACACATGTAATTAATAGCCTAATTAGGTAATTGATTTGTGATATAGTTCCAACGAGGACTATTTTACTTATTTTTTAAGGCAAACTCACGTTTGCTCAGAGACAGAAATATATGCTTCGTGGCCATAAGTAATTGAAGGAAATTCACATATGCAAGACATGTTACATCATATAATTGCTTGTGGTCCGCCTATGTTGCAGTCGACTGAAATTTTCTTATGTCTTACACCCCACCTCACCCTCGTCTGTAGAAAAAGAAACAAAGCCTATGATCTTCTAGATCTGAAACAGCTTAATCAACACAGGAATTCTGTGTATGGACAATGGATCTGCAACTTACCCTAGTATGTCTCGTTGGTAAATTATGCGGTTCTTTCACTTGTGGTCTCCTATCTATGCATTCCAAGAAGCGTAAACCAAATCTGCATGACAAAACAGTCACTGAGGCCAGGAAGAAGATTCAGTTGGCAGTATATTTGGTACTTATGGTGCATTACCGAGAGACAGTACATAGTTATTGTTTCTTTTCATTCAAGTCATAACTTCAAGTTCAGTGTGTAGATGAAAGAAAGGGGGAACATATTTGTTTGCATGAACCAAACTTGAATCTGTCGAAAACCAATAGTTATGTAGGTTATTTTTGCCATGCCTGATGTTGTACAAACAATATTGATGTCCATGTTTCTATGTATGGGCATTGGAATGGTGAACAACCAAAAGACATATTTGCAAACCATTTGCTTCCAGCCGCCGGGGGGGGGGGGGGGGGGGGGGGGGGGGGGGGTGTCCATCACAGGTACATTGTTAGCAAGAACACATAATGAATTTTTTACACAACAAAGAAAATGTTGTAGCCTACAAGAACTACTAAAATATTTATGCATTTACGGGTATCTGTTTTGAGTATTAGAGCATTTCTAGCAGATCCCGGATAAACTCGTACCGCAAAACTCATATCGGGTTCGACCGAAAAACGTTTTCTGGTACCGCACGAGCTCGGGCAGAACAGATGGGCCAAAGTCGTACCGGAAAAAAAATTCTGGTACGAATTTGGCGCATCTGTTCTGCCCTTGAGTCGGCCCGGTATCGGAAAACAGTATTCCATAGTTTTATCAAATTAATGATTTTGAACAACATGATCTTGATAAAAACAGAAATACAAATTCAACATAATAATGTTTTAAAATTATACAATACAATAATCATCCAAATTACAATAAATGTTAAAATCTGAATAATTAAAACAATAACGAACGGTCTGGAATGGAAATAATGGTTCAAATTATACATGAATACAAATAATATCAAGTGAATAAAATGGGAATTACTTCCCATACAACTGCCACTGGTGCTCAATAAGATTATTACGGAGATGGATGTGCGTGGCCTTGTGAAAGAACATCTTCCATCTAATGTGTTTGATGTTTATGACAACACAATTATTGGTCTAATATTGTCTTTGAGCTTCACAGGATTTTATAGCGAAGAATTCCATCGAAGAGAGCTCTGAATTTGCTCTGTGTAGTTTTCTCCTTCAGGCAGCGGTAGTACCGCTGCACATTGTTCCTGAGGCTGTGCTCAGTGCACTGGAGCCAGCTACCAAGCGGTACCGCCGATTTCGGCGTTCGGGTGGTAACACGAGTACCTCAGCGGTACCGGGGCGGCAGTACCGCTGCTTCCAACGGTGGTACCGCCGCCCCCAGTGGTAGTACCGCTCCGTGTATATGAGCCGCCGAGTGAACATGCTCTGTGGCCAGCTACTGCTACCGGTACCGCTGGAGGTACCGCCGTTTTTGGGTTTCGGGTGTGTTCACCGGTACTTCAGCGGTACCAGGACGGCAGTACCGCCGCGCCCAGCGGTAGTACCGCCATGCAGGGTGGAGTTCCTGCACCTTGACCGAAGACCGTTGGCCTTGACCTGAAGGTCGCAGCGGTAGTACCGCCGCCCCTGGTGGTAGTACCGCTGCGGGAATCTTGACTGCGCAACGGCCACATTTTGGGGGAGCTATTTAAAGGGGTCTTCTCCCTCATTGAAGACTAAGCTTCAAGCAATCTCTCTCCTCCATTAATGAAAGCTTACTCCTCCTAGATCTCCCTCACCAACCACTCAATCAAGCAAATTGGAGAATCGAAGGAGGAGACCTCGATCTACATCTTCACCAAGCCGATTTCCATTTCCCCTCATTCTCTTGAGGGACCATTTGCTAGGGTTTCCATTGGGAAAACCTAGCCCCTTGATGTTCTCACTTGTTGTTGTTGTTGTTGTTGTTTCGGCTTATTGATTTGGGAGCCCCCAATTTGGTTGTGGGTGTGCCCCAAGATTGTTGTAAAGGTTCTGGTTTCCGCCTCGAAGGGAACCGATAGTGGAATGTGAACCAATCCTTTGTGGTGCGGTTCATTGGAGAATAAGGTGAGTCCTTTGTGGCGTTGAGCAAGCCTGTTGTGGTGAAGCTCCACTGGTAGAAAACGGTCCTTTAGTCCCGGTTGGAGAGGGCCTTTAGTCCCGGTTTCCCAACCGGGACTACCAAATTGGGACTAAAGGCCCCCCATTAGTCGCGGTTGGCCACGAACCGGGACTAAAGGGCCCTCCACGTGGCCACGGCCGAGCTCGCGGGGTGGAGGACCTTTGGTCCCGGTTGGTAACACCAACCGGGACTAAAGGTTTCTGTTTTTTTTCTTTTCAATTTATTTTTCAGGGTTTAGGGTTTAGGAGGTTTAGGGTTTCGGATTTTATGTTTTCAATCGTATAGAGATCACGTTGACACGCTAAAACAAGTTTTCGTATACATAAAGTTCATACTACATGGAGATCACATTGATGCATATATATACACATACAATTTGGTACATACATCTATTTAATTACATGGAGATGATCAAATTACATGGAGGCATTAGTCGCAATAGAATTCTCCGGCTGGAGGTATGACCTTCGTCATAAAAAAATCCCGACAATTCCTTTTGAATTGTTTTTACGCGGTTCGTTGGTATGAGCTGGTCCCGCATATCTTTCATCTAGATCAATATGAATATGGGAGTTGTGTGTATATATATCAAATCATCATAAAAGAAATTATGATTGGAACTCAAAACAATTGATGGTAATAAAATAAATTGTGAATAGTGTTTACGTACTTCAAGTTGTCTTACATCTCTGCGCCGCTCACTGATCGTCAGGCACATGAACTCGCAAATGTAGTATGCACATAAATTTGTCCCTGTGGCTGCCTCAGGCAGTACTTTACAAAGAATAGAATTCAATCAAATAATAATGAAGCATGATAATGATATTGAAACTAGAATTAAAGAGTTGCGCGGACCTAGATAGTACTACTTACCTTTATACAAATAAAACCCAGCTCCGGTTTCCATTCACCTTCAACCTCCGTGATGAAGTGTTTCCAAAACCTGCCCGGCAAAGAAAATGAATAATGAAGTTATTAATTACATGATATCAGGAAATGAATGAAAGAGGCCGATATAGAGCGATAATGATTGAAATTACTTCTGGAGCATTAGTTGCACGCTGATGTACTCGTCAGGATCTTTCCTTAATGAGTCCATGACATCAACGATTCCATCGTCAACTCTAATGATTAGCAAAATTCAGTGGAAGCTGCGCACGTTTATGTACTCAGGCATGCTTAACTCATCGATTACACTAAACATCGAGTAAGCAAAATAGAATGTGTACAAGACAGTAACACTCACCCGTAGTTGTAAGGAAAAAGTATTTCTATGCAATGACTTTGTTTCATTAAAAACATTAGCAAGTTCTCCTCCGTGTCCTTTGCATGGTTTTGTATGGTAACTTCATGATTGGTATATGGGTCAATGAACCCAGTGTCCCAGATTCCGCGTCTTTTGCATTCGAGAATCTTCATTCTGCATAATAGCGTACAAAAGAATATAGTGAGGATAATTACAGGCAATGAACGAGCTGAGCTAGAGACTTAAATTACAGAAATAAATCACTTACAGACAATAGCAACTGACGAGGGCTTTGTCGATGGCGTCTTGATTGAATAACTGAAAATTTTCTTCAAACTCAATATATATCTCATTGTCCTTGAAGTAATGCTCTTTCTTATGTGCCACCGAGAGGCTGGTTCGCCCTTCCATTGCGACTTGCATGTACCAATCATGCAATCTTCGCATTTGTGTTGGTAGACGCACTACCTCCTCAGGTCTGACCAGAGACTGCTTGTGGACATATCTCCATGCAAGCTCAGCAATGGGGAGACCAGTGTCGCCTATGCGACCAGTGTCGTGGTGTACGTCCTTATCGGGAAACACCTTGAGCGGGGGGATCGATTGTATTGCCTGTTCCCCGAGTTGGGCCACTTGTTTCCCGCTTTTTGCACCACTACTTCCCGTCTGCTAATTATGTTCCTTATATGTCTTTGCAATACAGCGATCATAGTCTGACGGCAAGTCATGTGACGGTGGTCCCGATGATAGATTTCTCACAAATTTCTTAACGGTTTTCGGAGGTAGTTTCTGCCTTGGCTCGGTCCGTTTCGGTGCAAGTTGTCTTTTCACATCGGCAGCCACCCTCTCATTTAGTTCCTCCTCAGTCAACTCGTAAGATAACTTTTCAGGAGCCTTGTCGACCTTGGTTTTCTTACTTGCACATTTCTTCTGAGTAGTACTAGTCGACGGGAAGTGCAGCATCCGCTTTAGCAACTTAGTAGTGGGTGCAGTCGATGGCTGACGGGACGGCGCGGGCGATGGACTCGGGCTGGGCTCCCAACCGTCGGGGAGGGATGGACTTTGAGGTGGATTGCTACTCGGAGGAGTCGGTGGCCTTGGCACTGAGTCTGGAAACATGATGTATTTCTTGTTCCATAGAACGATACCAAGTTTGACTTCTCCCAGTGTCTTCTCCTCGTCACCTCCAGGAATGTCAAGCTCCAGTGTCTCAAATCCCGTCATAATTTCATCCACCCCGACACGAGCATAGCTAGCTGTAATCCCACCAAGATGGTAGCTTGCTCCAGGTTGATTTGGTAAAGCATAGCCGCCCGCCACCTTGAAGGATATGTTCTTCATTGACATATGTAGCTCACAACTTGTCTTCTCCGTGACATCATCCACGGGGTAGTGAGCCGCCGGCGGTTCGAATGCAGAATTTTCTAGCTGCGTGGAACCCACGCTGCTTTTCCGCTGATCAGATGGGACGGCATCGAGTTCAGGACCTTCTAGCTGCTGCTGAGATGCCCTTTGCTGACTAATTGAGTCTAGTTGCTCCTTCTGCCACTGCACCTTGCGTTCCAATTCCGATAACCGGTCTAACTCCTTCTTCTTCTTTCTCTGACGGCTTCTATAACTGTCAGCGTAATCCGCAAACCCTTGCTTCCAAGGTGTTCAGGATTCCCGAGGGCGAGTGTCAGCTCGTCGTTCTCTCTCTCGGGCTGGTACTCTCCCTTTCGAACTTTTTCTATTGCTTTATCAATCTCTTTGGATATTCTTTCAACTTTTTCCTTCCATTTTCCCTTTGCAACAATCTGCCCTGTCTGTGGGTCCAACGCTGCCCCATGCGCGTACAACCAAAACTGGACCTCTCGGGCCAGTTCGCTGTCTATGGAATGATCCCTTTAGCAAGCAGTTCTGCTTCAAAGGCTTCCCACTTAGGCACGGCAGTCTTGTAGCCACCTGTCCCCAAAGTATGGTGATATTTTTTCTTCGCAGCATTTGCCTTATTTATTTCTGATCGGGCCACAGCGGCAGACGATTCTTTTATCTTCACAAATGCGGGCCAATCATGCTTTATCTTCACAAATGTGGGCCAGTCATTTTTTATCTTCACTAGTGCTCCAGTGAAATCTGGAGCTTGTTTCTCCGCCTTCAGATAATTTCTACATAATGTTTTCTTCCAGGTCTGGAATTGTGTGGCCATCTTCTTAAGAGTCCACTGCTTGACTTTCTCCTTCTTGTCATCTGTGAGACCTGGCGGTAGGTTGACATGTGTCAAGAGCGTCTCCCAAAGCAAATCTTTTCTTCTTTGGTCGACATAACTAGCTCCATCGTTGTCGTCCTTCGGCTTATGCCATTCTTCAAGGATGATCGGGACCATGTCCCTAACAAGAACTCCGCATTGATTTATAAATTTACAGCGGCTCTCTATGGGTTCCAGCGGTTCGCCATCATCACCAACTTTGTCGATTGATATCCTTGCACCATCGCCCAACTTTTTGGTCGGGCCTTGTTGCCTTTTAGCAGCTGATTGGCTCGATCCGGAGGGCTAAAAGAAAATTGATTCGTTAATAAGTGCAATACAAATCAATTAATGCATCTAGTGATCAACAGAGGCTTAATATACCTCGCCGGAGTTTGTTAAGCGCCCTTCGTCGTCTCTGCTTTCTTCTAGCTCAACTCCCTCACCGGAGTCGTTCAAAAATTGTGAGCTGTAATCGTCTCCACCCCCATCTTCTCCACCGGCATCTCCTCCACCGGCATCTTCTCCACGTTGTGCACCTTCAAATATAATCTTATATATTTGCTCTTCACCCTCGTCCATAATTTCAATAAAATGTGAGCATTTGTTGGACGCGCAGGAATGCGTGCTACCATTTGGTGGCGGCACCGCCCGGATTTGGTCACCGGAGCAACCACTATGGCGCGGCGGAGCTTCGGCCGGCGACGACCTACCCAGAGACGGCGAACAAGGGCGTAATCGATGAAAAGATAGGGTCTTTGAGGACCGTAGGCTCACCAGGAGCACGACGGTGCCCTCCATTCGTCCCGGGGTGGCTTGAAACGGCGGCGCGACGACGGCGGCGGTGCTAGCTAGGATTTCGGGGGTGGCGGGGAAGAGAAAGGAAATTATGGGGAGGGAAAGAATGCTTACCTCGTGCGGCGGCAGCGGTGCTGCGGCGTGACCTCGTGCGCAGACGGGCGGCAGCGCTTCGGTGTTCGGCGTGCGAAAATGAAGAAGATGGGGATCGATGAGGCCGAGATTGATCTAAGTAACTGAAAAAAGGCTTTAGTACCGGTTGGTGTTATGAACCGGTACTAAAGGCCCTTTAGTACCGGTTCGTGATACCAACCGGTACTAAAGGTCCACCAATCGGTACTAAAGGTATTTTTGGGCAGGCCGCAAAATTAAACGCGCGAAGCCCACCTCTAGTACCGGTTGGAACCACCAACCGGTACTAAAGGGGCTTTTGAATTATTTTTTTGTTCTCCTTTTTCTTTTTTCTTTTTTCTGATTTCTTTTATATGTATTGATTTAAGTCAAATTTGTAAAAATCATATCTATATTTGAAAACATCCTCAACAACTTTTGGAACATCAAATTTTTTAAAAATCATATCTATATTTTCGGATTTCTTTTATATGTATTGATTTAATTGTCTATATTTGATTTAATTGTTTAATTGTAAACATCATATCTAATTGATTTAATGGTTTAATTGTCTATATTAGTAAAAATCATATCTATATTTTTGAGTGAATCTTATGCACTTGGTTGCAGATTAATGGAGTCCTCTGTCTCATAGAACCAGAACAAAAAAGGTTATATAAAAGGTTTAATACATTATTACACAATACCAACAACATCCCTATCTAGTGTGGTGGTATAAACTTTTTCTTCGTGTGTGTCCCTTTCTTCTGATTGCGTCGTAACCATGGACAATCTTCATTACTTAACATGATGCTTGGGTCGGTGTTCACTGTGAAGGGCGGAATTTCATCAAACTTATGTAATCTTCTGACATGTCTGTCTTGTCCTCCACTCCCACGATGTTTCTTTTCCCTGAAAGAACTATGTGGCGCTTTGGCTCATCGTATGATGTATTCGCTTGCTTATCTTTTCTTTTTTTCGGTTTGGTAGACATGTCCTTCACATAGAAAACCTGAGCCACGTCATTGGCTAGGACGAATGGTTCGGTGTGGTACCCAAGATTCTTGAGATCCACTGTTGTCATTCCGTACTGCTTGTCTACCTTTACCCCCCTGTCAGGTTGACCCATTTGCACCAAACAAAGGGACCTTAAAATCAGATCCATAGTCAAGTTCCCATATCTCTCTATGTAACCATAATATGTGTCCTTTTGCCCATTGTTGTTTGTTGCATCAAAGCGGACACCACTGTTTTGGTTGGTGCTCTTTTTATCTTGGGCGGCCGTGTAAAATGTATTCCCATTTATCTCGTACCCTTGGAAAGTCAATATAGTCGAAGATGGTGACTTGGCCAACAAGTATAGCTCTTCTCCAACAGTGGTGTTATTAATGAGACGTGTTTGCAACCAACCGCCGAAAGTCTCCATGTGTTCTTTAATCCAGGATCAGGCTGCTCCGGTTTTCGGAGCGTACAATATTCATGTGTTCCTCGATATACGGAGCCACCAAGCTGGAATTTTGTAGAACTGTGTAGTGTGCTTGAGTGAAAGAATGCCCGTCCATACATATTATTGCTTTCTTTCCTAGCGTGCCTTTTCCACGCAGTCTCCCCTCATGGCGCGATTGAGGAACACCGATCGGCTTAAGGTCAGGAATAAAGTCAACACAAAACTCAATGACCTCCTCTGTTCCATAGCCCTTGGAGATGCTTCCTTCTGGCCTAGCACGGTTATGAACGTATTTCTTTAAGACTCCCATGAACCTCTCAAAGGGGAACATGTTGTGTAGAAATACAGGACCGAGAATGGAAATCTCTTCGACTAGGTGAACTATGAGGTGCGTCATAATATTGAAGAAGGATGGTGGGAACACCAACTCGAAGCTGACAAGACATTGGACCACATCCTTCTGTAAACTTGGTAGAGTTACTGGATTGATTACCTTCTGAGAAATTGCATTGAGGAATGCACATAGCTTCACAATGGGTACTCGAACATTTTCCGGTAGAAGCCCCCTCAATGCAACCGGAAGTAATTGTGTCATAATCACGTGGCAGTCATGAGACTTTAGGTTTTGGAACTTTTTCTCTGCCATGTTTATTATTCCCTTTATATTCGACGAGAAGCCAGACGGGACCTTGATACTGCTCAGGACTTCAAAAAAGATTCCTTCTCTTTGGTAAGAGCGTAGCTGGCAGGACCTTGATACTTCTCTGGATCAGGTCGTCTCGTTCGTTCATACGTTGTGGTCCTGCCGTGATTCCGGTGTATTTTCGTCTTCCCATACACGCCCAAGAAGTTTAGCAGGTTCACGCAAAGATTTTTCGTCACGTGCATCACGTCGATTGCAGAGCGAACCTCTAGGATTTTCCAATAGGGTAGCTCCCAAAATATAGATTTCTTCTTCCACATGGGTACGTGTCCGTCAGCGTCATTCGGAACAGATTGTCCGCCAGGACCCTTTCCAAAGATTACTTTTAAATCCTTGACCATACATATATATCATCACCAGTAGGGCGGGTAGGCTTCGTCCGGTGATCTGCCTCACCTTTGAAATGCTTGCCTTTCTTTCTTAAGGGATGCTTGTTTGGAAGAAATCGACGATGCCCCGGGTACACATTCTTGTTACCTAAATATATACTTTCAGTCTCACCTAAACAGTGCGTGCATGCATTGTATCCCTTGTTTGACTGTCCTGAAATGTTACTAAGAGCAGGCCAATCATTGATGGTTACAAACAACAACGCTCGTAGGTCAAATTCCTCCTGTTTGTGCTCATCCCACACACGTACACCTTCTTCACGCCACAACTGTAAAAGTTCTTCAACCAATGGCCTCAGGTACACATCAATGTCGTTGCCGGGTTGCTTCGGGCCTTGGATGAGCACTGGCATCATAATGAACTTCCGCTTCATGCACAACCAAGGAGGAAGGTTATAGATACATAGAGTCACAGGCCAGGTGCTATGACTGGAGCTCTGCTCCCCAAAAGGATTAAAGCCATCTGTACTTAGACCAAACCTTAAGTTCCTTGCGTCACTGCAAAGTCTTGAACTCTCTGTCGATTTTTCTCCACTGCGACCCATCAGCGGGGTGTCTCAGCATCACGTCTTTCTTACGGTCTTCTTTGTGCCATCGCAACAACTTGGCATGCTCTTTGTTTTGGAACAAACGTTTCAACCGTGGTATTATAGGAGCATACCACATCACCTTGGCAGGAACCCTCTTCCTGGGGCGCGGCTCGCCCTCAACATCACCAGGGTCATCTCGCCTGATCTTATACCGCAATGCACCGCATACCGGGCATGCATTCAAATTCTCGTACTCCTCACCGCGGTAGAGGATGCAGTCATTGATGCATGCATGTATCTTCTGCACCTCTAATCCTAGAGGGCAGACAACCTTCTTTGCTTCGTACGTACTGGGGGCAATACGTTATCCCTTGGAAGCATCTTCTTTAATATTTTCAGCAACTTTTCAAATCCCTTGTCAGATAGACCATTCTCTGCCTTCCATTGCAGCAATTCCAGTGTGGTACCCAGCTTTTTTGGCCATCTTCGCAATTTGGGTACAACAATTTTTTGTGATCCTCTAACATGCGCTCCAACTTCAACCTCTCGTTTTCACTTCGCAGTTTATCTGTGCATCAAGAATGGCCCGACGAAGATCATCATCGGGCTCATCAACAATGGCCTCTTCTTCAGCTTCGTCTTCCCCCATTGTAGTACCACCGTGTTCAGGAACATAGGATAGTTGTCATATCCTCTTCTTCTTCATTGTCTTCCATTATAACCCCTCTTTCTCCGTGCTTGGTCCAACAATTATAGCCGGACATGAAACCGGACTGCAACAGGTGGACGTGAAGGGTTTTTGAGGTAGAGTAATCCTTCGTATTCTTACAGACACTACATGGACAAGAAATAAAACCATTCGGCTTGTTTGTCTCAGCCACACAGAGAAAATTATGCATGCCATTAATGAAGTCGGGACAGCGTCGGTCACCGTACATCCATTGTCGGCTCATCTGCATTATATAAATATATCAAAAACCATTACACTACATCATGAATATATAATAGTGACCAAATTAATTAATACAAGTTCATCACATTAAAACCAAAGTAGAGTAGTGACCAAATGTAATACATAGTTCACATAAAACATACATTGAAACTAACATACAACTATCTAATGC
Organism: Poa pratensis; assembly: GCA_947311845.1. Lineage (NCBI taxonomy): Eukaryota > Viridiplantae > Streptophyta > Magnoliopsida > Poales > Poaceae > Poa > Poa pratensis. The sequence goes on from CAMZMU010000050.1 coordinate 25,080,003, forward strand.
ATTTAAATGCAACAACAAATGCGATCAAAATCGCAACTAAGGTAACTATTGATCCAACAACATAATGATACCAAGCCTCTTTATTAATTGCATATTTTCTAATCTTTCTAATCTTCAAGCGCATTGCATCCATCTTGATCTTGTGATCATCGACGACATCGGCAAGATACAACTCCAATTTCATCTTCTCTTCTTCAATTTTTTAATTTTTTCTTTCAAATTATCGTTTTCTTTTTAAACTAAATTTAACCTCTCCACAAGAGGGTCGGTTGGAATTTCCGGTTCACATACCTCCTAGATAAAAATATCTATGTCAAGTGTTGGTCGGCATAATTGTCATATAAACACGAAATGAAACAAATAGTTATAAAAGATAATATACCACATCTGAATCATAGACCGAGCGAGGGCCGACGGGGACGGATATCAAAACCATGGCACTATAAATATAACAAATAATCATACAAGTAAGAAAATTATACAAGTAATAACTATGCATCTAAATCATACAAGTAAGATTTTTTTTAAAGATAAAAACAAGAGGCTCACCAAGGTGGTGCCGGTGACGGGACGTGCGGTCGATCGACGGCGGTGAGGACGGGGACGGGATGACACTAAAACCCACAAATCTGAGCTCACAAATTGCATATAAAACAAATGAACTCCCTAACTTAGGTATTTCATCAAACACCTAGCTAGCACTAGAAAAATGAAATGAGCTAAACTAGCAATGAAATGAGATAAATTAGCAACGCCGGAAGAAAGGATGAAGTTGCTAACCCTTGGATTGATGGGTGCCGCCAATCTTGACAAATCGTGGAGAAAAATGGGGATGAACTCGAGAGCTCGGGAGAGTAAATGAGGAGAAAAATGGAGATGTTGCTCGAGCAGGAAAATGGAGAAGGCTGACTCGGGGTGGAAGATGATATAGGGAAACCTTTAGTCCCGGTTCGTATCACGAACCTGTACTAAAGATGGACCTTTAATACCGGTTCGTGATATAAACCGGGACTAAAGTGTCTCGCGATGGCCCCACGCTGCGGCTGCCTGCCGCGAACCCTTTAATCCCGGTTCGTATCACGAACCGGGACTAAAGGTCCCCTATGAACCGGGACTGGAGCTGGCTGGCGCCCTGGCCGTTCGAACCGGGACTAATGGTCCCATTGGTCCCGGTTCCAATAATGGCCGGGACGAAAGGGCCAAACGGAAGGCCCTTTTTCTACTAGTGCTCACACCCCTCCAACGAGACGTACTCCCTAAAAAGGAGGAACTCGGGAATACATCCTTGTCTCCGCGTGCTTCCCTTCGGTTACCTCTTTCCTTGTTTATCGTCTTTACTATTGTGTATCTTGCTTAGTCGCTAGCTTGGCATATAGGTAAATTCACCGTAGTTGCATTTCTAGAAAATTTACTTTGTGTCAGGCTTAATTTGAAAAAGAAGCTAAAATTTGGAGTAGCACCTATTCACCCCCCCCCCCTCTAGGTGCGCCATACGATCATTTCAATTGGTATCAGAGCCTCGGCTCTTTATTCGGGCTTAACCGCCTAAGAGAAGTATGGCTGATCCGAATGATCTCACGAAGGACCAAGGTACTTCGGCATCCATGACCGATCTCAAAATGATGGAAACATCTTTGAGATCGTCCATGGATACCCAATTTAGTTAGATATGTGACATGCTCACGAAACTCATGAGTACCAAGGTTCCTCCGGAGACCATTCCGGTAGAGGAACCCCTTAATTCCAATGAAGTAACCACCGCAAGTGATTCCGAGGAAGGAAAGGAGGTTAAGAGTGGGGATGAAGAAATCGACCCTAAGAAATCTTCTTCATCCAAAACCAAACCGGAAGGTGGGAAGCCCGAGTACCATGCGGTTTCCAGATGGTACTCTCTCGACCCACCTATCTCTCGCCCACATATAAATGACTTAGGTCCTCCTCCTAAGCTAAATGCATCATTCTTTACTAGTTGGCAACACTCAATGAGATCTCATGTCAATAGTGTCTCTATCGAGCTTTGGAGGATCATCCAAGTGGGATACAAGGCCGTGGACCCAAACAACTTGACAAGAAAATAGGTGGTGGATGCTCAACTCAATGTCACCGCTCTACACATGATTGAACTTGCCGTTGGAGAAAAGGATCTTCATCACATCCAACATCTCACCACCGCCAAGGAAGTTTGGGATGTTCTCTCCGAGGTGTTTGTTGGGAATGAGAGCATGAAGAGGAAAAGATTTGATGCTTTGAGCAATGAGGCCGAAGGCTTCGACATGCTTGATGGTGAAGATCATGAAGATATGTACCGAAGGCTCAAGAACATTGCCAAAGCCTTTTATGACCTCGGTGCACACTATGTGGATGATGCTTGGATCAAGAGGAAGTATGTGAGTGCTCTATTGCCCTTCGATCCCGTTGACTTGAAGGCTCTACTAGGAAGGCACAACTTTATTGAATTGACCTCCAATGAAGTGATGCAAGAAATGCAAGCTTTCAAGGTTGCCGCCAAGAATGCTCAAGACAAACGTGCTTGGGCCATGGGAATGCAACAAAGTACTTCGCTTGCGTTGAAGGCCAAGGTGGTGGTCCAAGAATAAGATGTGGAGGTTGACTTGCTCCCCGAAGATCTCAAGCAAGCTTTAAATGAACACTTAGCCCTTGCCTCAAGAGCTTTTTGGCAAGATCCGGCCAAGGCAAAGGCCAATGAACACTTAGCACAAGTTGATCAAAGGAACAACTCAAATGGGAAGAAGGAGTTTGCAACAAAGACTAGGACATGCTTCAATTGCCATGACAAGTTTCACTTTGTCAAAGATTGTCCCTATGAAAATAGAGAAGAACATGGTGTGATGACGTGGAATGCATGTTCGCTGGGAAACCCAAGATGATGGTATGATGTAGTCAGCAGCAAAGTTTCCCCTTGATTACAAAACCAAGGTTGTCAGATCCAGTAGGAATTGGAAGAGCTTCAGAAAGGTGTCAGCGGCGCCGTTACCCGATCACTGACGTGGACCTGCACACACAATCAAAGTACTTTACCCCAACGAAACAGGAAGGTTGTCAATCTCCCCGGCTTGCTGAATACAAAGGATTAAACGTATGGTGTAGAATATGATGATGAACACAAAAGTAGCAGCAGGAATTAACGTAGAGCGTGGTGAAAACGGTGTTTGTATCAGTGTGGAATAAAGGACCGGGGTCTAGAGTTCACTAGTGGTGTCTCTCCATAAGACAAATAAACATACATGTTGGGTGAACGAATTACAGCTGGGCAATTGACAAATTGCAAACGCATGACAATGCAATATATGACAAGCACATGTTCGTTGTTATATCTATTGGGCATTACAACAATATACATAGACCGCTTACTAGCTGCATCTATGGCTCATAATCCACTCACAAGATAGCTTCCGGGTCTCCCATGAGTATTAAGTTGCAAGCAACAGATTATAGCATTAAGCAAAGTGTGTAATGTAAACAAACATATTAGACTTAACAGCATTACCCTTAAGCTAAGCATCGGTTATTTTATTCCTAGTGGCAACAACACATCTACAGCCTTAGTTGTTTCTGTGTATCAAGCTCAGGCTTCTAGAGGCATGAACCCACTATCTAGCGTAAATACCCTCTTGAAGTCATTAGCATCTACTTGGCCAAAGCATCTACTAACAACGGAGAGCATGCAGGAACATAGATAAAACATAATATAGATAGATGAACAAACTTGATCATAACTTCACAATTCATCGGATCCCAGCAAACACAACATGTAGCATTACATAAAGATGATCTTAATCATGTTAGGCAGCTCACAAGATCTAAACATGATAGCACAAGGTGGAGAGACTACCAACTAGCTACTGCTATGGACCCGTAGTCCCGTGGAGAACTACTCACACATCACTCCGGAGGCAGGCATGGTGATGTAGAGCCCTCCGGTGATGATTTCCCCTCCGGCAAGGTGCCGGGAAGAACTGTAGAAACCCTCCCGAACTAGGGTTGAAGACGACGGCGGCCTCGGAACTTTTCGTGGATTTTTGCTCGGGTCTCTAGGGTTTCCTGATTAGATGCAATTTATAGGCGAAAGGGCGGCGTCGGTCGCCAGCCGAGGTGGGGCGGCGGCCTAGGTGCGCGGCCCCACCCTGGGCCGCGCCGTGGGCCCGCTGGCCTGCCTGGTATGGCCCCCGGCTCCGTCCTCCTGGCTGATGCTCCGTCTCGGTCCAGAAATAAATCAGTTAAATTGGCGTCCGATTCCGAGAATATTTCCAGAATAGATTTTCTGAAACAAAACGACAGCAAAAAACAGGAACTGGCACTGTGGCATCTTGTTAATAGGTTAGTCCCAGAAAATGCATAAAAATGATATAAAGTGTAAGATAAACATGTGGTAATTAATATATAATAGGCATGGAACATCAAAAATTATAGATACGTTTTGGACGTATCATGGTGGAAGGCTCGTTCTCAAGGACAAGTCAAAGATGATTCAAAAGAAGCCATTTGTCAAGAAGAGGCCATTCATCAAGAAGCCATCAAGAATTGTGTTGTTGACCCAAGAGGAGTATCCTTCCGATGATTCCGAAGACGAAGAGTTCCCAACAACACCGCTCATTGCTTCATGGCCAAAGCCACCGAGGTATCACCTTCCACTCCTAAGACTATGCATGAAATGGATGATATCTCTAGTCTTAGAACCAAGCAAGAAATTGTTGCCTTCGATATTTTGTGGCTAATTTGCAAGGTGAAACCAAGAAGCATGTTGAGGCTCTCATGAGCCAACTTGGTGGGGCGGAAAGCCTCCTTGAGGCCAAAGGTCAAATCGAGAGAGAAGACTCCATCACGATAGCATCCTTGAATGCCTCTCTCGAGGAAGAGCATGAATATAGGGTTTCTCTTGAGGAGAGACTTGAATCTCTTGATGATACAAATGATGAAATAATTGCTAAAATTATTAAGGAAAGAGATCATGCCATTGCTAAATATAAAGTGATTAAAAGGGAGAAAGCCGAATTTGTGGTTGCTAATGCTACACTTATAGGGGACATTGAGAAACTCGACAAGGCGCACAAGGCCTTGGAGAGTGAACACTCTACCCTAGTCAAGTCTCATGAGCAACTACAAACTCAACTTTCTAAATCTAACTCACCTAGTACATCTACCTCCTCTTGTGATCACGCAAATGTTGTTGAGGAAAATGCTAGGTTGAAGAGTGAGCTTGCCAATGTAACTAGTGCCAAGACCTCAATCCCCAAACGTAAAAAAAAGGTTGTTGCATTAACAAATACATGTTTAAAGTTTCTCACAAAGCTAGTGGCAAATGGATTTCAAGTTGTGATCTCCAAATGCGTTCATGATAATCAGTACGATGTGAACCGATCGAGGTATCAAACCCTCGTGGTTTGGTATCTACGATGGTTGTTCTGTTGTGTGCACTGTGGATGTTCTCGCCAAATGCAAGGAATAGTTTAGTCAAATCTTGCTATGAATATCTTGATCCCTCCCACAACAAGCATACCTAACATGGTACTATTTTTTCTCATCGATCTAAACCCTGTCTAAAAAACATATTCACAATTTTTTCCAAGCTGGGGCATGGGGCGGCGGTCCCTCCCCCCTCCCCCCCCTTGACCTACACTAAGTTCTGCCGCTGTTTGTCAAGCTTGGTGGGTCACTAAACTCTGGCATTGTCCTTCAGCCTTGGTGGGTTCTCAGGTAGAGTGTGTTTTCCGCATACGTCGTACTTGAGTTGTGACATATATACCCACAGTTGGCAACCAAACCGCATATGAACTTGTGAAACTAAGCTAGGTTACAGTCAGGTTTTTTTTAATAAAGCCTAGCTTTTTCTGTGGTGTAGTTGTGAAGCTTAGGGTGTGACTAGTTGCTTGCGTGGACTCCATACAGGCCCGCTGGGTGCAAATTCCGGGTGTTTGATTAACTGAGTTGCACAAATCTTGGCTCGCGCAACTTTAGATCGGCCCAAAACTTAGCGCGCTAGGAGCAGCCGAGTCGGCTGTTTTCTCAAAATGGGGTAGTCCATTAATATCTCAAAAGAGGGCTAACTAAGACATAAGAAAGATGCAATAAAGGCTCAACACAAACTCACATGTACATGGTGTGCAAACCACCATACACAAACTTTGCTGGAGATAAGTAAGTAATAAGCACAACACATATAAACACATACAAGTTACAAAACCAACACACATGTAAGGGGGCGAGCAACTTCCAATGTATACAATTTAAATACAAGTTACCGCAATCAAGCATATTGGATATAAGATAGACACATGATAATCCAAAAGACCTGGCTTGAGATGATATACTTGATGAAGATCACTTAATTTTTCATGATGTAGCCAAATCTTCAATGCCCTCCAACAACAATTGTTGATCAAGTTTTAGTATATTGCTCCCAACCAATTTGGGTCCTAATTAAGAGGTTAGCCACAATAGGTTAGGAACCCAAATGGTTCTCTTCTTGAAACCATATTGAGTACCAACATATTTGACAAACACATTGCATGCCATGAATCATTGTGTGGGAGAAAGGCTCTTCGCGGAGAGAAGTACGTTGTTGTTGATCAAAATAAAAACATTTTTGCAGGTGTATGCCCATGCCAACAATTTAGTGCAACACGAGATCACTTTCACTTTCCATGCTAAGACTTGCGATATTAGAGTTACAAGAACAGGTCCATGGTAACCATCTTTAGTTGAAAAGCTAGAACACATTTCTCATTTTTGGAATGTTAAGTTTAGAATGGTATAAAAAAAAGCAGCTAGAAAATCTAGCATCCTAGATGAGTTGTGACTATAATAGCATATTGACAAATTTTATTTGGCACTGATCACCTAATGAAGTATCATTATTATATCTAGAAAAAATGGAATTCAACATATGGGAATATTTCTTACGGAACTGCATACAAAGCAGAACATAGAAAAAATCCTACGGGTTTCAAACACTACAAACCAAACAGGATACATAGGATAAATTCCTAAGGTATAGAATCCTCCAAATTCCTATAAAATTAGCAAAGTGCTAGATTTTAAGTCGAACCTCTCTAAAAAAACGAATCTTATGTCAACAAACATTACGGTGCTTTCTAACATAGAACATATCGAGAGCGGCGTTTTGGCTCCCGGGAGCATATGCTCCCGGTATTTTCGAAAAAATTGAACAATTTGAAAACTTATCAAAAAATTCCGAAAAAAATCATGCACGTACCTGACCATGGTACGCACCACCGTGTATTTTTTTCGCGTCAAAATGACATCGTATGCGCCCTGTACAAAAATGACAATTTTCTGACAGGAAAATGAGATCTAAAAATTTGAATTTCTGACAGGAAATTTGTCATTTTTGTACAGAGCGCGTACGATGTCATTTCGGCGCGAAAAAAACACGGTGGTGCGTACCATGGTCAGGTACGTGCATGATTGTTTTCGGAATTTTTTGATAAGTTTTCAAATTGTTCAATTTTTTCGAAAATACCGGGAGCATATGCTCCCGGGAGCCAATGCGAATTTCTGGAACATATCCCACTTGCTTCAGCTGGGTTTAGCTTACATGATGGCTAGTTTCCCATAATATGCGCTACGATGCTATACTGCGTAGATCCTACGATGTCGGATTTGTTTCTTCTGGCTACTAGCTCCGCCCAAACAAACCCAGTTAATCTTGTCTCTCCCGCGTAACCTCACGCATGCACGTGGTTTCCCTGCAGAATAACCTAGCTAGGTACTCCGTATTGGCAAAAAGGAAGCAACACACGTACTGAGCTCGCATAAAAAAAAAACAAGTGATTGGCACTACGCAGTACTATGTAGTATGTACACACTGCACCACGCAGCCTTTGACGATTCCTCTTTGCCTAGATTCATGCCGGTCTCCAGGTCTTATTTTTTAGTGATCGCATTGACATGTTGCAGTTAACTAATCATGCATTGCTTAATTTGGCATCCACTACGTACATCTGTATTACTACACTCCTGTTTAATTACTATCTACACGGTTCTGCTGTCAAAAGAAACACCCCTACACGACTGCGAAAGCCGGACTAACCATGCATTCCACATGTGGTAGTGGGAGACGATCGTTAATATATGCGGGCAGGCGCGTATATGGATCGACGCGCAGCAGGGAACGTCTGCGGTATATATATGTGCAGACCATCGTAGGCAGATGGCAAGAACACACAAGATCGAAGAAGATTAGAAGAACTTCTCCGACTCTACTCTTCAGCTCCGGCCTGCCGTTTAATTCCACTCCTCTTCACTTGCTCCCAGTAGCTAGCTAGCTAACTAATGGCGCGGTCATCGTCTCTAGTCAAGACCTCGCTCCCGAAGCAGCGCCACCTACGCCGTGCTCCAAAGCAGTTCAAGCGCGCCATCGCCCTGAGCCTCCCTGGCGTCGAGGTCGACGACTTGTTTGTTGCCGCTGAGCACCTGCAGCAGGACGACGCCGCCGCTCCAGCGCCAGGGTACACTGCCTCCGACGAGACCCTCGCGGTTCACGCCGGGGAGAAGCTCCGAAAGAACGGCATGGCGGACACGGACTCGATCGCGACGCCGATCGTGAGCGGCACCACGCACTGGTTCAAGAACTCGGACGACCTCATCGCGTTCAAGGAAGGCCGGCGTCACAGCTTCGAGTACGGCCGGTACGGCAACCCCACCGTCAGCGTCCTCGAAGAGAAGATCAGTGCGCTGGAGAGAGCGGAGGCGACACTGGTTACCTCCCGTTACCTCCTCCGGCATGAACGCCATCGTCGCCACGCTGCTCGCCCTCGTGCCCCCTGGCGGACACGTCGTCACGACGACTGACTGCTACAGCGAGGCGCGCGCCTTCATCCGCGAGAGGCTCTTCAAGATGGGAATCAGGGTGAGGACCGATCGAGCACGCATCACTACGTACTCGCTCTAGTAGCAGTCTAGCTTGCAAGAACATGCATATGCTTGCGCGGTAAATTCTAATACTACCTTGTTTGCTTAACTACCTTGTTTGCTTTGCAGTCCACGTTCGTTGATCTGAACAACATCGAGACGCTGAAAGCCGTTCTTGACCAGGGCGACGTATGTTGCCTAACTTTAATCATGATCATGTGCAGTTGATCTGACCGATGATGGTTTCTGACATGCTTAACTACTTATGCATGCAGGTGACACTCTTCTATACCGACTCTCCGACGAACCCCCACCTCAAGTGCATTGACATTCAGCTCGTCGCCGAGCTGTGCCACCGGAAGGGTACTCTGGTGTGTATCGACAGCACGCTAGCCTCGCCCATCAACCAGAAGCCGCTCACCCTCCGCGCCGACATTGTCGTGCACTCCGCCACAAAGTACATCGCCGGCCATCACGACGTGAGTAGCTGCCTCTAGATCACCCATCTTCACTCAGAAAACTTGTACTAGCACCGTTATGTTCCTTTACTTCGGAACATCTCTAGTGTCTACAAATTAATTAAAGCATCTGCTCTCTTGCCATTCAACTTCAGGTCATCGCAGGATGCATCAGTGGTTCCGAGGCGCTCATCAAGAGAATACGCGCATGGCACCAAGACCTTGGCGGCGCCATCAGTCCGGTATGCATCCTCCACAGCAGTCACGCCTGAACAGTTGGATTTATCCTTCAAATCTAACAACTTTTACTGCTACTTACTGCAGGACGCGGCCTACATGATCATCCGTGGGCTCAAGACGATGGCACTGCGGGTGGAGACGCAGAACCGCACGTCCTTGCGCATGGCGCGCCTGCTCGAGAACCATCCGAGGATCGAGCATGTGCACTACCCTGGGCTCAAGAGCAGCCCGTGGCACCACATCGCCGAGAGCCAGATGACCGGTTTCGGCGGCGTCGTCAGCTTCGAAGTGGCGTCGGACCTGCAAGGCGTCATGAGGTTCATAGACGCCCTCGAGATACCCTTCATCGCGAAGTCGCTCGGCGGGTGCGAGAGCCTCGTGCAGCAGCCGGCGGTCATGTCCTTTTGGTACGTGAAAATTTAGGATTTCTCCTTGCAACTTGATGAAGCATATGCAAGATGGAAATTTGACTTGTATGCATGGATTTTTTTTTTCCTCAGGGGTAAGAGTGAAGAGGAGAAGGCCGAAAATAGGATCAAGGACAACTTGGTGAGGTTCAGTTTCGGGATTGAGAGGTTTGAGGATCTCAGGGATGACATTCTCCAAGCCTAGAGAAGATTTAGGACTATTCCTGATCAACACTTGTGTAGCGATTTTGACAAATTTAGCTAGGCGGCTAGGCAGAAACCTTTTTATACATGTAATTAATAGCCTAATTAGGTAGTTGATTTGTGATAAAGTTCTAAGGAGGACTCTAGCTTTTACTTATTTTTAAGGCAAACTCGCGTTTGCTCGGAGACAAAAATATATGTTTCGCGTCCATAAGTAATTGAAGGAAATTAGAAATGCAAGACACGTTACATCGAGTTAATGGCACCCGCGATCACACATCTCGACGCCAATGTGCACTTAAGTCACACTTCTCCAGAATGTGATTATTTGGTCACACAACTCGACAAGTGCGTGCACGCAGGTCACTGGCCCACTTGTCATCCCGTTTTGGACGGTAAATTTTCAGAAAACCCCCTGGAGTAATATTAATTTTACAAAATGGTCCCCCTAGAGGACCATTTTGTAAAATTAGAAGGACCATTTTGTAAAATTAGGAGGACCATTTTGTAAAATTAAAAGGACCATTTTGTAAAATTAATATTACTCAGGGGGTTTCTGAAAATTTACCGTCCAAAACGGACTGACAAGTGGGGCCAGTGACCTGCGTGCACGCACTTGTCGAGTTGTGTGACCAAATAATCACATTCTGGAGAAGTGTGACTTAAGTGCACATCGACGACGAGTTGTGTGACCGCTGGTGCTATTAACTCCGTTACATCATATATTTGCTTGTTTTTCATTCTTAAATGTGCTTCAAAACCAAAGATGTGAGATTATTTTCTTCACTACCGATTGCAGAGTTTTTACTATTGTTGTTTCCATGGCTCATGGCTCAGGAGTCATGACTGGTATTAACTATAGGGTCCGCCTATGTCGCAGTCGACTGAAATTTTCTTATGTCTTATACACCCCAGCTCACCCTCTTCTGTAGAAAAGAAACAAAGCCCATGATATTCTAGATCTGAAGCAGATTAATCAAAACAGGAATTCTGTGTATGGACAATGGATGTTGAAAATTATGCGGTTCTTTTACTTGTGGTCTCCTATATCTATGCATTCCAAGAAGCCTTACAGTAGATCTGCATTCCAAAGCAATCACAGGAGGCCAGGAAAAAGATTCAGTTGGCAGTATGTTTGGTACTTATGGTGCACTCATGCAGACATTACATAGGCATTGTTTCTTTTCATTCAAATCACAACTTAAAATTTGGTGTGTAGAAGAAAGAAAGGGAGAAAGTATTGGTTTGCGTGAACCAAACTTGAATCTGCCGAAGACCAATGGTTATGTAGGTTATTTTTGACATGCCTGATGTTGTACAAAAAATATTGATGTCCATGTTTCTATGTATGGGCATGGGAATGGCGAACAACCACAAGACACATTTGCCAAACATTTGTTTCCAAGGGGGGGGGACCATCACAGGTACATTGTTAGCAAGAACACATAATGCTTTTTTTACACAACAAAGAAAATGTTGTGGCCTACAAGAACTATTGAAATATTTGCACAGCTACAGTCATTTGTTTTGAGTATTATTGTCCATGTCGGATCCTATTTCGATCCACATATGGAGTGTGGGGCATGTGAATGGTTTTAGTGTACACTGGTAAATAATGAAAATTTGTTTTGTTTGTTCTGTTTGAACAAAGGTTAATAATGCCAAACCGATTCCATGAAACCCTATGAACAAACACGACATGTGCAAAATAATCAAGTTAATCAAGCAAGAAAATGATTGCAACTCATGCAAATCAGATCTTACATGATCATGTGAGGCATGTGATGCAACATGAGATGTGAAAACAATAAAAAATATTGTTTTAGATTATCTTAAAGCACATTTTCCATTATTAGTCTTAGGAAAAAAGTGCATTATTTTCATATATTGATCCTAGACAGGAGACTTAAAATACATGTACCTTATCTTGATGTTTTGATTTGTAATCAAAAGTTTGTGCTTTTCCATATTGCGTTGGTTTCCGCTTCGAATCTCCATCCTCCCATCGCAAGAGTAAATGATAATGCAGTGAGTATTAATTCTGTAATTTGAAAATGTTATTAATGAAACTGACAGTTGATATAAAGTGTTTGATGTTCTCCATTGCAGTTAAGTTTATCACAAGCCAGTAGCATGACTTATACACAAATGATTCAAGGAATGGATTCATTCCAAGATTCTTAGGTGTTTATTACATAAACAAAATAGATTATTAACTTTATTTAAAATATCTGAGACAAACATTGATCAAACAACAGTGCTTGAATAGTATATATTTGTGTTACTAATTGCATTAGGACATGGTAGCCATCGAAGGATGATTTTTTTTGTCCTATGGAAATCTCACCACCGGTGATCGGAAGAGAGTATATTTGTTCGGAAAGAGTCACGGGTCAACCGGGGAGGATCAAAATAATATTATGATGAAGTTCCCTCACAATTTGTTATGTTGTGATCACAAGATCGTACAAGGTTTACAAGATGGATCTTGTCCGGTTTATAGATGCACCTGATAAGGTTTGGATGGAGCTAGGGGATGTCTAATACACACTTCTATTTTTGTAGACCTTTTTAGGCCTCCAAACGCAGAGGATTGTTGCAATTTCACTCAAATGGATGACCTAAATTTTATCAATCTGTAAGAGTAGATGTAGGTTGAAAATAATCCCTCTCAAACAAACCTGCAATCAAGATACATGTAGTCTCTTGTGTCCCCAACACTCCTGATATAATTATCAATTGTATATGTGCAGTAGTTTGACGATGTGTGTTATGTACGGTAAAAGTGGGTTTCTTGGTCTGAAAAATAAAAACAGTAAGGTAGTAAGTAGCAAAAGTGAACAAACAAGGTGTTTCAATGCTTGGAAATAAGGCTTAGGATTCATAGTTTCATTAGTCCCAACTCTCAACATAGTTAAACACATGATAAGCCCTAAAAAGTGCATGGTAAAAATCACTCTATTATTATCTCTTTTTAATGTATCAAAGTAGGATGAGATATATGTAGTGCTAAAAAACTACACTTTTAAGTTTGTCTTTCTATTCTATAGGATAGCCCCAATTTCACCTCACGCAAGTCCAAAAATCATACAAAACAAACACCTCATGATCACTGCCGTTCTAATATCTTATCTATATAGTTCCCGATGTCACTATGGGGCTCTGTAAATTATACTAGACATGCATCAAATAATCTTATGATTCAGATATATTAAATCCAACATAGAGAAATCTCATATAAGGAGTAAGATCCAATCCAATACATAGAGAATAGAGGGGATACATCACATAATTCAACTCCATTAACAAAGCCCATAATCATAGTCAAGATCGGTAACTTACATCATGATATATATGGAATACATAGCTACTAGCACATACGCTCAGCCCCGAGGGAGGACTACTCACACATGACCATGAAGGAGATATGCCCTAGAGGCAGTTAATAAAGATATTTTATTTTTCATATCTCAATTGTTCATAATACGTTTTGTATCATTCTGTATTTAGCGGAAACATTAATACACGTGTGATACGTAAACAAACAGGTCCCTAGTAGCCTCTTAACTAGTCCATTGGGCAACCGATGATCAAGGTTTCCTGATCATGGACATTTATGTCAATTGACAATGGAGTCATGTCATTAGGTGAATGATGTGCTGGACACACACGCAAGATATATAGAAACGTAGTGTTCATACCTTTGACCATGAGATCGTATTTAATCGCTGCTTCTGGAAGGTGCTTTGATTGCATCAAACGTCATGTCTTATCTAGCGTGAAAATAAAGGTGTCTCTTTCGGGTATCCGAAGGAAGTGGTCGAGGCGAATGATCAAGAGCGGGATTTGCCAATCCACATAGCAGGATAGATACTCTGGGCCCACTCGGTGAGATTACATCAATAAGCTTACAAGCATGTGACTAGCTCACGGGGATGTAATATCATAGACGAGTAAATATAGAATTGTCAAGTGATGAGATCAAGCTCGGTAATTGTGATACCGGAGAACGAGTCTCGGACAATCTAAGTATCGCTAGGCAAAAGGTTGAAACTGAACGTCTAAGGTTCAAACAATAAAAAGACATTCGTGGACGCCGATGACGTGGGACACACGTTCGTTGGGAGACCCCAAGAGGAAGGTATGAAGCAGTGCAGCAGCAAGTTTCCCTCAGTAAGATACCAAGGTTATCAGATCCAGTAGGAGCAAGAAGCACTTCTGAAGGTTGTCAACGGTGCCAGAAAAGTACTTGCGTGTGGAAGGGAGTTCGGCTGTTGACGTGGAACCTGCACAACACAATCAAACTACTTTGCCCCAACGAAACAGGAAGGGTGTCAATCTTCCTGGCTTGCTGAAAACAAAGGATTAAACGTATGGTGTGGAAAATAGTGTTTAATTGCAGAGAATGAAAAGGAACAATGATTGCAGTTGGTTGTATTATCAGTGTAAAAGAATGGACCGGGGTCCACAGTTCACTAGTGGTGTCTCTCCATAAAAGATAACTAACATGCTGGGTGAACAAATTACAGCTGGGCAATTGACAAAATATTGAGCGCATGACAATGCATATATATGACATGATGATTACTATGATATTCATGTGGGCATTACGACAAAATACATAGACCGTTATCCAACAGCGTCTATGACTAATAATCCACCTCCAGGTTGTCATACCGAGTTCCCCGTTGGTATTAAGTTGCAAGCAACGGATAATCGCATTAAGTAATGTGCGTAATGTAAACAAATGCATTAGACCTAACGGCGCACCCTTAAGCTAAGCATCGGTTATTTTATCCCTAGTGGCAACACACATCCACAATCTTAGAAGTTGCTGTCACTCTCCCAGATTACCGGAGGCATGAACCCACTATCTAGCATAAATACTAACTCTTGGAGTTACAAGCATCTACTTGGCCAAAGCATCTACTAGTAACGGAAAGCATGCAAGATCATAAATAACATATAAGATAGATTGATAATCAACTTGACATAGTATTCAATATTCATCGGATCCCAGCAAACACAACATGTAGCATTACAATAAGATGATCTTGATCATGATAGGCAGCTCACAAGATCTAAACATGATAGCATAAAGTGGAGAGACAACCATCTAGCTACTGCTATGGACCCGTAGTCCAAAGATGAACTACTCACGCATCACTCCGGAGGCAGGCATGGTGATGTAGAGCCCTCCGGTGATGATTCCCCTCTCCGGCAGGGTGCCGGGAAGAGCTTCTGAACCCTCCCGAGCTAGGGTTGACGGCGGCGGCGTCTCTGGAACTTTTCGTGGATAATGGCTCGGGTGTCTAGGGTTTTCCGTGAAGATGAATAAATAGGCGAAAGGGCGGCGGCTGGAGCGACCCGAGGGGCCCACACCCCACCACGGCGGTTGGAGGGGGGCCGCGCCGCCCATGGTGTGGGCCCTCCTCGGCCGCCTCCGTCTCTCCTTGGACTCGTGTACGTGTTGGAAAAATAGGAGGTCTGTCCAAGTTTCGTCCAATTCCGAGAATATTTCCAGACTAGCTTTTCTGAATACAAAAACAGCAGAAAACAGGAACTGGCACTGTGGCATCTTGTTAATAGGTTAGTCCCAGAAAATGCATAAAAATGCTATGAAGTGTATGTAAAACATGTAACAATTGGTATAATATCAACATGGAACATCAGAAATTATAGATACGTTTGAGACGTATCAAGCATCCCCAAGCTTAGTTCTACTCGTCCTCGAGTAGGTAAAACGATAAAAACAAAATAATTTCTGAGGTGACATGCTACAATCATAATCTTGATCAAATAGTATTGTAAAGCACATGTTATGAATGAAGTGATCCAGGTCAATGGTCTATAGTTTGCTAGCAAGTAGATAATGAGCAAACAACTGAATCATATAAGCAAAAACTTTTCATGAATAGTACTTTCGAGACAAGCATCAAAGAGTTTTGCATAAGAGTTAACTCATAAAGCAATAGATTCTAAGTAAAAGGTATTTAACCAACACAAAGGAAGATTTAAGCTTCAGCAATTGCTTTCAACTTTCAACATATATATCTCATGGATATTTGTCAACACAAAGCAATATAATAAGTGCAATATACAAGCATATAAAAATTGTTGCACCAAAGTTGACACTAGTGTTTGCTTCTGAGATAGAAAGAAGTAGGAAAACTGACTCAACATAAAAGTAAAAGAAAGGCCCTTCGCAGAGGGAAGCAGGGATTAAATCATGTGCTAGAGCTTTTTAAGTTTTTGAAATCATATAGAGAGTAAAAATAAGTTTTGGAGGTGTTTGTTAATTGTCAACGAATCAGAAAATGGAAAGTACAATATGACCCCTGCCAACCAGACTTTTAAGAGCGGCTCCCATGAAGGACGTTATTTCTACCAGCAAGGCAGATCATCCCTCTTCTCTTTTGTTTACACATGCAGATATTTCACTGTTTGTCATTGCTTGACTGATAAATCAGGGCAAAAATGTGAAGAGAATTAAGCGGTTAAAGTTGTAATTAATTGGGACTGGGCACCCCATTTGCCAGCTCTTTTTGCAAAATTAATGGATAAGCGGATGTATATGCCGCTAGTCCGGTGGTAAAGTCTGTTTGACAGTTGACATAAAGACATCCACCCCGTCCTCATGAGCTTGGTAAACATTGACACAAAATAGGAGTAATAATTTTTGAATAGTTTAAAGGTAGCACATGAAAAATTTACTTGGAATGGCAAGGAAATACCACATATAGGTAGTTATGGTGGACACAGATGGCATGGATTTTGGCTCAAGGTTTTGGATGCACGAGAAGCATTCCCTCTCAGTACAGAGTTTAGGCTAGCAAGGTTATTTGAAGCAAACACAGGATATCAACCGACACAGCAAGACTTATATGAAAACATATTGCAAGCATTATAAGACTCTACACTGTCTTCCTTGTTAACCAAACCCTTTTACTAGAAAATATCTAGACCTTAGAGATACCAATCATGCAAACCAAATTTCAACGAGCTTTACGGTAGTTCTTCATTAATAGGTTTTAACTACATGATACAAAAGCTTAAACATGAACTACTTGATAACTCAAAACAATTGACAAGTATCAAATTATCCAATACAGTGATCTACAAGAATATGTAAGCTTTTTCCATTATACCATCTACCACATGCAACATTTTCTGTTCCAACCAAACACCAATCAATTTATTTCAACATAAACTCTCCAAACAATTATAAGTGAAGCAAGAGAGTACTTTCTTTAAAAGAACTAACAGCTCTGAATAAGAGATGCATGCAAAACAGGAGCTAAAAGCATAGCAATAGCTAGATAAGAATACTCAACAAGTATAAGTGAAGAATAGGAGTATTCATATGAAAAAGCGGAGCGTGTCTCTCTCCCAATCAAGAATGCTAGGGTCCAATCAAGTTGACCATAAGAAAAATAAAATACTGAAAATAAAAGCACACAGACGCTCCAAGTAAAGCACATATGATGTGAAAGAATTAAAATATAGTTTCACTAGAGATGACCTGATAAGTTGCTGATGAAGAAGGGGATGCCTTGGGCATCCCCAAGCTTAGACGCTTGAGTCTTCTTGAAATATGCTGGGGTGATCCATGGGAGCATCCCCAAGCTTAAGCTCTTCACTCTTCTTGATCACATTATATCATCCTTCTCTCTTGACCCTTGAAAACTTCCGCCACACCAAACTCAGAGTAATTCTCATTAGAGGGTTAGTGCACAATCAAAAACTCACATGTTCTATAAGGACACAAACATGACCGTTACTTTTAACATTACTACTGCCACTGATGTTATGTGAAGCTCTTCACCCTAAAAAAGAATTCCACTCAACACTAGTAAAAGAGAGAATGCGAAAAATAAAAGACAGAATCTGTCTAAACAGAACAGTCTGTAAAGACGAATTTTTTCGAGGCACTTACGTTGCTCAGATCGAAAAACTCAAAACTAACGAAAGATGCGTACATATCTGAGGATCACGCACAAAAATTTGCAGATTTAAATAATTTTTCTGTGATTTTACAGAAGTAAAACGGTGAACAGCAGAAATCTGTTCCTGCGCAGAAATCCAAATCTAGCATCATCTTCCTATTAGAGGCTCCACTTGGCACAACAATGCGATAAAATAAAGATACAAAGGAATTGTTACAGAAGTAAACAACTCCTTGACTCAAAAAGAAAAGAAAAATTGCAGAAATAAAATAATGGGTTGTCTCCCATAAGCGCTTTTCTTTAACGCCTTTCAGCTAGGCGCAGAAAGTAAGAATCAAGTGTTTCCAAGTGAAGAAGCATCAATAGAAAGGTTGGAAGTTTTCTCAACAATGCATTGTATCTTATCTATATAAGTTTCAGAAACTCCTCTTTCATTACTTTTAGGCACACTATCCTCATCAAATAAATTTTCAGGAACAATCCAATCAAAATTCTTTTCTAGTGCCTCATGCATTCCTACAAGCTTAAAAGGTATTGGTATTTTGACTTCTCCCTCATAATTGGGTTCATTAGTGTACTTAAGCCTATCTTTTTCAAGCTTCTCAAGTGTATTAGCAATATCAATAAAATAGCCAAGCATCTTATAACGAATGAAAACTTTTCTAGCCTCCCCAGCAACATCACCAAATTCTTTAAGAAGAGTTTCTAAAACAAAATCTTTCTTTTCACCCTCTTTCATATCATGAAGTTTAAGAAACATTTGCTGCATTATAGGATTAAGATTAACAAACCTAGCTTCCAACATGTGAACCAAAGAGGCAGCAGCAATTTCATAATTAGGGGCAAGTTCTACCAAGGATCTGTCTTCAAAATCTTTAAGTCTACTAACATGACTAAAGAATTCTTCAATGTTATCTCTTCCAATGATAGACCCACTTCCCACCGGTATATCTTTTAAAGTAAACTTAGGGAGAAGCATGATGAAATAAAAAGAAAGTAAACCGAAATAAGGTAAATGCAAGTAACTAATTTTTTTGTGTTTTTGATAAATAAAGCAAACAAGACAAGATAAAAATAAACTAAGCAAGACAATAACAAAGTAAAGAGATTGGAAGCGTGAAACTCCCCTTGCAGAAATCCTCTTGCTCCCCGGCAACGGCGCCAGAAAAATGCTTGATGACGTGGGACACACGTTCGTTGGGAGACCCCAAGAGGAAGGTATGAAGCAGTGCAGCAGCAAGTTTCCCTCAGTAAGATACCAAGGTTATCAGATCCAGTAGGAGCAAGAAGCACTTCTGAAGGTTGTCAACGGTGCAGAAAAGTACTTGCGTGTGGAAGGGAGTTCGGCTGTTGACGTGGAACCTGCACACAACACAATCAAACTACTTTGCCCCAACGAAACAGGAAGGGTGTCAATCTCCTGGCTTGCTGAAAACAAAGGATTAAACGTATGGTGTGGAAAATAGTGTTTAATTGCAGAGAATGAAAAGGAACAATGATTGCAGTTGGTTGTATTATCAGTGTAAAAGAATGGACCGGGGTCCACAGTTCACTAGTGGTGTCTCTCCATAAAAGATAACTAACATGCTGGGTGAACAAATTACAGCTGGGCAATTGACAAAATATTGAGCGCATGACAATGCATATATATGACATGATGATTACTATGATATTCATGTGGGCATTACGACAAAATACATAGACCGTTATCCAACAGCGTCTATGACTAATAATCCACCTCCAGGTTGTCATACCGAGTTCCCCGTTGGTATTAAGTTGCAAGCAACGGATAATCGCATTAAGTAATGTGCGTAATGTAAACAAATGCATTAGACCTAACGGCGCACCCTTAAGCTAAGCATCGGTTATTTTATCCCTAGTGGCAACAGCACATCCACAATCTTAGAAGTTGCTGTCACTCTCCCAGATTACCGGAGGCATGAACCCACTATCTAGCATAAATACTAACTCTTGGAGTTACAAGCATCTACTTGGCCAAAGCATCTACTAGTAACGGAAAGCATGCAAGATCATAAATAACATATAAGATAGATTGATAATCAACTTGACATAGTATTCAATATTCATCGGATCCCAGCAAACACAACATGTAGCATTACAATAAGATGATCTTGATCATGATAGGCAGCTCACAAGATCTAAACATGATAGCATAAAGTGGAGAGACAACCATCTAGCTACTGCTATGGACCCGTAGTCCAAAGATGAACTACTCACGCATCACTCCGGAGGCAGGCATGGTGATGTAGAGCCCTCCGGTGATGATTCCCCTCTCCGGCAGGGTGCCGGGAAGAGCTTCAAACCCTCCCGAGCTAGGGTTGACGACGGCGGCGTCTCTGGAACTTTTCGTGGATAATGGCTCAGGTGTCTAGGGTTTCCCGTGAAGATGAATAAATAGGCGAAAGGGCGGCGGCTGGAGCTACCCGAGGGGCCCACACCCCACCACGGCGCGGTTGGAGGGGGCCGCGCCGCCCTAGGGTGTGGCGCCCTCCTCGATCGCCTCCATCTCTCCTTCGAACTTCGTGTACGTGTTGGAAAAATAGGAGGTCCTGTCCAGGTTTCGTCCAATTCCGAGAATATTTCCAGAACAGCTTTTCTGAAATACAAAAACAACAGAAAACAGGAACTGGCACTGTGGCATAAAAATGCTATGAAGTGTATGTAAAACATGTAACAATTGGTATAATATCAACATGGAACATCAGAAATTATAGATACGTTTGAGACGTATCAGACGCACAGGGGCTATCACGGCAGTCCAGCCACCGCTAATAGTAATTGACCGGAGAACGTGTCTCGATCATGTCTGGAGTAATCCCGAACCGTAGGGTGGCACACTTAAGGGTAGGCGATGGTTTTATATAAGATTGGATATCGAAGAGAAAATAGAGAAGGGTTCCGGAATGGTTCCGGGACATATCCGACGGTGTTCGGGGGCCGACAAAATGGTTTTCGGAGCCGGAATAAATTAGATAATATGTATTTAATATTAATTAGTGTAATTAATAGTTAAATATATTATATTTTAATTATTTTTGAAATTTTAAAGGGCAGCCCACCTAAATGGGCCTTGACCAAAGGGAAAAGGCCCATAGGGGAAACTTCCCCCGTGGTGCGAATTGGGTAGGGGCAACCCTAGGTGGGCCAAATGGGGGCCACCTAGGGCCAGCGCACCCATTTGAGGCATGGTGCCATATGGGGATTAGTCCCACATGGCTTAGCCACCAAGGGTGACACCCCTCCTCCTCCTTTAAATAGGGATGCCCCCTTGCCTTGAAAATGGGCACCATCCTCTCTCTTTCTCTCATCCGTTTAGACGTGGCTCCGCAAATGGGGCTACGCACGGTTGAGAGAGTTTTCTCCACCATACGCACACCGCCGTGCTGCTGGGTCCAAGTCTTTGCTTCTGCTGCTTCGCTGGATCTGGAGCCCGGAGGTCGTCGTCGTCTACACCGTACGTGTGTAGAGCTACAAGTTGCTACACGTGTGGCTCTAGAAGTACGTCTTCTTCCTCTACACGACCTTGAGGTCGGCGTCGTCGGCTTTATCAACAATGCTTGTGTGGGAGCGTAATCCCCGCTTTTGGTCTACAATGGTATGTACACCGATTTCCTCTGTCATAGTATATCTGCATAGTAATAGATTCTGGCTAGTTTAAGGTTATCGTTGTTAGAAAAAAAATTTGTTTTCTGCCAACGATCCCCATCAGTGGTATCAGAGACGATCTATGCGTAAATATAGTAGTACGGTTAGAACTCATGTTGAATGAGGGCACCGATCTTATAATTGTTTCCCTCTCGCGTGTACTTGCTTATGCCATCGGCATTGAGTTGATGAAGCGGCCCAGACCGACCTTACGCGTACGCTTACGCGAGACTGGTTCCGCAATTGACATATGGCTTGTACCATATATGCGGCTGACGGGTGTCTGTCTCTCTCTCAATAGACGGCTTGGCATTTTCAATGGAGGACCCGAAAGGGATATGAAATTGACAATTATTTGATCGGTGTTGTGGTTCGTAGGTATGAAGTGGTTCTATTTACGGAAGCCCCTAGGCCACGTAAAATATGCAAAAGATAAAGTAGAAGCGTCTAACTTTATTTTGCAGGGGCAATGTGATATGGTCACGGTAAGTTTTATGAATTGTTTATAAACTGTCGGCGCAAAGGAAACCATCAATGCAAGGACCATATCACGTCGCATTACATTTTGATGTTATGTTGTTGTGTGCATCTTATATTGTGTATATATATACATATGTTATATATTAGTTACACGGCGGTAGTAATATACGATGATCCCTCCAAAATACCATATAGTGTTCTCCCTTTAGCGTGCATCACCGAAAGTTCTACGTTATGAGGCAGGCCATGACGATCGGGTGTTAGACATATCGTCGTTCGCATAAGTGGGTGTAAGACATGTTTGCACACACGAATACGCTGAAGGTTACTATGGCGAGCCTAGCATGTACATACATGGCCTCGGAACACAGTGACCGAAAGGTTAAGCACGAGTCACCTAAATGTTGTGATTGACATAGCGATGTCTACCTTTGAAGTTGTGCTATCGGCCGTGACGATCGAGGGTAGCATAGTGGATGAGGATCGTGTAATCACTAAAACGAAGAGAGGGATGTTCATTTTGAGTGGGAGTTCTGGTAGTTTTATTTTATTAAAACTTGAAACCATATTTTATATTATGAACAAAGTCTTTATGTTTTGCAAAACCTTTGTAGATAATAACCTATTTGATAGCCTATTTTAAACTTAGGCGCATTCCTGCGGTGGAGAAACTTAAAAGGTTGGGTCCAAACTTCATAGTTTTATATCGTAGCTTGAGGATACTTCTTGTTTCAAACCTTTTAGCTTTATATGATAAAAAAAACGCTAGGAGATAAAACTGGAGATTCCGCTAACAAAAGGATAATTGGGATTATCAAGTTTTGTGTGGATAATTTCATCATAGTCCAGTGTATGCTATGATCTCTCCCATAGAGAATGAACTGTGGGTGCGTGTTGACAGATCGCGAATGTTTGGAATGGTCGCTGAGATTGATGATCTGTATGCAACGTAAATCGGGTTTTCTTCTCAACCAAGATGGAAGAGAACACTCGCATTAAAGGAGCACGTGGCCATCATACTTGATGACATTGGTCATACTTGATGACATTGAGACGCCTCGCTCAGCTCGATCACTGGATGACAGAAAACGTTGCCAGGTGCAAATGATTTGTCATAGACTATGTCATGCAAAGTGAATCGTTCACTGATGGCCCTTGACGTAGTTACCTGCGTCAAAAGAATATGGGTTAGGTTGAGACTCTAAGTGCAGAGTGTATAGTATAGGAAAGACGGTTTTCCCCACGAGGGGTGACTCGAGGGTTTAATATCGAACTCTCGGGGAATCAGTAGTGAAAGATTTATCTTCTTATCCTTCTCTTGAGAACCTACAAAACAAAGTAAATTGTTTGTGCCCTCAACCTCACCAAGTGGTTGTCAAGCACAAGGTGTGAGAATGATATGAAAATATAATGAATGCAAAACAGTAAATAAATATGCAATGATGATAAATAAATATGCAAGGATGGTGTAAATAATGATGGATGATATTTTTGGGTTTTGTATTGTGAATGCAAGATATAAAAGTGTTTTTGTATTTTCGGATTTTTAAATGGCAGAAAATGTAAAGTGGATAAAAGTTGTTGGAAAGGTGTTTCTTATGATTAAAAATGGACCGGGGTTCATGGTTTCACAAATGCACTCTCCCTTTAATAAAGTGGTAGACAATGGAACACTAGAATTGACATATGAGATTGCAACAAAAAGGTTTCATGACAAGTTACTAATTATATGGGCATCACGTCCTAACATAGAGATCTTTTGTTTATTAATCTCTCTTATACTCCACCAAGATGCGAACTAAATCATAACACCTTAGTAATTAAGATAAATCAGAGCATAGCATTAAGTTTCATGACATGAAGTTAAATAAGAACATGCTAGATCTAGTCATGGAGTAGTGGCAATGGTCACACCCACATCTCCGGTAGCAAGGTATTTTTCTTTATCCCTAGTGAGGCAACAAAGTAAGGTAAAACACCCAAGTGGATCGCGGAACTTTCTATTACGTTCACCGCACTAGCCACCCCCCGTTACTCCAACTAATGCACACGTTCCCCTCACACGCTCTCATACACATGCTTGATCAAAACAAGTAAACAAGAACGGGGTACATAATATGCATCTACTTTCATAACTGAAACAAAGCTATTGCAATCTCAAACATATATTAACTCATAAAAAGATCCACCACAAAGGTATTACATAGATGACCGTAATCATGTTCAGCAGCTCATACGATACTAATTAGTGAAGCTCAAGAGAGGAGAGATACATAAGTTACTTCCACAAACCCATAGTCCAGGGGTGGACTACTCCCTCTTCATCATGGAGACGGTGGAGAAGTCGTTGGAGAAGTCGTTGGAGAAGATGGAGACCACGCCGGCAGCGCCCCGCCGGAGTTTTCCCCCTCCAATCTGCAACTCCAGGTCTCTGTTTCGTGGTTTCTGTGTTTCTGCGGCGCTCCTTTCCGAAGGGCGTCGGGGACTATTTTTATAGTCATTTTTAGGTCAAGACGGAGGCTCGGGAAAAAAGATCGACGGCAACGGAGCCACGAGGGCCCTGATGGTGGGTCCCACGCGGCCAAGGAATCTGGCCATGTGGGCCCCGCTCTTCTGGCCCTCGGGCCTCCGTTTGTTCGCTTCCTTCGCTCCCACGCTTTGTTCCTTCCAAAAACTGATGATCGTAAATTATTAGGTCATTTGGACGTCGTTTGGGTCCCTGAAACATCAAAATATAGAAAATAGGGTTTTCTGCCTGTGCAGGGTTAATTCCAGAAAAATAGGGAAACAATGAAATATTCCCAAAATCAATATAAATCAATGATATAACCCTTATATGATGCAAATATGATTGAAATATAAGTAATATAATGCAAAGTTCATGTATGCATTTTACATGCATCATTCACCTTCATGAATTCTTGATTGCGTTTAAGAATCAAGAAGATGAACAGATCGCCAGAAAGTCATCAATGGTAATGGTGTATATATGATATACGCGTTATGAATGTTTTTCGAAACAAGTACTCACTGCAGTGACTAAATTTTGATACTAGTCATGTTTTATGAAAGCACGATAATCTGCTTGAGTAGCTTGGAAGGATGAGGAGACAATGTGTGTTAATGATGGCAGGCAATATGTTGTGATGACCATAGATACTCTCTTTCTGCATCTACCGTTTTGGATTAATTTGGATTTGAACAAATTCCGTTTGATCGCTTGTTAGCATGATCATTACAAGTGTGTCTTGCCTCTAGCGAAACAATTATTCATATTTTTCAGTGACAAAATTGTTGTCCTACATTTATGAGTGATATCTTTAATGATCATACACTGATTATGAATGGAGTGTTCTTATATGAATCCAGATGGTAGTAGCTCCCACATTTATAACATTAATGTCAAAGGATACAAACTTAATAATGACACCACATTATTGTGGCACTAACATTTTAAGTCATGTCAATGTTATATGCATTAAGAAGCTCCATTCAGATGGACCTCCAAGTCCTCAGATTTTGATCTTTTGACACTTGCAAAATAACTAAGACACCGTTTTCTGGAAACGGGCATTTAACTTATTGATAATCAAACATAATGATGTGTGTGGATCAATGAAGTACGTTAACGTGTAGTGGAAATCATTATTTCGTAAACTTCACCAATTATTTGAATAGATATATGGATATCCACTTAATGAAATGCTGGTCTGAAAAGTTTGATTAGTTCAAACAAGTTCGGAGTGAAGTAAGAACAATAAATTTAACAAGAAAATCAAATTCCTACGATACAGATCGAGAAAACAAGGATTTGAGTTATGAGTTTGGCATATCATTGGAAGACTTGTGAAAAGAGTTCCACTAATTACGCCGCATGGAACACCACAATGTTATGGTGTGTTAGGACGTCGTAATCACACTCTATTGGATAGTGTGTGGTAAATAAAATCTCTTATCGAATTATTGTGATCATTGAAGTCATATGGTAGAAACAAAACATTCATGTTAGATAATAGGGAAACCATCTAAATCCGTGAAGGCAATACCATATGAGTGATGGCATGGCTTTTAGCCTAGATTGTCATTTCGATATTTTAGTGTTTTGATATGATCAAACCTAAAACGAATAAATTCATCTTTGTAGTGTATCTAAGAAATCAGTTGGATACATTTCTCATGACAAAGGCAAATTTGTTGCTGGAACGTACCTTGCTCAAGAAATACTTTCATGCCAAGGGTATAAGTGGGAAGAAAAGTAGAGCAAGAAGAGTTAATGAACTCAATCTCCGGACATCGAGTGGCGCAACGGAAACAGTTCCAGTATCGTCCTCAGCAACTGGAAGGAAGCTTATGATAATGATCATGATGCTCTAAGCTCATACTAAAAGATCGTACGCATACGAGAATGTGTTCCACACAGTGTGGCACGACAATCTTGTTATAAACATCATGTTAATGGAACATGACAAGCCTACGAACTACAAAGAAGAGATGGTGAACCTAAGTCCGAGAAATAGCTATGAGCCATATATAATCCGAGATAAAATCCATGTACGATTACCAAGTAAAGACTTAGGTAAATCTTCTTGATGGCGTCCACGCCGTTGAGAGTAAATGGAATTTTATGACAAGATAGACACTGACGGAAAGGCAACCGTTTATAAGGATTGATTTGTCACAAAACAGTTTTGACAAATTCAAAAGTTGACCACAAGGAGATTTTGTCTCAAGTGGCGAAGCCTAAGTCTATTTAGGATTGTTTTAGCAATTACTATAATTTCGAATTGAGAAACTGATAGATGGATAAAGAAGCCATGTTTCTTAATTGTGGCATTAAGAAAGAGTTGTAACTAGTACAATGAGATGGTTTGTTGATCCTAAGGATGCCAGACATGTATGCAAACTTCAGCTGTCCATTCATGAGCTGAAGCAAGCATATCGGAGCTGGAATCTTCATTTTGATAATGTGATCAAAGGATTTTGGAGTTGTCCAAAACAGTTGAAGAAACCCGCATTTACAAAGAAGTGAGAGGGAGCTAAGTAGCTTTTCTTGATCTTATATGTGAATGGCATATTTGAGTGGGAGCTAAATGGAAATTCCCTGGTCTTATATGCGGAAGGCATATTTGAGTGGGAGCTAGGTGTCATTCCAAACTTTATATGTAATGACATATTGAGAATGATACAGATCCTCTAGTAAAGTATAAATGATTATTTAAGTGATTAAATTTTCTATGAATAAAGTTAAGAGTATTAGACTTTAGATTTATAATTTGTATAGATCAAAAGGGGCTTAATAACATTAGGTCAGAATATTTTCCTAGGTTAAGATTCTGAAATGTTTCAGAATAGAACAAGCAAAGAAAAAGGTTCTTGCTCGTATGACTAGGTAAAATATTAAGTTTATCTTGGCGTTTCAGCGATAGCTAATGAAAGAAAAGGATGTCTGACATCCTCTATGCCTCAGCCATAGATTCCATCAGACTGAAAGCTCGACTTGGTGTGACCCAAGTTCTTGGTTGAAGAACGGGTTCTAGAGTGATCCCTAGGTGGATCAAAGAACAAACGTTAAGGATATCCTTCAGTGTCTAAAGAGAACTAAGGATATGTTTTCTGGTATGGGGTAAGAGTGAAAAGACAACTTGCTGTGAAAGGGTTATGATGATGCAAGTTATGACACTAACCCATACGACTAGAAATCTCATCCTGGAGAAGCCCTTTGTTTTGAAGAAAGACATGGTTAGCTTGCGTAGTCGCATATGAATGCACTGTCGCATAATCTACATAGGTATAGGAACATATGGCTACTTCAGAAGTAGCGAGTGTGGTTGGACTGAGCGGTTTTCCCGAGCATGCGTGGTTTCTCTTAATAGATCTCTTAGACTTTTAAGGCCCATGCTACAGGAAGTTTTGAGTCTCACTCCATCGACAAACATATATTTCACCGTTATCATAAGATACGGGATGATGTCAAATTAGGTGACATAGAAGTGTTGCAAAGCACATACATATCTCAATGTGGGAGATTTGCTGACTGAATTTCTCTTCCACGAGACAAGCATGCACCATATTGCTATAGGTGTTAAGCTTTTACCTAGTTGTAAACTAGATTAAATTATACTCTAGTGCAAGTGGGAGACTGAAGGAGATATGCCCTAGAGGCAATTAATAAAGATATTTTATTTGTCATATCTCAATTGTTCATAATACGTTTTGTATCATGCTATAACTGTATTAAGCGGAAACATTAATACACGTGTGATACGTAAACAACCAGGTCCCTAGTAGCCTCTAAACTAGTCCATTGGGCAACCGATGATCAAAGTTTCCTGATCATGGACATTTATGTCAATTGACAATGGAGTCATGTCATTAGGTGAATGATGTGATGGACACACACCCAAGATATATAGAAATGTAGTTTTCATACCTTTGACCGTGAGATCGTATTTAATCGCTCTAGAAGGTGCTTTGATTGCATCAAACGTCATGTCTTATCTAGCGTGACAATAAAGGTGTCCCTTTCGGGTATCCGAAGGAAGTGGTCGAGGCGAATGATCAAGAGCGTGATTTTCCAATCCACATAGCAGGATAGATACTCTGGGCCCACTTGGTGAGATTACATCAATAAACTTGCAAGCATGTGACTAGGTCACGGCGGTGTAATATCACAGACGAGTAAAGATAGAATTGTCAAGTGACGAGATCAAGCTCGGTAATCGTGATACCGGAGAACGAGTCTCGGACAATCTAAGTATCGCTAGGCAAAAGTTTGAAACTGGACATCTAAGGTTCACGATAAAAAGACATTCGTGGACGCACAGGGGCTATCATGGCAGTCCAGCCACCGCTGATAGTCATTGATCGGAGAACGTGTCTCGATCATGTTTGGAGTGATCCCGAACCGTAGGGTGGCACACTTAAGGGTAGGTGACGGTTATCGTGTCTCGGATGACAGACACCGGGAGTAAAGGATACCCCCTTTTTAGGTTCGGCACGGGGTGCGAAGGAGGCTGGAAGACGTCTCACCCGGGAGGTGTTTGCCAAGTTGTTCATCGGGACGGACAAGCAAACAACACGGGGACACAGGGAGTTTTTCCTAGGTTCAGGCCGCTGATGTCTACGTGTGCTTCTATTCTTGTAGACAGTGTTGGGCCTCTAAGAGCAGAGGTTTGTAGAACAGCAGCAAGTTTCCCTTAAGTGAATCACCCAAGGTTTATCGAACTCAGGGAGGTAGAGGTCAAAGATATCCCTCTCAAGCAACCCTGCAATTAAGATACAAGAAGTCTCTTGTGTCCCCAACACACCCAATACACTTGTCAGATGTATAGGTGCACTAGTTCGGCGAAGAGATAGTGAAATACAAGTGATATGGATGATTATAAGTAGTAATTGCAATCTGAAATAAAGATGGCAGCAAGCAAACATGTAGCAGAACTTGTTGTAAACGGTGTTTCAATGCTTAGAAACAAGGCCTAGGGATCATACTTTCACTAGTGGACACTCTCAACAATGATCTCATAACTGAATAAGTAAAAGCTACTCTTAAACACTCTCTTGTTGGATAACAAACACCATTCATTGTGTAGGGCTACAAAAGCACACCTCAAGCCGGAGTAAACAAGCGCCACAACGTCATAAAGGAGTCACACACGGTGCACACACTGTCACCTTTACACCGTGGAGAGTACCGGAGTTCATATTAAAGTAACCTATAGAGTGCATAATAGATAAAGAGTAACATCTACATATTCAACTAGATTAGCACAACTGAACACAAGTAAATACTACTCGGGATTATTCTCCTTCTTGATGAAGCAAGAGTACTATGCGTAGGGCTGCAAAAGCACACCTCAAAGTCTGAGTAAACAAACACCACAATTCCCAAGAATAAGCCATGATAAATGTCTAAATTATTCATAGAGTCACACAAGTACCCACACTGTCACCTTGATACCGTGTTGTCACAATGACTCCAGAAACTAGACAAAATCACTTGAGTAGCATAAACATTATTAATGTATTCAGCGATACTAGCAATACACATGATCACATAAAGATCACACCATGGGAGAGAGAGATGAACCACATAGCTACCGGTAGAGCCCTCAGCCTCGGGGGAGAACTACTCCCTCCTCATCATGGGAGTCAGCAGCGGCGATGAAGATGGCGGTGGTGTCGATGGAGATGACTCCGGGGGCAATTCCCCGTCCCGGCGGCGTGCCGGAACAGAGACTTCTGTCCCCCGAAACTTGTCGTCGATGGCGGCGGCGCTGCGGAACTCTTCTGGAAATATGACTTGTTTTTAGGGTTTTCGCGTCTGAGGCAATATATAGGCGAAGGGGCGATGTCGGTGGACCTCCGAGGGGCCCAAACCATAGGCTGGCGCGGCAGGAGGGGGGCCGC
Organism: Poa pratensis; assembly: GCA_947311845.1. Taxonomy (NCBI): domain Eukaryota; kingdom Viridiplantae; phylum Streptophyta; class Magnoliopsida; order Poales; family Poaceae; genus Poa; species Poa pratensis. The sequence continues at coordinate 25,110,702 of CAMZMU010000050.1, forward strand.
GCCGCCAGGTGGTTTGGCCACCTCCTGGCTCCTCTTCGTCTCTCCTTCGGACTCCGTGTACGTGTTGGAAAAATAGGGACGTGGCCTTTTGTTTCGTGCAATTCCGAGAATATTCGCAGAAGTACTTTTCTGAAACCAAAAACAGCAGAAAACAGGGAACTGGCACTGTGGCATCTTGTTAATAGGTTAGTCCCAGAAAATGCATAAAAGTGATATGAAGTGTATATAAAACATGTAGCAATGGTATAATATAAGCATGGAACATCAGAAATTATAGATACGTTGGAGACGTATCAAGCATCCCCAAGCTTAGTTCTACTCGTCCTCGAGTAGGTAAAACGATAACAACAAATAATTTCTGAGGAGACATGCTTTCACACAATCTTGATCATAATATTGTAAGCATGTAAGCTGTGATCAAATCATTCAAGCAAATGTATATAGTTGATATCAAAAGATAATAAAGCAAGAGTCAAACAAGCTAAAAGTTTTCATGAACTATTGCTTCAAAGACATGAAACCGTACAAGGTTCATTAAAGATGATTTAAGTATCCAGCATAGGAGTTCTATCCTTCAAACCAAGCATCAAGTAAATTTTCATAACATAGAAGGATTCAGCCAAGTAAACATAAACATGAACGTCATGAATCAACTGTTTCGAAGTCTACTCAACCGGTGAGCGCAAGCATTTGGTATTGGCACCATGATGTTATGGCAAAGAGAACATTAATGGGGGTTTGGAAGGCCAAAGGAAGAAAGTCTCACAAAGCTATAAGTGATCATTAGACAAGAGGAAGTCTTATAATCGAAGCTATGTAAGGAGTAGTGATTGCCATGCAACGGATGCACATAGAGCTATATGTGTATGAAAGCTCTCCAATGGAACTAGTGGGGGTGCATCCAACTTGGTTGCTCATGAAGACCTAGAGCACTTTTGAGGAAGCTCATCATTGGAATATACAACCCAAGTTCTATAGTGTAAATTCCCCACATAGTTATACTAGTAGAACATGAAAACTCTCTCACATGGAGTATAGGTGCTAAACATGAGCACAAATGATGACTATGAATACTGCAGGTGCTAAACATGAGCACAAGTGTGATAAAGGATAGTAATGTTGCCCCCTTTTTCTTTATTCTTTTTTTCTTTTTTCTATTTTTTTTCTTTTTCTGTTTCTCTTTTCGATGGCTCCATGGCTCTTTTCACTTTCAGGGGCAACATCTAATATGACAACACACTTTTTGGTACAAATAACTCATAATGAACAAGACATGATGTATGAAACTGTATGCCTCTGCCAGTGTAGCAGGATATGCAATGATCTAGCGTAACATGGGTAAACCACACATCAGCTGTATAGAATCATGCAAAGCAATATATGTGATGAATGACAACAAGTCATGTAATGTAAATGGATGTTGCATGGCAATATATCTCGGAACAGCTATGGAAATGCTGTGGTAGGTAGGTATGGTGGCTGTTTTGAGGAAGATGTATGGGCTTATGTGTAGGAGAACAAGAGGAAGTCTCCCACGGGGTTGGATGTACTGGCGAAGTATGCACAACTCTCAATGTGAGCAGAAGGCAATGCACAGCACCGAAGAGGCTAGCAAAATATGGATGGTGGAAGTGCCAAAAACCGTAGCTTAACATTAGTCAAAAAGAACTCACAAGTTTATTGCAAACAACTAGCAGGTTCAACATTAAGAGCATGATTAAAATTCACTCCAAGAAGGGCCGTTCACGGCGGTACAAGTACCCCGTTAGATCCCTCGACCTTCAGCACAACTTAGTTACTACGATGAACTTTCAGACATGGAAAGCTATCAAGTCCAACTACACCTTCAACAATTTTAGTATAGTTTGTAGTACGGTACAAGCTTAAAGACAACAATCCACTAATGATTTTAACTTAATTAACCAGCAAGCTTTACCATCTAAATATCTCAAAACATTTGCAAAGAATCAAGTTATCAAAGTTTCAATGATCTACAAGATTATGCAAGTTTTCATACCACTACCACATGCAGCATTTTCTTTCTTCCAAGCAAACACCAATCAACTTACTTAAACATAAACTCTCCAAATGATAATATAATGCAGCAAGAGAGTATTTATAAACACGTGCTAACAGCTCAAAGAGATGCATGAAAAACAGGAGCTAAAAGCACTGCAGTAGCTAGTTAAGAATACTCAACAAATATAAGTGAAGAACATGAGTATTCACATGAAAAAGCGGAGCGTGTCTCTCTCCCACACAAGGATTGCTAGGATCCGAATTTATTCAAACAAAACAAAAATAAAAGCACACAGACGCTCCAAGTAAAGCGCATAAGATGTGAAAGAATTAAAATATAGTTTCACTAGAGATGACCTGATAAGTTGTTGATGAAGAAGGGGATGCCTTGGGCATCCCCAAGCTTAGACGCTTGAGTCTCTCTGAATATGGTTGGGGATGAACCACGGGGGCATCCCCAAGCTTAAGCTTTTCACTCTTCTTGATCACATAATATCACCCTTCTCGCTTGATCCTTGAAAACTTCCTTCACACCAAACTCAAGACAGTTCTCATTAGAGGGTTAGTGCATAAACAAAAATTCTCATATTCTGTAATGAACAATCATTCCCAAAGCTTCTGGACATTAGCTACAGCCACCAATGCTTTGTGGAGCAAAGAAATCCACACAAACATCGTAAAAGAGCGAATGCAAAACAAAAGGCAGAATCTGTCAAAAACAGAACAGTCTGTAAAGACGAATTTTTCGAGGCACTTAAGTTTCAGATGGATCTGGCCCAAAATAATGAAAGTTGCGTACATATCTCAGGAAGATGCGTGATTTTTCGTAGAATTTTTCGAATTTTCTACAGGGAGAAAAGCTCAAATTCGTGACAGCCAAAAATCTGTTACTGCGCAGAAATCCAAATCTTGCATCAACTTTCAATAAAAGACTTTACTTGGCACAACAATGCAATAAAATAAAGATACAAAGGAGTTGCTACAGAAGTAACAAGCACCTTGACTCAAAACAAAAAGAAAAGCAAAAATAACAGAAAATAAAAACAATGGGTTGTCTCCCATAAGCGCTTTTCTTTAAAGCCTTTTAGCTAGGCATAGTGATTTTGATAATGCTCTCATATGTATAAGAGTTGAATATAGAGAGCATCAAAAAGCAAATACCAAACACATTTAAGTCTAACCCACTTCCTATGCAAAGGAATCTTGTAAGAAAACAAATTATTGAAGCATGAAGCTACTAGCATAGAAAACAAAACAAGTGCAACTTCAAAATTTCAACAAAAAGAGAGAGACTTGATATTATTGAGATATATGAATCCATGTCTCCCTCTCTCATAAAAACTTTCAGTAGCATCATTGATAAAATCCACAATATAACCATCACATGAAACATTCTTACCATGATCATATGCACAAAAGTATCAATATTTTCCACACAAGAAAAGTTCTTCTCCTTAATAACAATGGGAGCAGGATCATCATAAAGAACTCTAACATGATAGACAAGTTGTATATTAAAGGGATGGTTTTGGGTAATCCTCCATAACTATGACAAGTTTCATGAGGATGATTGTAATTATAACCTATGTCATAGTATTCTTTATAATAATTATCAAAGACTGGAGGCATAGTATCATCATAAGCAATAGAATAGTTATCTTCCAAACTGTGTTCATCTGTAAACATATCATTTTTTTAGAAGGAGATGTATCAACATATAATCATCAATAGCAAAAGGATTTTCAAACACCTCATCCCCAAGCTTAGAGCTTTTCATATCATCATTGGAAGAAACATGGATAGTACTAATAGTATGGCAATTATTAATATCATCATTTTCAGAATTGGTACCCCAAAGATTTTCAATATCAAAAGTAGTTTCATTTTCCCAATCATGATCACTAATATAAGTAACAGGCATAGGTTCATCATCAAGTTCAGAATCATCGAATTCAGAATTATAAGTATCAATTGTAACAGGAGCAACAAGTTTGGGAGAAGATACCGTTTCCTCTCTCCTTTTACTCTCTCTTCTTCTTCTTCTTTCCCTTTCTTCTTTTTTCTTTAGGAGGGAGAGGTTTGAAAGGAAGCTCCTCCACATAACCTGGTTTAGTATTAGAGACAATGGAAGAAACTTGGGGGGACTCCTCTCTTTCATTAATGAGAACAAAACACATATTAGTCCTGTCATACTTTGGTAAAGTCTCATCCTTTATAATATTTTGTATGTAGGTGTTAGCATGGCAATTATTAACACAATAGAGATAACATCCATGCAACACACTATTCATATCAAGATCACTCATATCTAACAAGGAAGTTTTTCTTGATAACTCTTCACACCCCAAAAATAATGTAAGTTCATCATGTTGATTAGGAGTGATCATGTTATCACAATACAAATTTGCAGTAATTGGATTCGAAAGGCTATTATCATGACCTGAACATTGAAAATTAAAATGACCCACTTCATAGCAAAGTTCACAAATAAAAGGATGGAGGTCACAAACTTTTTCACCAAGATCTCTTAGAGCCTTGTACCATGTTCTAGTTTTTTCATTCCTATGATAGATACAATATTCATCTTCGATTTGATTAATTCCACAAGGTCTATGCATTCCACAAAAATTAACATGCTTATAAGAAATAGTATTTTCAGAAGTTTGAGCATGTTTATTGCAATCATTAACAACAATTTCATTTTCCATGCAAGTGTCTTTGAAAGGTTCATGATACACGTCCCAATTTTCTTTAGGAACATTAATATGAGAAGCAAAGGTTCTAAAACAATCAACAATAATTTGAGAATCAAGACCATATTTAGCACTAAGCTCTTGAAAACTAGCAGTTTCAACGAAAGACTTAATGCAATCATATTCATAGTTTATACCTGATTCTTTACCTTTGTCATTCTCCCAATCCTCAGCATTGTTTTGAATTCTTTCAAGAATATCCCATCTAGCTTCAACCTTCTTGCTTGTGAAAGAACCATGTGAACATGCATCTACATAATCCTTGTAATGACCTGAAAGCCTTGCATAAAAATTAGTAACAATTATTTCCTCAGAAAGCTCATGGTTAGGACATTTGAGTATTAATGTTTTCAGCCTTCCCCAAGCTTGAGCAATGCTTTCTCCATCATGAGGGTAAAAATTATAAATGTAATTCCTATCTAGATGCACTTCACGAAGAGGATAAAATTTAGAGTAAAAGAGAGATTCAAGCTGTTTCCAATTCGAAGGTTGTTCATCCAGCAGCCTATACCATTCCTTTGCTTTGTCCTTAAGTGACAATGGAAATAGTTTCCTCATGACATTTTCTCTTGATAAACCTGCAACCTTAAATAACTCACAAAGTTCTGTAAGTTTCGACAAGTGAGCACTTGGATGGATTGATCCATCCCCTGCATACTGATCATTCATAACCCTTTCAACAATTTTCATAGGTATTTTAAAAGAAATACTTTCAACAGGTGGATTTGGAATATCACAAACATCATTAGAATTATCACATATTGGAGACAAAGCATTATCAAGGCAAAATAATTCCTCCATAGCTGAGGAGCAAAAAAGATTATTTTCATATAAACTAGCTTCCCCAAGCTTAGGCTTTTCCACAGCCTTAGCAATAATGGTGTCCAAAGAATTTATACTAATAACATTACTACCACTATTATGCAAACAAGCCTCCATAGGTTTTTTAATTTTCTCTTCAAAAGCATCATGTCCTAATTCATATAAAGTTCATAAAGATCTCTAATTTTTTGTTGTTTTCCATTAAGCCTAACTAGTGAAAATAAAAACAAGAAACAAAAAGAAATAATTGCAGAATCTAAAGGAGATACCTTCCAACACTTACCTCCCCGGCAACGGCGCCAGAAAATAGCTTGATGTCTACGTGTGCTTCTATTCTTGTAGACAGTGTTGGGCCTCCAAGAGCAGAGGTTTGTAGAACAGCAGCAAGTTTCCCTTAAGTGAATCACCCAAGGTTTATCGAACTCAGGGAGGTAGAGGTCAAAGATATCCCTCTCAAGCAACCCTGCAATTAAGATACAAGAAGTCTCTTGTGTCCCCAACACACCCAATACACTTGTCAGATGTATAGGTGCACTAGTTCGGCGAAGAGATAGTGAAATACAAGTGATATGGATGATTAGTAGTAATTGCAATCTGAAATAAAGATGGCAGCAAGCAAACATGTAGCAGAACTTGTTGTAAACGGTGTTTCAATGCTTAGAAACAAGGCCTAGGGATCATACTTTCACTAGTGGACACTCTCAACAATGATCTCATAACTGAATAAGTAAAAGCTACTCTTAAACACTCTCTTGTTGGATAACAAACACCATTCATTGTGTAGGGCTACAAAAGCACACCTCAAGCCGGAGTAAACAAGCGCCACAACGTCATAAAGGAGTCACACACGGTGCACACACTGTCACCTTTACACCGTGGAGAGTACCGGAGTTCATATTAAAGTAACCTCTGAGTGCATAATAGATAAAGAGTAACATCTACATATTCAACTAGATTAGCACAACTGAACACAAGTAAATACTACTCGGGATTATTCTCCTTCTTGATGAAGCAAGAGTACTATGCGTAGGGCTGCAAAAGCACACCTCAAAGTCTGAGTAAACAAACACCACAATTCCCAAGAATAAGCCATGATAAATGTCTAAATTATTCATAGAGTCACACAAGTACCCACACTATCACCTTGATACCGTGTTGTCACAATGACTCCAGAAACTAGACAAAATCACTTGAGTAGCATAAACATTATTAATGCATTCAGCGATACTAGCAATACACATGATTACATAAAGATCACACCATGGGAGAGAGAGATGAACCACATAGCTACCGGTAGAGCCCTCAGCCTCGAGGGAGAACTACTCCCTCCTCATCATGGGAGTCAGCAGCGGTGATGAAGATGGCGGTGGAGTCGATGGGGATGACTCCGGGGGCAATTCCCCGTCCCGGCGGCGTGCCGGAACAGAGACTTCTATCCCCCGAAACTTGTCGTCGATGGCGGCGGCGCTGCGGAACTCTTCTGGAAATATGACTTCGTATTTTAGGGTTTTCGCGTCTGAGGCAATATATAGGCGAAGGGGCGATGTCGGCGGACCTCCGAGGGGCCCAAACCATAGGCTGGCGCGGCAGGAGGTGGGGCCGCGCCGCCAGGTGGTTTGGCCGCCTCCTGGCTCCTCTTCGTCTCTCCTTCGGACTTCGTGTACGTGTTGGAAAAATAGGGACGTGGCCTTTTGTTTCGTGCAATTCCGAGAATATTCGCAGAAGTAACTTTCTGAAACCAAAAACAGCAGAAAACAGGGAACTGGCACTGTGGCATCTTGTTAATAGGTTAGTCCCAGAAAATGCATAAAAATGATATAAAGTGTATATAAAACATGTAGCAATTGGTATAATATAAGCATGGAGCATCAGAAATTATAGATACGTTGGAGACGTATCAGCCGCCCGGAGGCTAAAAGCCCTACTCTTGCATGTCTGGATTGAGGTATTCATCATGGAGTGGATTACAAGGGTGTTTCTGGGGTGAACCCGGCATGGTACCGGCCAGAGGTAGACGAAGAGCAGATCCTGCCCTAGGGAGATCACCTCTCTCTCTACCCTCCGAACCCTAGTCTAGTCTTGACTTGCATCCAGCTTCCGATCCCTTTGCCTCGGTGCCTTGGTCCTCCTTTTATAGGCTAAGGGATACCACAGGCGCACGCGAGGGGTGTGAGGGGTTTTGGCGGGAGAAAACCCCTCGGCGGTCTTTGGAGGAGACGTGGCTTCTTCTCCTCCAAGTATCTTGAGAGATGTCGCTGTCTACCTTTAGGAAAGGAGGGGAGGGCGGTACTGACAGCCCCACCGACCACGCCCAAGGCAGCGTCCTTCAAGGCGCATCCTTCATCTTGGCGCCCAAGTCTTCTACCAGCTTCTGGCACGAGCTGGCGTGCTTATCCTTTCATCGGTACGGATGGAGAACCCGGAAGGCACGTCCGGCCTCCTGCCGGGTGACTGGACCCGGGGGCGCTCCACCCTGATCTCCGAGAGACAGGTGACCCGAAAGGCCACCTGGTCCTTAGCCGTAGTTTGTCGATGCCGAACTTGATGTGCTTTCTTGGAGGTAGATGAGCTGGCCCATATACCAGTCTTGACTCCTTGCCTTGTCCATCTTCTTGGTGGGCCCAGGTTGTAGACCCACTTTGGCCGCATCAGGGGAACCCCATGTTCCACTGTTGTGACAATGGTTTTATATAAGATTGGATATCGAAGAGAAAATAGAGAAGGGTTCCGGAATGGTTCCGGGACAAATCCGACGGAGTTCGAGGGCCGACGAAATGGTTTTTGGAGCCGGAATAAATTAGATAATATATATTTAATATTAATTAGTGTAATTAATAGTTAAATATATTTTATTTTAATTATTTTCAGAATTTTAAAGGGCAGCCCACCTAAATGGGCCTTGAACAAAGGGAAAAGGCCCATAGGGGGAAACTTCCCCCATGGTGCGAATTGGGTAGGGGCAACCCTCCGGCACACCCATTTGGGGCGTGGTGCCATATGGGGATTAGTCCCACATGGCTTAGCCACCAAGGGTGACACCCCTCCTCCTCCTTTAAATAGGGATGCCCCCTTGCCTTGAAAATGGGCACCATCCTCTCTCTTTCTCTCATCCGTTTAGACGTGGCTCCGCAAATGGGGCTACGCACGGTTGAGAGAGTTTTCTCCACCATACGCACACCGCCTTGCTGCTGGGTCCAAGTCTTCGCTTCCGCTGCTTCGCTGGATCTGGATCCCGGAGGTCGTCGTCTACACCGTACGTGTGTAGAGATACGAGGTGCTACACGTGTGGCACTGGAAGTACGTCTTCTTCCTCTACACGATCTTGAGGTCGGCGTCGTCGGCTTCATCAACAACGCTTGTGCGGGAGCGTAATCCCCGCTTTCGGTCTACAAGGGTATGTACACCGATTTGCTCCGTTATAGTATATATGCATAGTAATAGATTCTGGCTAGTTTAAGGTTATCGTTGTTAGGAAAAAATTTGTTTTCTGCCTACGATCCCCATCAGACCATGGGAGCCAAAAAGGTTGATGAAGATGGCTCTTGAGTTGGATCCCCGTCCCGGCATAGTGCCCCAGAACATGGCTCCAAATTAGGTCTTCTGGGAACGGGACCTTGCGGCGGTTGAACTAAAAATAAACTACTTTTAAGTTTTAGGTCAAGAAGAATATATAGAAGTCGAGAGGCGGCTCAGGGTTCCCTCATCGGGTGCCCTCAGGGCACCCCTAGGCCCCTCTCCGATGCCCTCCGACTTCTTCCCAAAGAATTAAAAATTTGGCGATTTTTCCCATAATTTTTTGGCTCCATAAATAGTGATTTTCTATGAAGAAAAAACAAGTACAAAGAAGCAATTAGCTTTGGGCAGTGAGTTAATAGGTTAGTCCAGGAACATAATGTGAAATTATAGAAACCATAGTTTTAACATGTAAGAATAATATAATAATAATATTAATTAATCAAAAATTATATATACGTTTGGGCCATATCACTCGGGTTTATGGATATCGAGAGTACGAAGGCTAGGGCTTAGGATTGGATGCAGATGAACGTATCCTTCTGGTCGGATGTTTTCTGATATTTATAAACTTCTGTGGGAGCGTTCATCTTGTATGTTAGGGTTTACTCGATGTCTTGCATGTTATGTTTGATCTTTTAATTGCCCATAAGCATAGCCTATCTATCGTAATCCTTTCGATAAATAAAAGTGTCGAACCCAACGAGAAGCTGAAGGAATTGATCAATTGATTCAGGAAGGTTTCACCGTAAATAAAGTGATTCAAAACAAATAATTTTATATTGTGAATGCTACCAAACATGATCTTGATCAAATGATGTAATTCATACGGACTAAAAATAAAGTGAGGCAAATCAATTGTCTATAGTTTACATTAAACAAACTATAGAGAAAGAATATGAATATCCAGACATTGCCTATCATGAATCAATGTGTTGGAGATATGTGTATGTAAACAAGGTATATAAGAAGATTATCAAATTGTGTCAATAATGTATTAGTATCAATTCTTTTGCCTTGTATCAAACAAATATTATCATCATACCCTACCCCGCGTCAAAATTTATGTAGAGGCAGGTTCGACAACGAGCGTGTGCACTCCGGTGAAAGAAGATTCATGAGGCAATGTCGATGTGTGTACACGTCATGCCATTCAACCTACGGATTGATTCATCATCATTGACCCACATGCCATGATCCCTTCTTGAAGGTTTAACCTACAATTTGCGTATTTTTTGTTTGTTCTGGTCTTTTACCATACGATGAGTGATAGTGTTGTGGAGTTACTGTCTTGAAGCACATATGGCTTTTAATTTTGTTTTAGCGACTTTATTCGGCATTGATGATTTGTTCTATCTGACTTTTAATAATATCTAGTTGTGTGCTATGGGAGTGATACTTTATAGCCCGGGCTACATGTAGCCCTATTTTTTGGCTATTCAAAAAATTCTTAAACAAATATGTAGATGTAACCACGAATATATCTTACAAGTGTGCAAAATTCCAATCCAAAATACGCTGTATTATACGCTGCACAAAAAAGACAAAATTATAGATCCGGAAGTGTGAATAGTGCCCACCAAATCTTGTCATAATTTGTCTTTTTTATGTATCCCAAATTAAAACGAATTTCGGATTGAAATTTTGCACAACTACAGGATACAGTATTTCCTACATCCATATTTTATTTTAAGAAAATTTTGAAATTTTAAAATACGGTTTTCAAAATTTAAAAATAACGGGCTACATGTAGTCCGGGCTACAAAATGCCTTCTTTGTGTTTGGTATCCTCTATTTGGGGAAAAAAACTTTACATTCTTAAACAGTTGGCCATGTACAATACAAGTGCAGGCCGGAGAACGACCATGCAGACTCAGAGGACCCTGACTCCGATCTTTTAGTTAAAGCTACTTGGGTCTGTTTGGGTAATTGTTTTTTGAATGTTAGGAGGATCACTGCTAAATTCATTTATTAGAAAGGAGAGTTATACAGAGGCGAGCCAAAGAAAGCAGAAGGCCCAAAAAAAAAACACAAAAACACCGGGAGACACGCCTCAACCGGGATCAAAAGGGAAAGATGCACCAGCCATCTTCCAAAGGCTTGCTTCGTCTCGTATTCTCCGGACTAGGGCTGCTACCGAGAGCTCTTCTTTCTGAAAAACGCGCCTTCCGCTCACACCAGATTTCCTAAGCACTCAACATGAGGAGGGAGTAGGTTCCTTTGCGGTGCAAAGCGGTAGCTCCACCAATGGACAGTTGCAGCCATTCTCTGATTGTCCTTGGCCTCGTTCCAGGAGGTAGGGCTGAGGGTGGCCTCCAAATTCCGAAGTCCAAACCATCGCACCTGGGTGCAACAAACTGTTTTTTTTTTTTTTTTGCATCTACCAACGTACTACGTCCTTGCACCGTTGCACGCACTCATGTTTCGTGTAGCTAGCTTGTGAGCCTGCAATATCAGATTCTACCAACTCCTGTGTAAAGTAAATCTAATCAGGCAAGGTTTACCTGGCTATATGTAAGCAGCTAAGCACGGCACGGTCCCAGGCCCAGCAACAAAGAAATCAAAGCGGGCCGTGCGGTTTTAAATGGGTGCCTCCCCGGCACGCATTGAATAGCTTACCCCCACGGTTAGGTGCTGCCGCGAGCTCGCGGCACGCGGCGCGCTCGCACCGTCGGCAGCCGCGCCGCTGGTTCGGTTCGGTCCGGAGCTCCCAACGGCCACTGACGGCGATTAATGGTCTGACCCGGACTTTCCTGGCAAGCGAGGGCCCTAGCTGCATTGCTGGAGAACGACGAAGCTGCACGTCAAACCATCGTCCACACTCAACCGGCTACTCCACTCTAACAGGACCTCCCTATATCCCGCGCACACGCAGGGCGGATGGGGCGGCGCCCGGTCGGGAACCGTGGCCACCGCCTTGTCTAGATCAAGAATACTCCTTTTCCTATACTTACTGCTGCCGGCCGCTAATAGCAGTAGGATTCGATTACAACTGGGCGGCATTTGAAGTCGTCGTCGTCGCGAGAGTGGCGAATCCATTGATTGCCACCCATCGCCTCGCTTGCTCGGCCCGCCCGGCTCGCTCTATATAGCCTCCCGCTGGCGATATCGCATTATCGCACTGCATATCGCAGCACCGCCTAGCTCTCCAATAGTGGCCCATGTGATCGATCGATCGCCTGCATATATAATTCGAGCTTGCTAGCGGCGGCGATGGAGTCGGGGACGTGGGCGGTGGTGGTGGCGGCCATGGCGGCGTACCTGGCGTGGTTCTGGCGGATGTCGTGGGGCCTGAGCGGGCCACGGGTGTGGCCGCTGGTGGGCAGCCTGCCAGGGCTGGTGCGGCACGCCGAGGACATGCACGAGTGGATCGTCGGCAACCTGCGCCGCACGGGCGGCACCTACCAGACCTGCATCTTCGCGGTGCCGGGCCTGGCGCGCCGCGGCGGGCTGGTGACGGTGACGTGCGACCCCCGGAACCTGGAGCACGTCCTCAAGTCCCGCTTCGACAACTACCCCAAGGGCCCCTTCTGGCACGGCGTCTTCGGCGACCTCCTCGGCGACGGCATCTTCAACTCCGACGGCGACACCTGGGTCGCGCAGCGCAAGACGGCCGCCCTCGAGTTCACCACGCGCACGCTCCGCACCGCCATGTCACGCTGGGTCTCCCGATCCATCCACGGGCGTCTACTGCCCATACTCTCTGAAGCCGACGTCGTTGACCTGCAGGACCTGCTGCTTCGCCTCACCTTCGACAACATCTGCGGCCTCGCCTTCGGCAAGGACCCCGAGACGCTCGCCCGGGGCCTCCCCGAGAACGCCTTCGCCTCCTCCTTCGACCGCGCCACCGAGGCCACGCTCAACCGCTTCATCTTCCCCGAGTGCTTCTGGCGCTGCAAGAAGTGGCTCGGGCTCGGCATGGAGACCACGCTCACCCGCAGCATGGCGCACGTCGACCAGTACCTCGCCGCCGTCATCAAGGCTCGCAAGCTCGAGCTCGCCGACAACAGGACCGATGCCATGTCGACAGCCACGCCGCACGACGACCTCCTTTCGCGCTTCATGCGCAAGGGGACCTACTCCGACAACTCCCTGCAGCACGTTGCGCTCAACTTCATCCTCGCCGGCCGCGACACCTCCTCCGTCGCGCTCTCCTGGTTCTTCTGGCTCGTCTCCACCCACCCCGCCGTCGAGCACAAGATCGTGCGCGAGCTCTGCGCCGTCCTGGCCGCGTCCCGTGGCGCCGACGACCCGGCATTGTGGCTCGCCGCCCCGTTCGACTACGACGAGCTCGACCGCCTCGTGTACCTCAAAGCGGCGCTGTCGGAGACCCTGCGCCTGTACCCGTCCGTCCCGGAGGACTCCAAGCACGTCGTCGACGACGACGTCCTCCCCGACGGCACGTTCGTGCCGGCCGGGTCATCGATCACCTACTCCATCTACTCGGCCGGGCGCATGAAGACCGTGTGGGGCGAGGACTGCCTCGAGTTCCGGCCGGAGCGGTGGCTGTCGGCCGACGGCACCAAGTTCGAGCCGCACGACTCGTTCAGGTTCGTGGCGTTCAACGCCGGGCCACGCATATGCCTCGGCAAGGACCTCGCCTACCTGCAGATGAAGAACATCGCCGGGAGCGTGCTCCTCCGCCACCGCCTCGCCGTCGCGCCGGGCCACCGCGTGGAGCAGAAGATGTCGCTGACGCTCTTCATGAAGCACGGGCTCCGGATGGAGGTGCACCCGCGTGACCTCGCCCCGACTCTCGACGAGCTCCTCGCCGCCGCCGCGCCTGCCATCGCAGCCTGCGCGTAGATGATCAAGTGTTGTGCCGTGCATGCTCCACGTAAGAAAAATGTGTACTGTAGATAGATGAGTCCAACACAGCAAGTAATTAGTTGGTGAGTTCATTTAAACCACCTAAGAATACCTCCATCGATCGATCGGGATAAAAGGATACGTCAGAAATTATCCAAATCATGTGTTGTTTCCAAATAGGAGCAGCAACAATAGTACTCCTCTCCTGTACTGTACGTTTGTAACTAATCAAAAGTGTAAGCTCCAAATTCGTCTGGGCGGTTTGTGTTAATGCGCCGCCGATTGTTGTTAGAGAGTTTGCGTCTGCAAGCTGAGACGCAAGTAAACGTCAATGTTTGATTGTTTTCTAGCTGGAATGCTGGATGAGCAGTTGAACATGTCGGGCTTTCATCTTCTTGACTGCTGATAGCTAGACGTCGATCCTCGATGGTTATCGCACGAGGTCGATCGATCGATCTGTGATTTAATGCACATCGTTGTTTTCCATCTTAAGATCGTTTTAAGGCTCGTGCGAGACCGACCTGATGTGCTCCATTCTCATGTCGCCTCTGTCAGTCTGTGCTTTTAATGGTTGTTGGTTGCACCGTTTTATTTGATGAGGAGTTGCCCGCGGCAGCAAGTAATGCTTGGCTCGCGGTAAGCTTATGCAGATCGATGCTGTTGATTTTTTTTTTCGTCCATTCTTGCTCCAAGCCTCCAACACATGCCCATGGGTATGAAACCATAGCCGTACTCATACCCGACGGCTGCCCATACTCATTGGGCACCCAACGGGTAGATCAAATAGTACACAAGTTCATATTTGACCGTTAAGATTTTGTTCTTAATTTGGCGAGATGTGGGGATTACATGTGAGGCTTAATTACGGGAGTATCTGGGTATGTTTTGACCGCTCTTGCGCTCCTGAGTCGGTGGGCTGTATATGTTGGAACTCCACGGGTAAGGAGCAGCAAACAATAGTACTTCATCTCCTGGACGTTTGACTTTTTTTAATGTTATATGTGACGCACCAATATTTGTGCGCCACAGCTATTCTCTCTACTTTTTCCAAAATATCGTTCGACAAATACCTGTGGTGCACGACACCACGGTGCGCCACAGATATTCTCTCTCACATTTTTACCTGTGGCGCACCCCTTCCTTGTGCGCCAAAGGTAAACTCTCTCCTCTTTTTTTACCTGTGGCGCACAAGCTTATCTGTGCGCCACAGATAATCTCTCCTCCCCCGGAAAACTTGCGGAGTTTGGGGGAACTTACATGTGGTGCACAAGCTTCCCGGTGCGCCACAGGTAAATTTTTACCTGTGTTTACCTGTGGTGCACGGAAAAGTCGTGCGCCACTGGTAAATTCTGCCAAATCCTCAGAATGAGGAGAGAGACTATCTGTGGCACACGGACAGGCTTGTGCGCCACAGATAGCATCTCACCTATAAGCTTTTTCCTACTAGTGTGTGACCGTGTTCACGTGTGGGAAGGTTCATCGTGACATGTGAGCAGACATGTTGTTATGCTTGAGAAATTTGTGGAGTGCATGCGGCCATCTAAGCTGAATTTGATAAACTTCAAATGTGGGCTAGTGTTTTTAACCTACCCTTTAATACGACGAATGAGACGTGGGGGAAGCTAGTTGCAAAGATGATTGACAAGACTGCAAAGTTTGTACAAATCGATCCCATTGGTAGATATCTCTTAGCCAGGGTTCACTAGTACAGAGTCACGCTAAGCATACCCTATCGGAAGAGGCAGCTAGAAGGCCCACAATTATGTGTAGTTGTGTGTGGCCGACGATGGGCCGCGGTTATCCAATATATTGCAAACTATGCCCACTGAAATAAAATATTTAGTTGGATCTGTACCATGTGGGGAGGTTCAATACAATACAAACACCCATGTTATTTGCAGACAATTAATGAAGTTCTCCGTTTCCAACATGTGTCTATATTCTAACAGTAGTCGATAATAGCCCGTTGCCGAAAGCATGTGGCTATATATATACAACCCCGTAACCCAGAGAAAACCCTTCCCCTCACTCTCTCAGATGGTTACCCATCGCAGCCTTGAACAGGGATTGGTACGGTGCACTCTGGCACATACTTGAAGTGTCGGTACCCTTCCTACGAGCGCATCAGATTTGAGCAACGCCTCTTGCACATACTGTGGAGCTTACATGGATTCTCGTGTACGCCCACGTCAAAGGTAGGGTCCTTACCCTCACGTCGAAGGAGGTAGCAGTAAGCAGTATTGTGACCGCATGGTGTCCATGCCTCTAGCATGGGTCGTGGAGGGCCACATGGACCGGAGACCTGGCAGTCCCGAATGACATGCCAGGACTTTGGTTCGCACCTCTCACATGGTACGAAGTCAAGATGGCCAGACTCCCGGTGCAGGACTCTGCAATCAACCGTGGAGTGGTTGGCCTTTGGGCCATGCCGGTGGCACGACTCATCCCAGTGTGCCCAATAGTTCTTCACCAGATGCTATCACATAGGGTTGTGAATGTGAATTGCTGGTTCATGAAGTTGTTGTAGGCGTTCATCACCCGCTTCAAAGAGGTGGAGATGATCTCTAGCGGGGTTCGGAATCAGTGAAGGCGACTTCGGTGCCAGCTGCAAAAAATGAAGGTTCAGTCTACCATGGCGAACATGGTGTCCCTCGAACAAGAATTTGCTGGAGACGAAGTGACATCGTCGGCAGGATAGGTTCGATATTCACATGGTTATCCGTAAGACTAGTAATCAATCGTGAGAAAGTGTGGAGAACACGGGAGTAGAAATCTAGGAACGAGATAGACACCAAAGTTTATCTAGGTTCGACCCCTCGATGACGAGGTAAAGACCCACTCCTGCTCGTGTATATTGTGTCTCAGGACGTTGTCTATATGATTACAATGTCTCTGGTCGAAAGACCTTGTCTAGATTGACCCGACACCTGTCTTATAATAGGGGGCGTTGTCGGGTTACATTGATGATGATAATGGGTAATTACGAGCATAATATCACCGATAATGGGAATCAATTCACAGTGGTGCTGACTAGTAACGTTGGACTTGACTACTGGTAACTTTAGTCTGCATTGCATCATTGGAACGAGTCGCCTCCCATCCCGATGCTTGATGAGCTTGCCGTTCGACTCTTACACGGAGTGACATCTCCTAGCCGTGTCGAGGACTACAGTTTGGTCTAGTACGACCTCTTTGCTTGTGTCGCTGGTGTCCTGGGCTTTTTCAAGCTTCTTCACTGACTTGGTTCTCAATTCAGCTTGCTGGGGCAATCTGATAATAATCCCGATGTCAGGACTCAGTGGCTTTGGTTGCAAAGGGCTCAGCAGGGTAAGCCATGGGTGGAATTTATCATTCAGGTAACAAAGGAGACAACAATCTTTGAGGCTGCCACATCCTTCGAGGTAGGCCACCGCTCCTTTTTTATTGATAGATGGAGCGGTGAGGAGCACCTCTTGGGACCGCTTCTCACACTTGGCTAGAAGGATCAAGTGCAAGACATTAGAGGGGCGCACAGTGGTCGATGCCATCTGTGGCGGCTGGCAGACCATATTGGTGTCAACCTGGACAATCATGCTCTCAGGGAGTTCTTCTCCTTATGAGACATCGTGGTTTCGTATGAGTTCATTAAGTAGAGGATTCCTTCCGGTGGGTGTGGGGGAGAGAGGGGGCAAAGAGTGATCCCATTTGGATATCTCGCACCCCGATGACATGCAAGTTCTAGGCATGGCTCGTGGCAAAGGATAGGTGCTGGACGGTAGAAAGACTTGCGAGGCGAAGACTCCCACACCTGACTGCTTACCCTATATGTAAGTAGGAGCCGAAGACTTTGACTCACCTAGTGATCCAATACGTCGTGCCATGAAAGGCAAGTCATTCCACTCTACATGGTTGCGAGCTAATGGAATGGATGGCAAACACATAAATTGGTCTGGCGGAATGGTGGAATAGCCGACGCGTACGTGGAAGTGACCGTTCTGACGTTTGAACGATTTTCATCCTCGGGTTTTGCGACACCGTAATGATGTGGTGTTCAATGGAGTCTCAACATCGCAACGACCATCATGGATAAGATTCACATCGAAATGGCCAATTGGCGAAGGGTACGACTTTTCCAACGAGAGTGCTTTAGAGAGAGGGTTTGACACATGGGTGGAGCCAGCGGGTGTGCCGGGTGTGCCCTGGCACACCTAGAGCTCCCGTGAAATTCTTTTGATCAGCTGAGCAGTTGCCAACCCATCATGCTATAGCTAATTAAAAAGTCTAGAGAGAAGCCCAAATAACCCATACCATTAGTATTTATAGCCCATAAGGTCTCAATTGCTCCCGCATGGATCAATGCTTGTTCCACCTTGATCACTTTCGTCTGTCGACAGCTGACCGCCTGCTCTCATATCCCGATTTCTCTTAGCTCAAATCCCTAATTTCCTCTCCTTTTCAACACGGGCGGCCGGCGGAAGAGAAAGTAGGAAGGAAGGCATATGGATGGGGCAGTGGAGGCAAGCCGGCGAGCCCGCGTGGTGGCATTAGGAACTCTGGCGGTTCACGTCGAGGGCCGGCGGCGGCAGCGACACATCACAATCTGTTCACGTCGAGGGCCGGCGGCGGCAGCGACACATCACAATCTAGGGCGCATCACAAAGTAGCGCACTCTTACTATTGCTATTTTGTCGAAATTTATTTAAGACTATTTTTTCTTCCCAACTATTTGTATTGCTATTTTTGGTAAGTTTAAACATATTTGGCGAGCTATAATATTGTAAAACTTAATTACACCGTTCTTTTTTGTAAGACTATGTACTATTTGTATTGCCGATTTCTTTTTGGAGTGTGGCAAAGGCACACCCTCCGAATTTTTTCTGGCTCCGCCACTGGTTTGACGGGCCGAGAATTGTGGATGACGACAAGTAGTTGGGATCATAGTGCGGGTTGGGTTTGAAGTGTAGGTGTGAACATTTAATAAACCTTAACGGCTTCTTTAATTCATAGGATAGGAAAAGTATATGAATAGGAAATCTATAGGATTAAGATGACATGTCTATTTGAATCCTATAGGAAGAGCAATTGTCTTTGACTGTGGTGTACAAATTTTTCCATGAGGTTAGACCTCATGTTATTTTTCTATGGGTTTTGCACTACAAGATTCCTACGAAAATTTCCATAGGACTACACAAATCCTATGTAAATCCTTTGAATCAAAGGAGTTTGTAATCCCACATAAGATGGAGTATATTGGTTGCTTGGCTAACTTCTTCTACGGAATTTCCCTGGCATATTACTTGATTTTTTCTCGCTTCATCAGAATAAAATTTGACACGTGCTCTAAAGTTCTGGTGAAAGCAAATACAGAAGTCCCAGTACGCAGAGCCAGGCTCACTCCTCTTTCTGTACCTTTCCTTTCTCGAATCCTTGCTCCCGACCTTCCAAAGGGGATCTACCTACAACTTCCTTCCCCACTGCCGTCACCGCCGACCGACGCCTCGATCCCGCCCCGTACTGCCGCCGCCTCCCACGCGCGTCGCCGCCGCCGTCGCCGCTCCACTTCCTCCTCGGCCCCGGAACGTCGCGCGCGTTCCTCCTGCTGCCTCCGCCCCGTCCCGCCATTGGGTCTCCTTCCTTCGAGCCAGGTACGAGCTAGGTTGTGTTCATGTCTAGATCCGTCCCTGCTGCTAAAAGCAGGTTATTTTCAGAAATTTTCGGGGGATGCAGCTGAACCCCGTGCGCCTAGTTAAGTTCCGCCTCTGTGATGCTAGAGAGAACCTCACTCGCTGCTTTGTTGCGGTAGAATTTACTCGCGATTTCTTCCTAACCAAATGAGCCGTTACCCCACTGCAGGCTGTTAGATTGTTACTAAATCGGTGGTATTTTTTGTTAGACTATCAATTATGACCATGACAACTTCTTAGCTGAATGAAGTTTGAAAACATGATGTTTTCCCCTTTCCGTTTCCATCATCCAATCAAAGCACACTGATTTTGCTTCACTCATTTTGTCTAACTACCGCCTGTCCTACATCTGCCACCGTGGCAGCGTACGTTACCGCCCACGCCCGCCCATGCCTCAATCCAGCCCCACACCCGCCGACGCTCACCATTTTCTGGTTGTGCTGTTGAATCACACAAGCTACCAGGGAAATCTGACCAAAATAAAGCATATGTTATCTTGGCACCTTTTCCATCCTGCACTTATCCTAGGAACTGCTATCGGCACATGGTTAATACTGATTTCAACCGAATTACTGTTTTATATAATACCCTTAAAAGTATTACAGGCTTTGAAATGATGAAGTTGCTAGCTGGAATCTTAATTTGTCTTGGACTCTTTGGTTTTGCAGTGATTGGACTGTTGTTATATTATTGCAAGTCCATTGTGGAAGTCAAGGGTGTTATATGCCATCACGAGAAAAGCCCGTGCTCACGCTCTCATCTAATTGGCAGAATATGGTAACTGATCAGTTTTGCTAACCTCGTGGTGAGTACATAGCCGGTCAGATACACCACATAATCTTCCATATTCGATATGCCATCATGGTGGGGGAAGTCTTCCTCAAAAGATGCAAAGAAAACCACCAAAGAGAACCTCATCGATACATTTCATCGGTTCATAAGTCCAAATGAGCAAAAAGGAACCACGAAATCAAAACGGGGTTATAGACGTGGTAATGATACAGCTGTCGAAAAAGTCTGCCGTTCTACCACAGTATCGCGCCCAACTTCACCTTCAAAAGAAGTTTCTCGCTGTCAAAGCTTTTCAGCTGATAGGTTACATTCCCAACCACTTCCTGTTCCTGGATTACGTCCTGCAGTGACACGCACCATTTCTGATGTCACTCAATCAAAGCCCATATTAGAAAAACGTGGCAAACCACCACTGCTTCTGCCACTTCCTAAACCTAACAAGCCTCAGAAAAGGTCAGAAATTGGAATTGCTTCAGTCTCTAGCAACTGTTCTGCTGATAGTGAGGATCGTGGAGATTCTCAGCTTCCAAGCCCTGTTGGAAATGATGCTGAAAACTCAACAAATGTTACTTCGAACAGCAAGTCAAGGTATGCTCCTTACTGTAGTGCATTAATTTTGTGCCTCTTTGTTCGAACTTGCTCTTACATATATTTTATTCTGTTTGAACCCTGAAGTAATGTGCACAAAGAGCGCCCTGCTGCTATTACCACCAAGATACCAAGGAGATGACAAAGGCAGCTAATCAATTCCTTAGTAACCATACAATGTCCACATCACCGAGAGGTATTGCAGCTGACAATCACCAACCCAATCTACAAAATCTTCGGCCGGTAGTCTTGGAGAGTGCTCCCAATAGTTTGATGTCGAGTCCTTCTAGAAGTCCAAGAAGAATATGTCCGGATCATATTCCAACTTCAGCCTTTTGGGCAGTGAAGCCTCATACAGATGTTACTTTCCTTGGTTCTGGTCAGTGCTCCAGTCCAGGTTCAGGGCAAACATCTGGTCATAACTCGGTGGGTGGTGATATGCTAGCCCAGCTTTTTTGGCAGCCCAGCAGGGCTAGTCCAGAGTGTTCACCAATTCCTAGCCCAAGAATGACAAGTCCTGGCCCTAGCTCCAGGGTGCATAGTGGAAGTGCTTCTCCATTACATACAAGGTCTGGAGGGATGGCACCTGGATCTCCAACAAGTCAGAATGATGGTGGGAAGAGGAAGCAAACCCACAGATTGCCCCTTCCACCATTAAGCATCTCTAATAGTTCATTTTTTCCAAACAAGTCCACACCGGCTAGTCCTATTTCAGTATCTCGCAGTCCTGGTAGAGCAGAGACTCCACCAAGTCCAGGATCACGATGGAAGAAGGGGAAGCTGATTGGCCGTGGGACATTTGGCCATGTATATGTTGGCTTTAACAGGTATGTGTTTCCCTACGTATGAAACTTCAAATTTCACCTTCTGTAAATTAAGCATGCTTGGATTTTTTTTAAGGTACTTGCGTTAAGACAACTTATTATGTTCTGGCTATCTGTTTTTTCTGCAAGGTCTT
The DNA here is from genome assembly GCA_947311845.1 of Poa pratensis. Classification (NCBI taxonomy): domain Eukaryota; kingdom Viridiplantae; phylum Streptophyta; class Magnoliopsida; order Poales; family Poaceae; genus Poa; species Poa pratensis. The sequence continues at coordinate 25,132,619 of CAMZMU010000050.1, forward strand.
TGTCCATATGGACTTTTATAAAAGTCTTGTTTTATTTCATATTGTCCCATACAATGTTCCTGTTATGGCAGAGCTATAGTTAATATTTATGCGATGAGCACCGTAGCTCGTTCCTACTATTTTTTTCTCTAGTTAAGGCTAGATGCCTAGCATGTTTATATGAATTTATGGTGTGCCATTTACTGGTTCTGTTGAGGAACTAAAAACTAATGAATAAAAATCATTCAAATCATAACATTATGTAACTTGCATAAGTTCGTGCCTACTACATATGATTCTTAGTATTGGTGGACATCCTTACTTTCTATGGCTTTTAACAAATAATATTGAATAATCAAGGGTGCGTAACTGGAAGGGCGTTTCCCCGAGCCATTTGTCTCCCAAGATCTTACCGATTTGCCATTATCTACACAAAAATGACCCAAACTGCATGAAATCATCCTTAACCCTCATGAGACCTTCCAAAAGTGTGAGTCCGTCGGCTTGGCTGTAAACAAAGAAAATGCCTCCCAGTCCTTACTAAACAACTTGTAGAGCCATTTACTCAGTAGGCATTTATTTTTAACATCCAGATCTTTAATACCTAGGCTGCCTTGGTCCTTTGGGGTACACAAAATCTCCCATTCGCTGAACTGTGTTTTCTGTTATGCTGACCTGACTGCCGAAAAAATCGGGAGCGATAAAACCCTAGTCTCTTCTGAACCCCTGTCGGGATCTCGAAAAAGATCATAAAGATGGGCAGACTACTCAGCACCAAATTAAACAAGACCAGATGTCTGCTATAGAATAAGTTCTTAGAGCGCTAACTACTGAGACGTTTCTCAAAACGATCTTTGATGTCCTTCCAATCCCGGTTACAAAACTTGAGAAAATGTACTGGAAGATATTTAAAGGGTAAAGAGTCCATCGCACAGACAAAAGGATGAGTTCAATCGAGTTCATGTTCCTTAGCCTTTCCAAAACAATATAGCTTGCTTTTAAGGAAATTAACCTTTAACTCCGAGAATTGTTCGAACACACTTAAAATTAAGTTCATATTAGCTTAGCCAAATCATGATCCATAAAAAGGATCGTGTCATCGGCATACTGTAGGACAGCTCGTCATCTACTAAGTGTGGAATAAGTCCTGTAATCTGTGCATCCTCCCTTGCATTATTAATTAGGATTGCCAGCATATCAGCCATGATGTTAAACAAAACAGGGGATATAGGATCCCCCATTCGAAGGCCTTAGTCGAAATAATGGTCTAACATCATCATTGGCTCTAATGGCAACACTACCCTACTGGACAAAATCGTCCACCTACGACCTCCAAGTCGAGGGAAACCCCTTCATACGGAAGGCTTGTTGTAAAAAGTACCATCATACCTTGTCATAGGCTTTCCCAAAATATTTTAAAAATCACACCGTCCATATTATCAGCGTGCAGCTCGTCATCCAGAATAGCGGATCCTTCCATAATATAACGTATGTGTAAAAACTGGCCATCTATAGTTAAATGACTTAATTGGTCCTGTAAACATGTGTTACAACTTTTTTTTAAATCCTTAGCATCTCACTTGTTCTTTGTTAGTACTATATGACGACCATTTGAATGTGTTCAAATCATGTCCTGAGTACTCACAGTTCTCCCCCCTTGTTTTGATTTCACCATCTATATCAGTGATAGCGGTGAAATGTGTGCTATGAAAGAGGTCACCCTATTCTCGGATGATCCTAAATCAAAGGAAAGTGCAAAGCAGTTAGGGCAGGTATGTTTTTTCAACTACGCTTGCATCTGAAATTCTACATCGGTGAAAGATCAGTTCATTTGTTATTGTTTTTATTGGTTTCCATTTAATCTACCATTTTTTCTCAGGAAATATCACTCTTGAGCCGCTTACAGCATCCAAATATCGTACGATACTATGGCACAGAAACGGTATAAACAGTTCCCTTCTATTGTTATTTACTTGCTCTTGTTTTCTTTGCTTTCCAATTACGCTGCTATATTTCCCGTAAGTTCAGAAGATTATGCTACCTGTAAATTCATTACATTTTTGTACCCTCTCCCGTTAGGCCTTTATCATAGGTTGCAAGGGTGTTTATGAATTATGATAGCTTCTCGGATTCATTGGAAGGGTTCCTTATGCACCACTTATAATTTTTGGCATGACTTCATGCATTATTATTTCGCCAAAGCAGGTTGATGACAGACTCTATATATATTTGGAGTATGTATCTGGTGGATCTATCCATAAACTTCTACAAGAGTATGGACAGCTTGGTGAACCAGCAATACGCAGCTACACTCAGCAGATACTTTCTGGATTAGCTTATTTACATGCGAAGAATACAGTCCATAGGTATCATTCACATTGTTTTGGTTGCATTTTTTTCCGGCTGTATGCATTAGTGGAACACTGGTGTATTAAAATTTCGCTTACACAATATGCAGGGATATAAAAGGTGCAAACATACTAGTAGATCCTAGTGGTCGTGTTAAGCTTGCAGACTTTGGAATGGCTAAACATGTAAGTTTTCTGGTCACTTCACTTTCTTTTAGAAGAATCTGGTCGGTCACATCACCTTTTTAGACATAACTTTACCTCTTTTCCAAGGATGAAATCAGATGTGCCATCCTTTCATTCATTTTCATTCCTTTATGTGTTCTAGTTTGTGCCGAGTCATTGCATAGCCACTTGAATTAGATCGACATATCGTATTTGCTGTCCTTATCAGTGTCTATGTCAACTTGTTCTTGTACCTCGTGGACAGCAGCTGTGGTCCTGTGCATACTACATTAACTACTGATGTTAATGGTGCTCCGCTAACCTCTGTGGCCATTTTGTAATAGAGTTGGTCTTTTGGCTATCTCAGATCTGTTAGGTCACCAGTGACCTCTCTTAGAAGACGATTAAATGTATTTTACTCATTATTATGCTGTATTAATTGTGTCTTCTATTCACTTTTTCCGGGTCCTTTTCCCAGATCACTGGGCAGCAATGTCCTTTCTCATTTAAGGGTAGTCCATATTGGATGGCTCCAGAGGTATTGTTGTAAATCCTATGCTCCTACTTTCTTTGTATATTTTTTCATTTGAGTTCCATGTGTATCTTGTTGTTTTCTTTTATTTACGAATTTACATGTAACATACTTGCAGGTTATAAAAAGTTCAAATGGTGGATGCAATCTTGCGGTTGACATATGGAGTTTAGGATGCACCGTCCTGGAGATGGCCACCTCAAAACCCCCATGGAGCCAGTATGAAGGGGTCAGTATTCTACCACAAACATGCACTTTATATTTGTTCTGTAGCATTAGATGGCTAATGTGAGTTGCAAGCTGCATTTCTTGTTTCTTCTGTGTGGTACACACGCTTTTAAACTTCACGAATACTTATTCAAGACAGTTAAAACCGATAGTGCAATTCGGCTTCATATTGACTTGCTGTTTCCTGCTATTAGTTTTGGACGATGGCTATCATGGGTTTCTTTATTTTGACAGTGTCCTGGAAGCAATTTTTGTCCCGTTTATCTTCATAGAGTGAGCATGTTGTTTGGAGTGATCAGTGACATGCACATTATGTCACTAGATAAGATTCCATTTTCTCTGAAATTATACATAAAAACAAGGAAAATTTGATGGCTGCAAACTGCCTCCTTCCTGAAATATTAGCAGTTACAACAGAAATGGGGACAAGCTACCCGCTTGTAAAGAGTGATACTAGGCCAAGAGCTCAGTCTGGAGAGTTCTATGCAACATAACTGTTCCTTTAAACTTGGAGAATATGGCAAAAGATGCTGAAAAAAATAAACAAACTAGGCTATTAAATACACCTTTTTCCACACGAGATGAATGGATATGACACCTTTTGTTCCTGAGTTGCTTAAGAACTTATTGCTGTCTCAATCTGGAAACTCCAAAACTCATTTGCTTGCATGTAATTTTATGAAATATTCAGATGAGAACGCTTGCTTTTTCGGTTGATAATCACAAGTAAAATAATCATCAAATACTTTCCTGCTTTTCTCTCCTACAGATTGCTGCAATGTTCAAGATTGGAAATAGCAAGGAACTCCCACCAATACCAGATCACCTCTCAGAGCAGGGCAAGGACTTCATCAGAAAGTGTCTACAACGTGATCCTTCTCAACGTCCCTCAGCAATGGAGCTTTTGCAACACCCGTTCATAAAAAATAGAGTCACACTTGAGAAATCTGTTACCTCTGATCCTTTGGAACATTTGTCTGTTGTATCTTGTAGACCAAATTCCAAGGTACCACCTGAATATTACTTCTGTAACTGACATTTCATGGAAGATCGAGTGTCTTCCTTTATCATTCTCGTGATCTGCTCACTCTGCTAGGCCTCCACTGATCTTTTAGGTTGTTGGGCATACAAGAGATATATCGTCATTGGGATTCGAGGGTCAGACAATTTACCAGAGAAGGGGTGCAAAATTTTCTTCGAAACACAGGTACAACATTTCCCAAGTTCTGCTTATTTACTTTATAAGCACACACCGTCAATGTGTCTTAACATCATTGCAGCAAGCTAGTCACCGTAACGCAAAAAAAAAGCAGGCTAGTAACCGAGAACCAAAGTATTTAGCTATGCAAACTAAAAGCATCTTGGTCAAAACTTTTTACACCGCTGGCCACACGGCTGCCAGACATCCTGCTGTTTTGTACTGCCAGTGTCTTTAAAGGGCTAGGTGCCGCGGTGCCGCCTAGCACCTAATTGCGGGCTATTCAGGCTAATCGGGTGCCTAGGTGTGCTGGACTGATTAGAGGGCAGCGCCTAGGTTCCCACCTCGTTTTAGCGCACTGTCTAGTGTCTACAGCTAACCTCATGCATACCAGGAAATGGATATCTGGTGAACGTTATTTATCTTTTCATGACACCTCAAATTGTTGTTTATTTTGCAGCGATCTCCATATACGGAGCAATATATCCTGTCCAGTTTCTCCATGTGGAAGTCCTCTGCTAAGGTCAAGGTCTCCCCAAAATACAAATGGAAGAATGTCACCCTCTCCGATTTCGAGTCCGAGAACTCTTTCAGGCGCTTCCACTCCCCTGACTGGTGGTAATGGTGCCATTCCCTTTAACCATTTAAAGCAACCAACCTACAACAACGAAGGATTTGCCATCACATCAAGAGGTCCAGATGATCACTTCCCTAACCTTGGACAATTTGTTAGAGTGCATCAAGTCTCGCAGGGGCTGCAGGAGAGGGTTGTATCTGACTCGGACATTCTGAGCCCTCAATTTGGAAAGAGGCTTGGAAACGTTTTTGATTTGCGTGATAGACTGTCGCCTTCTGAACATTTCACTCGTCATGCCTTTGTGGATCATGTGAAGCCAAATCCTTCACTAGACTTCGCATCTGGTTCCCCACACCCTGGACTCAGGCGTGATAACTAATCATCAAGGATAAACTACCAAGTGGTATTTTTTTGGAGCTTGGTAAGGTAACTGAGTGGTTTTCAGCTGCTTTGGCCATGTATCATAGATGACTGTATGGGAAATATCATTGATTTATTTTGGAGCTAACAGCTGTTGACAGATGGAGTCTTTGTTGTCATCTCACAAATAGACAAAGGTACATATACCTTGTGATAAGCTCACAGTTTTTAGTTGATTATCCATGTTCAGTTACATGAAATCAGGATCATTTGCAGCTTCAGTGTTTTGTACTTAACAATCCTGCTGAATTCACAGTTTTTATACCATGCTAGCTGCTAAGTGAGCATGGCTCAAAATGATCTCCCGAGCTTGACAAATATACAATGAGATTAAATTGTTATTGCACGAAGACATAAAACCCCAATCCTTCTTTTAAGAGGCAGCAGTTCTACTGGTTATGTGATTAGTGGCATTTTTATGTCTCCTCATTGCCAGTATTATGAGGCTTGTTCTAAATCGTTACCTAATAAAATTCTGAAGCTTTCACCATAAGTAGTGCATTTAACAGAATATATAGCCGTCACTTTATGAGCTTGGAATCCGCATTTTCTTTTCAAACACCGCACTTATTTTCAGGACTATAGTTCTCACTAATTTCCCTGTACACATGGCAGACCGTCCATCTGTCAGGCAGAACAATTCGGCGGTGCATACTACAGCTGGCGTGCTAACATGTGTCGAAAATGACAGAACTGTATACTGAAGACCCCGTACAAACTGAAGGGCCGAGAGTAGTAGTTTGCCGCCTGTATACTCCGCTGGCTGTTATATGTAATTTATTCTTTCTCGGCGTCCTGATGCCATTGTACAGAAGTAATCATTCTCAAGTGAAACCCAATATTTTGCACAGAAGAAACAGTTGAGCCATTCAGCACCCGATTTCCTAACAGCTGCCGAGGTCGAAGCTACTGCATACTGGAAGTACCTGGCAGTGGCTCAGGCCGATGTGCCAGCACATTCAGTGTACCAGTTACTCTGGGAACTCATAAAGTGAATGTGATCCGGTCCCTGGTTAAATTAGCTCGATCCATATGTGTATTTTGTCAGTTGCCCGCTCACCTTGCATGATGTATTGCTGTTCATACCGAACCCGCATATAAAACTATGTCTGCGCTGCTACTGATGGTTGTATTCTTGCAAGTAACTAGTACATCCGCGCAGCAAGCCCTTGGTATGGAGCCAGGTAAAAGGTGCACAATATGCATTACCCATGCGTTTTTGCGGAAGGTGACGATGCCCTTCTGGTATGAAGGTTTGTTGTTTGCATCGTCGTGTCTGCTTGATATCGCCAGGGTTTGGTGAATTCGTCGTCAGCTCAAGCTGTCGGTTTGTATGTGTTCTCCATCTGCCTCACGAGGTGGCAAACAAGTCCTTGCGATCTACCACCGTTCCAGATCCGACAATGTGAGCCCCTTTTGAGCTGGCGCGGTGGCCATCAGCTCACCAGGGTTCACAAAACTACCGGTTGTTTTCACCTGTCTGGTCGCACTGAGAATTCACCGAGCTTGTACGTTTTCCCTGCATCAATTCATTTCCGTTGCTTCATGTAACCGCATCTGCCACTTGCCAATACCTGCAACAGGCCATAAACCCTTTGCAGCCAAACGGGGTTTCCAGCTAGGCTACCACGCATGAAACAAACGAGCCGCAGCGTTTTAGGACCAGAGTGGGCCGGCGGGCCGCGCCCACGCCGCTAGTTGCCAACCGGCGGTGGCTGCTTCCTGCCTCCGCTCATCATTGTCCTTCTTTCCTTACCATCACTAGCCTGTGACCATGGAATTGCTAGCTTCAGTCACACCCTGACCTGACAGGTATAGCCTGGTCCTGTATGCCTGCCCAGCACAGTCCGCACAACGGCTACTTCAGATTTGTAAAAATGTTCTCTACCAAGTTTCTACCGTCAATGTTCGCACGGAAACAACTCGTAATTAATCTTGGTGCGGATTGCAGAAACACAGCAGCAGAGAGCTGAGCTCTAACAAGGGGGCGCATACATAACTTGACTCGATTTGCACAATAACGGCGGTATCATACACAATTGAGTACTGAGATTACAAGTCTGGGTGGTGTTCAGGTGAAGACTGAGGAGCAGTACATCGAACTTGGAAGAGAAACGGGAATTCCACGGTGACATAGTAGGCAAGGGAAACGGCTGCCCCATCGGAGAGCAGCTTGCTCTTTGCATTTGTATTGCATCTTTGTAGCAACAGGAGCTTAGTGCTTGCGCTTGAATGGGATGGCCCTGATGACCACCTGGTGGTACACGGCGGCCAGGGCGGCGCCAATGAAGGGGCCGACCCAGAAGATCCACTGCACAATCGAGAAAAATGGAGGGTTTGGTTAGTTAACACTTGTCAGAAGCAGCCCTAAATTATTTGCTCGCCAATAATGATGGTTTAGAATGTAGTCTAAGATTTATGATGGGAAGAGAAACGGGAATTCCACCCAGGCAAGTCGCGTCGTCATTTCCCTTCGGATGAGGGTAGAATTTCCATTTTAAATAACTAACAAATGATATAGCATCAGCTGCTCAATTATTTCTGCTACCTGGCTACTGTCACAGACTGTCCTTACATGGAGGGACTTCATAATTTCACAACAGTTCATGAGATTAACTTCACAGTTTCACATCAGTTCTATGCTAGAATAGCTTTGTGTATGCATCAGTCATAGGTTAATGAATAGTAAGTACAACATGACTCATAACTGCAACTAAAAATTACTGCAAAATAACACTTTATTTTCAAGTTCAGAGGAACAAGGGGGTTGGTTTCAGTTTCAGCTCACTCACGTGGTCTGACCAGGCGTGCTCCCTGTTGTAGATGACGGCAGCGCCAAGGCTCCTGGCCGGGTTGATGCCGGTGCCGGTGATGGGGATGGTGGCCAGGTGGACCAGGAATACCGCAAACCCGATTGGAAGTGGGGCAAGGATCTGTTGAGTTGTTCCACAGAGAATCAGTAACCACGGTAACAAAACATAAAAACAAGTTGAATCTTTACTGCTGTGAGCAAGGAGTGGTACTCACCGGAACGTGGGAGTCCCTGGCCTTCCTCTTGGCGTCGGTGGCGGAGAAGACGGTGTAGACGAGGACGAAGGTGCCGATGATCTCAGCGCCGAGGCCGTCGCCCTTGGTGTAGCCGGGCGCGACGGTGTTGGCGCCTCCACCAGCGGTCATGTACAGCCCCTGCTGGAAGCCCTTGACCACGCCGGCGCCGCAGATGGCGCCGAGGCACTGCATGATGATGTAGAACACAGCCCTGGTCAGCGATAGCTTCCTCGCCAGGAACAGCCCGAAGGTCACCGCCGGGTTGATGTGCCCGCCTGAGGTACAAGCATCCATTAGCACGCAAGCCAAGAAGAAAAAACAGAGGAGACCAAGAAGCAGAGGTGTGTATGTGTGTGAAGAAGAGAAGGGTCCTAACCGGAGATGCCGGCGGTGCAGTAGACGAGGGCGAAGATCATGCCGCCAAAAGACCAGGCGATGCCCTGGATGCCGACGGTGGCGCACTTGGAAGGGGAGTTGTTGACGCCCATGACGGTGAGGATGGTGACGTAGAGGAAGAGGAAGGTGGCCATGAACTCGGCGATGCCGGCGCGGTAGAAGGACCAGGACTTGAGCTCGCCGGGCTCGAAGAGCGGCGCCGGCGGGGGCTCCTTGTAGTCCTTGTGATCCTCGCTGCCGCCCTGAGCCGACGTGCCGATGGGCTGCCGCTCCGAGAACTTGTTCGCCCCGAGGCGCACATCCTCCTCCTTGCCCTCCATTGCTACCCGAGCTGCAGCTGTGTGGCTACTGTTCTCTAGCTACTCGCCTGAGCTGAAACAGATGGCTAGCTTTTGTGTGCGTGTGTGGAGCTCGCAGTGGGAGTGAAGAGTCTTATAGGAGGCAAGCGGTGGAGGAGGATGAGAGGGCGGAGGCGGTTCTGGAAGGAGTGGAGGACGATGGTGACGAGGACGGAGCGGATCGAGATCCTCTAACGTAGTACAAAACTACTGCAGAGGGACGTTGTTGGTTGTGATCCATTCGATGCCCATCGTACGTTGTTCGCTGTGAATGACTGCCTGCTACCTATTCCGGTCGGGTGAAACAGAGTGTAATTGGCCCGTGCAGCCAATTTTTAATCATTTAAACGAGGCAATATATTCGGAAATTTATTTTGTCACATGGGAGCATGTTCTCCTGTCACCAGTTTAAACATTTAAAATTGATTAAAGCTTTAAATTTTAAATATAAAGTTCGCAGATACATCTCGACATCATATGTACACCCAAGTTCATGAAAAAGGGCAATTTTTACAGAAATTCACTTTGACTCCCGGGTGCATATGCTCTTGTTATGTTTGTTAAAATTTTAAAAAATATATGAAAACAATTTGAATTTTTTTGAAACAACTTGGGCACGAATATTTGCATATGCAACATGCATGCAAAATTGTGGAAGTAAATGCCACCTTCTGGGATCTGTGCAAAAAAGAAAAAATATGTGGCCGAAATGAGATTTAAAATTACATTTTTTTCAAACCACGGAGAAATAAGATTTAAAATTACATTTTTCTGTGGTCTCATGATTCTTTTTTTTTTGGAACATACAAGTTGACATCATATGAGTACACGCCAGCCTGATAGAGCATCTCCGTCGGCGCTCCCAATAAACTGCCTGACTAGTGTGCCGGACAAGCCTTGTGCCAGTCTATTAAAACCGAGTGCCCTACGGTTCGTGTCAATAGGTTTTTTATTCAAAACAAAGAAAACATTAATCCAAATTAAACAGACAATTTCATCCAAATTTAGGAGTATTTCATCATCGACTTTGTCAGTCTTCGTCATCGGCTAGACGATGCATGGCTAGCGTGGATATCGCAGCGGCGGCTCCGGTATCACGGCTCCGTTGTTGCATTATAGTGCTGGCTTTGATCATTCATGCAACTTTGTCGTCGACTCTTGTGTGGATGTCGACTTTGGTTGCTATGGGGACTTGATCGTCGACTCGTATGGTGGCACAATCTCAGGCCAGCGTTGTGTGTTTTGTATTGTATTGGCGTCCGACTAGTTTTTCTTATATACTGGACAACTCTTTTCTACTATACCAAACAAAAGTCAAATATATCGGAAATACATTTTTGTGTCAGTGTGTAAAAAGACAAAATTGAGTGAAAAAAGCTTTACACAAGACAATATTTTGTTGTCTTTTTTACACAAGCCACAAAAATTGTTGATCTTCAAACTTGGCGTGTGCACATACGATGTCAAGGTGGATGTGCCAAATTTTTGTTTGAAATATTTTGTTTTACTATTTGAAATGTTTGAACCGGTGGCAGCAGAATATATTTGCATGTGTCAAAATGAAGTTTCGAATATTTTGTTTCCTTAAAAAAATTGAGCCGCACGGGTTGGTTGCTCTGTTTCCAACCGAGCAAAACTGGTAGCAGGCAGTAGTTCACGCCAACATCGTCCGATGGCCAACGAGTGGACCAGAGCAAACAACGTCCCTCTGCAGTAGTTTTGTACTAAGTTAGAGGATCTCGTTCCACACCCCGAGGACGGAGGAGGCGTGGGGACGGTGACAGCGAGGAGGAGCGGGTTGGTTTGCTGCTCTTGTCTTACCGCGGCAGCGCTGGTGTTTATCCGCTTGTGTTCAACGTTTGCACCATAAGTTCGGGAAATTAGCGCAACTGCTGCCTGCATGCATGATCAATCAACGAGTTGCACTTAATTACTCTGGCATAATCTGCCGTAATATGGTGTGTATTGGTTACTGAAAAAGTCAAAGTTCATAAACTTTGACCAAGTTTATTTAGAATTTTTTCTATATCTACAATATCATGTGTATCATATGAAAATATATTTGATGGTGAATCTAATGGTACCGATTAGGTATTCTAAAATGTTCATGATTTTTCTATAAACTTGATCAAAATTTACAAAATTTAACCGACAAAAAACCTAAAATGCACTGCATTTTAGCATAGAGGAAGTATTATATTGTAAGCTGTCTCACAACATGAATGTAGCATCAGGTAAACCTAACGCTTCTCGTTAATCACGGTTTAAGCCGTGAAATTCCTTTGTCTCCGAGAAAAAGGTTTTTGTTGCAAGGAGAGGATTGCAGATTTCCCGAAACGGTAACTCTTTCACAAAACAATAACGAATGTTTTTCTTTCAAGAGAACCACAACTTTTTTGGTAACTTGATTCACATAATTCATCTCTCAATTGCGGTTTAGTTAGTTTGACACCATTTGTGACAACCTAGAGCCACCGGCCATGGCGTTTATCTCTATGCTATTTATCCGAAGTCCAAAAAAGGACTTGAACCGAGAAATTTGGAAGTTTGACTTATTTAACTTTCGGTGGAAATTAATTCAAAATTTCGTAAAATCTATTAAAAAAGTGTGTATTAAACTACATGTAGTGATTAAAATGAATTGTTTTGAGCTAATGTCGCCCAAACGTTTTAATTTTTTTGCTAAAATAAAAAAAATAGTTTTTGGAACAATGCTAGAATTTCGGAGTACATGTTATTGTTGCAGTCGAACAACAAGACACTATGGGGGTCGAGCAACCTGATTATCGAGTAAGTAGTGGTTAGTCGAGGGTCTATATGTCGGCCTTATAGTGAAGGTCGTCGTACGCTTTGCGAGAGTTGACACAAATTGTCTTGTAAATAGGTACATACGCCTCGTGTCAGCACAACCTACTACTTTGTTAGTAGATTATTGATGGGTTTAAACATTGACCCCAAGCCGGACGAGACTCCTCGGGACCGAAACTAGATCTCTTCGGACGAGATTTGAAGCTATAGCCATATCTCTTGTTGTATTGAGTTGGGTGTGTATGAGCCTCTACTCCTTGAGGGGTTTACATAGAAAGGGTTATTTAACAAATGACCAGGGCTATCATTGATAATGGTAGGTTGGAAGAGTACATGGGTAAAACTTGGTCACTAATCTAGGAGAAATTTGGAGAGAGATGATAATTAATGTCCATGGCGTACTAGCCCATCTACTCATCCATCCAATGGATCATTTCTTCATGGCCTTCACTGACCTTGTATTTTATTTCTCCTCTTCTTATTTGAATTGTTGACCATGCGATAGCCATAGAATTTTGATGAGTAATCTTGACTTTTGTTCATATAGGCGCCATATAAGCCATTGCAGGACCCTGAGGTGAATAGTACGTACTAATTCACACAACACATCTAGTGACTAAACCGGGAAATTATCGTATCATTTTTCCTATCTGATTTAAAGTTTACATAGTTTCGGTAACTTTCGACCAAAATTCAATTTTAACTGAATTTTTCAAAAACACTGCTGAACATTATACTCACTCCGTCCCAAAATATAAGTCGCGCTATTTTTGTGCTGGTCTTTGAGGCTTGACTTTGACCACTAATATATAGTGAATTATATGGATTGAGAATGTATAAACGGTACCCTTGAATTCGTCTTGTAAAATTGTTTCATTTCATATATCATTATACTAATTTTATGGACATATTATATGTATAAATTATGGTCAAAATTTAGCGGTGCCTTATATTTTGGGACGAACGGAGTAGTAGCCTAATCAAAGTTCACTCACATAATGAATTACTATAATTTTCATTTAAAAATAGTCAAAATTAAATATGAGTAAGAACTTCCAATTTTTTTGGTCAAATCTGGTCTAGTCAGCAGGAAGAAACCTAGAGAAACCAACCACAATCGGAAATTCTGTCAATCACTAAATCACATCATTTGGTTTTCTAAAACAACTTACCCCCAAAATATTGTGTTCTGGACAATAGTCATTGGGTTATTGTTTTCCAAACCCTATGCCCATTAGTTGTGAAATTTATTCTTCCGTTTATGATGGTGAGCTGCATGGGGTGATAGGCATGTCAACTCAACGGATGATTTCTAGGTGTCTAAATTCACGGTGAATCCATGAAACTTTTTGGTTGGGGTGATTTGCTAACAGATGGGTGTTGTTTTTTAAAACCGGAATAAATTGGGTGTTTTGATCGGTTAATAAGGTGAAAACAGAAAGATTCGTCGGAGTGACAACCGGAAACTCACAAAAATACACAAGGGTTGTTTGGATATAGAATATTTAGAGAACTCGTATTCCTTGAACTTGTTTAACATCCACACAGACTAAAACTTTGTCTGGTTTGTCTATTTAACTCGTGATATCTAAAACTAGGTTTTGTAATACCATAAAACCAAGTATTGAGAAATTCATTTTTGTATAAATCATGGTTACTGTATACTCAACAATCCATACATGTTTTTTGGTCGATCTAAGTGTAATCGTTGAGAGTTGAAACTCACGAGTTGGCAAAATAAGGTTTCACATAAATTTTAATGCTTTCTAAGTCTAGACAAGATTACTACAAAGCCATGTTGCTAAGACAATTATCAGTAAAATCGGTTTTTTGAAAATATTTCGACCCAACAAAGGTGCGAAAAAGATTCAGTCCAATTTCAATTCAACTTCTGCATCACTCCATTTCCCCCGGTCAGCCTCGAGCAACATCAGCTACATCCGGATCTCCGTCGGGTTCAAGTGAATTCCGGAGGAAACTCCAAAGGAAACGACTATAAGAATTTATAATAAATATGTTTACTTTTACAATATCCATATCTTACTAAAAATTTACCTAGATTTTTCAGTAATACAATCTTGAACATATAATTCTAAATACATTTTTCTATTGTGTCTAACAATATTATTGTGTTTGTAATGTGAAGGTTCACAGTTACAAAATTCAGTCGCACCATTATCATATTCATACATTGATGTTGAATTAGGTTGACATAATGAATATGTTATGTTTTCAAAGTTTAGTATGGGAAATTTTATTACAACGTGTTCCATCTAACCGAAGCAGAGAATAAAAGGATGACAAAATTACATCCAATCACAAAGTGTATGCTGCTTAGATGATCTACGACGTATATATATATGGGTGTGTGTGTCTATTTTCTTATCATTAAATATCCTATAGAGTGTCCCACGATATATGAAACTGATCGCTGTTACCCGTTATTCGAACAACCGCTTAGAATGCGTCTCAGAGCGTGGCGATCACTTGACCCTGTCCCTTACGCTAGATATTCGCTCTCGGTCATACAATTGGAGAAACTTTGTAGTGAAAACTGGAATGGTGAATATGTATTTATACTATTCAGCATGTACATACTCAACTTGAGCATTGGCAATTTAGCAAATGGCATGCATGATTGCACGTGGACAAATCAGTTAGAAAGATATATCCCCGATTTGGCAGCTTGGGTGGCAGAGCTATGGGAGGTTGAAAGTGAAACATGTAATATTTCAGAGTCTTGTGCCGTTGTTTTTCTCCCATCTTGTGGTTAGTTTTTTTCTGCGAATACTTCCAACTTCTGTTGGAGGACGATTGAAAACCTCATCCTCGTCTCTTCTGATTTCGAGATTCTTCTCCGTCACCCTCTGAACCCGACCACCCTGTCTTTCTCTGTTTTGCCATTAATAATTCCTTTCTACTGTATTATTTTCTTGCTTCTGTTGTTTTCAACAGCAGGGATGGGGTGATGTGATGCCTATTTTTTTGTGCGTGAGAAATGTGATGTGATGTAGCTGCGCACGCCGCGGCACGGCAGCCCATCCATCCAATCATCCAACGGTCGGCCGAACTGGGCGTATCTTCCCGTATCTCCCACCGCACCGGCCATCTCATCCGTGCCACAAGTTGCATAATTCATTCTCAAATCCCTCTATGGATCTCCCCAGAAATCCCAACGCCATCACATCGTTCACGTACACGTAGCTGTCAGCCATGTTAGGGACGGCGCCGGCGGACTACGTGGCTAAGGATGACTCCAACGGCGTGACCCATCAAGTCCGCGCGAGCAAAAAACACGGCCCAACGGGGTGACGAAAACGGACCGTGACCCATCGAGTCCGCGCGAGCCAAAAACACGGCCCAACGGGGTGACGAAAACGGACCACGGTCCGTTTTTTTGTCCGCCGCGACCCATTCCTGGCCCAAATTTGGGTCAGGTTTGCGTCGGCGCGGACGCGCTGCGGACTGACCGCGTGTCCGCATGGCCACGCGTGGCGTCCTCCCCAGGCCCACCTGGCAGTGACACGGGGTCAGCCTCCCCTGGCCCAGTCCTTTTTAATGCGAGGGGATAGAGACGGCCAGCCCCCACCCACCCACTCCACTGTCCCACTGCCGCCGCTCCCTCTCCGGCGACCGCAAACCCTAGCCACCATGCCGCTCCGATGCCCAGGGTTCGGAAAGGCCAAGAACGAAGGCGAGGCGAGGTCGTCCTCCGGTCGCCGCCGCCGCTACATCCCATCTCTTTCTCCTTCCCCTTCCCCATCCCCTTCCCCACCTTCATCTCCGACGTGGCGGCTCCCCGCGGCATTCTCCCTCGCGCCACCGGGCGTGGAGAAAGCAGTACACAACCGCGTGTATGTGCGGGTTGAGAACTGCTGGTGGTACTGGAACCACGCAGTCCCGGTGCCGTGGCCAGATGTAAAATTACCTGACCAATGGCACCTCAACCCGCAGCGGATACCAGTGCCACCGATCCCGACCAGCCGTCGCGCACGGGAGCGGGAGATTGAGCGCCGCCGCGTGCGCCTCCCGGCGGAGCTCCGGAACGACCCCGCGTTTGCGGCCACGTCGCGCAACTGGCGCACGTGGTTCTCCAACGAGCACAGCCTGCGGCGGCAGGCGCTGTACACGCGGGCTCCGACGCAGCCCAGCGGCCGTTGGTCACCGTCGCCGCACACGCTCCGCCGTGGCGCACCACCGCCGCCGCCGCCACCTGTTGTGAAGATGGGGGCGCCCGCTGAGGAGGACGAGGACGCCCAGCTGGCGGCCGCGCTCGAGGCCTCCAAGCACTCCATGGCCGACTACGAGGCCAAACGCTGGGAGATGGTCCTGCAGGCCGTCGCCCGCGAGCAGGAGGAGGTCCTGCAGGCGCAGCAGGCCGCGGCCATCGAGCGACGGCGATGGTGGGAGGCCATGGAGGTGGACCTGCCTCCGGCGCCGCCCCTACCCGAAGGCCTGCTCGGTCAGAGGTGGATCTTCAACGGCGGCAGCTTGGAGGTCCAGCGGGCACCCCACATCCTGGAGCAGGAGCAGGAGCAGCCGCCAACGCCTCCGGCCGTCGCTCCACCGGCGCACCTCTGGACGGCGCCGGAGTACATCCTCCTCTCGGACGACGAGTAGAAGCCCGCGAGGGCTTAGTATTAGTTTTATTTATTTTCTGTTTTAAAATATATCTATAAAATGGCCGTTTGTGGCCCACCCCTATATACTAGAGAGAAAAGGCTCATGTATGGCCTTTTTAACTAAATCTTTTAATAAAAAGAACAGTCCATTTGCGATGCGTCAGTCTGTTGGGGGCACTGGCACGAAGGACGGACACGCGCGAACAAGGCATGTCCTTTTGCCGACCCAAACGGACAAAACGCGAAACAAACGCGCGTCCGTTTGGATCGCCCAGTTGGAGTCATCCTAATAAGCTGGTGGTGGGGCCGGGGTCGTCCGGGCTGCCGCCGTTTTTATATAATCGACAGCGCTGTTTCATTAAGCTCGTTCGTGGTTTGGTCGTATCTGCGGCCTAATGATTGGGATTAGTTCCAGAGAGGAACTGATGTGATTAACCTGTAAACAAAGATATCGGGAAGGCTCTGTGACGAGCATTGTTCAACCACCGCCAGTTCGGGAACCAACCTTGAGCTCGTTTCCGCTGGACTGTCTGGTTGAACAGAAGAATTTGTTCCGAGGAGGGCGACTCCAACATGAAGGGCGTGGGTTCAATAATATAGCTACTCCAGCTCGTGATAGGAATGTTCTGAATATCATCGTGATCTCATCCGCGTAGCAGCCTAGCCTTTAGCCTGCATGAACCCTGGGAGTTCGTTGTCTGAAATTCAAGGGTGCACTGAAACCTGAACCCTGGGAGTTCGTTGTCACACGTAAAAAGTGGACAGAAGTAGTCAACAGACAGACAGACAGAGCGCAGAACGGAGAGATGCTGCAGAAGAAACCATAGCAACGGAAACACGAGGACGGAACAAAAATGTGGAATCAAGCAGGCAGGTAGCGGCCTGATTTGGTGTCGTGCGTCGTCCTCATCCGCCGCGATATCATGCATGTGAGGTGAGGGCAGCTCGCCACTGCCTGCCTGCACAGGTCTCTACCTGTCACTCACACATGGCACGAGAGACACGAGCCACCCTTCAGATCTCGGGTCCGGTCGAGCCAGGCGCGCGAGAGAGCGATCTACGGATCCGTTCAGGTAATCGATCGCCGTATCCTGCTGGGCTGCCTGTTGTGTAGCAGCATGATTGGATGAAGTTAAGACGAGTCGCGCCTGCGATTTGTCGTCTGATTGGTTGCTTTGCAACTTGCAAAAACCACCACCCAGCTGAGATCTTCTACCGAGCCACGGTAGTGTTCGTCGAACCCTGATGATCTGGCATCTGCACCTAGAAACTTCCATGCAGATCAGTGTGCCATTATTCACCATCGAATCAGGGTTTCCGTTCGCAAGGAGCCAAGGAGGAGTGGAACTAGCGATACCATTCGTTCGTAGAATATCTCACTGTTGGTTACAAGGTTGTCTCTTCGTGCGAGGCTGTGAGCCAGGTGGTGTGAGTGATCCTCGATCGTTGCCACGGATAAGAGTGTGGGGTCGTCCGGCCTCTCGCTGAAACTCCCAGCTAGCGCCGATGCCGACCGGCACGGCACGGCCCCAGCTGCGCTGCGCCAGCCGTCCGGCCTTAACTTGGGCGGCATCCCATCCGGAGGAACGCGGCCACTTGAAGATGACACGGCGTTCGGAAGGAAAACAAATAAAATATCGATTCTCCAACTTCCCCGCCTCAACAGCGATTTATCAATTGCACCATGTGCGAAACGAGAGGCATGTTTAAGTATGCATGGATATTCTCATAGCCACAGTGTATTTGCAGGTTCGCGATGCGGGGGCGAGCGGTCGTCCACGCAGGTGTGAGGCTCAGGGCTGGTCAAGCCTTGTCCTTGTCATTTGCAATTATTATTTTTGAACAAGGGAGAGGGGTCTGGAAAGACCCCGAACATGCTGCATTAAATATAAATGGTCCTATTGTCATTTGCAATTAGTCACTTCTCTCTCTAATATAGTACTATCCAGCAGCAGAGAGTAATAGACTAATAGTACTCCTAATAGTAGCCAGTTCGTCCCGACCAGTTTTCTTTCCATGTCGAAGCAAATCGTACGGCTACGGCACTATGACCCTCCTTTCCTGTCGAGTATACATGCCAAAGTTTCCCTTTTCTCGACAAGAGTGTACGACATGGGAGTAGAATGCTGGAGATCTGAAGCTCGTTCGTTCGGTAATCTTTCTTTTTATTTGACGATAATCTTTAGCGTATTTAGTAGGTCTTTGATTTTTTTTTTATGGTTTCAGAGATACTGACGAAATAAGCCATAGCCCCGCTATATAAATATAGCAACCACCCGATACAACCAACAGTAAGGAAATGTTGGGGCAGCAACAAACATACGCCCAAAGAAAAGAAAATGGAGACATAGGCGGATTGACTAAACTACAGTGACTCGTAACCGCTGCGCCCTCTCCGACAAAGTATCACCACGCTCCTAGCACTGAATCAACAAGTACCAAGCAGCACCTTCAAGAAGGCACGCGCACGCTGCTGCTCGGACCAGCGCACTGATCCTAGGGTTTCCCCCGGCACACAGAGGAATGCAGACGAAGGGTAGCCACGACGCCCTTCAAGAAGGGATGATGCCACCCAAAGACGGCATCGCGTCGGTGTCGGTCGAGCCGACAAGGATTTCTCCCGAAAAAACCCTGTCCACAACCTTCGGATGATTCCGTCGCACCGGAGCCTCGCAAGATGAGGCCTTGCCACCACCAAACAAGCCGCCCACCAACAATCGCCACCACGGTCACAAAGCCACCATCGTCAACACACCAAAGTCGTCGTCCTAACAGTATGGATATTTCTTAATTACATGGTTCTAAGGAAACCAAAATTCTGATGGTAAGTAAAATAATGTGTGTGAGAAATAGTTTAACCATTTTAATTTAAGACTGAATATTTAGAGAGATATTCTTACTCCTTTCATATTTTCACCACTCTATAATCCAAGTGATCTACAGTCCTACTCAGATGTATGTTTTATGTCTTGACACACAACTACTTCCAAAATTTTAGTTATTCACCGGTTTACTACATGTCTTTTAATCTCTAGTATTTTCATGGAACCACAAAATTTCGTCGAGCTTTTGCATCAACACTCCTCGGTAACTATCATCATTGTACCCCAATACACTTTAGATCAATTATTTGACCGACGTATAATAGCGCAAACCAAATAAAAAATTGAAAACTTTGATGGAATTGATATGTCCACTAAAATCTTAATGATTTAAATTTATATACGACAAAAAAGTGTATTAATTTTAAAAAATGTTACACACAAAGAAAAGTTTTAATTTTGGTTTATGTGTGATATATAGAGAGCGATTTTAATGATTTATAAAGATGCAGGTAACATTCTCAATGAAAACAAATCTTAGGATCAAACCTTCTCCAATGAAATAATTTCACCATAAAGTCAATAGATACACGTTGTCCATACCAAAGTTGAATCCTTGTGTACGAATTTTTTATCACATTAATGTGTTGGTACTGATACTTCTTTGATAGCATCATCGTTACATCCCAATTCATAGTACGCATTGGAATCAAATTGTTAAAACCAAACAATAGGGCTTAGATGGTTTAGAGGAGGTTGTTGTACTTCCAGTTCACTGGAGATCAAATTACATGATCAGCCTTGTACACACCTCACCAAGACATATAAGATTTGGGTGGAAAAAGGCGTTGTGACTCAGCTGCTCAGTACATGTTGTCTGACTATACGTGTGGTGGTTCGGGTTGATACGTCTCAAACGTATCTATAATTTTTGATGTTCCATGCTGATATTATATCAATTGCTACATGTTTTGGTTACACTTCATATCATTTTTATGCATTTTCTGGGACTAACCTATTAACAAGATTCCACAGTGCCAGTTCCCTGTTTTCTGCTGTTTTTGGTTTCAGAAAATCTATTAAGGAAATATTCTCGGAATTGGACGAAACAAAAGACATCGTCAATAATATCACGAGGAGATCACAGAGTCCAAAGGGGAGTCGGAGCAGACCCACCAGGGGGCCACGCCACACTAGGGCGCGGCCCAGGGTGGGCCCGCGCCCCCCTATGGCGTGGTGGCCCCCCTCGGCCACCGACGCCGCCTCTTCGCCTATATATTCTCTGCGACGCGAAAACTCTATTACGGTCGATCATATTCCACGAAAAGTTCCGTCGCGGCCGTCATCGTCAATCTCAGATCGGAGGAGTTCTGAAGCTCTTCCCGGCACCCTGCCGGAGGGGAGATCATCACCGGAGGGCTCTACAACACCATGCCTGCCTCCGGAGTGATGCGTGAGTAGTCCACCCCTGGACTACGGGTCCATAGCAGTAGCTAGATGGTTGTCTCTCTACCTTGTGCCTCCATGTTTAGATCTTGTGAGCTGCCTAACATGATCAAGATCATCTTATTGTAATGCTAGATGTTGTGTTTGCTGGGATCCGATGAATATTGATACCATGTTTATTCAAGTTGTTTATCTATGTGCTCTTGATCTTGCATGCTCTCCGCTGCTAGTAGATGCTTTGGCCAAGTAGATGCTTGTGACTCCAAGAGGGGGTATTTATGCTAGATAGTGGTTCAGTCTCTAGATATCTGGATCAGTGACAGAAAGGTCTAAGATGGTAGATGTGCTGTTGCTACTAGGGATAAAACATTGGTGCAGTGTCCAAGGGCACTTGTATTGATTACATTACACACTTTACTTCATGCAATAATCTGTTGTTAGCAACTTAATACTGAATAGGATGCGGATGCTGCCTTGAAGGTGGATTATTTAGGCATAGATGCGGTTGGAATAACGGTCTATGTACTTTGTTGTAATGCCCAACTAGATTTCATAGTAGACATCTTGGCATGTATTGCATTGTTATGCCCTCTCTATTTGTCAATTGCCCAGCTGTAATTTGTTTACCCAACATGCTAGTTATCTGTTCTGAGAGAGACACCACTAGTGAACTGTGGACCCTGGTCCAATTTCCTCATACTGTTTACACAACCTGCTGCAATTATCTGTTTCCTGTTACTTGCTGTGTTTCCTGCTGTTTTCCACACCATACGTTTAACTCTTTGTTTCTGCAAGACCGGGGAGATTGACAACCTCTCTGTTTCGTGTTGGGCAAAGTTCTGGTTTGTGTCTGTGCAGATTCCACGTTGGTGCAAGCTCCCTAGCGCCAGGGGGAGTCAACATCAACAACCTTCCGATAGATCGTCAAGTCCTACTGGATTGATAACCTTGGGTAGATTTCTCAAGGGAAAACTTCTGATGTCTGATACGTATCCAACGATCCATAATTTCTGTTGTTCCATGCTTATATTATACCATTTGCTACATGTTTTATATACACTTCATATCACTTTTATGCATTTTCTGGGACTAACCTATTAACAAGATGCCACAGTGCCAGTTCCCTGTTTTCTGCTGTTTTTGGTTTCAGAAAGTTACTTCTGGAAATATTCTCGGAATTGCACGAAACAAAAGGCCAGTCCCTATTTTTCCAACACGTACACGGAGTCCGAAGGAGAGACGAAGAGCCACGAGGTGGCCAAACCACCTGGCGGCGCGGCCCACCGCCGCGCCGCCTGTGGTTTGGGCCCCTCGGGGGTCCGCCGACATCGCCCCTTCGCCTATTTATTCCCCGAGACGTGAAAACCCTAAAACACCGAGCCTTTCATCCAGAACATATTCGCTGCCGCCGCCGTCGTCAACCCTAACTCGGGGGGTTCTGAAGCTCTTCCCGGCACCCTGCCGGAGAGGGGAATCATCACCGGAGGGCTCTACATCGCCATGCCCGCCTCCGGAGTGATGCGTGAGTAGTTCATCCTTGGACTATGGGTCCATAGCAGTAGCTAGATGGTTGTCTTCTCCACTTGTGCCATCATGTTTAGATCTTGTGAGCTGCCTATCATGATCAAGATCATCTTATTGTAATGCTACATGTTGTGTTTGCTGGGATCTGACTTATATTGATACCTATGTGGAGCTGAATATTATATTATCATGTCTATGTCATTTGTGATCTTGCATGCTCTCCGTTACTTGTTGAAGCCTTGGCCAAGTGAATACTTGTGACTCCAAGAGGGGGTATTTATGCATGATAGTTGGGTTCAACCTCTATTTAACCTGGGATAGTGACAGCAAGTTCTAAGGTTGTAGATGTGTTGTTGCCACTAGGGGTAAAACAGCAATGCTTTATTCAAGGATGAATGTATTGTTTACATTACGCACATTACTTAATGCAATTGTCTGTTGCTTGCAACTTAATACTGGAAGGGGTACGGATGTTAACCGGAAAGTGGACTATTTAGGCATAGATGCATGCTGGATAGCGGTCTATGTACTTTGTCGTAATGCCCAAATGAATCTCATAGTAGACACCACAACTCACACATGCATGTTATATGCACTTATCAATTGTCAATTGCCCAGCTGTAATTTGTTTACCCAGCATGTTAGTTATCTTATTGGAGAGACACCACTAGTGAACTGTGGACCCCGGTCCATTCTTTTACATCTGAAATACAATCTACTGCAATCATTGTTCTCTACTGTTTTATGCAAACAAACATCATCTTCCATTCGATACGTTTAACCCTTTGTTTTCAGCAAGCCGGTGAGATTGACAACCTCACTGTTAAGTTGGGGCAAAGTAATTTGATTGTGTTGTGCAGGTTCCACGTTGGCACCGGAATCCCTGGTGTTGCGCCGCACTACACTCCTTCACCAACACCTTCGAAGCAACCTCGTTTTCCTACTGGTTCGATTAAACCTTGGTTTCATACTGAGGGAAAACTTGCTGCTGCACTCATCATACCTTCCTCTTGGGGTTCCCAACTGACGTGTGACGTACAAGCATGTTTTGCTGTTGCCGGGGAGATATTCCCTCGTCAACTTAGCGCAGCAACACGTTTTCTGGCGCCGTTGCCGGGGAAAACCGAATTGCTTCTGCAAGGGGAGTCTCTCACACCCAATCTCTTTACTTTGTTATTTGTCTTGCTTAGT
The DNA here is from genome assembly GCA_947311845.1 of Poa pratensis. NCBI lineage: Eukaryota > Viridiplantae > Streptophyta > Magnoliopsida > Poales > Poaceae > Poa > Poa pratensis. The sequence continues at coordinate 25,156,261 of CAMZMU010000050.1, forward strand.
TTATTTTTATTTAGTCTTGTTTGCTCTCTTTATCAAAAACACAAAAAAATTAGTTACTTGTTTAATTCGTTTGATTTTGTTTTTCAAAATGAGTACTCCTGAGAACACTAAGTTGTGTGACTTCACTAGCACAAACAACAATGATTTCATATGCACTCCTATTGCTCCACCTGCTTCTAAGCAGAATTTTATGAAATTAAACCTGCTCTATTAAATCTTGTTATGAAAGAGCAATTTTCTGGTGTTAGTACTGATGATGCTGCTGCCCATCTTAATAACTTTGTTGAACTTTGTGAAATGCAAAAGTATAAGGATATGGATGGGGATATTATAAAACTGAAACTTTTTCCTTTCTCCTTGAGAGGAAGAGCTAAAGAATGGTTGCTTTCTTTGCCTAGAAATAGTATTGATTCTTGGACAAAATGCAAAGATGCTTTCATAGGGAAATATTATCCTCCTGCTAAGATTATATCCTTGAGAAGTAGCATTATGAATTTTAAACAACTTGATAATGAACATGTTGCTCAAGCTTGGGAAAGAATGAAATCTTTGGTGAAGAATTGTCCCACTCATGGACTGACTACTTGGATGATCATCCAAACCTTTTATGCAGGATTAAATTTTTCCTCAAGGAACTTATTGGATTCAGCCTCTGGAGGAACCTTTATGTCCATCACTTTAGGTGCAGCAACAAAGCTACTTGATGATATGATGATCAACTATTCCGAATGGCACACCGAAAGAGCTCCTCAAGGTAAGAAGGTAAATTCTGTTGAAGAAACCTCCTCTTTGAGTGATAAGATTGATGCTATTATGTCTATGCTTGTGAATGGTAGATCTCATGTTGATCCTAATAATGTTCCTTTAGCTTCATTGGTTGCTCAAGAAGAGCATGTTGATGTAAACTTCATTAAAAACAACAACTTCAACAACAATGCTTATAGGAATAATTTTGGTAGCAACAACTCTAGGCTTTTCCTTCAAGTGGTAATGGTTATTTAATGCTAGATCTTTTATGCCTAGTGAGGAAAGGATGATAGAAATTGAGAGATCAACTAAAAGCTTTATGCAATCACAATTTGAGCAAAATCAATTGTTTACAAAAGCTATGAATGAACAAACTGCCATGTTGAAGAATATAGGACAGCAACTCGAAAATATAAATAGTGAGATTTCAGGTTTGCAAACTAAGATTTCCATTGCTGAAAACCGTATTTCATCTATGTCTGAAGCTCAGTCCTCTTTGATTAATAACATGGCAGCGAAACCTGAAGGTCTTGATGAGTCATTTGCTACAGCAAATGCCATCCAAGTTCGAATTGATAATAATATTAGGATGTTGGCTGAATTGCATGCTAGGTGGGAAAAAGAGGAAGAACTTGAAAAAGAGAATAGTATAGTTAGAGTTTGTACTATCACCACCACTAGTAATGCTAATGTTTACATGCTAGTAAGCCTCCTACTATTGATGGTAATGTTATTGGTGTTGGTAATGTCTCTACTACTTCTGCAAAGCGTTTGAAATTGCCTAAAACTGCTGAAACTTTTTCTGATAAAAGTGCTGAAATTTTTCAAACTATTGGAGACAATGGTTCCACCACCATTGACAATAATGATTTTGATTTTGATGATTGTAACATCTCTGAAGTTATTATGTTCTTGCAAAAATTAGCTAGAAGTCCCAATGCTAGCACTATTAATTTGGCTTTTACAAAGCATATTACAAATGCTCTTTTGCAAGCTAGGGAGGAGAAGTTGAAACTTAAAGCTTCTATTCCTAGGAAATTAGAAGATGGTTGGGAACCCATCATTAAGGTAAAGGTGAATGATTTTGATTGCAATGCCTTGTGTGATCTTGGTGCAAGTATTTCGGTTTTGCCCAAGAAGCTTTATGATATTCTTGATTTGCCACCTTTGGAACATTGTTATTTGGATGTTTTTCTCGCTGATAATGCTATGAAGAAACCTTTGGGGCGAGTTAATGATGTTTTTATTACAGTAAACAATAACCTTGTCCCCGTTGATTTTATTGTTATGGATATTGAATGCAATGCATCTTGTCCTATTGTTTTGGGAAGACCTTTTCTTCGAACTGTTGGTGCCATCATTGATATGAAAGAAGGTAATATAAGGTACCAATTTCCTCTCAAGAAAGGTATGGAACACTTCCCTAGGAAGAGAATGAAGTTACCTTTTGACTCTATTGTTAGAGCAAGTTATGATGTTGATGCTTCTTCTCTTGACAACACTTGATTTTCACTTTCTGCGCCTAGCTGAAAGGCGTTAAAGAAAAGCGCTTATGGGAGACAACCCATCGTTTTTATTTGCTGTTATTTTTGTTTTCTTTGAGTCAAGGAGTTTTGTTACTTCTGTAGCAACTCCTTTGTATCTTTATTTTATCGCAATGTTGTGCCAAGTAAAGTTCTATATTGAAAGTTGATGCAAGATTTGGATTTCTGCGCAGTGACAGATTTTTAGCTGTCACGGATTTGAGCTTATCTCCCTGTAGAAAATTCAAAAAATTCTGAAAAAATCACGCATATTCCTGAGATATGTACGCAACTTTCATTATTTTAGGCCAGATCCATCTGAGCAACTTAAGTGCCTCGAAAAAATTCGTCATTCCAGACTGTTCTGTTTTTGACAGATTCTGCCTTTTGTTTTGCATTCGCTCTTTTACTGTGTTTGTGTGGATTTCTTTGCTCCACAAAGCATTGGTGGCTGTAGCTAATGTCCAGAAGCTTTGGGATTGATTGTATCATTACAGAATATGAGAATTTTTGATTATGCACTAACCCTCTAATGAGAACTGTCTTGAGTTTGGTGTGAAGGAAGTTTTCAAGGATCAAGCGAGAAGGGTGATATTATGTGATCAAGAAGAGTGAAAAGCCTAAGCTTGGGGATGCCCCCGTGGTTCATCCCAACCATATTCAGAGAGACTCAAGCGTCTAATGGCATCCCCTTCTTCATCAACAAACTTATCAGGTCATCTCTAGTGAAACTATATTTTAATTCTTTCACATCTTATGCGCTTTACTTGGAGCGTCTGTGTGTTTTTATTTTTGTTTTGTTTGAATAAATTCGGATCCTAGCAATCCTTGTGTGGGAGAGAGACACGCTCCGCTTTTTCATGTGAATACTCATGTTCTTCACTTATATTTGTTGAGTATTCTTAACTAGCTACTGCAGTGCTTTTAGCTCCTGTTTTTCATGCATCTCTTCGAGCTGTTAGCACTTGTTTATAAATACTCTCTTGCTGCATTATATTATCATTTGGAGAGTTTATGTTTAAATAAATTGATTGGTGTTTGTTTGGAAGAAAGAAAATGCTACATGTAGTAGTTGGTATTGGAAAAGACATATGCATTCTTGTAGATCATTGTCTTGTTTCGATTTGACTTTGCAATTGTTTTGAGCTCTCAAGTAGATCATGTTTAAGCTCTTGCATCATGTAGTTAAAGCCTAGTAGTGGAGAACTACCGTAGAGCTTGTTGAGACTTGGGATGCATATTTGTTCTCTCTAAGGTCTAGATATTTTCTGGTAAAATGTTTGAGCAACAAGGAAGACAGTGTAGAGTCTTATAATACTTGCAATATGTTTTTATGTGATTCTTGCTGTACCGGTTTATACTTGTGTTTGCTTCAAACAACCTTGCTAGCCTAAACTCTGTACTGAGAGGGAATGCTTCTCGTGCATCCAAAACTTGAGCCAAAACCCATGCCATTTGTGTCCACCATACCTACCTACTATGTGGTATTTCCTGCCATTCCAAGTAAATATTTCATGTGCTACCTTTAAACTATTCAAAACTTTATTACTCCTTATTTGTGTCAATGTTTTATAGCTCATGAGGAAGTATGTGGTGTTTTATCTTTCAATCTTGTCATTTACTTCTGACAGACTTTCAACCAATGGACTAGTGGCATATACATCCGCTTATCCAATAATTTGCAAAAAGAGCTGGCAACGGGGTGCCCAGCCCCAATTAATTACAACTTTCATTAATAATTCTCTTCACATGTTTTGCCCTGATTTATCAGTAAGCAACTTAATTTGCAAATAGACACTCCTCCATGGTATGTGAATGTTGGAAGGCACCCGAGGATTCGGTTAGCCATGGCTTGTGTAAGCAAAAGGTTGGGAGGAGTGTCATCTATAAAGAAACTAAAATACATGTGTAAACAAAAGAGAAGAGGGATGATCTACCTTGCTGGTAGAGATAACGTCCTTCATGGGAGCCGCTCTTGAAAGTCTGGTTGACAAGGGGGTTAGAGTGCCCACTACCATTCGTTGACAACAACAAACACCTCTCAAATACTTATTTTGTGCTCTCTATATGCTTTCGAAAACTTAAAAAGCTCTAGCACATGATTTAATCCCTGCTTCCCTCTGCGAAGGGCCATTCTTTTACTTTATGTTGAGTCAGTTTACCCACTCCTTTCTATCTACTTAAGCAAACATCATTGTCAACTCCAGTATAACAGTTTTTACATAACTTTGTGTTTGGTTGATCATATTCTTTGCATTGACATTATCTATATGATATACATGTTGAAAGTTGAAGCAAATGCTGAAGCTATTATCTTCCTTTGTGTTGATACAAACACTTTCATGTTGAAAATTATTGCTGCTGTGAGCTAACTATTATGTTAGACTATTATATCTCTAAATGTTTTATAGTATTATTCATAAAAGTTTGCACTTGTGCGATCACTTATGTTTACTCTTTTTTATTTGCTTGCAAACTATAGACCATTGGCTTGGATCACTTCATTCAGATCATGTGCATTACATTGTTATTTGATCAAAGATTGTGTTGGTAGCATGTCACTTCAAAAATTATCTGTTTTTATCGTTTACCTACTCGAGGAGGAGCAGGAACTAAGCTTGGGGATGCTTGATACGTCTCAAACGTATCTATAATTTTTGATGTTCCATGCTGATATTATATCAATTGCTACATGTTTTGGTTACACTTCATATCATTTTTATGCATTTTCTGGGATTACCTATTAACAAGATGCCACAGTGCCAGTTCCCTGTTTTCTGCTGTTTTTGGTTTCAGAAAATCTATTAAGGAAATATTCTCGGAATTGGACGAAACAAAAGACATCGTCAATAATATCACGAGGAGATCACGGAGTCCAAATGGGAGTCGGAGCAGACCCACCAGGGGGCCACGCCACACTAGGGCGCGGCCCAGGGTGGGCCCGCGCCCCCCTATGGCGTGGTGGCCCCCCTCAGCCACCGACGCCGCCTCTTCGCCTATATATTCTCTGCGACGCGAAAACCCTATTACGGTCGATCATATTCCACGAAAAGTTCCGTCGCGGCCGTCATCGTCAATCTCAGATCGGAGGAGTTCTGAAGCTCTTCCCGGCACCCTGCCGGAGGGGAGATCATCACCGGAGGGCTCTACATCACCATGCCTGCCTCCGGAGTGATGCGTGAGTAGTCCACCCCTGGACTACGAGTCCATAGCAGTAGCTAGATGGTTGTCTCTCTACCTTGTGCCTCCATGTTTAGATCTTGTGAGCTGCCTAACATGATCAAGATCATCTTATTGTAATGCTAGATGTTGTGTTTGCTGGGATCCGATGAATATTGATACCATGTTTATTCAAGTTGTTTATCTATGTGCTCTTGATCTTGCATGCTCTCCGTTGCTAGTAGATGCTTTGGCCAAGTAGATGCTTGTGACTCCAAGAGGGGGTATTTATGCTAGATAGTGGGTTCAGTCTCTAGATATCTGGATCAGTGACAGAAAGGTCTAAGATGGTAGATGTGCTGTTGCTACTAGGGATAAAACATTGGTGCAGTGTCCAAGGGCACTTGTATTGATTACATTACACATTTTACTTCATGCAATAATCTGTTGTTAGCAACTTAATACTGAATAGGATGCGGATGCTGCCTTGAAGGTGGATTATTTAGGCATAGATGCGGTTGGAATAACGGTCTATGTACTTTGTTGTAATGCCCAACTAGATTTCATAGTAGACATCTTGGCATGTATTGCATTGTTATGCCCTCTCTATTTGTCAATTGCCCAGCTGTAATTTGTTTACCCAACATGCTAGTTATCTGTTCTGAGAGAGACACCACTAGTGAACTGTGGACCCTGGTCCAATTTCCTCATACTGTTTACACAACCTGCTGCAATCATCTGTTTCCTGTTACTTGCTGTGTTTCCTGCTGTTTTCCACACCATACGTTTAACTCTTTGTTTCTGCAAGACCGGAGAGATTGATAACCTCTCTGTTTCGTGTTGGGCAAAGTTCTGGTTTGTATCTGTGCAGATTCCACGTTGGTGCAAGCTCCCTAGTGCCAGGGGGAGTCAACATCAACAACCTTCCGATAGATCGTCAAGTCCTACTGGATTGATAACCTTGGGTAGATTTCTCAAGAGAAAACTTCTGCTGTCTACATCATAACCTTCCTCTTGGGGTTCACCAACACGTAGCCATCACGGGTGTACGTTGTATTTGGTGTTTCTAAATAAACACAATTTATTGTTTAATATATTTATTTATTCTACCTTTTAATTGTGATACCTGCGTTATTGGACTGCAATCTTTGAATCGTCCAGAGCCATATATAGGAAAATCTTTTCTTGTAGAGCAAGGCTGAAATCAATCATCCGATGATCAAGAAGAGTGAATCTACACACTAAATGCGTTTAAATACTCGTGTTTTCAAATTTTGTAAAATGTTTTATAATAGTGAAAGGAGAGAGTAGTTATTTTAAAAAGAAAGAAATCTAAACAGTTCGCTCTTTAGCTGGTCATACATGTGTATGTGCTATGTGTCTAGGAGGGCAGGCTTTTGTACATATTGTTTGTAGGTACGTAATCAATTGGTTCTATATATTTTTTAACATCCACGTGTTAAAAAAAATCCACGTGATCCGGTTTTGCAGATGATAGCGGTGGACTCCTTGCTACGTACTTGAGCACTCCAAGCCTTTTTTTTTTGACGTTGTACTCCATGCGGTTTTTTATTTTACCTCCGTATATTGCTTTTAGTATATAGAAGATAGATAGATATATGAAAGTCAATTAATTTGGAATGGAGAGAGTAGAATAGAATAGATGCAGTTCGATGAGCAGGGATGACAATTTTTTTGTGGGCTCAAAGTCAATTAGCCATAGGGATTTAGGGACCCCTCAAAATATTTGTCATCTTGTTCAAAAAAACTATGTTTGTCATAGGGAGCATGCCACGTCGATGGCTACAAGAGCGTGTTTTACGGTGATTTGTGGCCCACGAAAGAAGAAGAGCAATACGCATGCACCCTAGCCGCTGGACTGGTCTACAGAAAAAATAGCTTTTCGGACCGAAACAATGAGGCTACTGCTCAACGTAGCAATTAGCCGAGGGTGGTGGCATCACAGAGCCCGAGTGCAGGTAGATTAGGTGGGCTGGCTGCTGTACATGCCCATCTAGCATGTTCACTTTTTTGGTTTTGTTGTCATAGATTTTTGTTTTGCAAGGAAAAGGGAGTGATTTATTGATAGACCAAGATGAGCTGCTATATTACACTATCTTTTCACCAAACTAAGCTGACCGACGACGCAAGATCCAATTCTTGCGACTGGATACCAAAGCAACAACTCGCACGGAACGAGTTTGAGAATCCCACTTGGAGCAATGCACAATCGACTTAGATGATAAATTGTTGTATCCACCCGGTCCTGAGCGTGGCACATCCTTTTAGTGCAAGCAAGGATTTCAGCCTCCTCTAGATTTGCGCAGTGTGGTAAGCAGGACCATGCCGATACAGAGAACTTCACCTCTGAAAATGGTGAATGATGCGCTCGGCCGGTATTCAGCTTCGCCCCCTGAGGAGGGTGAGTTCAGCCAAGGGCCGAATATGTTGTTGCCCTTACTATTTACTGATTTTTGCCAAATAGGCTGCTTGTCCTTACGATTGACGGATTCGCGTCGGATATGTAACATTGATATCTCCTTGATCACTCTGTCGAGCAGTATCATGAACTATTCAACCCGTTCTGAAAATAGTCGTTCTCCAGTAGGGGTGGAGCTACATAGGGCTTGCATGGTGCACAGGCACCAGGGTCACAAAAAATTACTAGTAACTAGGTCCAAATTTTGCTATGTGCACCAGGTAAATCCAACGAAAGTGCACATGGGAGGGCGTCCGCCCCATTTGTGTCGAATCCTTCTCTTTTTTTTCTCACACAAAATCATTTTTTTTTCTCGTTGAGAAACTAATCTTGGAAATTTGGAGCTTTTTTTACCCCAAGCTTCGCTATTAAATGCACATGTTATTTCGATGGATACGACTATCTGAACAAGAAACCAGGGAAGTTTTTTTTTTGTAAAGGCTGGCAAGTTTTTCTAGTCTATGAGACAGAATCTGATAAGTTGTCTGAGCAGAAATTGGCTGGGCCGGGTAGAAGTAGAAACTGTCCCCATTCTGAGGCAACGGGCCACCAGGCCGGACCCAGGATGCAGCCCACTAGTCTGCTTCCGCTCTCCGCTTCGGCCGAACAAAAAACGTTCGCCGACGCCCGCACCCGTCCCCACGCAGGTCAGCTGTGACGATCCCACCTTGAAGACTCCGGAGACCGTGCCAATGGCGTCGAGCCGCCAGCACGTTCGCCGCTCCTGCGTCCTTCCCAGCCGCCACCCGCGACCCCGTCTCCCGATCTCCCCCCCAGCCAACCACTAGTCAACTACCTACCCCTCCTACAGTCCTACCGCTCCTCCCCGCCCCCCGGCGCGACATACAAATGGAGCTTCGCCTCCGCGCCTCCGCTTCCACGGTGGTCTCCCCCACGCCTCATCGGCGATCTTCCTCGCTCCCCGTAAGCAACATCAACTTCACGCCAGTTTTCGTCTGTGACTCTTAGTCTGTACTGCAGCACGACGGCCGGTTCAGTGGTACGGCCTGCGCGCGCATATCATGTGGTAGCATCGCACAAATTGACTGGTGCTGTCTGCAGATTCAGAAGCAATTGCCCCGCGGCGCCGTCTCCGTCTGCAGAGGAGGCCCTGCCGCGAGGAGGACACGGTGTTCAAGTTCAACCCTGATGGCGGCATCATACAAGTATGGAAACTAGAGCCTGTGCGTTTTCGTTTTCGCTCTGAGATACCACACTAGGCCCCGCCTGGTGTTACTGGTAGAATAAGAACATGGTCAAAACAGTGAATTGTATGCAAAGAAGGGGGATTGATTCATACCCCAGTGGCCCAGTGCCTACAGAAGAGACAATTGATGTATGGTGCATGAAAAGAGATTGACACAATCTACTATCTGGTTTCTCGTGAAAAGGAGTAATACTGAGTATAACAGTAGTCTTTTTTTTTTGAAAGGGAGTCGTGAACAAGTATAACAGTAGTCTTTGATCATGTCAAATGTTTAATGGGCATTTAACGAATTGGTCTAGTACTATACTATCACTGTATCCATATGCATTTGTATTTAGTAGCTGGCAATATGGTTCCCATAATGGGCATTTTACTGTTTTGCTGAATTACTGTTTGTTCATGTGAGCTGTGTGTTCCAGCACAGGAACCGCGGACCTAGTCGACTTCAACTGGGACACTCTTGGATTTCAGCTGGTGCCGACGGACTTTATGTATATAATGAGATCTTCGTCAGACGGCGTGTTCACCAAGGGTGAATTGGTTCCATATGGGCCAATCGAGCTGAGCCCAGCTGCCGCGGTGTTAAATTATGGCCAGGTCTGTTTTAGCTCCCTACTCTGCTTGAAAGATTATGTTGGTTGCTGAACAGTGGTTTATAAAAGTAGCTTATAGGTTTCCAATATGTAGGTTTCTTCCTGTTATCCATTTTGTTGGATATTATATAACATGTCTGTATAACTTGCAGGGATTGCTCGAAGGTCTTAGAGCACATAGAAAAGAGGATGGTTCAATCATTCTTTTTCGCCCTGAGGAAAATGCATTACGAATGAGGATAGGTGCAGATCGGCTCTGCATGCCTGCACCTAGCATTGATCAGTTCCTATCAGGTGTCAAGCAAACCATATTGGCAAACAAGCGTTGGGTAAGGGCATATCTCTTTTGGAACAGTGACATGTCATGGATCTATGCTTTGTCATGGATGTGCTCCATTGCAGGTACCTCCCACTGGCAAAGGTTCTTTATACATCAGACCGCTGCTGATTGGAAGTGGGGCTATCCTAGGTGTTGCACCTGCCCCACAGTATACGTTTGTCGTGTTTGTTTGCCCGTGGGTCACTATTTTAAGGTCAGTGAATTTTGGTTCTTTTCATTTGTGTGTATCCATTTTATATGGTTACACCCGTAAGATTTTGATGGCTTATTATTTACTTTCAGGATGGCCTATCTCCAATTAGCTTATTGACTGAGGAAGAATATCACCGCGCTGCACCTGGTGGAACTGGTGATATTAAGACCATTGGAAATTATGCTTCGGTAATGCACCTTTCTCTACAATAAATGTGATTTTATTCATCTGGTACCAGACCACATCATTTACATATTTAGTCTCACATTCTTTGAATAATAGTTCAGCTTACAATATTTTTGCGTTTACCCTAAACTTGCATACTACTGATGTGCTGCTAAATGCATCTCAGCACTGATTTTGCATCGGAATCTAGTTACTGGTATCTTTCCTCCACGATATTTGGTGTATAAATGCATATCTTCATCTCTCTATTTTGATAAGCTCGGGAAGAACATTGACATATATCTGGTTCCTGATGCTTTGCACTTTTGTTGGGTACCTATTGCAGGTTGTTAGTGCCCAGAAAAGAGCCAAGGACAAAGGTCATTCTGATGTTCTTTACTTGGATCCCGTGCATAAAAAATTTGTGGAAGAAGTTTCTTCCTGCAATATATTCATGGTGAAGGTACGTATAGTTGACTTTGTTCCATTTGACTTCCTTTGCAAGTGCATCTAGGAAAATACCAGTGTAAATCAGTTTGAGTATTGGTACCAATGGTTTGTCTGCACAGTGATATTGTGAGCATTTCCGGAGTCTACTGAATGAAAGAACTGAACAAGGCTCAGTTGCAGAATATAATCACCTGATTAATGTATTAGTAGTTAGGATGATTTATTAAATCTTTGACTTCTCCAAACTGTACATGTCCTATTCTTTGCCATTATTTTCTTATTTCTATATCTTGGTAGCAAAGTCAACATTGCATTATTTTTTCTGTCAGGATAATGTTATTATTACCCCACTATTGACGGGAACAATTCTTCCTGGAATCACAAGAAGAAGTATAATTGAAATTGCTAGAAACCTTGGATTTCAGGTAACTTGAACAGGGATGTTCATCTTCTGCTCACGCTACGTACGTAGCAACAGTACAAGATACGGACATGATATTTTCCTGTTAATATATTGTATATGCCCTTTTATTTTCAGGTTGAAGAGCGCCTTATTGCAATAGATGAGTTGCTTGAAGCTGATGAAGTCTTTTGCACCGGGACTGCTGTTGTACTATCACCTGTTGGTTGCATAGTGTACCGTGGAAGAAGGTAAATACAGCGACCTGCAAGTAATATTTTCTCTGCTACTTGTGCTATTTGCGAGTTTGAGAAATAAACTGCCGAATCAGAACAGGACAGGTAGGGTTGAAAGCCTATGAAATTAGACATTTCTGGCACATGCCTGTCGAGCTATGACTTGCCTAGCACTAGGCATTTCATGGCGTCTGTGGGTGTATGAATGTACAAGTACAGTAACTTATTGTGCTTACGTGTTCTCCAGTTATAGGATTCATTCTATTCAGACAAAACCTGCAATAGCCAGTCCTTGCAATATTGGAAAAATAACGGTCTCCGAGATGTTATCTAATAACTGCTCTCCTTTTATTGCAAACATTCATCTCTCATCGATCCCATTTCCATTTACAAGTACTAGCCAGCCTCCTCCATGTTATCTACTAACTGCTCTCCTTTTATTGCAAACAATCAACTCTCATCGATCCCATTTCCATGTGCAGTGGAGTATGGGAACGGGAAGGTCGGAGCTGTGTCCCAGCAACTCTATTCTGCACTCACAGCTATTCAGAAAGGCCTTGGTGAGGACAGTATGGGATGGAGTGTGCAGCTGAGTTAGCAGCTTGCTAATGTCGTGTGAAATAGTCCTCTGAATTTCCCGAGGGCAAAATAATGCAAATCGCCAAACTTTTCTCACCCAAAATTCTGCACATTGTAAATAGAATAAAGCTGTATGCAGATAAAGAAACAGCATAGCATTAAGGTGGGTCTGAACTCTGAAGACAAAGAATCAGCATAGCATTAAGGTTGGTCTGAACTCTGAATAAATAAACAGCTATCGTTTCTTCTTGTTTCTTTCCCATTTGTGGATTGACCACACTGCTACTGTAAATAACTGTACCATGACACAGGTATTTCTTGCACCAACCACGTGCATTACTTACTTGTCACCTGTCTCCTTTTATGCTGTCTGATACTCTCTCCGTCCAATAATAATTGTCTTAGATTTGTCAAAAAATGGATGTATCTAGACATGAAACATGTATAGATACACCCATTTTTGTACAAACCTGAGACACTTATTTTAGGACAGAGGAGTAGTATATGTATTCAGGCTAGCTTATTGGCTCACCTGGACGATGGGGTGTGCGTTTTAGCACAGTGCCTCGTCAGGCGGCAACAGTGGAACTGTGGAAGCCATGAAAGCATGTTTGCCAATAATGTCTTCGCTGCATCCCATTTACGCCCGGGGTTCGTCTCGCCTGGTCTCCTCGCCGCAACAGCACGCGATCCATGCCATGCACAGACGCACTGCTCCTGATCTGAAATCCTTTAATTTTGCTACAGCGGATGCCGCTACACATGTGACTTATCCATCTGATTCAATATTTCTACAAGAAGCTATGTTTTGTTTCTGGATTCGTAAGCCACAGCCTCTTTTTTATCTAGAGCTAGTATTTATTACCACAACTAGCTCTAGATAAGTGAGTACTACTGTCAGAGCTGCTCGCAAGTATACATCGATCAGACCACACAAGACAAAAGTGTCAGAGTGGCTCGCCTGCCTCTGTTTTCTGACTATACTTGATTAAATTGTGGAGAAGATCGAGACGGGCAGTTGCATGGATTCGGACTGCCACGACGCTAACACCGTAACAACCGGCTCTTCTTCGTGCAGGCAGTACGGATGGGGACAAAACCTGGGTGTCAGGTGAAGCGTTGGCCTCGAAGGCGAGCACGTAGTAACAAAACCCTGGGGTTGTTAAGCCATCGATCGATGTCCTGGAATGATATATCAAATCAAATCACCCTTTTTTCCGCCAGGCTAGTCGATCGGGGGCGACGACGCTGCCGCCTGAAATAATCGATGTCCTGGAATTTCGATCAATGGAGGAGGAAGGCAAGGTTGAGAAGAGATGCCGCCGGAATAAAATACGTACCCGGTCGTCGTCAAACGTATACCCGCACATACACTCGTCCTCTGGCCAATGATGGCGAGACGCAAAGCCCACCGGCCGACACGCTCGACAGCGACCCCTACACAGCACCAGCGCTTCTTCTATCTATCAGATCCACCGCCGTCACACAGACAGGCCGAGCCGGCGTCGCTCTCCACGTCTGCACGTACGTCCCGCCGTAAATATCAACCTTACAGGACTGAAAAGATAGGAAAAATCTATGCGAAAAACCAACGCCTATCACTCTACTTCAGCACCACCGTAGTAGCCACCAAGAGGAAAAAAGAGAAGATCACCTCTTCACCTGAGCTCGGCGTGGCTCCATCGCTGATCAACAGCTTTTCAGATCTACAAAATAATTTGCCATAGGCCATCAAACTTCAGAACTGACACCCCCGCATGACGACGTCGGTGTAGGGAATCAGAACTGTCAGCCTCCAACCACAAACCCAGCTCAAGATTCCCCATCTTCTAGCTGTCACCAGCACAGACAACCGTCTGTGCCTACTCCTGAACGACCTCCCGGGCTCTGCTCCAACGCTGGAGAGAACGTCGTCGCAACGACGAAGCCCAAAAACACAGGTCCACCACAAGGATGCCGTCGCCGCCACGTCATCCCCGCTTAAACAGACAACCATCCAGATCTCTCGCCGACCACATAGTACAACACCGCACCGGAGAAGAATCTGGAACACTTTTATTCATCACCGCCGACGTATTCGCCGAAGCCACACGTCGAGCGGCCGAAAGCTAAACTACAGAGAACTTACCCTAAAACTACTGGTTCGCACATACGGGATCCGACGACGACCCCCCACCACTGACGACCAGGAGGTCGCCAGCGGAGGGGAGCCGCCGCAGGCCGGTGGCGGAAACGAGATTGCTTTTCTCTCCCTGGCGGCGGTGCGTGAGGAGGAAAACAATACATAGCCTGGTTAATGGCTTTCCCGAGTATGTATAATGTCTTTGTAGAGCCGTTTGTTTGCAAACCAGGTCTCTCTCTGTACATGTATACGTAAAGTTACTACGTTTTCGCTCCCTGACCTAGCTGTCAGGCGCTCAGGGAGGCGATCCGCTTTCTGCCCGATCTCCGCCGGCGTGCGTGCTGGTCCCCTCTCCCTCCGTCTGCTGCTCCGGCGGCGGGAGGGAGGGGATCCGGTTCCTCCGCTTTATAGTTAGGGTTTGGTTTTGTAGATCGTGGTGCGCTGTTGGGGTGGTGGGAGCAGCGCCTGGATGAATTAAATCTGCCTCAGCTTCACTCCCACACCGGCAGTGTCCTTCATGGTGGCGTCTCGGAGTATGACATCGTGTGTTTGTCGATCCCTCAGATTGGTGGACTGAGGATTCATGGATGGCGTCGGCAAGGCGGCGGCGGCGATCCCATCAGGTGTGTCTCTCCTCTGCTCTGTCCCCGTTGCCGCTGCGTTGTCTCCGACGTCATGGTGGAGCAGGGAGTATGTGTTGTCCAGGAGTACGCGCAGACGGTTGTTTGTGCAGGGGACAACTGGAAGATGGTGTATCGTGTGATGGGTTTATGATTGGAGGCTGACATTCTGGCTTCCTCCTTCGACGTCGTAGTCGTGCAGGGGTGTGAGTCCCGGAGTTCGATTGCGTGTTCGGGACTTTTGCTCCAGTCTGATTCTTTCAACGGCAATGGTTTTCCTTCTCGCAAACTACTTTGGAGGTCCGTAAAGCTGCTGATCAGCGATGGAGCCGCGTCAAGCTCGGGTGAGTAGGTGATTTGTCTTCCGTCCCTTTGGTGGTCGATTCGGTGATGTCGAAGGAGGAAAACAGGCATTGATTTTTTCATAGGTTTATCTATCTTTTCAGTTTTGTAAAATCGGTGTACTTTTCCTTGTAACTTGATCTTTACTTATCAATGAGACAAGTATTACCATGGAAAAAAAGGTATACGTATACGCTTCCCCGTGTACCTAGACCAACGTAAAGAACCTTTCTAGGGTGAGACGTCCACACGAAACGCATGACACGATGAAATTAATGTTTAAGGTGGAAAAAGGAAAAGGAACGGGTGATACGGGAAGAATAGTTTAGGGCCGTTTGCTACTTCATCATCCTAACCCAACTAATTCCTGACGAATCTTATTTTAGTTGGTTTGTCACATCGTGGATATTAAGAATTGGATGATGACAGTTGCTGCTGTTGTGCCTTGAGCAAATTGCACATGCAACCTTCGGATTGTTTCCATTCGCCTCTAGCCATTTTTCAGTGTCTTGTAGTGATATGCAAACTATCTACAATCAATTCTAACGGTCCAGATTCGCGAATGGAAATACCAATATACTCCCTCCGTCCATAAATAGGTGGCTTATAAATTGAGTTAAAAAGTCAATGTTTCTAACTTTTACCAACTATATATACAAAAATATGAAATTTACAATATCAAATCAATATGAATAAACTCACCGTAAGATATTTTCATAATATATTTATTTCACATTGTAATTGTTGATATATTTATATCTATAGTTGGTCACAAATAGAAATTGTTGACTTTTTTTGTGAGTTTATACGCCACCTAAATAGGGATGGAGTGAGTAGCTCTTTTCAACAGAGAAGACCAATAGATCTTGTTATAAAGGAAAAGTCGGAGAAATATTACGTGCAACAAAAGTCTGAGGTATCTGGCCATAAAATAGAATATTGTGCATGATTCAATATCTGACTTTTTTTTTCTAAATTGAAGAAAACACTAATTAATTTAAGAAGCAAAATTTTCATATATATATATTATAATAATTATGCATCATATAAATTATTATGCAATTTTGTGTACCTATATAATTCTTGTCCGGGGTTGTATGATGGGGCTCATCTAGCGGTTTATTCTTGGATGAAGAGGCAAGTATTATGGTTGGGACGCTGCACTACTCGATTCTTATAGGAGAGTGGTCAGTTCTAAACACGCACAATCATACTACTTGAAATAACTAAAATAAACTATAGCCATGAATAAGGAGCATGAATAACTCAACACAATGCACAAGTAATTAATTTACACTATTTCTAGCTTGTGTTTAGTTTTTCTGTATATGAAAACATCATGCCAAACATCACAATAGATGTTAAGAACGGCGGAGAAAACTCTACCATGAAAACTGGCCAAACATGGTGAGTTTCCTAAACAATGCCACCAAACTCCACAAACAACGCAAGCAATTCACTGTTTAGATAAAAAAAACACAATTGTGAAGGATTGTTGGCTCGTTAGCACCAACTCAACCTGCATCGATGCACTACCCACACGATGCATCAACACCGAGCAGTTAGATCACAACTAGGTGGAACCATGATTTTTTTCTTGGTTGGTTATGCTTTGTACTTGATTGAGTTAAATGCTCCTATTTTATTACAACTGGACTGGGTGGTCATTAGACTCCCAACCAGGTAATCTCACCATCTCAACGAAAAAGGTAACCACACACTTCCATCCACTCTTCATCCTTTGAACCAAACAAAAAATTGGCTACCCCTAACCACGTCTATTCCTACACAACCAAACAGAAAATTGGCTATCCCTAACCAGCTGGTTGGGGATACCCTTATCCTCCAAATCATACCCCCTGAACCAAACAAACCCTTACCACCCCGGGCTACACCCCTTCACAACAACCTCGATCAATGACAAAGCCAAACACTTGCCTAGTTGAGCATATGAGGTTTCCCTTGCCATGCTGACTCAACATCCTCATCACTCAGTCGTCGCAACGTAACCCCGTGTGAATGCAAAACGACACAAAATAAAGGTACCATATGACATCACCTGACGACAAACACATTTGCACGAGACCCAACCAACATGAAAACACAACCACCGAACACAACAACATTGCTCAAAGAACCAAGCCCTGCGCATACGGAGCACATGAGGATCCCGCCCCCTTGTCAATTATGTCATCCTAGTCACTCGTTTGTTTTTTGAAAGTAATGCGGTAGTGGAAGACCCTACAACGGATTTTGTCATCCTAGCCACTCGTTGTTGGTAAAGAAACCCAAGTAGATGCAAAACAACATAAAAATGCACACAACATCACGAGATGATAGCCACATTGGCATGATGTCACATGCGAACTAAAAATAAGCAATCATGATCCCCTTCTCCCCGCTCACCCTTACTCATATTTAATTTTGGTGCAAAAACATTTTATTATATCTTCTCCATGTAAAAAGAAACAAACACAAATTTGCAACTGTAGCCACTTATTCTTATATTTTTTTTGTCAAGAACAAAACAATCATGTTTTATCACAAAAATTTACGGTTCCGTACGTAACTGGTTTTTTCCAGAACTTTCAGGTACTTAGAACACAATTTTATTATTTTCCTAAACCAAAGGGTGCAAACGTGGAGCACAAAATCCATCCTATATTCCACCACCACATGTCTATTTGGTACTCTACTTGAGACATAAATTAGTTAATAGTAGTATCTTCAAGGGTGTACATGCCAAAATTTTATTCTTCTCTTTGCCTTTTCCTGCCATCCACTACGTGTTGAGCTTGATCGAGCAACTATGACGTAGAAAAAGAGGGACATACCAAAACAGAGACATACGTCAAATCCAAATCCCCTCTATTAATCCGCTAAACTGAATGTACTAATCACCTTCTAAATCCTACCCTTCCCCTCCACCATCGTCATCAGCGCGCGCGCGCACACACAACAACAACGAGAGAGAGAGAGAGAGAGAGGTGGCATGAGATGAGAGAGGTGTGGCAAGAGCAGCGCAGCCAGTGAGGGCAAGGTGTTCCACGTCCAGCATGCGTCTCCACTGCGCATGGTCCAGTTTCTTGAAGGACACAGAGGGAGAAGGGATCATCAGAAAAGGCAACCAGATTTCCATCTGAGTGTAAAAAAGGGGAAGTTTTGCCTGCTGTGAGTATACGTCCATCTACATTTGCCACTATTTGTTTCCATCTTTGGAGGGCGGAGAACTCGATCTTGGTGTGGTCCGGCGGCGGCGTGTTCGGAGGCGGAGACAGAGTCGCTTCCTTCCGGGATTCTGAATCGCTGGAGGCGGAAAGACTGAAACTCCACGGCGTGGTCTGCTCTGTTCCAAGGCATCTTTTCTTCGCGTGTTAGATCCTTGTGAGATTATTCCTTGCGGCGTGCCAAGTTCATCGATTTTGGACGTGAATTCCAAGGCAGGGTTTCCTTTTGAGGGGCTATCAGGAGATCATCCCCATCTGTTAGTTTCTTCATTGCTGAAGGTCTCGGATTTCTAGTTATCTCTGAATATTGGTGCCAAGCCTCAAAGCGGCGCAAACAAGGAAAAACCAGAGGATTCAGCAGGCCTGGGTTCGTCGATCCATACTCACCGATAAACAGGTAAACAACCAATTCTGAATTTTAGTCCATCTGTCTGATCGTCCAATTAAGTTAACTTCTCCAATACGGACAGACGTTTAGTTGTTGTAGTCATTCCGTTGGTGCTTTGTTTTCCAGTGATGCATATTGCATTTTGTTACTTTTTTTATAGAACGAACATTTTGGTCATCTATTAGCATACGTCGGGAGATTCTTAATCAAACATGATAACTGTTCCTTCGTTCATTCGCAAAAAAAAAAGTTCCTTTCGTTATCAGGAAATGAGGCGTGAATGAGTTGAAATCTTCAGTTTTCACCTGTTTGCCTTTTCGATGCCCTGAGAAACTTCTGCCTCTCCAATTTCAGTTGATCTATTCAGCATATTTACCTTTTCGATACTCCGGAAAACTTCTGTCACTCCAATTATAATTAATTTTACTAAGTATGTGGCATATTTGCCTTTTCAATATCCCAAAAACATTTTTCCGTCACGGTTAAACTTACTAAGGAATGTAATATTCAACACAAAGACATGTAACTTGTAAGCCTTTAGAAGCCGGCATTTTCATCTGGCAGGTACAACGTGGTATATGTCTTTTTTCGCAACGATGTGGTCTTTATATCTTCTGTGTTTGTTTTATTTCTCATTTATTTTCTTCGGTATGTTGTATTGTGTATGGAGTTAGTTGTGCTAGCATTCACTAGTTGGAAGATACTATGAGAAAATCTGAGTTGTTGGGACTTGGGAGAGTAGAAAAAAGGGAATAATTTTATAATGTTCACACAACTTTCTTCTTAAAGGTGTGTTTTCTGCATTCAGGTTAATTTATCTGAAGAGAGTCCTTACAAGGTAACGCTGTTTGGCCATGTTGTCCCCCAACATGGCAAACAAAAGTTACAAACAGAGGAAGGAGAAGGAGAAGGTTGGTTGCATGTCGGGGCTAATATGCATGTTCGACTTTCGACGTGGTCAAAAATATCTTTCCGATGGGAGCCGACGAATTAATACGTATCCAGGTAAGGAACACAGTGACATTGCGTACTTGCACTACGCCAGTAAGACTTAAATGTATTGCCCGGTTTGCTAAATGTAAACTGTGTGCTTTGTGCAGTTATAAGGGATCTAAAAGGTACTGAAGATTTCCATAGAATTATGGCTGCAGATGTAAGTTCTGAATCCATTTAAAACTAGTCCAGTTTTTCAGATAGGAAATTCGCGTGGTCGCTTTAATAAATAGATGGGAAAAGGAAGGATAAATATTCAATATTCGTTAAGAAGGAAGTAAAAAAGATGGAAGTTCAGTTACTAAATTTAACCTGCAACTGCTTGTCAGATAGCTTGTATTCATGTACTGCTTCTACTACACTTTCATACTGGTATAATTGTGTGCGCAGTGCTGTTTGCTATTATTTTCTTTTATACTTTCGAGCAATACTTGTTCAACTGTAGGTTTTGAAGTTTAACTTGTGGATTTGAAGAAACATAAATGCTCTCCCTAAGCAACAAAATAGCACTATAAACCTCAAAATGTGGAAACTTTGGATCTTATGTGAGCTTTTGAAGACTTATGTACAAATGCTTTTGGTATGATAAAGCACTATGTAATATCGAAGCTATTAGCTTAGGTACGGATGGGAAACAAAATTAGTGCAGCGGTATGTCGGAGTTTATCATGGTCAGAAGTATTTCTAACATTTTGAAAATAACTCTGAGCACGATCAATTATACACAAATAAATTGCTTTTCTCAGGATGTCAGAGACCATGGTGTTGAAGGATTTTTTGCCGGCAGGGCAAGTATTAAAGCGTTAATAGAAGAAGAGATGGCCAGTGGCACACAGCCGTTGAAGCAAACACAGAGAAACACATTTGGGGTACTCTCTAATGATGTGAAGTCTGTGAATCTGCCTGAAGGATCAGATATTGACCTAAACTTGGGTGCAACTCTCATGGAAATTTACAGAAGTCATAATGAAAGTCAAGACAGTAGTGGTTCGGCTGAATCTGGTAATTATGCAATTGACCAAGAGAACAATGCTGATGCTGGCGTACATCCCAATCGGATCCCCTTTATTATTCAGAAAGCACTTGAAGATGTGGCCGACGCGGTAATAAGCCACCAATCAGCGAATGCGGAATACATACCCAACAGGGCCAACAGCGGTGAAGCTAGGTCCAAAGAATTGGTTGATGCACTGCAGCTGCTGAGCTCAAACAAAGAGTTGTTTCTGATGCTTCTTCGAGACCCGAGCTCTAGATTGTTACAATGCCTCCAGAATCTTTACACATCTCTAGGAGGTCCCAAGTTAGAAGCGGCAGAACCTGATGAAGTACCTAAGTTGCAAGGTGCGACTAATGGTATAGAGCAGTTGGAGGGTTCACCACGTAAAGTGCAAAGAAAGCATAATTCTTTCTTGAAAGAGGATAGACTAGTCATGAGGAAACCATCACAGTTAAATGATACTTCCCGTGGCCTTAGCACAATAGTAATCTTGAAGCCAAGCCCTGCAAGAGGTCAGAGTAGTCTGATCTCAAGTAGTGTAACTTCTTCACCACTATCAAATCCTACTAATTTGCAAGGTCAGGTTGAAAGTGGCAAACCTGCTCACCATTTCTCTCTTAGAGAGCTTAGAAGGAGGCTAAGGCTTGCCACCATGAGTAGTACTTTTCAGAATGCTGATCCACCGAAGCAGTTTCCTGTCGAAAGTATGTTGATAAATTCAGAAAGTACAGATTCTTCTGACTCTGAGATATATAAGCAACCATCCATTGTTGACAAGGAAGCAAACTTTAGAGATAGTGGAATTGGCATGGGAAATGATGCCACTCATGGTGTCGGATCTTTCTCCTATGAAAAAGCTAGGAAGCATCTAATTGAGAAGCTAGACAATCAAGATGAAGACATTTCTCAGACTTTACGTAAATCAGAATCCATTGGGCGATTAATTTCACATCCAGATTATGAAACATTTTCTCCCAGTCAATGCCCTACAGAGGAGGGCATTAGTATATCTCAGGAAGCTACAGACTCAGGGTTACAAATAGTTGAGCAAGATGATGGTCCAATTTTTTTTATCCCACCAAGCGAATACCAAGAGACAGTGTCGTCCGACGCAAGCACTTCAGCTGGTAAACAGCTGGATGAACTCAGGACAGATCATGGCAACCATCTATTGGAGGAGCACACTATTTCTCAGGAGCTAATCAATGAAGGTATGTTGCTCATGTACCATGAAGTATAAGATCCTCTTCTGTTCGGATTTAGTTCTTTGTCGTTGTAGTGTAATATTCGCATCCATTTGTTTGCAGATGTTGATAACACGCAGGATGCAGTGAAAAACTTACAACTCTGTACCGAGGTCGAACATTCAACTGAAAGCTTCGAACAAATAAATTCAAACCAGGTAAGTCATACTTTCTTTGGGTACGACGTGGAGCTTTATTCTGCAGAAAGTTGATAATTTTCTTGTCTAACAATGAATATAACTTGTCCCCTTTACTGAAGTTTTCCTCCGAGGAACCACAACCCTTGAGTGCGGTACCAGAAGTGATCCTGCATTCTCTTGAGGACCCCGTTGAGGAACAAGACGATTTTAGTCCATCAGCAGTTGTTGGATTAGCCAAGCCGTCCATGTTGACATTTGATTGCTTGCCAGAGAATGCTGATGACAAAGAGGTGAAACTTAGTCCACAATCCGTTCTGGATCCTTCCCTGGGAAATAGTTCTAGTCCTTGCCAGAAAATGCGAAAACAAGGTATTTTAGTGAAATTAAGAAACATATTATTTATTTTTGTATAATCAATTGATTAGTAATTAAACTGAACTTATGTTCTTGCAGATGAGTTGTCCATGCCTAGCTCAAGAATTCTTTTCGAAGAACTTGATACTCCTTCATCTCCGGCCTTGCAAAACAGCCCGCAAACAATTATTCTTTATGATAAATATGAAAGGGTTTCCTTCATTAAGTCCGTGCTACAAGCTTCAGAATTGTTGGCCAAGGGAAGCTCGGAGAGGTGGTATATGGATGTGTCAATGCTTGAGACATCTGTTCTGGCTGAAGTAGGAATGTCATACTGCCTGACAGACGATGTGGTTCTTCTTTTCGATTGTGTTGAAGAAGTTCTTCTTAAGATAAGTGACAACTTCTTTGCTGGTGACCCTTGGGTAGCTTTTCTGAAACACAAGGTGAGACCAGCCCCACTGGGAGAGGAACTTGCTAAAGAGGTGGCTAAGTGCATCGATTCGATTGTAGATACAGAACTTCCAAAAACACTAGATCAGGTGGTGCTGACAGATCTGGAAGTTGGACCGTGGATGGATCTTCGTTGCGATGCTGAAGACGTCGCTATTGAGGTGTGGGATGGTATGCTTGATGACTTACTGGAGGAGATGGTATTTGACCTGTGGCTTTAAGATTGTAGATCTCTGTAGTCGTCCATGAAGCTACATCCGATCAAAACTAAAAGGATCTTATAGATTAGCAGTGTTTTCTTTTCTAAAGAAGATGAAGATTCAGCAGTGTTCTGTTATAAGGAGAGGTAAAGTGAGTATTGATAGATTTCAACAGATTGTAGAGTTAGGCATTTCATCATGATAGGATTGAATTCCATTTCCCGGATGGAGTGAATAACAGTTTTTTTCGCAGCCGAGTAACTGTTAATTGTACAATCCCGAATGAAGCGGTCCCAAACACCAGGAATTGTTTTGTTATGCTTCTTTTCTCAATACCCGTTCCCTGTAAAGTGTACAAACAGGAAAATTTAGTTTGGTTGTGCATACATTGTTCCTTGAAACTGTCCTAAGACTACTTTTCCTCTTGAAAGCAGGATAAATCTCTTTGTTTATGAAATACACTCCTATGTTACAGCTCATACTCTGGTTACTTGTATCATCTGCCAACATGTGAGGCCCATGCCCATCCATATATGAGAAACAAACATTCACAAGTGGCAACTGATACTGTACTCATGACAGGGAATGCAATGTAAGTGAGGGACCATGGGAAGGAATGCAACCCCAAACATGGCTATGCTAGGAGAGTAGCCTACTGTGCTCATGCTATGTTCCATTAGTACTACTACTACATGTTATGGCATAATGTACACATTGTTGATTGGGTGTATGGACCCTTATTTTGGTTTCTGGTCCAAGGCAGGATGAACAAATGATCATCAGATCTTCCTCGCGGACTCGTCAGCGAAAAGAACGTCGTCTATACATGTCACTATGGTGTACGCCAGGCTCTCCAGCACCCTGGAGTAGCTCTCCAGGATGGCTTGT
Organism: Poa pratensis; assembly: GCA_947311845.1. Lineage (NCBI taxonomy): Eukaryota > Viridiplantae > Streptophyta > Magnoliopsida > Poales > Poaceae > Poa > Poa pratensis. The sequence continues at coordinate 25,180,300 of CAMZMU010000050.1, forward strand.
CCAATATCCTGCAGCACAAGAACAGCACAATCAGTTTCACATCACAATTCAAGCCTGTAGAAGTAGAAAAGCTTCGTTACTTCCGTCAATGGCGATGCTTTCAGACAGCATTTTTATGTACCTTGTTGTGCTGTATCTTGCTTGCGTCCAAAGTGGTCTGGGAGAGGCCGGGGAAGCGCTGCTTGAGGCAGAGCAGAACGTCCTGGGCCCTGCTCGCCAGCATCACGTTCTTGTCCGACTCCATCAGGTCCTTGACGGCGCTCCACGGCGACCTCGAGTGGCCGTGGTTGGCCTTCCGCCGCCACACGTGCATCGCCGCCTCCACGCGGTCCGCCGCCTCCAAGGCCTCGTGCTCTGACGATATCTCCAAGCAGTCCAGCAGGTACTCCGGCGAGAACTTGCCCGGGAACGACATGTGCCGGTAGATGGCGTCGCCCACGCTCGCCCGCCCGCACTGCATAGTATTCAGAAGTCAGAACTTAGAACGAACCAACAACTTGTTCAGAGGAAAAAAAAAGAACTTTCAGGGGGGAGAGATTCGAGGCTACCTTGGGAAGTGTCTGCGTGTACGACTCGGGAATCTTTATGTCCGCCAGAATGCCATTGTTGATGGCCATGGCCGCCTTGTGGATCTGGTTCGCGCAGTCGTGCTTCTGCCGCAGGTCCCTCCGCGCCGACTCGGTGAGCCCGAGCTTGGTGACGCACGGCACGGGCAGCCACCACCTCTCCTCGCCGCGGTGGCTCACCGGAATGCAGGGCGCCGAGTCGTCGATGCTGTCCTTGTGTCCCTTGTCGTTGAGGTACCAGAATTCAGTCTTCTGAAACCCGTCCAGGGTCTCCTGCACAAACAGCAATATCGAAGCCACATGAGCAGCTGTTCTTGTGAATTGTGATCCGTGTCGTGGAAGGAAGGTGCGAAAGGGCTTGGATCTTACGAGCAGCATGTCGTCGAGCTTCTCGAGTGCAGGGAGGTTGACGTAGATGTCGGATCTCGGCCTGGTCGCCATCACCTCTCGGGTGGTGCCGTCGGGCAGGATCTCCTTGGACGGGAAGAACTCGACGATGTAGTCGCACACCGAGAGCAGGCAGTCCATCTCCCGCCGCCACATCGACCTCTTCTCCACCGGCAGGGGCTCCAGCCTGTGGCAGCTCCCGAAGACGGTCGCTGCAGAGCACAGGAAGCAACGGAATTCATTCGGCATCCTATGTTCTGCTTCTGCTCGTACGTAACCTGGCTCTGCATTTGTTAGGGGTTCAATGCGTGGTAAATTACCGTAGAGGTTGGTGATGGCATTGGAGATGGCGGTGGCGGTGGAGACCCCCTTGCCGCCGCCGGACATGTCCTCGCCGAGCAGAAGCTTCGAGAACCTCTCCTTCATCAGCTGCAGCTCTGCAGTTCCATCCACCAAGGCAAGTACATTAGGATGTGCCTACGCTGTACGCAGTACGCGACAGCAACAGAGACGTCACGTACCACTGTAACCGGCCTTCCGGTCAGGCATGCTGCCGGCGTGCCGCGGCGCCGTGCCGAGCCTCTGCAGCAGCGGCGGTGGCGGCGGCATCCGCGCCGCTAGCTTGCACACAGGCCAGCGCGGGTAGGGCGACCCGTACGGGCTCCCCGGCTCACCGCTGCACTCGGAGGACACGTCGGAGGCGTCGTCTTCGTCGTCGTCCTCGCGGTGGTGCGGAGGCAGTCCCACCCGGAGCCGCTGCAGGTCCATGCCATTGTCGTCGTCGAGGTCGGCGTAGTCAGACTGCGAGCCTTCCTCCCACGTCGACGACGGCGTGTCCATGCCCGCATCGATCAGCCAAGCACCGCCGCTACACGTAGTAGTGCCACTCTGGCCGGCGCGTGCGTCGTGATCGATGGTGCTTGCGAAGTGATCGTTCCTGGGCCGGGAGTGAACGGAAGGGACAGCGATGGTGGTGTCGGGTCGTACAATAGAGCGGCTGCGTAGGAGGAGGAACATGCGGGGGAAGTGGCAGTGGACAAGGAATGAGCAGAAATAGGTGGCGTCCTCCATCATGAGGCCCCACGATGACGCCTGTGCTGCGAGGGAAAGCGTGCGATTCCCTGGCCGCCGACGATGTCCCCTCCCCTGCCCTGCCGCGGGAAATTTTCTTTGAAATCTGCCAAAAAAACTTACTGCCCGCCAGTAATCTAATCTGTCACTGCACTGAGAGTGGCAGCAGAGCTCTGCCGGCATATGATCATGTGCCCACTTGTTCAGCGGTATGAGACACTAATCACAAATCAAGCATCATCATCTGTCCCCCCTAAACACCGCCGTCGCGTCTCATTAGGCCGGCCGCGTGGCTGGCGTGGAGGTCGCGTCGCCGTGAGCTTTATCTGACGCAAAAGCTCGCGAGCATGCCCGGCAACCGGAATCATGGCGACATTACGGACGGGCAAAGGGGAAAGGGAACCCGTCCCGTCCCCCCCGCTTCTCTGTCTCTTTTCCGATCATGGACTGAACCCGATCGAATTTTGCACTCGCAAAGTCGCAATTATTTTATTTTGGTACCTCTTCCCTCTCACTGTTCGTTAGCCTTTGCACTGCCCTAGTGTGCCGTAGTAGTAGTAAAGTACAAAAAAAGCAGGGTGTTCCTTTGCCTGCCACGAGCTGGCAAGACTTCAGTTCAGATCATGTAGAGGAGTGCTGAATAGAATAAAGCTTGCTTGTTGCTACAGCTTGGTCCTGGTGGATGGTGAGCTTAGGGCACACCTCCAACGGTCCCCCGCATATGGACAGACGTTGTCCGAAACTGTCCGAAGGACAAAGCAGGCCCTCCAACGGCGGCCCGCATATGGACAACTGTCCTCGCGGACAGCCAAACTGGACCAAACTCGGCCCAAATTTGGTCCAGATTTGGGGGAGGCGCGGACACGGCGCGTGTCCTCCCTTGTCCTCACATGGCCCACCTGCCAGCGACCGCGGCCGCTTCGGCTTCGCGGGTCCTTCTTAAATGGGGACTGGTGGGTGGCCGGCGTCGCTATCCACTCCAGTCCCCACTCCAGCCCCCACCCAAACCCTAGCGCCACCGCCACCGCCACCAAGCCCCAGCGCCACCGCCAGACGCGATGAAGAAGCTGGGCTGGTGGAAGGGTGGCCGGAACAACCACGAGGCCTCGAGCTCTCGTGGTCCGCGTCCCTGAGCTCCTCCGGCGGCACCCGTGGTCCGCGCTCCTGCCGCCGCCGCTCCCGATGCGGACGCCGCCCACGCCGCTCGCAACGCGAGCCTCCGGGCCCGCCGCGCGCGCGTGTCCTGGGATGTCGCCCAGATCTACTGGGAGGTGGCCGCGCCACTGCCATGGAGCGACGCCCACCTCCCCGAGGGGTGGCACCTCAACAAGTGGCGCGTCCCCGTGCCTCCCGTTCCGCGCTCCGGCCGGGCGCGCACGGAGGAGATCATGCGCCGCCGGTCGCTGCTGCCCGCGGACCTCGTCCACGACCCCGCCTTCGCCCTGAACTCACGGCTATGGGACCGGTGGTTCGAGCTCGAGCACGACCAGCGGTGCCGTCAAGCGTTCACCGCGTCTGCGCCGGAGGACTACCAAGGCCCGGCGGAGGACGAGTTCCCTGCCCTCGTCGGCCTCGAGTCAGACGAGGACTCCAGCATTTTCCCCTACGACGACGCCGGCGCCGCCCTTCTCCGACCTGGAGCCGTAGATAGGCTTCTTCTTTTTTTCTGTCAGTGGCCCGCGGGCCCTATCGAACCTACTTAATATGTAATTTTAATTTCCTACTGTCCTCTTCGTTTTTGCGCTGGGCCGTTGGGGGCACCCCCAACCCAAAATGGACAGAGGCCCAATTTCTGTCCGCGGACCGCCCCAAACGGACAGAATCGGTCCATTTTACCTGTCCGTATGCGGGGACCGTTGGAGGCGCCCTTCGCTTACTATAATCTTCTTTAGCTTATCCGTGGCACGCTTATGCTAACTCTTGATTGGCCTCTATGCCGCATCATAGCCTACGGAGTAGCGCCACGTGCCTACGCTCGTAGGTTGCTAATGACACGTTCGTGCATGCTGATGATGAGTTAATGGGGTTTAAGTATTTTTTTTTTGAAGGGCACTATACCTGGATATATTACTCAACGTATAACAAACGTACAAAATACATCCAGATACGGGATAGCTGTTCCCAAATTACAGAGAAGAGCGAAAAGAAAGAAAATACAACTAAGTCCATTGACACTTCTCTGAGCAGAGCAATCCGCCACCGCAGCACCTCCATTGACGACCACCGGAGGAGAGAGCAGAGCACGGCAGCTGAGTAGCCGGCAGGGAACTTTAGAGGAATTAACCTCGTTGATGTCGCCGCAATATCCACCCGACGCGGACGTCGAGATCTTGCACGACGGCGAGAAACCACATCGGCGGGAGCAACGCTCCGAACCAAGCCGGCCGTCGGGTCACCGTCCTCTTCCAGCACGCACACCCGCAAGAAACCTTCTGGGAACAACAAACACAGCAGAAAGCTGCCGGCCACAGGCCCAACCGCTCCTCGAGCACTCTCCTTCTTCCACCACGGTAGCGAGAAGAGGAACAGAGAAACAGCAAAAAACGAGCTTATTACCGAGATAAACTTCGCCGAAGAATCGCAACCAGCCGTCTCCTTCCTCCACAGAAGCTTGACGAACTGCCACGACTCCACCGCCATGTACCAGGAACCGCTCGATAGCTCTGGCACCGCTTCCTCCAGAACCAGAGCCCAAGCTAGCAATCCATGCCCTCCCCTCGCCTCCACGGCCGGCCAGAGGGACACAGACACGAGCTCGCCGCCAGATCTGAAGGAAACCAACCCCCACTCAGGGCCACATCTCCCCACGCCACCACGGTAGGCCAGAGATGCCCGACCCCAACCCAAAACCTCCACGACCTCCCCGGCGTCACCGCTGGAACGGGGAAAGAAGGGGGATGACTTATTCCGACGCGACGACGCCACCGCCACCGTCTTCGATGCCGTCGCCCGGAAACGGAAGACCTACACTAAACCCTAAACTATCTACACGCACAGCAAGAACCCGGAGCTCCCCTCCACCTCACGGCGCCGAAACGGCGGCCGAAGGCGAAGGGGAGCAGCGGTTTCGCCGGCGAGACGCGAGGACAGAGGAGTCGCCTCGAGGTCGCCTCTCTCGATACAGTAACGAGATAATGGGGTTTAAGTATTATCTGACCTCACAATGATTTGTATTGTCTGTCCATGTAAATCCAGTACATCATGGATAAACTTTTTTGAGCTCTTCATTAGCATCACATATTTTTAGGGTGCTGTCTTTGATTAGGTAGGAACTGCCTATCTTTGATTAGTTAGGGTTACATTGTTTTGTTTAGTACTTCGAATGCTTAAAAAGAGTAAAAATGATGAGCACAACCAACAATAAAATTTTGTTATCAACAAGAATGCACCGTGAGAGACATGTTTGATGCGAGGTGGAATTTGACTTTTCGTAGGTAGTAACCCTACCATGTTATGCAAATTCAATGCGTTAGCCTGAGAGATATGCTTACTATTGTGGCCTTAAGTGAGAGTCCTGATATTTCTAAATGGAAATACACAAATCTGGAAAATTTACCATCAAAATCTATTTATAATAAAATTTACCGTCAAAATATTCCACGAAGAGGTCACCGCGGCATCAACTGCCAAGTCAACTAGTACGTCACCCTTCAAGAGTAAAAATATCTCACTTGAACGAATCGACACAGAGAGCTCAAATTATACATCGAATGCAAAGCAAGAACACCAAGAGTGATCAGGTTCTTCTCCCTCAAATCCCACCAAAGCAACAAATGATAGGGTGGATTTGAAGAGGAAGTACAATGGATGATAACCAATGAATCCAAGATCCGGATCTAAAAGCTTCCTTCACAAAGAAGAGAAATTTGGTTCAGTAGAAATGTAGATCTACATATACTATCTTATTTCCTCAAATAGATTCATGATTCATAGGAGTGATGGGGAGTAATCGAGCTTTAGAAGATAAATAATGGTGGAGAAAACTTGCTAAAGAACCTTTTTTCAAGTGGGTAAGAAGACCCCCTTTAAAACACCCCTAAAAAATCTACCTGTTACATCCTTTCTGTGACTGTCCGGATGGTCATGGTTAATGCCCAGCTAGCAAGGTACTAGGGTGTAGTCGGGCACTATACGAGCACCATGATAGACGGGTTGTAGCCGAGTAGTAATTGGGCCGTATCCGGAGGATAGCCGGGGAAAACCTCCAACACCAAAACACGATATATTTTGCTTGCGAACTCAACTTTCGATGAACCGAGACAAGTTTTAATTTTAACAACAAGATCTAACTCATCACACAGAGAAACATCAAATATCAGAATTTTAAGCCACAAATGGAAATGTTTTAACCTCTCTATAAAATAAGAACCGACAAAAACTCCAACACCAAGAATGTGATATCTTTTTCGTACGAACTCCTTTTTTGATGAAACTCATGCTTGTTTTGAAGACAATGAAAGGAGCTAGATATCACCTAGAGGGGGTGGGGGGAGAATAGGCAGTTCAATACTATTACATATTTCGGTTGAAAACTGTAGAAGTAAACTAACCATTTAATTTACGTAGCACAAAACCTAAGTATACTAGGCTCAACAAAGTGCACCAAAAAATTAAGCTAATTAAGATGTAAATAACTATATGGTAGCAATATACCAACATAAACAACTTCAAGCATGATGTCCATCACAAGGTAAATGCACAAGTAGAAGATCTCAGACATAGAGATAACCGAAGCACACATAAACTAAAATGTATTCCGAAGTTCACATTGTACCCTTTATTGGGAGGTGCGGCAGAAATTCCCGAAAGTCACTAATACCACCTTATTTTTCTTGAGCTACCCTAACAAGGTAAATGTATGAATCCACTATTAGTACCCTTGAATATGGTCACTAAACCTTTACAAATTGTTTGGAGCTACTCCACAACTTAATTGGAGACTCCCAAGTTTTTTCCAAGACCTCTTCACCAAGGATTGGCTTCATGACAAACACCAGACATCTAGGGTTCCCAAGAACCCAAGAGTAAAATTCTCATGAACTTTCACCCAACCGAATCCTAAAGTAGAACTCACATCAATACAAATATGATCCACCTAGAGATATTAATGCACATTCTAGAATTTGAATTCATCTGAAAAAGACATACCACATAGAGGATAGATATTATTGCACTATCAACACTAAGTGGTATTCCTCAAGCACATTCATTTTTAGGGTTGTGAAGTTCCCGTGGCATATAACTCCCCCAAAATGGGATGATCCATTAGTCCGTTGAAAGAGTCAAACTAAGATACACTCAAGATGCAATAAAGGATAAAAAGAAAACATACAAGTGCATGGTGTGCAAGCCAACATACACATGTTTGATTACTTGATATAAGTAAGTAGGAAGCACAATATATACAAACACATGCTAGTTACTAAATCGAAACATGCAAAGGACCAAGTATCTTTCGGTGTAAGAAAGTTAAGTACAAGTTACTACAAAGAGGCGCACTGGATATAGGATAAAAATATGATATCCAAATGACTCGGCTGATAAAATATAATTGATGTGGAACCCTTACTTCGTCATGAGGTAGCCAAGTATCCAATACCCTCCAACAACACATATTGTTCAAACTTGAGCTAAATTATGACGATCACTCTCCCTTCAAGTTGCAACACCTTCTTTGGATGTGCATTCTATGTGAAGGATACCCATTCAAACATGGGAACATCTTCACATGTCTATTATCAACATATGGATATCCATTCGAGATGCTCATATTTAACTTGCACTTATAAATCTTGATGACAGTCACCACTAGATGCAATCCTCTCATTGGCTATATGAAACATCTTTTTTAATTATGCAAAACCATAGGTTGACACCTAACCCATACAGAAACAACAAATATATAGATCATTGGTTAGTTCACAAAGTGCAATTGGAAAGCTCTTATCATACAACTAGATCAAATGATCCCAACCGATACCGTACCATTTATGCTTTATGTGTTGACCAAGTTGAATCCACTGGTTTCACTTCGCATGCTCAACCTTGTGTATTCTTCATGCTCTATCACAATCTAATTGAGGTACACAAAAAATTATTTCTTTGATTGCATGCTTCCAGCCCTGATCAATCATGACTCAACATATGAGTTCATCATGACCTTAACTTATAGTAAATTCTTGAATTCTTCTATTGTTATCAATCTCTCTCAGTATTTGATCCTCCATGTCTGAACTCATAAGTTAGAGCTAGACTTTTTTTAGGTCCACACAAGAACTCTATCTTGTTCTTAATGAAAAGCAATGTTCTTGCTAGTTACTCGAAAAAAAGCTTTTTTTAAAAATTATTGATCATATGATATTCATTCGTTCAAATCAATCATCTTGATGTTGATACTGAATGTATATATATCTCCATCTTCATGTCATACCACCTCCAATCCAACACATGGTTTTCAGGTATTGTCTATGAAAAGTTTCTTCAAATATAACTCAATAAAACCAAGAGTACATAGAGATATTTATTAATTGTCAAAACCACACATGAGGCTCCATGCACTTTCGCTATGCAATAAGCATTGGCGTATTTGACATTGACATCATCCGTATTAGAAAAATAATTGTTGCCGTAGGTCAATATTTGGAAGAATGGGGAGTCTTCTCTCACAAATCACAATCACCACAAAGGGGAGGGGGGAGGGTAGACTGGGACGAACTCATGAAGACCAAGGACCACGTGTCAAGCATGAGGAGGCTTACATATGATATTTTCCTTGATTAGCAGTTTAGATGAGACTTACTAAATATATAAATATAAAAAGTCATGTAATACTTTGTCCTCCAAGGTTTATAACGCCCTTGCGTATTTATAGGTTCTCAACTTATCTAACGAGATGTGTGTTATATGCTACTACATCTGTTCACAAATGTAAAACGTTTTGGTGGGCTGTTTTAGCCCACCATATTTGTGGGCAGAGGTAGTACAAAAGTATGCCGTTAAATCATATTTGAAATAAGTTTATAATGGTAATTTTAAAATGCCTGAGGATTTTATAAACTCGGAAGAAAGGAGTACAAGATTGTATTGATGAAGGTGCTAACCAGAGGAGTTTCATTCATGTAGCATAGCAAATTGCGTACCAATTAGCACTATCACCGAGCGGTGCTGTCGGACTGCTCTTCCGCTCCGCGTCGCCCCCGCGGGCTACCGGGGCGAACCCTAGCTGCGCCGCCTCCGCACCCCTACTCCTCCCTTCCTCCTCGGCGGCGGACTTCCTCAACCCGCGCGTGCGTCTGTCTTCGTGGGGTAGACTCGGCGACGGCGGTGCACCATGGACGCTGAGCTCGGGCCGGCGGCCTCTTGCGGTGCCGTGTGGGCGACGACGACGGCACGCCCGGCGGCGGCGCGCGCGGAGCTGGACTCCGGCGGGGGCATGTTGAGGAGGGAGCTGGCGGCGCATCTGAGCCTCGGGCCGGGCCTCGGGCCTAGCCCTTGCAGCTCGGCTGGCCACCTCCAAATGCAGGCGAGGTTTGAGACGGCGCAGAACACTGCGTCCGTCGGGTTCTCCACCTCCGGCTGCCATCCCCTGTTGCTGCTGGCGTGTGGGCCGGATCTGGGCCAGCGGGCTCGGTTCTGACCTAGCGGTGAGTTCCCAGCGGGTAGGTGTTGGTAGGGCGATGTGGATCCGCCGGTGGATGGCGACGGCGGCAGCCTTGGCGCTGTAGCGTGGTGGCGGAGCTAGTCGGGCCTGATCTGGACCGGATCAGACTGATCTAGACCGGATCAGACTGATCTGGACCAGATCTGGGGCCTGACAGGCACTGCCTTACTGCGTCCGGTCGGCGACCGCTTTTGGCGTTGGAGGATGGCGGATCTCCTCCGATTGGCTACTGCGCAGATTGCCGCCCACGCTGGCTTGGATCAGTCGCATTCTTACCTTGTGCGATACGTTGGGCTTGCGATGCACTGTTGTCCCTCACGGGACCCGAGTTCTAGGATGCCGGGGCGGCGGCCCTGGAAGGTGGACTACACGGGCGTTTATACGGCGAGCGACGTGGCGGTGGTGATGACCTTTCTCCTTGGTCGTGTGGACGGCGAGGAGCGGGTGGCGGGGGTCCCTGGTGATGGCAGCGCTTCGGCGAAGTCACCTCCCAGATCGTGTTCTGGAGGACAGACTTGGGGATTCTGAGCGGTCCAACATTCCGAACGTTGTGCGAAGGTTTTCCGAGCGAAAGCTCTGTGCTTTGGCGCCAATGACAGCATTGCTTGCGGGTATCGTTACCCTCTTGGGGCCGTTATTGTGGTATCTTCGCCGCGTTAGAGCTCCGGGTGAAAACCCTGACCATTTTGGTCACGACGACGGCGACGCTCTGCGCCGTTACCTTCTTGAGGCGTCGTCGTGGAACTTCGGTTCCGTGGGCTCGTTTCGGTGTCTTCAGTGGCAAGTTTTGTTTCTCCTTGTTCTTCCTTTTCTATCTTTGATCTGCTTTGTAAGAGGTTCCCCTCGTCACATTGTATCGGTTCGGCCGTTGAGGCTTTATCTATAAAGCGGGGCTACGGCCTATTTCGTTATTAGCAGTGTCACCTTTTCAGAAACAGCTTCCTCTCGATGGGAGGGAGATCTTCTGTTTCCTTTTGATTCTCAAAGAAGAGTAGTACGACAAGACTATGTCGCAAAAACTCTCGATGGCGCCTACGCAGTTCAGATGACAAATGACAGAGACCATGCACCATGCGTATATGTAGTTGAGTAGTGATGTGCTGTATGTACGTGCTCGCCATGACTACCTTCAGATCCCATCACTAATAGTCGTATTCTATTTTCTCACTCACGCCTCCCTGTCTGTCGTTAGCCACACATGTTTAGCACGTAATAAGCACCGTTCGTACTAGGAGTTTCTCCATTAACGAAATCAGGGTAGGCATGCACATGAATATATGGGTTTTCAAGAACGCACTACAGATGTATTCAAGTAAAAGTGTGATGGAAGCCGTTCTATCTAATGATATCCTCACAACAGTCTCAGTTCTAAATTCTAATGATTTAACTGAATCATCACTATTGCGCACGTCAGCACGTGTTGGCGTGTTGCCTAAATTGTTACGGACGGAAATATGATGCTTTGGCCCTTCAGTATCACTTCGTTTATCCTCGAACAAAAAAAAAAATCCTTACATCGTATTGTGACGTTTGCAAAACAGAACTAAGAAAATCCCAACCGTTCCTTTCGTTTGGCACCTTGTATTGTTGAGACAAAATCGTGTGAACTCAATGTTAAAGAAAGGGATTTGCTCTGTTTCAGTCGACTGAAACAGTTTTCAGCGTCAGTCGATTTTTCGTCCGTCCGATGCGCGCCAAGATCCGTGCTGCGCGCTACACGTCGCTGCGCGCGCTGGCGCGAGCTGGCGCCTGCGTGTGTCTCTGTGTCGTTGTTAACGGGTCGGGTTCCGGGTTTTTGGGTGCGGTATCCGTCCTTATCTTCCCCCGGTTAGTCGTCGGTGGAGGAGGCTTTTTTTGAATTTTTTACTCACTCAACGTACTCGTGTCTCTGTCCTCGCGAGAGAGAAGGGGAGCGGCGGAACAGAGGAACCAAATCCTCTGCTCGCCGGCGCCTGCTGCCGCCGTTATGCCGGAGAACCGCGGAGGACGGAATCGTCGCCGGCGTCTAGACAGGTACTCAGCCCTTGCTACCTCTGTTCGCCGGCAGTTTGTGAGCTCCGGCGTTCGTTTTTGTGCGCTTCGTGTGCTCGATCTTCGCCGTAGGCAGATGTGGTTGTGGCGGTGTGGGGGGTTGATTTGAGGTGCCGTGCTTTTAGGAGCGTCTCTATTTTGAACTAGCGCAGCTAGCTCCAGCGGCGGCGACGAGTAGGGGAGGTGTTGCCGGTGGTTGTATTTTGTGTCGTAGTGGCGCCGAGGTGGATGGGTTTTGCGGTGGATCTGACTACTGTCGGCGGCGACGAGTAAGAGGAAGCTTGCATGAATCCCTTACCTCGCGCAGCTAGCTCGTGACATCGATGAGTAGCTTTTGTCCGTAGGTGGAGTAGGGGTGATCTCTCTCTATTATTTTTGGTGTTGAATCTGCTAATACATATTGTGGAGGTTCAGTTCTATGTTTGTTGGATCCAGCGGCTGATGTTTTTTGTTGGATTGTTCTTCGAATTGGTTCATCAGCAGAACCAATCCCATAGTCTGTAGTCTGGTGGCACCACCCCAACGTTCTACTTGTAATATGATCGTACCTGTGTGGGTTCCTTTTAGCTGGTGAACTTCAATTTTTGTTGGAGCAATGACATGCGCAGCTATGATTTGTTCTGGAGTAGTTCATTAGCTCAACCATTTTCATATGCTGTTTTGGTGGACACTAACCAAATGTTCTCTTGCTACTGTAATATGACCATTTCACAAACAGGAGCAGTGCCATGTGTATGTATGGATATGGTTAATGTAGAAGGGATTGTTGTTTGTTTTGTGTTAGGAGGTTCAGTATCTTTTGTTGTTATGTTTTTCGATTTGTGCATGCCGTGATTATAATCTTATGTCCTTTTTTTTGTGGTTGTGCAGATCTCAGCGTTTACGCACTGACCATGGGGATGATGATGTGGATCATAGTGAAGGGTCCAGTCCGCCCGGTCACCGTGATGTATGTTTTGTCATTTAGGGTTTTTGTTGTTGTTGTGATAAACACTGTGCCGTTATGCTTCTAACTGGTTTTGGTTTCTTTCAGCCTATATCCCATGGAAGAAGAAACACGGATCTAGACGATGCATTGTTTGGGTTCTTCATGAAGCAGGTGTGCTTACCTTTTTCCATTACTTTTTTCAGTCATCACAGGTTTGCATTTTTTCTTTTTGGTGGCTGGATGTAGTTTGACAACCTTTTTCTTTTCCATGGGCTGCAGTCTTTGGAAAGCGTGAAGAGGAACTTTTCTGACTTTTGCCAGGATACATTGGGGAGCAATGAGGTTAGCTCTTCATTTGTTGCTCTTTTTTTTCAGTTTGTTGTGTTGTGTTCAAGCAATCCAATGGATTATGTATATCTTACATTTTTCCTACTCATTTCCTTTGCAGCTTAAGAAGAAGAAACTCAACGCTGTTGAAAAGTCTGGGACTCTAGATGGTGTTGACAGGAGTGCATTTAGCAGATTTGGCTTGAAGTACTTTTTGCATGTTCTGAAGAAGTTGACCCCTGAACAAAGAGCTATTATCCAGAAGTTTGGGTTTGGGTGTTTGCTGTTGTTTGATTGTCCGGATCTTCCTTCGGATTTCTGTAGGTGGGTTGCAGAGTGTGTTGACCCACTATGCTCTCAGATCACTGTTTGCGGGAAGCCTATCAGTATATCCAAGGACACGTTTCGCATTGTCCTAGGATTGCCTATAGGAGGGCTGGAGGTTCCATCTGACTGTGAGGACGGCACGGCTTTTATCCTGTCACTCTTCAAGTTGCCAGAGTTGCCCCACATAACCTTCTTTGGCAACAAGCTCATTGGTCCGGATCCGTTAAGCGAGCTTGAGGTCTTTGTGTGTTTTATGTCGGTGGCCATTTCTTGTTTTCTCTGCCCTGAGTTGAGTTATCCTGTCAACATCAAGTACCTTTCAATTCTAAAGGATCCTGCTGCTGCTAGAGGGTATGACTTCAGCCAGCTTGTCTATTCTCACTGTCTCATTAGCTTGAATGAGTTCAGATTGTTTGCTAAATCAAAAGGTAGAAGGTTGAAGTCTCCTGTATGTTGCATCTATGTTCCAGTGGTACGTGAGCATCCTGCCTCTTGTTTGATCGAATGTCTATACCTTTTTTGGTACTCTATATCTTCATATTTATGTGTCATCTCTTTTTGCCAGGTCCGTTATCTCGATTCTTTGGACTTTGGCATAAAGAATGTCTGTCACATTACTCCCAGGGTTTTGGTATGGAAGGGAGATATGATTCATGTTTTCTCTGAACTTGATCGAAAAAGTCGACATCAGTTTGGGAAGAAGACTCTTATAGAAAGGGAAATTAGGACTACTGGCCACCACCCCAGTGTATGTTTTCCTTTCTTTTTTTGTTGGACATGTATGTTTCTTAGTTGGAGTGGGTATTATGGATCTCGATTTATATTTACTTTCAGCTATATATTTACCCTATTTTTTATATCCTTTTTTTCTTGCAGGTTTCGGGTTCTTCTCAAGGAAATGTATCTTGTAGAGTCTCTCCTGTGTTGTCTCCATTGTCTCATGACTTCAGGATCAAAGCGAGAGAAGATTTTGTTAGCTCATTGCAGCCTGATGTACGTTTTATTAGTTTTGTTAGCTCAGTTTTCAGGCCTTTTTTATTGTTTAGTCTCTTCATTCCAGTGCCATCTTTCAATATTCTTTTTGTGCTGTAGGTAATAGATGGTATCATCAGAATTGGTGATAAATTTCTGTCAACTAAGTCTTCAAGCAGTAAGAGGAAGTTGGAAGTCTTAGTTCAAAATGTTCTTGAATTTCTTGGCAAGTCCAGCATCATGCACGATAAAGTAGTAGCAAACCAGAGGGAAGCTGATCGAAGCATTGATAAGCAGCCACACTTCGTTGTATGATCAGTCTCAACTAGTTTTTTGCACTATGGTTCTCCCTTTTTTGATTTTGTTGTATATATGAGTCTGATATAAATCTTCCATTGTTTTTTGTGTCTACTGTTGCAGGTCACAGACAACAATGTGAAGCGCGCAACTTTTAGAGTTGAGTCAAAAGAGCTTGAGCAGAAGTTTTGGCCCACTGCTCAGGATGCTGATAAACCAAGCGTGTCTGGAGCTAAGAGAACTCCTGACCCAGGTATTTATACTTCTTCTCTTTTTCTAAGATGTTTTTCTGAAAATGCGCTCTATCTCTCGTGCTTGCTGTTTTTTCAGTTATATCATTGATCCCTTTTTTTCTTTTTTTATCCCCGCGCAGTCACCCCCGAGTGTGTGATAACCAAAGTTGTGGAGGGTCAAACTCATCCGACAGGTATCTAGTTTTTGCTTGCATTTATGGCATGTAGTTATCCACCAGCCCCTGCAATGCATTTATCTAGTTTCTAGTTTCTCTGAATAGTTTTTTGCTTGCATTTATCCACCAGCCCCTGCAATGCCCCTGCTACGGAAGGTGAAGCCTAGGAATTGCCAAATGATGTCAGGAGAAGGTGAACAAAACATTCTCAATCGCATGTCAAGCTCAGCTGCAGGAAAAGGACCAGTTCCTGTTATAGATGTGCCGGACTCCCCAGCTGTGAAGGTTAGTTTTGTAGATGTGTTGGACCACTTTTCCTTTTTTGATTAGGCTATTTTTTGTTCCTGCTTAGCTCTTTTTCTAAATCTGTTCTATGTTCTTTAGCCACACACTGAACTCTTCAAGTTACATCGGCCTCAACCTATCCCGAAATTTGGATTAAAGATAGCTCCTATTAAGATTGCTGATTTTTCACCCAAGCCATCAGTGGTATGTATCACCTTAATATATTTTTTAGTCCCTGTCACATTGAGTTGTTCTTTTTTCATCAGTTAATATTTTTTTGGTGTGTCCTTTGTTATGTGTGTAGACTGCGGCAGATGGTGATATCCATCTAGTTGGCTCCAATCAGTTTCAGAGGAGGTGTTTTGAGTTGTCAAAGGAGACTGACATCACCTATGATAAATTGTTGATGCCCAACCAGGATGTAAACGGTCCGTCAACTGCCCATGACACTGAAAATGGTGCTGATGGTGAAGCAGTTACCAATGATGGTCAGAATGTCCGAAAACGCCGAGTGCACGTGAAGTTCATGTTTGTTAATTGGCTTGTTACTGGGCAGACCCCTCCATTGCAGTCCAACCCCAGATTTCCTGTTTCTCAAGACGATATCATTCATTATTCAGCAATTGTCGAGCTAGCACACAGCTCCATCGCAAAGTATGACCATTTTGTGCTTTCTCACTTCGTTTTCGTCATGTTTTTTTACATTCTGTTTTTAGGTTAATGTTTGGTGGAAAGCTATATGTTTGCTCTACTCTGTGGCCATCCTTTTATATTCCTCTCTTACTATGCGCCGTGAGGGGGGTTGGTGTATAATTTTCATTTTGTTTTTTCTGCAGGGAATATGGTATTCTGTACCCAAAAATTCACTGCAGCTACAAGTCTCTGGGTGAGTCTCTGATGCCTAGGGGTGAGGTGGATAATTTTATAATCCCCTGTTTTTGCCGTGTGTTCTTCGAAGAGCGACACCCATCCAAATCAGGGAGGCATTACTTCTTCCCAAATATCGGGGTTGGTACCATTTTATCCATCCCTTTCTCAAGTTCAGCAACTGTTCGCTTGTACTGTTTTGTTAGCTTGTTCTTTTATTTGGTCATATATCCTTTTTTCTCAATTTCTATTTCTCGCAATTCAGGATGCTATTCTGAAATATAATGGGGAGCAGCAAGAGTCCACCGTTCGTGTATCTTTTGAAGGTGCAATGAGTGCAAGCAAGGGGAGAAAACTAGGCCACCGAGATAACAAGGTAAATGCCTTTCTTTTTTCTGAATACCTGAACATATTGTCTTTTTTACATTGCATCATTTTTTTACCCCTTGATATGTTTTATCAATCGTAGACTGTTCTTATCTTTTTCTGTAGTTGTTCTTCCCCCTTGTGAATTCTGGTCATTGGATTGGTTTTGCTGTTGATTTCGAAGAAAAACTCTTTGCATTCTTGGACTCAGTCTATGATGAGGATTCAGCATGGCATCTTCCAGTAAAGAACCGTCTGGTTAGTGTTTTGTTTTACTTTAGTTTTTTAATTCACACTAATCTATCTCTGAAATTGGTTTTTCATTTTTGTTCTTGATTTTTTCAGGTAGAAAACTTCATACGTTTGTGGGAGTTGATCATCAGTCCGAATCACAACTTCCGTGAGTTCCAAACAGTGTATCCTGAAGTACCTAAGCAGAGGAATTCGTAAGAATCTCAAACCATAGTTTTCTTTTGTTTGCTTTATTTTTGTTATTGTGTGTCTTTTTAAGCCATGTGTTTATGTGAACAGGAAAGATTGCGGAGTGTTCGTGATAAAACTAATGGAAACTTGGAGGGCTGATGTTGACACTCGAAGCATTTTCTCTTATCAGGACATACTCAATATAAGAATTCAGTACGCAAACAAGCTATATTTCCATGCGAAAAACCAAGTTGATCAGAGCTTTGTTACTGAGTTTTATGCCTCGGTAAATTTCTGTCCTGTAGCTTTTTCAGCGTTATCTTTTTTACCCACCATTTTTCCATGAGGAAATTCATGGAGACTGCAGTTTTTACTCACCCTTTTTATATTTGTTTTTTTTTTCTTTTTTTAACAGGGATGAATACGATCGCTGTTGCAGCCAAGGGGTGAACAAGCTTGAGATTTTTCTGAGAGGAGCTGTTTTCTTCTGGAGCGCTACTCGCACATGGCGATGAATTGATCTTTTTTGTTTTTTTCTTTTTCATTTGTTAGCCCTTTGGTTGGCACCCTTTTTTTAGAACCTGAACTTTGGTGTCAAGCTTTTGTTCGTGGGAACTATGAATGTCTCATTGAATCAGTTTTTTACTTTTGTTTCGGAAGTCGGGAAGTCGGTTTCAGAAAATTCCAGCAATTCATCAGCAACATGTAGAACAAAACCATTATACAGATTTCTTTTTACGCATAGTTGTCTGAATCATTTTATCCTACCCCCCATAGTTTAGTGATTGTATGAATGTCTTTATCTGTTCTGTTACAAGCAGTATTCTAAATAGTATATTCAGAGCTACAAGCATTACTCATAAATACAACAAATATTTTTTCATTACACGCTGCTTCAAAATATGGTCTGTGTTTTTGCAGTAGGTTTTATGTTTTCAGCTTTGCAGTCCATGCATCCTTTCTGAACCTTGCACGGGCACGGGTGCATGTGTGGTGTTCTCTTGTTGAATGGTGTTGTTTCCTTTCTGGTTCTTCTTGGCTGACGGCGGTCTTTTCGCTTGTGTCTTGGCTTTTGGTGGTGCTGCGGAGCCAGCCTCCCCGTTTTTTGTGCCTGATCATCAATTGTATATGGTGTCAGGTTTGATAAATGGATATTTTTTTCAAGGGATCAGTTCATATTTTTCGATAAATTTACAAACTCACCTGGACTAACCATCTTCCTTTTACGAGTCCTAACGGGTGGATGGTTGTACACTTTGTCTAGGTTGGTACATTTCCTCTTAGTGTGGCCATACTCCCTGCAATGTCCGCATCTGTAAAATTTCCCTGCTTTTATAGCTTCCACTATGGTCATCAGTCTTGGCCTCCCCTTTGTGTGAGCATCATCTGGGTCTAGCAGTTCTATTGTTGAGTTATCTTCATCCCCATTTGATGAGTTTGCGAAGTTTGCTATTGTTCTGGTTTCAGCATTTTGCGTTTTCATTTCTGCTTGAAGCTCTTTGTCAATCTCTTCTAGTCCTTTGTCAACCCTGTCCATTTCTCCCTGCAAGTACTCGTACTTTCTCTGATGCGTCGCCCCCTTGGAAGCTGTTGTCACCATCCTACGTGCAAGCAGATTGTACCGGAGTGTATCATTGTCAGCTAGTTTTGTTGGCACAGGTAATGGATTCAGCTTCTTATATTTCTTGCGCCATCTGTCAATGATGTATTTGTCTGGTATTTTATCGATGTCCAGGTGTAGCATTATCTTGAGTATGTGAGAGCACACTAACCCATCCTTCTCAAACTTGCAGCATATGCAGTGATACTCTTCTTTCTCCAAGTCAACTTTCACCACATAGGTCCTTGGTCTGTGCTCTTTGATTGGATAATTGGGTGCTTGAAATACCAGGTACAGCCGCCCTATCTCCTCTTCTTTAACCCGTAGTCTTGTGACATCAGTTAGGACTTTCTGAAATCTCCTGAATATAGCTAGGTTGTACAAATCATGCGCCTGCATCTCGATGTAGTACTTAGTTTTGAACTTTTTGGGTTCCACTTTCTTGTGTATTGCATTGTGGTCACTCTCATTTTCTCTAGAATGAATTGTGTCCATGATTCTCTGATATTCCCTTAGGAAACTTGTCATGCTATATTGTGCTCCGACTCCTTTCTTGAACAGTGAGTTTGTTCCCTCACTCCTTGCTGTTGTCTGCAAGAATGGGAAGAAATTCTTCTTGAAGTAAACTGGCACCCATCTTTTTCTGCTATTCCAAATTGTTTGAAATATTCGATGTGTCCCACATCATAGTCTGCTATCATTTGTTGCCATAGTGTCTCAAACTCATGCTCTGTTAGTGAGTTATCAACTATGTCTTGGAACTCTTCAAACAACCCCTCATTAAGTTGCATTGTCCTGCCTGCTTTCTGTTCTACTTTACTCTTCACATGATACAAACAACATTTGTGAACTGTGCATGGAAACACCGCTTTTATTGCTGCTTCCATCCCCCTGTCCTGGTCTGTAATTATTGTTTGCGGGTGTTTCCCTCCCATAGCATAAATGAATTCTCTGAAAACCCATTTGAATGTCTCAGCTCCCTCATTTACAATTAAAGCACATGCAAAGAGGTAGGTGTGTCCATGTGGAGAGACTCCAACTATTGGAGCAAATGGAAGGTTGTATTTGTTGGTCAGAAATGTCGTGTCGAAACTAATGCAATCACCACAAGTTTCATAGTAGCTTTTTGATTTTGCATCCGCCCAAAAAACGCTCTTCACCTTGTTATTCTTATCCACTTGAAATGAATAATAGAAGCTTTCGTTTTCAGTCCGTTTCTGTTTGAAATACTGCACAACTTGCATCACATCGCTGTTCTTGAGTTCTCTGTTAATTGCTGTTCCATAGTTGCTAACCTTCTTTCTGTTGTACGGCGTGTTCTCCGGGCCACCTCTCAAATATGACAACACCGACACAATCTTGCTTGTTGTTATGTTAGCTTGTTTCAGTGATCTTATCATTGCCTTCTCCTCAGGTGTCATGTAGATATGCGACCGGAAGAACCTGCTCTGCGGGCTTAAAGCATGATTGTGGTCCAGACACAGGTTTGTGATGCGCCAAAGCCCTTGTTTCTCACTTATTATCATCTCAACTTTGCATCCTGTCCTGTCAATGACAGTAGTTTGTCTTTGCACTTCGATGTCCTCTTTCTCTGCTGGTGCTGCCCTAGCATACTTATTGCATTTCATTGTGACTCTGATAACCTCCCTATTTCTCTTTTGCTTGTTGTCCTGGCAGCCGCCACCACAGAAACAGAGAAGCCGATTGCATAAGCATACATGTTAAAGAATACTTGAGCATTCTCTCTATTTTCAAACTGCATCCCAACTTCTGGTATCATATCTTTGTCTATTGTGTAGTCATTCTGGCCTTGCGAGTTTGATTCTTCATTTTCCAGAAAGTTCTCGACATCTTCTTCACATATTTCTTTTCCATCTTCCGCGCCTTCTTCGCTTGGATTCATTTGTTCTGTACTATCATCAGCTGTTGCTTGCTGTGTGACTCCATCATTGTGTTCAACATTGTTTGCAGCATTCATCTTTTTTTATTTTTGTAAGATGAAAACACATGTTGATGTTCAGTGTAAATTTTTTTGACGACTAACTATTGATATAATTCTTTGAAGGAATATCAGATGTCTTACCTCATCCAGCTCGATGTCCCGAAACAAGTTCTCCGCCCACGGGTCATCATCCCAAGTTATGTGTTGACCACTTTTTCCTGGTGATGCCTGTAAGTAGTCATTAACCCCTGTATACTCAGGCCCTGATTGATTTATGTTTGCATTGTTTTGTTGTATGGTGCATGCTGTGTATTCATCCCACCTCGCACTGTCAATCTGCATTTTGCAAATTGTTCTCATTAATTCATATTCTATCCAACCTCTCGGGGTTGTTCCTCCATTTGTATATATTTTTGGCCTACCTGTTTTGAAGATGACGTTTGTGACGATGAATAAGCTGTGTCATAATTGCCATTGAGCAAACCTGTGAATGTAAAATCCTTGTCCTGCATAAATTTTGCACATTATGTGAGATGAACAATAGGGAACAAAATAATTAATTTTATTTTTGTGTAATTAATTTTTTTTACAACTTACCTGGAAAAACGTATAGTCGCATCTATAGGTGTTGCATTCTTCATTGTTGCTATTTATCTGTCCACCATCTTCAGCCTGCTAAAAACAACATGCAGAAACATCAGTTATACAATTATGTGTGTCACCCCAATGCTATGAAGTAAATTTCTCTCTCTCTCTCTCTGTTAATGGATCTGTTATCTTTCTCTCTTTCATTGTGTCAGTGATTCAGTGTTTCATTTTGTCATTTAGTGAGTGTCTAAGCCTCTCTTTCTCTCTGTCAGTGCATCAGTTTTGTCATTTAAGTATTCATTGTACTGCCTCAGTCTTGATTTAGTGCCTCAGTCTTATTATTTGTTGCATAAAAGATTCATTGTCTCATTGTTTCAGTCCATTGTCTGATTCCTTCAGTGTCTCAGTTTCATTCAGTGTTTCATTTATGTTTTTCAGTGTATCAGCTTTGTTTATCTGCCTCAGTATTTATTTATTTTTGTTCAGTCAATTGTCTTGTGATTCAGTGATTCAGTCTTGTTTTTAGTGTCTCAGTGTTTCAGTCTTGTTTTTAGTGTCTCAGTGATTCAGTCTTGTTTTTAGTGTCTCAGTGTCTCTTTGTCTCTTTATTGCGTATCTCTCTCTCTCTGTCTGTCTCTCTCTCTTTTTCTGGTCTCTCTCTCTATCTCCTTCTCTCCTATCTCTATTTTTCCTGGTCTCTATCTCTCTCTATTTTCTATCCTTATCTCTCTCTCTCTCTTTTCCTGGTCTCTATGTCTGTCTCTCTTTCCTCTCTCTTTTTTATCAGAGATAAGGTATGTCTCAGTTACATTTCAGTCTCTTTTCATCTGAATCTCGTGTCTCTCTCTCTCTCTCTCTCTCTCTCTCAGAGACTATTTCTTGTTTTCTTTCTATCATTATATCTATATTTCTTCTATTTAGTCTCTATCTTTATCTCTATTCATATGTTTTCTGCTTGCACGTTTCAGTGTTTTAGTCCCTTATTGTTTCAGTGTCTCAGGTATTCAGTGTATCAGTTACTCAGTGTCTATGCACAACACACATTTGTATCAGGTTGTCAGTGCTTCTGGTTTTCAGTGTATGAGCGCAGTTATGCGCACAAAAGACAAAACATTCTCATCCATTCTACTTCTACATAACAACATACCCTCTCTTTTTTCGCGTTTGGTTCTGTCATTCATCCCACAGCTTCACAGTCGAGAAGGTTGAGTGTTGGTTTCCATTGTTGTTTAACCTTATTTATTTGTTGATTTCCTTTTTCTCCTTCATGCCACATACGCAGATGGCTTGTGGTACGTGCGGATCAACCGAGGGTAGGTGTGGACTACGACTAAGTTTAAGGAGCCCCTTCTATGTGTACCTTACCAGTGATTTCTTCAAGTTCTGTGTAAGTTGCATCCTTACTGTCTGTCTTTTTCGGTCAGCATTCATTTGCGTTGTGTGTTTCAAGTTGGTTTTGATCAATCAGACCTCATGATTTTCATGTATATCCTTTTTTTTGTCGATAGGTTGTGCCATGCCATGTTAGGAAATCATTTAACCAGGGGACTGGGAACATTGTAGACGTCGCAACACCTGATGGACACCAGTATCGCTTTGACATTAAGAAGAAATCAGGCCAACCCACACGGCTTTGTGGTTCTGAGTACAAGAAATTCATTTTTGAGTTTGGCATGCGCGCAGGATACAAGATTTTGTTCAACATGCATGAAATGCCAGAGACAACCCAATCTGGCCTGAAGGAGCTAACGGCGAGCCATTACACGGTATCATCTTCGTTCTATCTTTTTCATTATGTGTGGGCCTGATTTTCTTGTATCATTGTGTCTTATGGTTATTTCTCTTTTCTTTTTTTGCTGTGAAGTTGTATATCCTCAAAATATGACCCCTAGAGGTATCGATTTTCACCTAACCGAGGAACAGTGGAACAGATATAATGCCATCCTGCAGGTGTCTGGTGATGTAGACTGTGTCTATCTACATTGCTTTTCTAGCTCAGACATTGAGCTAAACTACATGGTAATTTAATCACCTTGTTGATACATTTTTGACTTGTTGTTGGCGATTTTTTGTCTGATCTTTTCATAGCAGTTTTGTAATATAGCTCAGTCTCACTTCTATGCACTGTTTTTTTTGTAGAGGATTCCGAAGATCATATCTGAAGCTCTGAACCTGGGTGATTCTGGTGATGCTTTCCTGTCTTTATATGGTGGGATGATAATTCAAGCCGAGTACGCTATATGTGCTGACGGGAGAACAAGATTCACATCTGGCTGGGATTTTTTCGTTACATCAAGCAACTTTGCAGCCGGATTGCTTGTGTTGATCATTTTCAAGAGGAACGGAATCCAACCAGTGAGCATTGTTTTCCACGTGCTGTAGGGATGTCTCTTTCACCTACTTGAACACTTTTTAAGCAGACTTCTTTTCCGTGTTGTCCTTTTACTTGTTTTCTATCGAATGCTCCTTTTTTCTGGTTTTCAATGCATGAGTAGTCAGTGCATTATATATGTATGAATAATATGGACCATGTATCAGCGTGTTTAAACGTTTCATATTTTTTGATTGGGGGTTTCATTTGTTTATTGAGTTTGTTTTGGGTGGGGGGGTAACTCCGCCTACCATCTTTTCTAAAGGTGGTAGCCGGTTCCAAGCCCGGGTAAAGGAGGAGGACCTTTATCTATCTCTATTCTTTTCAATCTGCATATCTCTATTTTTTTCTCTCTATTTACTGCCATGTTGTCTCTATTTCAGGTTTAGGGATCAAGGTAAAGCGAGATGATATGTTTTTCAGTGCTGGTTGGCTGCATTGTGCCACACAACACAAGTTAGGTGCATATCGTCTTTGTGTCTCAGTTATCTGTCCTGTACTGTTATTGTAGTTATCTCTCTATGGGTTGTCTATGTCTTCATTTGCAGCATGTTGAATGATGATGGTGTTTGTGGATTTTTTGAATAGATGCTTTATGATCTCTGTTTATACTACATTGTCTTATCTATGTAGTTATTCATTTTCTTAGCTTGTATTGATCAAACGCATTATCTGTGACTACTAGCATGAAACGACATGATGTACTCATCTTGATATAGTGCTATTTTTTTCGATTAGCTGCGTGCTTGTTGGGTCCACCAAGTTTTTGCCAAGTATCTATCCACTGTAGGTGTTATTTGTGTCTATATATGTTGGTTGATGATACTTTGCGACTAGACTGATTTATTTTTTTCCTAGTAAAACTAGGGACCAAATAGGTGTATCATTGTTGGACCAGTTTTCATTATCTGAAGTTTTGTTTAATTCAGATGCGGTGCACAATCTGCGGATGGCCAGATGGACCTTGCCAGGAGAAGAAGAGGATGTTGCACTGATGTTGCACACAATGGACTGGTAATTTTCTACAGAAAACTCTCTTGTTGTCTACTGGTTATCAATCTTGGTTCAGTTGTTTTTCGTGTTTCTCATGAATGATTTGTTTTATTGTTTTACAGCGGATCCCAAAGGAGATTTCATCTGTTCTCAATATAGATGAAGAAGGAAAAGTGATTTTTTCATCTGGTGAATAACTACATGGATTTTTTCATCTGTTCTCAATATAGATGAATATAGGTGTAGTATGGATATCATACTACACCTGCAAAGATCAAAGGATCTGCTTCAGGTGGGGGGGGGGGGGGGGGGGGGGGGATGGCAGCAATTTGCCAAGCTGCACATCCTAGACGAAGGAGTTGTCGTTCTCCTCTAGTTTGTTTCAATGCCAGAAACCATATATAAGGTTAGGTTGGCTTCTATGTTGGTTTATCTATCTCTTTTTATTCCTGAAAACTTTGTCAGTCTTTTTAGTTTGAACCAAGTCTTTGTGTGTGACAGATATGTCACTTTGGTCAGCCTTTTGTTGCTCTTTTGTTGAACAATATATATGATATCAGTGATCTTTGCTCTTTTTGCAAATAACCTACTATATGATATGTCAGTATAGTTTTCATTTCTGTCATCTAGTTTTCATTTCTACATGCACTGGTAGCACTGCTGCATGCTATGTCATTTTTCTACATGCACTTGGTGATCTCTGTACCCCGAGATGCAAATAACCTACTACTGCCAGCTAGTTTTCATTTCTACATGCACTTGGTAGTACTGCTGTGTGCTATGTCATTTCTGCATGCACTTGATGATCTCTGTGTGAGTTTTTTTCAAAGAAAAGTTGCAGATACAACAGGTTTTTCAGAGATAGCAACAGGTTTTTCAAACTGAATTGCAGGGAGAGGAAGTTTTCTTCGAGATCTAACCTGGAGCCTGTGATCTGCACCGAGGTAGGCGTTTTTGTTGTCTGGAGGTTTGAGTATCGCTTCCATTCTACCCCTCTGTTCTTCTTTTTGTCAGATGGATGCGTCTGGGGGCAACGCTGCAGATGGATGCGTCGGGGGTACCGGCTGGGGCAGCGCTGCAGATGGATGCGTCGGGGGTACTGGCTGGGGGCAACGCTGGGAGCTGATCTGAGCTTTCTTGAAGAAGAAGAAGGTCGTTTTCGCTGGATTATTTGCTTCCTGGGCTTTGTATCAACTGGCCTTTCTTTGGCCTACTGTTTTCGGGTCGGGCTGGAGTAACTCGACCCGTTTAGGATGGGCTAGTACGTGGGTTGGGGGGCGGGGGGGACCTGGCTCATTCGACTGAAATGTTTTTTCGTCGTCAGTCGTTTCTGTCGTCAGTTGTTTCTGTTGTGTTTCAAGCTCGTACGTGTCAGCGCGTGATTGGCCCAAAAAAACGACTGACAGCGAAATGAAAAACAGTCGACTGACCAATAGACACTCCCTAAAGAAAACTTAATCTAAAATACCTTTAGAAAAAGGTTGGTCCAATGTCCGAGCAAACTCATACTCGCGGCTTTAATATTGGCCCACGTTCACGTCAAGTCGTTGGCCGGGCGGAGAACGAGCAGTGGCTCGGTGGTTGGCTGGCAGTGGCTAGTTCCAACCCGTCCCGGGTTCGAGTCCTTCGGACCGAATTTCCTGGACGTCTCACCAGGTGCACTGTTCACGGCTACACTGCTCACGGAACACTGTAGCTTGTTATGAACAGTGTCAACTGTTCCATTCCCTCTCGCGGTTCGGTCAGAGATATTGCAGTGCTACCCACTGCCACAGGGTTTATCCCTGGAGTTGTCTAGTCTCGCGGTTAGTACTAGTGTATGTTCTAGCTTGTGCACTAGGGGCGTGCGTGTGGTGTGAGTTAGTGCGTGAGTTCAGATACTACAGCTGTACTAAGTTGAGGGAATCTCAAAAAAAAAAAAAAAAAAAAAGTCGTTGGCCGGGCCGGATGCTAGGCCTTCTCACAATCCTTTTGGTAGACAGCAAAACAAAAGCTGCACCGGACCTACACTTTTCTCAAAAAAAAAAAACTTTCTCTGAAATAAAGCACAAACCAAGCGACATAAATGGATATATTTCAAAAAAAAATACTAAATAGATTTTTAAGATTTCTGAAAAAACTGGAAATAATTGCATCGTTCAAGAGCTTTGGATCTCAATAAATGAAATAGCAATTCAGTACATTACACTATTACTACCAATGCCCATTGTCTCACTAGCCAATAGCCGTATGTAGAAATTAAATTATTACCAAAGAAAAAGTACGAAACTAAACCAACCAACATCATTTTGTATGTTCGTAATGTCATGGTCCTTTTCTTTTTTCTTTATGGAATGAACCGTGACATGAGTTACATGATTTTATAGTAAGTTTCACTCTTTTAAGTCTCTAGTATATCTGTTTTGTATTCTAGATGTTAATATGATGTTCTATAAATTTGGTCAAACTAAAATAGATATGACTTTAAAACATTATTAATATATATTGGAAGGAGTACTTTGAAGTATGGAATTTATAAGTTTGCTACTTCTAAGAAAATGGTTCCGATTTTGAACATATTATTTGAATGTTTTGAAAAAATTACTCTAGAAAAGTAAAAAAAACTAGACCGGAGGGGGAGGTGCCCCTCGGCATCGAATTAGGAAGAAATGTGCGCACGATACCGGGTTGCGAGTACGGAGACTAGAGCCCGGACGGGCTAGGACACATCAGCCCATCCCAGCCACTAGGTTAAGCCTCAGTTCACTACCCTAGAAATGTAATTTAAATGTAAAAAACACAAAAAAGAAACAGAACGAAAAAAGAAGAAAGAAAAAACAACGAAATATAGAAAATAAACAGGAAAGAAAGAATGAAAAAGAGAAAAAAATAGCCCAGATATGGGCCGGCTCATGTAGAGGAGCCATGCCGACGAGTCGCACAATTTTGCGGGCGAGTCCTGGCAATTCCTATTCCGCGCCCGCTCCACACGTTAGCACCGTTTCGCCCACGTTCGATTCCTTGTGCGCTCGATTAAATGGGCCGGCCCAACTGGCTGTCGGAGAGGAAGACGAAGGCCGGAGAGGAAGAAGAATATGATGCGACGACCTCGCCGCCGACGGGGACGGCGCGGCTGGCCGCGACGTCGCCGGCCAGGCGAGGGATGGACCTCACCGTAGCCGGCGACGACGCGGCTGGCCGCGGCGCGCAGGTGGAGGTGAGGACTAACCTTAACTTGGGTGGGTGGGGAGCTCGCCGGCGTCGGGGAAGGGGGGGGGGGTTTAGAGGGATGCCCGGGCGGCGGCGGACCGGCGGTGGGCGGCGGTTGAGGAGGGCGGGGCGGCAAGGCGGCGCTCGCGCCGCCGGCCGCGGGTGGCGGCAGCAGGCGGCCTGGCCGGCGGAGGAGGCGGGGGGTCCGGGGAGACGGAGGAGGCGGGAGGTCCGTGGCGGCGGAGCAGGCGGGCGGAGGTGCGATGCCGTCGACGAACACGAAGGCACAGTCGTGCGCATTGCCTGGCTATGCTGCGCTTAAGGCGCTGAATAGGGCCTCCCGCGAGTCCTATACGGACTCGCAACGAGCAACTATAGGCGCTCCCCTGGGTTCCGACTTTAGAAATTACAAAATGACCCCAAAATATGACTTATACTACACTATATGAAAGACCAAGGATTTGAGGAAATCTACAGTACGCTACAGCGCGCGGTGGGGCCCAGACGTCAGCGACACATCGCTCCCGGTCTTTTTGCAGAAAAGCACGCGTGGGGGTGGAAATTCTATACTCTTCTCAGAAAATTCGGTTCCAGGGACCTGTTCGCAATTTCGTGAAACTTCGGGATCTTTTCTGTAAAACATCCACGAACCGCCCCCTCCTCCTCTTCTCTCTCGCGACGCTCCCGTGGTCGCCGCCGCCGCCGACGCGTCCCGCCGCCTCGCCGCTCCTCCTCCGACGAATCGAATCCCCCCGCCCGGTCCGCCATCCTCTCCTCTCCATCCTCGCTGGAAACCGCGTGCCGGGGCGTCGCCTGCTCGCCGTAATCGCTGCCGCCGCGCACCGCCGCCTCCGCAATCCGCCGCCGTCATTTTGGACGCCGCCGGCGAACCCGGCGACCATTTGGTCGGCCGCGGCGCCCATCCGGCTTCCCGCGACGCGCTCGTGCGGATCCGCGCGGTCCGCGCGTGCCTGCGGCGCTACCGCGAGCACGGCGCCGCCGGCGCGTCCGCCACTGCCGCCCTGCGCTGACGTCACACCCGACGTCAGCGGGCTCCACCTGTCAGCTGCAAAAAAAACCGGATTCAAATTTTTTTTTTGTAAAATCCATAACTTCCAAACCATGATTCAAAAAAATGCAAAAAAAATACTAAAATTTGCAGAAAAAAAAGGTCCTGATAGCTAACACATCTTCATGCGTACTTACACAACTTTACCAAAAAAAAAATTATAAGAACTAACATGACTATTAAATATTAATAATGCACCTACAGCTCAGGACGTAATGCATAACTAACTAATATACCAAAATGTACAAAAAAAATAGCAAATTCAAAAACTTTACAATTATGTCACATGATATAATTTCGAATTTAATTTTCACACCGTATTTTTTTTTAATCTTCACTAATTTCCAAACAGCCACGATTTTTAAACATGTAAATGCATTCTCAAGATTCAATTGTGCCACACATCCACGCACAAATTTCAAAAAACAAATACGGTAAAAAATTCAATAACTTTAGATAAAACTATCCACCATGTAAAAATAAAAAACATATAATAATGATAGAATTTCAAATTTAACTTCCAAACCGTATTTTGTTTTTGTGGATTTCAATCATTTCCAAACAGCCACAATTTTTTACCATGAAGTACGTTTTTAAATTTCAATTATGCCCCACATCCGCGAACAAATTGCAAAAAACAAACAAGGTTTCGAATTCAATAACTTTAAAACTATCCATCCTGAAAAAATAAGAAAACATATAGAAAATCTCAACAAAAAAAAAATAGAAAAAAACCCTCACTGCTTATGACAAATGGTAGAATTTGAAATTTCCATATTTTCAAATTTTAAAAGACCTCCAAATCTCATCGTCTCATAAATTCAAAAATAATCGAACTCTAAACAATTCTAGACCGTATTCTTTTCTTCAATTTCAAAAAAAAAAAACACAATGACTTTTTAATATGTACATTCTCAAATTTCAATTATGCCATATCCAAAACGGTCCAGAAAAAAAAAACTATTTATGCCAAACAAAAAAAAAAACTTTAATATTCCAAATTGGTAAATAGTTCAAGAAAATACAAATGCACTCACTCTACATATATGATGACAAATTTATTAGATGCTCAAAAAATTCCATTTCGTCTAACTACGGACTTAAACTAAACATTTCGATCTGATGATTATTTAGATGGAATCCAAATGAACCAAATCACATTATGAAACTTTATTCCGACTTGGTCAATATTTCGAGAAAATTCAAATGCACGATCCCTATATATATGATGGCAAATTTATTAGGCGCTCAAAAAAACCATTTCGTCCAATTACAGAATCGAATTGAACATTTCAATTTGGTAATTATTTGGATGAAAACCAAATGAACTACCTATAAATACGAATCTCAAATCAACAGATGTGCATTTCCACTTACTTCAAAAATTTCAAACACACAAACACTCTGCGTAGTTGCAAAAGAAAATTCAACGAAAAAACATAAACATTCCCAACCATCATTTCAAACATTTCCACAATTGACCATCCACAAAAAATACTGGAAAACATTAAAACCACTATGAGAAAACAGAATAATTACGACAACAAAAGAAGAATTTCAAATGTCCTTATTTTTTATATTTGCATGAATTTGTCAGCAAGATGATTAGAAAAAAAAACAACTATTTCTGCCATAACGCAAACATAATCGAAATTTTTAATTTGAACGTCTAAAAATATCCACAAAAAAAACTGCCATAACGCAAACATAATCGAAATTTTTAATTTGAACGTCTAAAAATATCCACAAAAAAAATGATATAACCTATCCAAAAAAATAAAATAAAAACACAACTATCACAAAACAAAAAATGCACCTACTTCTCGCATAGTGCAAACATATCTGAAAATTTAAATTTGGTGAATTCACTGTTAGCTTTAATTTATTCAAGCATTCAAAAAGTTGTTCACTTAAATGTTTATTCTCCTATTCCTGAGTAATACATGAACATGCACACACAAAAAAAAATGCTCAAAAAATACACACAACACATTTGAAAATTTCAATTTGCTAGGAAAAAAAAATAAACCAGAATATATATGTATATCAAATCTTTCCATCCAAAAAATGTGAATAAAAAATTCCAAATGGTCACAAAAAAAAATGTGAATAAACTATGGCAAGATGAAACCATATTTAAGCATTTCAATTTGGTAAACATTTTGAAATACCAATTGCTCATAAGTAGGCCCCACATTACTTGGATAGTTTCCACAAATTGATATAAATAGTTGGAAATAAACAACTTCAAGTCTTTTCATCCAAAAAATGTGAAAAATAATTCCAAATGACCACAAAAATAAATGCGAAATACGTACGCAAAATGAAAATCTTGCGCATCTTAATTTGGTAAAAATTTGCAACAAATCCATATGCACTAGCTCCAATTATATGGAGTTTATTTTAATTTTTTTTGCCCAACTATGGAGTTCAAATGAATAAATGTACATTTCCACCTACTGTGCACTTAAATTTAAAATTATTAATTCTCGAACATTTCAAATTGCTTAAAAAATGGAAATATTCTAAACTATATCGACATGTCCGTAAAAATAAATGATACTTATTTCAAGCCAACTCAAACAATTCGAATTACCTAATATTTGTATACATTCTAAGTGCGCTTCACCTACTTATGAATTTAAGTTTCATAAATGCTCACTAAAAACATTTTTCCCTAATTGTTCTGTCCAACAAAAAAAAACAGCCATTATTTATTCACAACATATACAACGCAATAAAATAAAAAAAACATCAAGGGTGCGGCGTGACGCCGCACTAAATATTACTAGTTAAGGCCAAAAGAAAATCAGCTAGCTGATGATTACGCACTTCCACTTGTCACCCTTGGAACTCTTCTCGAGCGTTCACTGACTTGGTTCAAATATCTATATCTGACCAAGTCCTGGTTCTCTGCAGGAGATAAACCACACCTGGATTGAGGAGGAGGTAAAACCCAATCTATAAACTAATCGATCGTGTTCAGTTTGTACAAAGACAAGCTACGCGGAGATTCCCAAGCGAAGGTTTCCAGCCATGTCCATAACCTCGTCTTCTCCACCCGCGCACAACCATCTCCCGACATTTGCACGGCTCCAAGGCTCCGAAAAGCCGGCCTTCGCCTGCAGCGACGGCAAGAGTACTCTAATTGACGGGCCGCAACCAGCATGTATAAATATGCCAATGCAGAAGTACGCACCAGAATATCTCATCAGAGCAAGTGTTAGCCATGGAAAGCTTCAGGGTCTCCATGCTCTCCCTTCTCACCTTCCTCCTCCTCGCCCTTGTCGCCGTGGAGGGCGCTTTCGACAAGCGCAGCACATTCATCGTCCACGTGCAACCGCAGGCAAACCACATGTTGGACACGGCCGACGGCCGGAAGGCGTTGTACCAGTCGTTCCTCCCCGACCAAGGACAGCTCCTCCACGCGTACCACCACGTCGCCAGCGGCTTTGCTGCCCGGCTGACGCAGCGGGAGCTCGAGGCGATGTCCGCGCTGCCGGGTTCGTCGCCGCGGTGCCGGACCGGGTTTATAAGCTGCACACGACGCATACGCCACGGTTCCTCGGGCTGGACTCGCTACAGGGCAGGAGGAACAATTCCTTCGGATCCGGCGACGGCGTCATCATCGGGGTGCTCGACAGCGGCATCACTCCCGACCACCCCTCCTTCAGCGGCGCCGGCATGCCACCGCCGCGAGCCAAGTGGAAGGGGACGTGTGACTTCAACGGCCGATCCGTGTGTAACAACAAGCTTATCGGTGCTCGCGTTTTTGACACCGCCGGGAACGGCACTGCCTCCTCTACCGGTGCACCACTGTCGCCGATCGACGAGGACGGGCATGGCACGCACACATCAAGCACAGCAGCGGGAGCGGTCGTACCAGGCGCACAGGTGCTTGGCCAGGGCAGGGGTACTGCCTCTGGGATAGCGCCCCGTGCGCACGTCGCCATGTACAAGGTGTGTGGGGAGGACTGCACCAGCGCCGACATACTCGCCGGCATCGATGCCGCCGTGGCAGACGGCTGCGACATCATCTCCATGTCCCTTGGCGGGCCGTCGCTACCGTTCCATGAGGACAGCATCGCCGTCGGCACGTTCGCCGCGGCGGAGAAGGGACTGTTCGTCAGCATGTCAGCCGGCAACTCCGGTCCAAACTACACCACGCTGTCGAACGAGGCGCCCTGGATGCTCACGGTCGCCGCGAGCACCATGGACCGTTTGATCAGAAGCACAGTGCGCCTTGGAAACGGACTCACCTTCGATGGCGAGTCAGTGTTCCAGCCAAACATCTCGGCGACCGTCTTGTACCCGCTGGTCTACGCGGGTGCGAGCTCGACACCCGACGCGAATTTTTGCGGCAGCGGCTCCCTAGACGGCTTGAACGTCAAGGGCAAGATTGTGCTCTGTGAGCGTGGTAATGGCGTGGCGAGGCTTGAAAAGGGCGCCGAGGTGCTGAGAGCCGGAGGCGTCGGCATGATTCTGAGTAACCAGCTCATTGACGGCTTCAGCACAATTGCCGACGTGCACGTCCTCCCAGCGTCGCATGTGAGCCACGCCGCCGGGGTGGCAATCCTAAACTACATCAAGGCGGCGGCGAGACCGATGGCGCAATTTTCCTTCGGGGGCACGGTCCTCGGCACATCGCCGGCTCCAGCTATCACTTCGTTCTCGTCTCGCGGGCCCAGCACGCAGAACCCGGGCATTCTGAAACCCGACATCACGGGCCCTGGCGTGAGCGTACTCGCGGCTTGGCCATTCCAAGTAGGCACAGCGTCCGCGGGCGGGCATACCGGAGCGACGTTCAACTTTGAGTCGGGAACGTCAATGTCAGCGCCGCACCTCAGCGGTATCGCCGCGCTGATCAAGAGCAAACACCCAGATTGGTCGCCGGCGGCGATCAAGTCTGCCATCATGACAACCGCCGACAGCACCGACCGCTCCGGCAATCCCATACTGGAAGAGCAGCGCAGGACGGCTGACTTATTCGCCATTGGAGCTGGCCATGTCAACCCGGACAAGGCCATGAACCCGGGCCTAGTATACGACATTACTCCGCCGACTACATCGGCTTCCTCTGTGGCTTGTACACGAACAAGGAAGTCTCCGTGATCGCGCGTAGGGCGGTGGACTGCTCGGCTGTCAAGGTGATCCCGGAGCGCCTACTGAACTACCCATCGATCTCCGTAACATTTCCTCCGTCGTGGAACTCGACGACTCCAATGTTGGTGGAGCGCACGGTGAAGAACGTCGGAGAGGTGCCAGCGGTGTACTACCCCCAATTCGACTTGCAAGACGATGCTATGAACGTCAGCGTCATGCCGGCGTCGCTACGGTTCAACGACGTTAACCAGGTGAAGACTTACACGGTGAGCATATGGCCGAGGAAGGGCAACAATCCCGTTGTGGTGCAGGGCGCGCTTCGGTGGGTGTCGAACAAGTACACTGTGAGGAGCCCCATCTCAGCCACGTTCGCCGGACAATAGAGCTCAATCTACTTCACAATTTATACTTTTTTTTTTTGACTGAAATGCAGTCGGAGCTGCTTTTCATTTATCAATAGAAGAAAGGCTGATAGCCAAAGTGGCTCGGTTTATCGGGAAACCAGGCCTGAAAACCATACAACACCTAGCAAGCTAGGACAGCGGCATGCGTCAAAACGCAGCATAACAACGACAGCAACACAACAACAGCAACACCACTACCCAACACATAGCATGCTTCGAAAGCTTGCACAACACAACCAAGTGCGGAGGGGGGCTTCGACTTCCATCTTCATCTGACCAAGCAAGGCCTAGGCACTATGAACTTGGCCGTCTGGTTGCCACCCGCCAACACCCCCAAAGAAGGGAGGGGTGCCAAACGGGAACGAGGCGGAGCTCGCTACCCCGGCTTCCGATGAGAGCTTCAGACCCTTCCGCGAATGTGGTTGATCGGCGAGCCCAAAGAGCACACCACGACATGGACAACCACCTCCATCGAAGCAAACCCTTCCGGGGATTCCACCGGTCCGCAACACTTGGGAGAGACAACCCTGACCAAGCTTGAGGTGGCTCCAAGACAACGCCTCCAAGGAGGTAGCGACGTCCGCCGTCATCCGATCCAAAGATCTTAGGCTTTCGCCCGGAGAACAAATGGTAGCCGGGTGTGAGTGCTCCACGACGACGCCTCCAACGAGGAAGGCGGCGCTCACGAGAGTCGTCGTCGTCGGTGCCAATCGGCACAAAGCTTTCGCTCGTAACACCACAGCCCGACACCGCCACCAAAACTGCTGCATGGGTCTCCGAGCCTTAGCGTCGCCTTCCGGATCGAAGCCCACAGTTTCCGCCTCTCCTCCGAACCGCAGGTCTTGAGTGCCCTGCCGGCCCAGGGGAGCTCCACGGCTCAGCACAGCCGCGCCAAGGAACCCAGGCCACCATGCCGCCACACCTCCACAGCAACCACCTGCCGCACCACCTCCGTCGCCTCCACCGCACCCAGGGCACCGCCGCGGCAGCCAGCAGCTCACCGCCAAGCACCACCGGAGCTGCAGCCGCGCGCCGAAGCCGTGGCCCGTGCAGCCCAAATCAGGCCCAAAAGGGCTCGGGTGGTCGCCGCCGGACGGGGAGCACCGCTGCGCAACGCACCAGCTCCTTCGCAGCCGCAGACCCGTCTCCTCCTCGATCCCCAACGCCGGACACACCATCACCACGCAGCTTCACCACAGCAACATCTCGCGCCGGAGGGCGCCCACGCGTTCACCGCAGCTCCCCCACGACCGCCTTTTTGGAGGCGCGGGGCCGCCGCCACCGCGGTGAGGCCGGCGGCAGCGGCGGCGGGGAGGGAGCTCGGAGGAGGAAAGCGCTGGCGGCGGCTAGGGTTTCCTCGTGTCGCCCGTGAGGGGCGACGCGAGGGACGGGAGGGAGTACAATTTATACTGTAATACTAGTAATTTTTTGAGCTATAAAGTGGTCGCATCCACCGCCCGAATAGATAGAAAGAGTTGACCCAGTTTATAAGGGAAACCGGGTCCAAAAACCATACAATCTGTACAAAAGAATGACACAAACGAAGCGACCCGCCGCCCACACGACCCAAGTCGACAAACGCCACAACACACACCACCTGCTCCAGGGCCGCTGCCCGGCGTAACAACCAGATCGACCTTCGCATTGCCCGAAAGTGATCCAGTCATGGTCGACGAACCCTCTGCCCACGCAGTATTCATCCAGGTTGTCACCAAAACCACCTGTTTCGGGGCCGCCGCCCCGGTGTAGTAACCAGATCGACCTTCGCATTGCCGAAGACGATCCAGTCGGGTCGACGAACCTCTGCCCAAGCACTCTTCACCCAGGTCGCCACCCAAACCCACACTAAACAACGGTTCTGCTCATAGAATCGTCGTAGCGTGGGAGATCGAGGCCGCCGCCTCGACGCACCACCACCTTCCGGAGCCGCCGCCCCGACATCCACCGCCCACGACCACACGCCATTCTGCACATCCGTCGCGAAACCGTTACACCGCGCTGGCCAAGGGCTCCAAAGCGGCGCCTCCAACAAGGTAGTGACGAGACCATCACCGCCGCCCGCTCACGAAGGAGCAAAGGTTTTCACCCGGAGAACTTGGAACCACCACGCGTTAGACGAGGTCGAAAAGCTCCACGATGACGCAATCAAGAAAGGGAACGACGCCCGAGGGTGCCGCCGTCGTCGGCACTGACCGAAGTCTATGCGAGCTTTCGCCCGGAGTTCAACCCGACCGCAAAGCTTCAGAAGCAGCAGGATGCCATCCCAGCCATGTCGTCAACCACCGAGCTCCACCGCATGCCGCAGCAGCCGCGGCACCACCTTCCACGGCCGCTGCCATGGCCATGCCCGCTTCAGCCGCTCCGCCGGAGTAGCCACTATCCGGGGCCGCCGCCCCGGCTTGCCCCCGTGGCTGGCCCTCGCCTCCGAGCCGCACCGCTGCAGCAACCTCTGGTCAGCCGTTCCGGGGCCGCCGCCCCGGCTTCCTCTTCCCCGGGAGCACGCCGCGGCCGAACGAGGGCAGGACGACAAGCGCCCCGACCTCCCCGACAAACAGCCTGCAACTCATCTTCTTCTCCCGCAGCTTCTCCACACGCAGCACCTCCTGACCTCCCCACTGCAGGGTTGCCGCCGCCGCGCGCTGAACCGCTCCATTGCGCCCAAATGCGCCGCAGAAGTCCCCATCGCCGCACGCAACAAACACAGCCCGCACGGCCCGCCCCCGGCCCAGATCGAGCCCGGGTCAACTCCACCAGCAACTCCTTGCCGCAGCGCGACCGCGCCGCCGCCATGCGCCGCGCATCGCAGCTCGCCGCAGCCTCCTTCTCCACCCGAGCCCGCCGGTTCGGCTTCCCCAGCCCGGACCGCCGCCGCCCCCACGGGCCAGTCTCCACCGCGCACGCGAAGATCCCCTCCCCCGACCACCATTTGGCAGCGAGGGGCGCCGCCACCGCTGCGGCCGAGGCCAGCGACGGCAGCGGCAGGAGGCGCCGGACGGGGAGAGAGCTTGGCGGCGCAAATTTGTTCCCCTGGCGCCGCCTGGGGGGAGGCGACGCGAGGGGTCAAGAGAGCTAATAGTTTTTGCTTCAATACTAGTAATTGGGTACGTGCATGTTTTATCTAATATATAAACCACACCGTAATGTTTACAGTTCCGTATACGAGGCCATAGTGAGGAAGTTAACACAAGGATCCCGCCGTCCAACTACCAAAGATGATGATCACGAGTGATACGATTTTACCCACCTCTACATCCTACATTGACTAGCTAAATATGTGCACATTTCTGCAGATCTATCTAATTTCACGTTTAACTATTTCACTAAAGGTGTGTTATGTTATTGTGCTCGATAAAAGAGTATTA
This sequence comes from Poa pratensis, assembly GCA_947311845.1. NCBI lineage: Eukaryota > Viridiplantae > Streptophyta > Magnoliopsida > Poales > Poaceae > Poa > Poa pratensis. Next base: position 25,217,837 of record CAMZMU010000050.1, read on the forward strand.
ATCATGCAACATAAGCGTTAAAGATAAGGATGTCTTTCTTCAATCCTTCACTCGCATATTATTCCGGAGTTTAGTTTCTGACTCTATGGTCTAGTTACTCCTTAGTCCATATCCCGTCGCTTTACTTCAGCGCGACAATATGCTTAAGTAACCGCTCTCATTTCTCTCTTCTCTCTCCTATCCACAGCCCTTGAGAGTCTTTTTTTTTTTTGATACAACTATTCCTGGATATATTAAGCAAGAAACCCGAAATTACAAGATGCATCCAGAAACAGCACAGCTGTTCCCAAAATTACAGAGAGGACCCTAAAAAACAAAAATTACAACCAAGTCCCTAGGGCCATCTCTTCACAGACGATTCCGCCGCCGCTCGTACCGCCACCGTCGTGCCACCGGAAGGGAAGACGAAGACGACCGAAGCCGCAGCTATGGCGCCGGATTGAACCTGTAGAGGAATACACCTCGTTGAAGTCGCCGCATGAGCTACCCGTCGCGAACGACGGAATCTTGAAACAGAGCTGTCTTCATCGGCGGGGGCGACGCCCCGATTCGGTCCGACGGTCAGGCCACAGACGGCAACCATGGCCGGCCTGCAAGCCTGCAAGCAAGCACACAGGAACAACAAAACAAAAGCAAGATTCAGCAGATCCTTCTTATCCCATCTCCTCCCACCACGACAGCAAGAATAGGATCGAAAAATCCGCAAGATCTACACCCGCTTCGGCCGAAAACCAAGCTTATTAGAAGGTCGCCTTCCAGATCCACCCTCCTCCTCCCCCCTCCACCATGGAAAGCAAGAAAGAAGAGCTTCTCTGAACCTCGGTCACTGCTCGTCGGCGGCCGAGGTAGGCGACGAAGAGAAGGGAAAGACGCCATAGAGGCGAACATCGCCATATAGGCAAGGAAATCTAACCTATTTTCTAAACTAGTTCTGTACAAGTCGGGCCGGCACCCTAGAACGGCTCCATGCCAGCCAGCGCGAGCGCCGGCGGCAAGGGCGGTCGGATCTGGCCGAGAGCGGCGGTGGACCCTCAACGGGGGCGGGGAGAGGAGAGAGGAAGAGAGAAAGAGTTAAGTGGTGCTGCCCTTTTCCCCCCTTGAGAGTCTTCTCGTCGCTCCTGGGCCGAACCGAGGCCACCTAGCTGGCGCCGTCGGTCGGAGATGGCTAAGGTGAGGCGTCGGCGTTAAAAAATGGATAAGTAACCAATCAATCACTTAAATAATACGGGTTATTGCTCTCCATTATGTTTTCGCAAATTGTTCACGTGATTAATGGAAAAAGGACCTCTCAACAATCCAGAAAAGCTAGTTAACAAACCATTGCTACGAAGTAACAAAAATATATGTGGAAGTTGAGTATTGGTCGTTTTCAACCATGCACACGTCGCCTCCTGTTTCTCACTCTCGTCCCGGCTTGGTCTTGGTGGGTCCCCTTGGTGTGTAGGTTGATGGGTCTCTCAGAGCATCTCCAACCACGTCCCCTATACCCTCCCTAAACGTCCGGACGGACAGCCCGGACGTGGTTTGGGCTTAAATCACTCACCCAACCGCGCCCGCAAACATTTTCCAAACGTCCGGGCGGTCCGGCAAACCCAAACCCAGCCCATATGTGGGGGGAGTTTGTTGGAGATATGCCCTAGAGGCAATTAATAAAGTGATTTTATTTGTCATATCTCAATTGTTCATAATACGTTTTAATACCATGCTATAACTGTATTACGCGGAAACATTAATACACGTGTGGTATGAAAACAACCAGGTCCCTAGTAGCCTCTATTTAACTAGTCCGTTGGGTAACAGATGATCAAGGTTTCCTGATCATGGACAATGGCGTCGGTTAACAACGGAGTCATGTCATTAGGTGAATGATTTGATGGGCATACCCAAAATATAGAAACGTAGTGTTCATAACTTCGACTGTGAGATCATATCAAATCTCTGCTTCTGGAAGATGCGGCTGATCGCATCAAACGGCATGTCTTATATAGCGTGACAATAAATGTGACACTTTCGGGTACCGGAAGGAACCAGTAGAAGCGAGTGATCAAGAGCGGGAATTGCCAATCCAAATAGCAGGATAGATACTCTGGGCCCACTCGGTGAGATTACATCAATGAGCTTGCAAGCATGTGACTAGGTCACGGGGATGTAATATCACAGACGAGTAAAGATGGATTTGTCGATGACGAGGTCATGCTCGGTAATCGTGATACCGGAAAACGACGCTCGGACAATCTAAGTATCGATAGGCAAGAGGATGAAACCGGACGTCTAAAGGTTCAAACGATAAAAAGTCTTTCGTGGACATACAGGGACTACCATGGGTATCCAGACCCCGCTGCTAGTCACTGATCGGAGAACGTGTCTCGTTCATGTCTGTGTGATCCCGAACCGTAGGGTAACATAATTAAGGATAGGTGACGATTAGATTGGATATAAGAGAGAAAGAAACCAGGAACTCCGGAACTGTTCCGGAACTTGTCCGATGTTGATCGGAGGCAACGAAATATGTTTCGGGGTCCGAATGAATTAAATAATATGTATTTAATATTAATAAGTGTTATTAATGATTAAATATATTTTTTATTTAATTAAATTCGAATTTAAAAGGCATTAAAACCTAAATGGGTCTTAGAGGCCCATTAGGGGAAAATCCCAAAAGGGAAAAAGGAAAAAAAGGAGGGAGAAGGGCCAGCCGCCCTAGGTGGGCCGAATGGGGCCCATCTAGTGGCCGGCTGCCTCCCTTGGCCGGCGGTGGCCATGTGGGGTTTAGTCCCACATGGCCTAGCCAAGGGAGATGGCCTCCCCCCTTCTCCTTTAAATAGGGAACCCCCCCCATGCCTTTGGAATTACCCCAATTTCTCCCTTCTTCTCTCCTACCTTGAGCGTGGTTCCGCTTCTGGAGCTGCGTACGAGGAGGAAAGTCTCTCCACCTTGCGCACACCGCCGTGCTTCGAGATCCAATCTTCTACTTCCGCTGCTCTGCTGGATCTGGAGCTCGGAGGTCATCATCTACTCCGCACGTGTGTGGAACTACGAGGCGCTACACGGGTGGCGCTGGGAATACGACTACTTCCTCTACACGACCTTGAGGTCGGCTTCGTCGGCTTCATTGACAACATTTGTGCGGGAACGTAATCCCGCTTTCGGTCTACAAGGGTATGTACTCCGTCCTCCTTCGTATAGTATATATCTGCATAGTTAGATCTTGGCTAGTTTTTGGTTATCGTCGGTAGGAAATTTTTTGTTTTCTGTCCTCGATTCCCAACAGTGGTATCAGAGCCGATCTATGCGTAGATATATCTGTACGGTTAGAACACATGTTGAATGTGGGCATCGATTCTACATTTGTTACCCTCTCGTGTGTACTTGTTTATATCGCGGCATTGTCGGATGAAGCGGCCCGGACCGACTTTACGCGTACTCTTACGCGAGACTGGTTCCACACTTGACATACGGCTTGTACCGTATATGTGGCTGGCGGGTGTCTGTATCTCTGACAATAGTTGATATTGCATTTGCAATGGAGGGCCCCGAAAGAGGTGTAATAGAGACAATTGTCTTATCGCTGTTGTGATTGTGTTCGTAGGTAAGAAACGGTTCTTGTGCGAAAGCCCTAGCAGCCACGTAAAACATGCAAAAGATAAAGTAGAAAGCGCCTAACTTTATTTTGCAGGGGCAATGTGATATGGTCAAGGTAGATTTATTAAATTGTTTATAAAATTGTTGGCGCGAAGGAGACCATCGGCGCGGAGGAGACCATATCATGTCGCATTACATTTCATTCTAGATGTTATGTAGATTGTGTGCATCTTATATTGTGTATATGAAGGAGATATGCCCTAGAGGCACTTAATAAATATAGTTTATTTGTCATATCTCAATTGTTCATAATATGTTTTATACCATGCTATAACTGTATTAAGCGGAAACATTAATACATGTGTGGTAGATAAACAACCAGGTCCCTAGTAGCCTCTACGTGACTAGTCCATTGTGCAATCGATGATCGAGTTTTCCCGATTATGTGACAACGGTGTCAGTTGACAATGGAGTCATATCGTTGGTAGAATGATGTGATGGACATACCCAATATTTGTAGGACGTAGTCATTACACCTTGGACCGTGAGATCAACTCTTATCGCTATTCCTGGAAGATGCTTTGATTGCATCAAACGTCATTGCTTATATAGTATGACAATAACGGTGTCCCTCTCGGGTATCGGAAGGGAGTATGTTGAGATGAGAGATCAAGAGCGGGATTTGCCAATCCGCATAGCAGGATAGATACTCCTGGGCCCACTCGGTGAGATTATGTCAAATAAGCTTGCAAGCATGTGACTAGGTCACGGGGACATATTATCACAGACGAGTAGAAGATAATGTTGTCGATAACGAGATCAAGCTAGGTATCATGATATCTATGAACGAGTCTCGGACACGCTAAGTATCGCCAGGCAAAAGGTTTAAGACTCGACGTCTAGGTTCGAACGATGAAGTTATTCGTTATCTCACAGGGATTAATTCTGGGTATCCAAGGTCCACGAATTAATCATTAATCGGAGAGCGTGTCTCGATTATGTCTGGCGAGATCTCGAACCGCTAGGGTAACACACTTAAGGGAGGATGACATTTATAATAGATTGGAAATAGAAGAGAAAATAAAAGAGAGCACCGGAAATGTTCCGGGAGAGTTCCGATGGAGATCGGAGAGCGACGAAATAGTTTTCGGAGCTAGAATTAATTAGATAAAATGTATTTAATATTAATTAGTTGAATTAATGATTAAATATTTTTTTATTTAATTAAATTAGAATTTTAAAGGCTGTTTTTCATAAATGGGCCTTAGAGGCCCATTAGGGGAAAAACCCCAAAAAGAAAAAGAAAAAAAAGGAAGGGGGAGGGCCAGCCGGCCTAGGTGGGCCAAATGGAGCCCACCTAGGGGCCGGCTGCCTCCTTGGCCGGCTAGGCCATGTGGGGTTTAGTCCCACATGGCTTAGCCAAGGGAGATGGTCTCCCTCCTCCACCTATATATATGGGTACCCCTTTTGCCTTTTAGAACGCACCAGAAATTCCTCTCTCTCTCTCTCTCTCTCTCTCTCTCACCTTGAGCGTGACTCCGCTATTGGGGTAGCGCTTGGGTTGAGGTTCTCTCCACCATACTGATACCCAATGATGCTATTATGACGGACGCCAGAAAACAGTCTTGATGGCGTGGAGTTACCTGCGTCAAAAGAATATGGGTTAGGTTGAGACTCCAAGTGCAGAGTGTGTAGTAAGTGGAAGACGTGTTTTCCCCACGAGGGTGACTCGAGGGTTTAATATCGAACTCTCGGGGAATCAGTAGTGAAGATTTATCTTCCTATCCTTCTTTTGGTTACCTACAAAACAAAGTAAATGTTTTGGTCCTCAACCTCACCTAGTGGTTGTCAAGCACAAGGTGTTAGAATGATATCAAGATAATATGCAATGCAAACAAGAAATAAATATGCAATGGTGGTAAATAAATATGCAAGGATGGTGGTAGCAATGATAAATGATATTTTTGGGTTTTTTATAATGAATGCAAGATGTAAAAGTGTTTTTGTATTTTCGGATTTAATAATGGCAGAAAATGGTAAATTGGTAAAAGTGGTTGGAAAGGTGTTTCTTATGATTAAAAATGGACCGGGGTTCATGGTTTCACAAATGCACTCTCTCTTTAATAAAGTGGTAGACAAAGGAACACTAGAGTTGACATATGAGATTGCAACACAACAGTTTAATGACAAGTTATAATTATATGGGCATCACGTCCTAACATAGAGACCTTTTGGTTATTAGTCTCTCTTATACTCCACCAAGCTGCGAACTAAATCATAACACCCCAGTAATTAAGATAACTCAGAGTATAGCAATAAGTTTCATGACATAAAGTTAAAATAAGAACATGCTAGATCTAGTCATGGAGTAGTGGCAATGGTCACACCCACATCTCCGGTAGCATGGTATTTCTTTTTATCCCTAGTGAGGCAACAAAGTAAGGTAAAACACCCAAGTGGATCGCAGAACTTTCTCTCACGTTCACTGCACTAGCCAACCCCCGTTACTCCAACTAATGCACACGTTCCCCCTCACACGCTCAAATAAACATGCTTGATCATGACAAGTAAATAAGAACGGGGTACATAATATGCATCTACTTTCATAACTGAAACAAAACCATTGCAATCTCAAACATATATTAACTCATAAAAAGGTACACCACAAATGTATTACATAGATGACCGTAATCATGTTCAGCAGCTCATACGGTACTAATTAGTGAAGCTCGAGAGAGAGAGATACATAAGTTACTTCCACAAACCCATAGTCCAGAGGTGGACTACTCCCTCTTCATCATGGAGACGGTGGAGAAGTCGTTGGAGAAGATGGAGACCACGCCGGCAGCGCCCCGCCGGAGTTTTCCCCCTCCAATATGCAGCTCCAGGTCTCTGTTTCGGTGTTTCTGTGTTTCTGCGGCGCTCCTTCCAGGGAACGTCGGGGGATAATTTTTATAGGTGTTTTTAGGTCAAAATGGAGTCGGTGGAGGAAAGATCGACGGCAGCGGGGCTCAGAGGCCCATTTGGAGGGGTCCCACGTGGCCAGGTACAGGGGCCGCGTGGGCCCACCCCTTTTGGCCCTCGTGTCTCCGTTTGTTCGCTTCCTTCGCCCACAAGTCTTGTTCCTTCCAAATATTGACGCTCGTAAATTTGCAGGTCATTTGGACGTCGTTTGGGTCCCTGAAACATTAAAATATAGAAATAGGGTTTTCTGCCTGCGCAGGGTTAATTCCATAAAAAATAGGAAACATATCAAATATTCCCAAAATCATTATAAAACAGTGATATAACCCTTATATGATGCAAATATGACTGGAATATAAGTAAAAATAATGCAAAGTTCATGTATGCATTTTACATGCATCACATACGCACACCGCCGTGCTGCTGGTCTTCCGGTCCAAGTCTTCCGCTGCTCGTCCTTGGATCGGAGCCCGGAGGTCGTCATATTCACCGTATGTGTGCGACTCCCTGCGAGGCACCACACTTGGGGTGCTAGGAGGTGTTCATCTCCACCACCATGAGATCGGTGTCACCATCGTCATCGCCGTCTTCGTCGCGCCAAGATCTTCGCGACCTCGAGGTCGGCTACGTCGTCTACTTCGGCAATGCTTGTTGCGGGAGCGTAATCCCCGCTATCGGTCTACGAGGGTACGTATATCGATCTTCTGCGTATTACTATATCTGCATAGTATAGATCCTGGATAGTTTAAGGGTATCGTTGTTAGGAAATTTTTTGTTTTCTACCTATGATCCCCTTCAGTGGTATCAGAACCGATCTATGCGTAGATATAGCTATACCGGTTTTAGAACCCATGTTCTTATCGGGGCATCGTTCTTTTAGAAGTTATCCTCTAGCGTGCACTTGCTATTGCCGGCAGCATTGAGTTGATGAAGCGGCCCGGACCGACTTTACGCGTACGCTTACGCGAGACTGGTTCCACAACTGACATATGGCTTGTACCATATATGTGGCTGGCGGGTGTCTGTCTCTCTATCTTTAGCTGGCTTTGCATTTTCAATGGAGGGCCCGAAAGGGATACATAAATAGCGACTATTTGATCGTTGTTGTGGTCATAGGTTCGTAGGTATGAATCGGTTCTATTTACGAAAGCCCCAAGCCACGTAAAATATGCAAAAGATAAAGTAGAAAGCGTCTAACTTTATTTTGCAGGGGCAATATGATATGGTCAAGGTAGGTTTATTAAATTGTTTATGAACTGTGGGCGCGAAGGAGACCATATCATGTCGCATTACATTTGATGTTATGTTTTTGTTTGCATCTTATATTGTGTATGATATGGTCAAGGTAGGTTTATTAAATTGTTTTTGTTTGCATCTTATATTGTGTATAAGACTGGTTATATATTAGTTACATGGCGGTAGTAATATAAGATGATCCCTCCAAAATACCATTAGTGTTCTCCCTTTGGCGTGCAACACCAAGAAAGTTCTACGTTATGAGGCAGGCCGTGACGATCGGGTGTCAGACATATCGTCGTTCGCATACGGTGGGTGTAAGACATGTTTGCACAAGCGTATACGCTGAAGGTTATTATGGCGAGCCTAGCATGTACAGACATGGCCTCGGAACACGGTGACCGAAAGGTTAAGCATGAGTCACAGAGTTGTTGTGATTGATATGTCGATGTCTACCTTTGAAGTTATGTTGCCGGCTCTGACGATGAGGGGTTGCATAATGGATGAGGATCGTGTAATCACTAAAAGGATTCGAGGGATATTCGTTTTGAGTGAGAGTTCTGGTAGTTTTATTTTATTAAAACTTGAACCCATATTTTATTATGAACAAATTCTTTATGTTTTTTGCAAAACCTTTGTAGATATTAACCAATGTAATAGCCATCTTTAAAAATTAGGCGCAGTCCTGCGATTGAGAAACTTAAAAGGTTGGTGATGCACCTAAAATGCATCTACTTTTCCAAGCACTTTGCTTCATAATTTGCTCCGGAATCTTCCCATATTTGAATAAAACTGCTGAATCTGACGCTGTTTTTAGCAAAGTCTCTTTTCTGGTTGTTTTTGCAGGAAATTAAATCGGAGAAAAATACCACGTCAATTTTTATGGAAAAGAAGGGCATCGTGCAAAAGATGGACACGCGGAAGCGTCCGAGGGCCAAAAGAGTGGGCCCCACGCGGCCAGATTCCTTGGCCGCGTGGGCCCACCCATCTGGGTCCTCGGGCACCGCCTCTCCTTCGGCTTTCGCGTACCCCCTCATATATACGAAAAAGTGGATGACCTAGAAAGAGAGGAGCTTTCGCAAAACAGAGCGCCGCCGCCACCACGATATTCGTTTTCGGAGACAGATTGATCCAGGATTTCTCCCCCGGAGGAGGGATCCGGAGGCCGTCTTCATCACCATCTTCACCGCCTTCATCTCCATCGACCATGAGCTCCTTCACCATCACCATGTGTGAGTAGTCCACTGTAGGCATATGAGGTGGATGGGGATTGAATGAGATTGATCATGTAATGATACCCGTTGTCCGAGATCTTAGGGGTTTATCTTGAGGATATTTTTGTATTGTGTTGATGCACTTATGCTATGTTTAATGCTTGCTACTAGGGCCCGAGTGGCATGATTTCAGTACTGAACTTATTTTGCCCCATCATATATTTGAGTTTGGTATTTATCTGCAAAGTGTATCACCTGCTATTATGTTGAACCTGCGAACCCTAAAAGTGACATATAGGGAAAACAAGGGGGAGATGTTTTAGTTTGAGGATTCTATGTGTTCATGAAGTGTTAATGTGTTGTTCCGGGCTATTCGAAAGGGTAGATCTTAATTACCTATAGTTCCAAGTTGGCCCCGGTGAAATGGGCAGGTAGGACAATAGATGTTGTGCAAATTCTCTTGGTTAGTACGCACAACTATTTACGAAACACATACCTACATATATCGGAGTTAGAGATAAGTCCCATTGCTATTTGTATCTTATTATATGATCAATCTTATTCATGCAACACCCCGCTATCACCTCATGCCTACGTTTTAAATCTCTGAGTTACACTTTCACTTTTTCGGTGAAAACTGGGAAACCCTTGTTTACTACTGTTGTTTTATTTTGCTTGCTTGAATCATCCTACTGCCATAACTATCACTGCTGCAAGTTTATTGATATACAGGTGTGGTTGAGAGTGACGCCTCAATTGCTAAAGTCTTATTGGTATTCTTGTGTTCCCCTTGAGTCGAACTATAAATTTGGGTAATACTTCCCAACGAAGATTTCAACGATCCCCTATACTTGTGGGCATCAAGACATTTTCTGGCGCCGTTGCCGGGGAGCCTAGCTTTATTGGTAAGACAACTTGTTATCATTTATTTGCTGCACTTGCTTGTTCCCAACTATGGGAAAGGAAAAGAATACTCCGAAGGAAGTAAGGCCTTCAACTACTCGTAGAGGTACTGATTTGCCAAGTAGGCCAAACTTTTCACCTAATGTTGCTTCTGCTATTATTGCTAAGAAGAAAGAAAAAGCTTTATCTAGTTCACCATTGTCTAAGATGTCTACTAGTATTGAAAATAATTTAATATGTGGTAGCGTAGACAAAGAAGTGACACCTGAAACATCTGAGATAACTGAAACATCTGAATTGCCCGAATTACCTGAATCTGCTATTGTTGAAAATGTGGATGAAAGGATCGAGTAGGTTGACTAGAGGGGGGGGGGGGGGGTGAATAGGCAACTACAAATTTTCTTTTTCTTTTAATACAAATTTGGGAATTGCTCAAATATAAGTTCTCTAGATATGCAACTAGGTGAACAATCCTATATGATGAGCAATAAACAAGCCAGCAAGATATTCTACACAAGATAAGCTAGCAATACAAGTAAAGGAAGGTTAAGAGATAACCACACGGTGACGCGGAGATGTTCTACCGAAGTTCACTACCCAATGGAAGCTACGTCTCCGTTGGAGCGGTGCGGAGTCACAAAGTGAACTCCGAATAGCCTTGATATGGCACACCGTATCTCCCTCGTGTTATCCTCCGATGAGGAGTTCCACGAGCCACTATATGATGCCCTCGAGGTCGGCAACAAACCTTTACAAGGATGAGGCACACTCCACAACCGAATTGGAGGCTCTCACCAAATTCCCGCGGCTCCCAAAGCCACAAGAATCACAAGGCCGGGGCACGACTCCACAACTTAATTGGAGGCTCCCGGCTAGTCCCCGCGGCTCCCAAAGCCACAAGAACGACCAACGACAATCCAATGTATCAACGAATTTACAAGCTTCAAGCCCTCTCAAGAACGGAGGGGAAAATCAAACCGCTTGGGTGGAAGTGTAGATCTAGGCCATCTCTCCCAAGTCCTAGAAGGACAAGGTGTTTGAGTGGGTAGGGAGAGAGATCTAGGGAGTTGAAGCTTTCAACAATGGTGGGGGATTCAGTTCTGGTCGTGGTACTCTCTCCAAGGTAGGAGAAGGCCTTTATATACTGCTCCCAGAATCTAGCCGTTGCAGACAGGTTAATCGGATAATCCGATCCAAGTCAGCATCGGATTATCCGATGGAATCGGATTATCCGAGCAGACTACAATCGGATAATCCGGAGAACATCAGTGTGCGGTTGCTTGTAGTCCTTAGTAGATTTCGAGCAAATCCTGACCATCGGATAATCCGATTCTTCCCAAATCGGATAATCCGGATAACTTCAGTGTGAGGTTGCTTCTAGTCCTTAGCAGAATTCCAGCAGACTTTGCAAATCGGATAATCCGAATCTTCCAACATCGGATAATCCGATTTTCTTCAGCAACAATACTGGCTCTTTCCAACTCCCTTTTTGGATTTGATGCAAAGATGTTTTAATCACCTAAAACCTGCATCACTTGATTTACATGTTAAATCATCACTAGTGTTGTTGCCTAACACACAAAACACAAGGGATTAAGAAATGTCCTTTTAATCTCCCCCTTTTTCGTGTTAGATGACAACACTAGGATTTGCAAGGACAGCATAATTATATATTATCTAGATTCCCGAGCTTAAGACATGAGAAGCTCCCCCTGAATGTGTGCATATAATTAAATTGCATTGGAATGCAAATGCAACACATATAGGAAGTGGGCACCTCCAAATAGTAAGGAAACTAGATAGGAAATTTCATGAGAGACATATCAAAATAGGTTGAGCTTTGAGAGAGGACTATACCTTGTGCACAATAGAGTAAAGATAAACCATAGCACAAGGATACAACTCATAACCATATAAGAAATCCATACTCATAACCATATAAGAAATCCATATGTCTCAACTTAAGCACAAAGGTTCACACACATAAGTTCCACATGAAAACACAACACGAATAAGTTCGACATAAATGGACACAAGCGCAACAAGAATGGTAAACGCATATGCTTGTGCCCGAAACCCATGCAAATCCCACACGGAGACCTAATAGAACTACTTCTCCCCCTTTGGCATCGAAATGCCAAAAAGGGAAAAGAGCGATGCTACGGCCCAAGAAAATCACTCCGACTCAGAGGCATCATCATCATCATCATTGTCATCACCAACACCGTCACCGCCATCAGCATCATCATCATTGTCCTCAGACTCAGCATCATCCTCTTCTGAAGACTCATAAGTACGGGCACGAGTGTAGGATGGCCGGGAAGGGCCAGCAGAAGCTGTCTCTAGAAGATGAGACTCAAGCTGAGTCCATGGAAACTGAGAGCCCTCGTTCCACTGATCATAAGAGAGAGGAGCAGACTCTGAGGGGTCATCTGCGAGACGAGGAAGGTGCTTGAGAATGTTCTCCTGCCTAAGATAAGTGTCATACTGTCCCCTCCGGATGTCCGCATTCATGCACAGGATGTTCCGCTGGAACCAGTTCAGATTCTTGGGAGGAGCAAAGGAAGGAACCGGAGACGGACGGGTGGCGCCACGACGAGCATCACCCATGAAGGAACCTCGGGCAGGAGCTGCAGCAGCAGAAGATGGAATGACCTCTTTCCTCTTCTGATAAACCCTCTTGTACGAATGGGGCTCCATAGCATACCGGCTGAAGTTGTGGTTCTTCATAGTGTCCTTGATGAGCATCATGATGTAAGGAGCATAAGGAATAGTGAGCCCACTGACCATAGAGTCAAACAACTCACGAAAGATGAAATGCATCACATCCACTTTAAAATCAGCTTCAGGGTCTTCATTCTCAACAATATTTTTAGCAAGGCAAAGCAGATTGGCAAGAGGAGCGACTATATTGTCATTGTTACCTCCACTGGGAGCAATAGTTGAGCGGAAGATGATCGCAAGCTGGTCATAGAGGGGCAGGAGGCCCTGTTTTTGGCCAATAATTCCACCAGCCCCATACATGTCCTTCAATATGTTTTTATGTGGCTTCTCAACAGTGTGCATACGGTAACCACTAGGAGGAAGGTTGCTGCGGTAGGATGAATAACCAAGAAGAGAAGCCAACCGAGCAAAGGAGGATGTACACTGAGTGCGACCCGTCATCCATTTCATGGTCTTTTGATGGTCAGTCTCGATCACCAAGGTGGAGAAAAACTGCAGAATCAGTGGCACATTGTAGGGACATTGCTTTTCAATGAGAGAAACCATGCCCATCTGTTCAATCACATCTGCAGCTTGAGCATAACTGGCCTTGGCCTTGATATCTCGCATTCTGTAGGGCTGCATCGGGCGAATAGGGTGGATATAATGCTTATAGATGTCCTTGTATATATAGATCTGCTCCATGCACCAGAAGTTGGGATCTTCAATATTTTCATCTCTGGGCACATTCCTATACCAGTTGGACTGACGGACTTGGGCATAGTCAACGGGTGGCATGGTCAAGTAGTTGGGGCGAGTTTCCTTGCCCTTCTTCGAAGGTTTAGTGGTAACTTGCTTCTTCTTGGCTGGCAATTTTTCTTTTCTAGCATGCTTCTTCGGAGGACTACCCGAACCACCTGTGAGATAGAGCAATAGATGGATAGCATATATGAGTACACACAAGTCACAGAGCAAGGAAAGCATCCCTAAGTTGAGTCTACTTAGTCCTGGACAAATCAAAATGTGACTGAAAAATACCAACTGTGCAATTTCGGAATATCCGAGTAAGTATGAATCGGATAATCCGACTAGTCGGAATATCCGGTTTATACTAAATCGGAATATCAGATCTGAATCTGGCAGCAACAAATTGATTCACGTCCTAGGTCTAGGAGTAGATCGACAATAAGGGGGGCTAGCCTAGTGTTCTAAGTACCAATGGGAACCACTACTGTGATAACCCGAAATTTGCTAAATTAATTATTTTGAGTAAAATAAGTTTTGACAGCTAACTAGTTTTATTTTGGCTAACTTTGCTTTGTAATTAAAATTGTTACACGTTTTGGACCTGAAGTATTTGCCAAAATATCCATCGAGCTGTACGTGCATGTGCTGGAGGTGCTTGCATGCAGCTATTTGATTGGCAAGTAGTAGTACATCCTAACGTGAGCTGATTGGACTAGAGAAGCAACGTGGCATCTTGTGAGAGGGAGCAGAGGACGTAGTTGCTTACGTTTAGGGATGTCGGCAGATATTTTTCAGAGTGGGCCCTACGTGGGCCATGCCGGATGCATTGCTGGCTGCGCATCAGTGGCTGCATGGAGGCCTGAAGTATGTGTCGGCAGTTTCTTCTCGACAGCGCCGAAGGATCAGCGGCAGGATATTTTGCCCAGCAGCAGCTACTACAAATACCAGACGCTACTGCCGGTGAGACCTTCTACTACCACGACATCGTCGATTCAAAGAGAAAACCAAAGAAATAGAGTGAGATCCTGAGAGAGGAAATAGAGGGCCGGCGACGGCGTTGAGAGCGGCAGGGCACGCTAGCATGAGATGCATGGGCGCCGACGAATGGAGGATCTTTGCTGGTGGTATTCTTCTGTCCACGGTGTTGGCGTAGGAGCACGCATATGCCGATCTAGCTGCTGGCGACGGTGGTGATTCTAGCGGCGATGGGAGCCTCCAAGCTTGCCGGCTTGAGCTAGCTGGCGAGTGGAGGGCCGGATGGTGGTTTTCCTTGGCGAATTGCTGCTGGTATTCTTTGGAAGCGGAGCCGGCGTATGAGATCGTATGTGTATTCTGATCTTAGCAAGTTGCTGGAGTATTCGTCAGAGTATTATCTGTTGGCTACGGCGTAGCTAACCGAGGCAAGCTCCTCCTACACCTTTCCTGTATTTTGTAGAGTATGCTTTGATTGAAAAGTGGGATACCCTGAGTGGTACGAGCTTTGTGTTAATATACGGGGCTACTGCGCTGGTGTCGTTACGGTGATGGATCCGTAGGAGCCACCGGTACGAGCCGGGATTAGCACGTATAGTTGACATGGAAATGAACACAATGTTTTTAGAAGGAAAACTTGGTGTTACGAAGGTGATCGTATTGTACCGGTCACAGTACAGGTATGGGACTGTCTGAGTTCTCCGCGAGGGGCGGCCCTTGAATGGAAAGCTTTTCCTTCACCTCTCGTATATTTTGTATAGTATGCTTTGATTGAATTTGTGATACCGTGAGTGGTACGAGCTTTGTGTTGATATACGGGGTTAATGCGCTGGTGTCGTTATGGTGATGGATCCGTAGGAAGCCACCGATACGAACCGGGCTTAGCACGTATATTCGACATGGAAATGAACTGAATGTTTTTATAAGGAAAACTTGGTGTTACGAAGGTGATCATATTGTACCGGTCACAGTACAGGTATGGGACTGTCTGAGTTCTCCGCGAGGGGCGGCCCTTGAATGGAAAGTGTCGGTGGTGGATCCGTAGGAGCGACCGTACACGAGTAGGTCAGGGTGTCCGGTGTCTGAGCGGGTAAAAGGGCTCTGCTCGTTCTGGAATCCTGTGTGGTTCTGGGCGAGGCTGTCGATGTCGGAGTACCCCTCTTAAGAGTGTAAAAGTGTGAATTTCACCCTGTGATTCCCGGGTAGGGAAACTCACTTTCATGTGTGGCACCATGTGTTTTAAATTGCTTAACAACTTAACTACACAATGATTGATTTACTGGTATTTGGAAAACCTAGTGTATTTTACAAAGTATATGAAAGTGTTTGAATTGTTTGCTGAGTACGATTTATTTGTACTCACCCTTGCTCCTTATGTTTTTGTGTATCAGAGTGCGCAGCGGAAGCCGTGGTGGTCCGAGGAGTAGGCTGAGCCAGTGGGTGGGATGCGAATAGAGAACCTTTTTATTCTTTGTAAATGTAATAATCTTGTAAAATCAATATAATGAGCTGTTTGAGATCCACTGTGCTGGTTTATCCTGCTTTTCTAGCCTTGCGTGTGTATAGACTTTCGGGTCTATAGGCACGCGGCGGCTGTCATTCTACCGGGCCGGGTCTCGGGGCGTGACAGTTAAAGTGGTATCAGAGCTCAGGTTAGGACACGTGGGGCCAAATGGGTAGACCGTTAGTTTTGTTCGCGACTAACTTTTGACGTGTGTTTGTTGTACTAACATTTATGCGTGTTTCTTGTGCTAACTTTTTGATATTTGTTAAATTGGTGTGATTTGATTGCATGACAAAATTCTTTTGGTTTTGATTTTTCAAAATCTTGCTATGTTTTGGAAAGGAAAAAAAAATGTTTTTGTGTTGAATTTCGGGGACGAAATTCTTATAAGGTGGGGAGGATGTGATAACCCGAAATTTGCTAAATTAATTATTTTGAGTAAAATAAGTTTTGACAGCTAACTAGTTTTATTTTGGCTAACTTTGCTTTGTAATTAAAATTGTTACACGTTTTGGACCTGAAGTATTTGCCAAAATATCCATCGAGCTGTACGTGCATGTGCTGGAGGTGCTTGCATGCAGCTATTTGATTAGCAAGTAGTAGTACATCCTAACGTGAGCTGATTGGACTAGAGAAGCAACGTGGCATCTTGTGAGAGGGAGCAGAGGACGTAGTTGCTTACGTTTAGGGATGTCGGCAGATATTTTTCAGAGTGGGCCCTACGTGGGCCATGCCGGATGCATTGCTGGCTGCGCATCAGTGGCTGCATGGAGGCCTGAAGTATGTGTCGGCAGTTTCTTCTCGACAGCGCCGAAGGATCAGCGGCAGGATATTTTGCCCAGCAGCAGCTACTACAAATACCAGACGCTACTGCCGGTGAGACCTTCTACTACCACGACATCGTCGATTCAAAGAGAAAACCAAAGAAATAGAGTGAGATCCTGAGAGAGGAAATAGAGGGCCGGCGACGGCGTTGAGAGCGGCAGGGCACGCTAGCATGAGATGCATGGGCGCCGACGAATGGAGGATCTTTGCTGGTGGTATTCTTCTGTCCACGGTGTTGGCGTAGGAGCACGCATATGCCGATCTAGCTGCTGGCGACGGTGGTGATTCTAGCGGCGATGGGAGCCTCCAAGCTTGCCGGCTTGAGCTAGCTGGCGAGTGGAGGGCCGGATGGTGGTTTTCCTTGGCGAATTGCTGCTGGTATTCTTTGGAAGCGGAGCCGGCGTATGAGATCGTATGTGTATTCTGATCTTAGCAAGTTGCTGGAGTATTCGTCAGAGTATTATCTGTTGGCTACGGCGTAGCTAACCGAGGCAAGCTCCTCCTACACCTTTCCTGTATTTTGTAGAGTATGCTTTGATTGAAAAGTGGGATACCCTGAGTGGTACGAGCTTTGTGTTAATATACGGGGCTACTGCGCTGGTGTCGTTACGGTGATGGATCCGTAGGAGCCACCGGTACGAGCCGGGATTAGCACGTATAGTTGACATGGAAATGAACACAATGTTTTTAGAAGGAAAACTTGGTGTTACGAAGGTGATCGTATTGTACCGGTCACAGTACAGGTATGGGACTGTCTGAGTTCTCCGCGAGGGGCGGCCCTTGAATGGAAAGCTTTTCCTTCACCTCTCGTATATTTTGTATAGTATGCTTTGATTGAATTTGTGATACCGTGAGTGGTACGAGCTTTGTGTTGATATACGGGGTTAATGCGCTGGTGTCGTTATGGTGATGGATCCGTAGGAAGCCACCGATACGAACCGGGCTTAGCACGTATATTCGACATGGAAATGAACTGAATGTTTTTATAAGGAAAACTTGGTGTTACGAAGGTGATCATATTGTACCGGTCACAGTACAGGTATGGGACTGTCTGAGTTCTCCGCGAGGGGCGGCCCTTGAATGGAAAGTGTCGGTGATGGATCCGTAGGAGCGACCGTACACGAGTAGGTCAGGGTGTCCGGTGTCTGAGGGGTAAAAGGGCTCTGCTCGTTCTGGAATCCTGTGTGGTTCTGGGCGAGGCTGTCGATGTCGGAGTACCCCTCTTAAGAGTGTAAAAGTGTGAATTTCACCCCTGTGATTCCCGGGTAGGGAAACTCACTTTCATGTGTGGCACCATGTGTTTTAAATTGCTTAACAACTTAACTACACAATGATTGATTTACTGGTATTTGGAAAACCTAGTGTATTTTACAAAGTATATGAAAGTGTTTGAATTGTTTGCTGAGTACGATTTATTTGTACTCACCCTTGCTCCTTATGTTTTTGTGTATCAGAGTGCGCAGCGGAAGCCGTGGTGGTCCGAGGAGTAGGCTGAGCCAGTGGGTGGGATGCGAATAGAGAACCTTTTTATTCTTTGTAAATGTAATAATCTTGTAAAATCAATATAATGAGCTGTTTGAGATCCACTGTGCTGGTTTATCCTGCTTTTCTAGCCTTGCGTGTGTATAGACTTTCGGGTCTATAGGCACGCGGCGGCTGTCATTCTACCGGGCCGGGTCTCGGGGCGTGACAACTACCACCAGCCAAAACAACTTCTTACAAAGATCTAGGTGAGGAACACCTAGGAGATGAGAGAGAAGAAGTTACCCTCGTCCATTGAGGAAAAAGCTTGGGTGAATGGGTTCCCGGGGAGGAGGAGCACCAGATCCGGCCAAATGCCGGAGTTGGGGACGGCCGGAGATGCCGGGGAGCGCGGGGAGAGCAGGCGGCGGCGCTGGAGGAGAGAGAGGTCGGGGGTGGAAGAAACGCTCGACTGAGCCCTTCACCCCGACCCCTGCTCTATTAGGCGACGAACGCCAAATCGGATAATCCGATCTTGACTTGAATCGGATAATCCGATAGTCGGATAATCCGAGCAAGTCTGATCGGATAATCCGATTGTCAGGATTTCGTTAGAAATTCTGGCCTGCTAAACCCTTTCTCCTCAGTTTCAAAATAAGACTTGTGTGCATAAGATGGAGTGTTTTTAGGAAAGATAGGCTTGGGATAAGATTGCCAAACTGACATTGGTACTCCACACTCAAACTTGCAAAAATCGAACAAGGAAATGCCAAGATGAGTGGGTTTCCCATAAAACCAACAATAGGACCAAAATTCCAAATGATTTTCAATTAAGACCGAAAAGAACCAACTCTTCATAAAGAAGAGGGCGGTGGCCAAGGCCACCATGTATGAGTTTGTGGTGTGACACCGCGAAGATGTATCTCGGGTTCACGGCCACTACTCGTCATTTAAGCTCACAATTCATGAAATGAAAATATAGAGACAAAATGAGTTCTTACTATCGGCATAATGGGGGGAGGGATAGTCCAATGGATTAGGACCGCACTCCCCCTATGTCCATGCCTACATCCAAACCAAATGAATATCGTCTAATATGGGTAGGTATGCAAGAAGTCCACTAAATCCAATTGCTTATGTCCACCACATTAAGTTCTCCTCTCAACTCCTTGAATCTTGCTTCACCAAGAGGCTTTGTGAACATATCGGCGAGTTGAAGCTTGGTGTTGACATACTTGATTGCAATATCACCCTTCTCAACATGATCTCGAATAAAATGATACCGGATCTCAATATGCTTGGTCTTCCCATGAAGAACCGGATTGTGAGCAATTTTGATGGCACTTTCATTATCACATAAAAGAGGCACTTTGTCACAAATGACACCATAATCCTTTAAAGTTTGCCTCATCCATAATAGTTGTGCACAACAACTTCCGGCGGCAATGTATTCGGCTTCGGTGGAGGACGAGGCCACACAATTTTGCTTCTTAGAAGACCAACTCACAAGGGACCTACCAAGGAATTGGCAAGTACCCGAAGTTGATTTTCTATCCATTTTGCAACCCGCCCAATCCGCATCCGAATAACCTACAAGATCAAAGCTTGTGCCTTGGGGATACCAAAGACCAAAGTTAGGAGTATCCATCAAGTATCTTAGAATCCTTTTAACCGCGGTTTCATGACTTTCCCTAGGACTTGATTGGAATCTTGCACACATACCCACACTAAACATAATATCCGGTCTAGATGCACAAAGGTAAAGCAAAGATCCAATCATAGAACGATAAAGCTTTTGATCAACTTCCTTACCATCCGGATCTAAGTGAAGATCCGCCTTGGAGTCCATGGGAAACTTATATGGCTTGGCATTGTTCATGTCAAATTTCTTGAGCATGTCCTTAATATACTTGGCTTGACATAAGAATGTTCCTTCTCGAAATTGGTGGATTTCAAAGCCAAGAAAATAATTCAACTTTCCCATCATGGACATCTCAAATTCCTTGGTCATTAGCTTGCCAAATTGATCACTAAATTCACGGTTAGTGGAACCAAAGATAATATCATCAACATATATTTGGCATACGAAAAAATCTCCATTTACCCTTTTTGTAAAAAGAGTGGGATCTATTACCCCAATTTCAAAGCCACGGTCTACTAAGAACTCCTTGAGATGATCATACCAAGCACGTGGAGCTTGCTTGAGCCCATAAAGAGCCTTATGTAGTAAGTAGACGTGGTTAGGAAATTTAGGGTCTTCGAAACCCGGAGGTTGTTTAACATACACCAACTCATTTAGTGGACCATTTAAGAAAGCACTTTTAACATCCATTTGATATAAGACAATATTATGAGTAGATGCATAAGCAATTAGTAAGCGAATGGATTCAAGTCTAGCAACGGGGGCATAGGTTTCACCGTAGTCGACTCCTTCGATTTGGGTGTAGCCTTGTGCAACCAATCTTGCTTTGTTGCGGATGACTTGACCATGTGAGTCTTGCTTGTTCTTAAATATCCACTTGGTTCCAATGACATTATGGCATGTGTCTTTGGGTTTTTCAACTAATGACCATACTTTGTTGCGCTCGAAGTTGTTCAACTCTTCATGCATAGCCGCAACCCAATCCATATCTTCAAGAGCATCATATACCTTGAGAGGTTCTAAGCTAGACAAACAAGAGACATGACCACAAAAGTTAGATAATTGTTTGCGTGTGGACACACCCCTACGAATACTCCCAAGGATATTTTCTTTGAAGTGGGAAAGATGATCCAATTTTGATGCACGCCGGATGACCCGGCGTTCCATGGCTTGACCAATTGTTTCACCAACACAAATATCTTCATCATTGCCTTCATCTTGCTCATGGTCAACCCGAAGTGGAGTTCTTGGGTTGTGGGTTCATTATGTTCTGTTCACCACTAGAGTTGGGTGGGTCTTGACCATCTTCTTGATCATGTGAATGAATATCATGTTCTTGTTCTTGGATAGTTTCTTGATCAACTATTGAGGTGGATGGCTCAACTTGAGTAGAACTTGTTCCTTCTTCTTGAGTATCATCAATAGGTCCTTCAATAGGAATAAGTTCTCCAATCCCCATAGTTCTTATGGCTTGAGATGGAGCATCATCACCTACATCATCATGATCAATATGCTCCGCTTGGGAGCCATTATCCTCGACAAACTCCACGTTCATAGATTCTTCAACACACCCGGTGGATATGTTGTAGACCCTATAAGCATGAGACTTTGCGGCATATCCAACAAGTATACCATCAAAAGATCTAGATTCAAATTTAGCAATTTTGCAACCTTTAATGTAAACATGGCATTTGCAACCAAAGACTCGAAAGTAAGATACATTTGGCTTTTTACCGGTGAGGAGTTCATATGGTGTCTTTTCCATGAGAGGACGGAAGAAGAGCCGGTTTGAGTAGTGACAAGCGGTGTTGATGGCTTCGGCCCAAAAGTTGTATGGGGAATGAAATTCGGCCATCATAGTTCTTGCCATATCAATAAGAGTGCGGTTCTTCCTTTCGGCGACACCATTTTGTTGGGGAGTATATGCAGCGGAATATTGGTGTTGAATGCCCTCCCCACTTAGGAAATCATCCATAGTGTAATTCTTGAACTCCGTACCATTGTCACTTCTAATTGCCAAAATCTTGGAGTCATATTGGCGTTGAACTAGGGTTGCAAAGTCAATGAATATCTTTTGAGTTTCACTCTTCTTCTTGATGTAGAAAGTCCAACAATATCTTGAATAATCATCCACAATCACCAAACAATATTTCTTGCCACCAAGACTATCATATGTGGGAGGCCCAAAAGATCCATATGAAGGAGCTCCAAAGGCCTCTTAGTGGAGATAATGGTCTTCTTGGGGTGATTCTTTTCATGCATCTTTCCGGCTATGCAAGCACTACAAGGACGATCTTTGGAAAAATTAACATCGGTTAGTCCTACCACGTGTCCACCCTTTACAAGAGTTTGTAAATTTCTCATACCGACATGGCCTAGCCGGCGATGCCAAAGCCAACCCTTGTCGGATTTAGCCATTAGACACGTGGCAATTTGAGTGGTCTCTTTCGAGAAATCGACCACATACAAACCGTTCTCACGAAATCCAACAAAGGCTACTTTAAGAGATTTTGTGAAAAGGATGGTCACGTGGTATTTATTAAAGATAACGGTGTAACCGGCATCGCATAATTGACCAACGGAAAGTAGATTATATGAAAGGGATTCAACAAGGAGGACCTTCTCAATTGATAACTCCGGTGTGATCACCACCTTGCCATATCCCAATACCTTAAGTCTTGTATTGTTCCCAATGGTGACATGAGAGAATGAGAGTAATTGTTTCAATAAGCCCTTTACTACTTCTTTGCTTCCGGTCATGTGAGATGAACACCCACTATCAATGAGCCATGAAGATCCACCGGAAGAAAAGCCCTACAATAAATCAAGTCTTTGATTTAGGTACCCATTTTGGAATGGGTCCTCTTTTGTTAGTCACAAGGGTCTTTGGAACCCAAATAGCATAGTGATAATCATCTCCATATGAGGTACCAACATATTTAGCAAAAACATAACCATTTCTAGATTTCATAAGCACATATGAGGGGTTATATTTTCCGGCAAAGTCATTGTGAGTGGCATTGCCCCTTGTGGCTTTACCACCCACAATGGGTTCAACATTCTTCTTGCCCAACTCCCCCTCCTTCACAAAAATAATATCTTTTGAAGGGGAGGTAGGCATCTTCTTCTTGTTTGCCTTCTTGGACTTGGGAGCAAACCCAAGCCCTTCCTTGCTAACCACTCCCTTTTGATTGGTCAAAAGATCATTGAGGTTCTTTTCCCCTTGGATACAAGTGGCTAGACCCTTTTCAAGTTGGGCCTTCAACCTAGTGTTCTCCTCCATGAGAGATGCTTTAAGACATAAAGGGTTAGTAGCACAAGCATTGGCATCTTTATCATTATGAGGAGTGGTGAAGCTAGCATATATAAATTGAGCTTGTAATTTAGCATATGACCCCTTGAGCTTGGTGAGCTCACTTGAGGTCACCTTGTGGGTTTCCCTAAGTTGCTCAAAATTCTCAAGGAGTTTGTTATGACTCTCTACAAGCTCATCATTTTTAATTTTTAGATCACTAGCAACTTGAATAGAGGTTTCACGGGTTTCTTTTGCCTTGGATAAATCCTTGGCTTGGGTCTCCTCAAGTTGCTCCCGGAACACTTGTTCCTCAACAAGTTGCTCTTCTAGCTCACCAATTTTATCGGCATGATCACGTGCATGCCCCTCAAGCTCATAAATCCTATTCTCCTTCTCCTCAAGGAGGTGTTTGGCTTCTCCATATTGGTACATGAGAGCCTCAACCATTTTCTTGGTTGGACCTTGGAGCTTGTTTATAAAGAGGGTAATTGTATCCTCTTTCTCCTCATTTTTCCCTACATCCTCAACACAATCCAAGAGAGATGGTTTAGAGGAGATAGTAATTTTAGGTGGGGAATTCACCTTGGTTTCCTTGGCCATGAGGCACATAGGCTTGGGATCTTGTTGTCATTTGGAGCGGAGAAAAGGGGTGCCAATGAAGGAGGAAGGTTGCCCATTGCAAGAGCCGCCATCCCCACTTCCTCACTTGTATCATCATCCTCCTCTTCGCCACCGGACTCATACTCTTCTTCATGTGTTGCGGTGACAAGAGCCTTTTGAGGTTCTCTCTTGATGAGGTACTTGATGGGCTTGGTGAAGAACTTCTTCTTCTTTAAGATGAGTTGGCCTCCAAAATCTTCTCTTCTCTCATAGGGGCAATCCTTCACAAGGTGATTCTCCTTTCCACAATTAAAGCACATTCTTTTCATTTGTGGGGAGAAGTTGCTTCTGAAGTTGCTCTTGATATTCTTTTTGTTCCAATACTTGGTGGCGGCAAGAGCAAGCACCTCATTGAGTTCACCCACAAAATCTTCTTCATGATGACCACTTGTGCTTTCTTCATATCTTGGATGTTCTTCCACATGAGCCTTCAAGGCAAGGTTCTTTGTGCCACGAATTTGGTTGATGGAAGACTTGGAAGTGGCCTTCAAGGTATCATAAGTGACGAATTGTGCCAATATGTCATTGGGAGACATTGTTTTGTAGTCCGCTCTCGTATGGAGATTCATCACCATATTTTCATTGTATGGAACAATGGTCTTGAGGAACTTGGCTTTGACCCATTCATCATCCATATCTTTCTTTCCATTTTCCCTACATGCCACAACAAGCTTGGTGAGTCTTCGGAAGAGATCCGATGGTGTCTCTTCTTCTAGCATGATGAAGTTGTCCACTTGATGTTGAAGGATGGCGTCGTTGGAGCGTTGAAGGCCCTCATTTCCTTCATATACCGATGCGAGAAAATCCCAAGCCTCCTTGGTGGTTTTGAGATTCCGCACTTGATCTTCATCATGGGCGGTCATGGCACTCTCAAGGATGTACTTGGCATTGGCATCAAGTTGTTCATCAATCTCTTCTTGCCTTGTCAAGTTGGAGGGATCAACCGGAGTATAACCATTTAGAACCACCCTCCAAAGATGCACCGATGAGCTGCGAAAATAAGACTCCATAGATTTCTTCCAAGTGAAATAACGAGTATTATCAAGCTTAGGAGGTGGCCTACTTAGGTTGGTTATATGAGGTTGAGTGAGTGGAACTTGAGTGAGATATGAAGTAGGTGGAGCAAAGTTATGAGGAGGCTTCTCACAGTTTTAGGTTGATCTTTGTTATCCTTAACAACCAAGGCCTCAACGTTAGAAACACCGGTTGATGAGGAGGCATTTTGATTATTAATGACCCGAGTAAACACCTCGTCCACCATTTTGCCTTTCATGAACCCAAAGAGTTCAATCATGGCTTTCATGGTGACCGGGGCATTATCATCGGGGGGGTTATCCCCGCTTCACTTAGTTCTTTCTCAAGTTGTTCTTTATCATTTTTCTCTTGTTGTTCCTTAGCAAGTTTTAACTCCTCGTCGCTAGTCATCCTCCTCTTTAGGCTGTTAAGCCCTTAATAAAGAGACCTTGCTCTGATACCAATTGAAAGGATCGAGTAGGTTGACTAGAGGGGGGGGGGTGAATAGGCAACTACAAATTTTCTTTTTCTTTTAATACAAATTTGGGAATTGCTCAAATATAAGTTCTCTAGATATGCAACTAGGTGAACAATCCTATATGATGAGCAATAAACAAGCTAGCAAGATATTCTACACAAGATAAGCTAGCAATACAAGTAAAGGAAGGTTAAGAGATAACCACACGGTGACGCGGAGATGTTCTACCGAAGTTCACTTCCCAATGGAAGCTACGTCTCCGTGTAGAAATATGCCCAAGAGGCAATCATAGAGATGATGATATTTCAGTGTATCCATGATTTATAATAATGTGCCTTGAATAATGTCTTGTATTGATTGACGAGTTGAGGACTTGTCTGTGAAACTCATTACTTGTATGGTTATTCTAAATATGTCCCTAGTCAGAGTTCATGTGAGGACGCACTTGAATATTAGACTAGCACATGTATTAGTAGATGACTATGTTTCACGAGTCATAGACATGGAGATGTCAAACTAATAATGTGGACTTATGTTGTGAACATAGAGTTGGATTGACCCACCTTGAGACAATGAAGCAAACGTTCATAGCTCTCTCTCTACACGATGTGTTTGCTTTGTCCCTAGACCTGAGATTGTCGTGTGTACTTGAGATGTGAATTGACCTACTTTGGGGCTATCCAACGCTACACCGTGAAAGGGTAGCCATAAAGGTAGCTTACGGGTTTGTCATGAAACATGCTGCAAGGCATAGTCAGTCAAGATGGGATTTGCCCCTCTCTTCTTGAGAGAGATATTTCTCTGGGCCCCTCGAGTGATTGGATCCAGAAATGCATGGCCGTGCTACATAAGGTTAAGGGTTAACCTAGTATGGGATTCCGAATCACAGAATCGAGAAAGAGAGGTCAGCTGGAGGCTTGACCTAATATCGTGAGGCAAAGGGAATGGCATAAACATTGTGATGGTTCGTCCGATACGATCTTTATGTGTGTTTGGGAGTTGGCACGTTTTGCTAGAAGCCGCTACCAACTATTGGCCGAGTAGGTGTACTCGTGTCATGTCTAAACGTGCGTGAACCTATAGGGTCACACACTTAAGGCAGTGAAGGCAGAATTCGGATTGGATCCGAGTTGGGCTGGAATAGACTCCAGAATGGGCTTCGGTTGAGGCAGCCCAATATGGGGAGGTCTATATAAGGAGAGGAGGCTGGACCTTTTAGGGTTGCCCAATTCCGCACCACAATCCACCCAGCCACCGTCTCACCACGCCCCTGCCGCCCGCGCGGACCTAGCAGTCCGGCGAGCGGCGCCTCCACGCCGTACGTGTGGATACCGATAGAGGTGCTGCACTTGGAGCACTTGGACGAGCCGCCGAGAGGAGCTGTTCGTGGGAGCTGTTCGTGGGAGCGACTGGATCGGAGAGGATTGTACGTCTACCCTGCCCCGACTCGCTTCACCGACTTCGGCACGGCACAGCGCGTCTAGTGGTAATCCCGTGATCTATAACTGCAGCAGTTCCTTGGATGTCGCGGTAGAAAATTTTGATTTGCGCTAGTGTAGCCTACACGCGACCCTCAGTGGTATCAGAGCCGATGCTGCCTCGTTATAGGTTCGGATCATTTGCATATGTGATATGTAGATGGGGTAAGGCCGATGTGATCGGCAGTCTGTTGTAAATGTCTTGATCTGTGATCTGATTTCCGTGATCGTGTTGCAAGAGGTCGTCGAACGACTTACCCCTACCGGTCGGTTTCCGCCATCGGGGTAGACTGTGACACGTAAATCCAATAGCAGCACGCGAAGATCAATTGGATTGGTCGAATCGGAATTTAGATCATATTCATGGTGCATGAGATGCGCGGGGTGATAGATCGGATCTATCGCCGGTAACAGGTAATCTGCCAAAACGAACAGTTTCCGGTAATACGGCTGTAACTTTTGCAGACGACCTCGGATCGAGAAAAGGTCTGAATAAAAGTTGTAGATCTTTTTATTTTACTTCAGAAAATTAAGAGGGTCAAATTTAGATTTGGCAAATTCGATTGATAAAAGCAAGTTTTAGGGGTTGCAAGTTTCGGCGTTAGAACGTCTAACTCGTTTTTGCAGATTTGTGTTTTGTGACCAGTATGGCCCATGTGTATGTGATGCATGTGTGTAATATTTTCATGACCTGCGTGTCGTGAGTATGTCAACACGGCAGGAGCCAATGTGTTGTCACTTATTGTATTAACGGCCTGCGTGCCGACTTGTGATGATTCCCACATTCCATGTAATTTACATTACTAGCTGTTAGGCGTAATAGCTTGTAGTAGTTCTTGGAGGACTCATCATTCGGAGGAATGGCGCACATGGACCATGGAGATGGAGATCATCATGGTGGACAGGTTCTATGGAGATGGAGATCACCATGAGAAACGGGCCATACTGTGTCACAACTATGTGATTGCTATTCCTGGTTGTTTTACTCCTATGCATGTTAGATTCGTGGAAGTAGAACGATCCCTCACAAATGTTAAGTTAAAATGCCTCCCCAACTAAACCTTGCACCATCCCATGTCTTCTACAATTGATGGTGAGTCTGTTGCCGCAGCACCTCAGTTTTCGTTGGCTAGATGGGTTTGTATCGGTTAGATGGTATTTTCTGTTGCCGCAGTGTGCCATTTACCGGTAGCTTACGCGCATAAAGGGTTGGTTCACTTATCAAGGTAATCTTAACGGTTAAGCGCCTTGGGGCATAAAGGTTGGCGTTTTGACATAGAGATGTCACCCAACAACAAGAGTCATATGTGATATGATTAGCAAAGTGTTGCTTACCGATCTACCTTGTCTTCTAGCAGTGATGCATACATCACTAGTTGACTTGTTCGTTGCGGATCTTGAATCACTAAGTACCAATAGAGGGATGTTGGTTTTAGTGGGAGTAGACCATGTTAAATTGTTTAATGTCTTTTACTCTGTCATGGATATTTTGTCTTAGTATTTTGCATGTTTTTCTGTTGTAGATCAATGGCACGTAACCAACCCACCCCTTTTGCTTTGCGTTCCATCCTTGAGAAAGAAAAGTTAACTGGAACAAACTATTCGGATTGGATCCGGAATCTGAGAATTGTTCTCAGGGCTGATAAGAAGGAAAGTGTTCTGGATACCCCAATCCCAGATGAACCTCTTGACACCGACACTGCTGCCATTAGGGCTGCCTACAAGAGAGCATGTGATGAGTCTCTTGAGGTTAGCTGCCTTATGCTTGCTTGCATGGAACCCGACCTTCAAAAGCAGTTTGATGGTCAGGAAGCGTACGATATGATCGTTGCGCTTAAGGACATGTTCCAGACCCAGGCCAGGACTGAAAGGTTCAATGTCGCTAAGGCCTTTGGTGAATGCAAGCTAGCTGAAGGAGCAGCAGTAGGCCCGCACGTGATCAAGATGCTTGGTTACGCGCAGACTTTGGACAAACTTGGTTTTCCATTGGGCCGAGAGTTGGCCACTGATTTTATTTTAGCGTCGCTTCCAGCCAGCTATGGGCATTTCATTTCGAACTACCATATGCATGGGGTGGAGAAGGACCTTAATGAACTTTGTGGAATGCTCAAGACGGCAGAATGTGACATTAAGAAGTGTGCAGGGCATGGCCAAGTGTTGGCTGTGCAGAACAAGCCTAGCTTCAAGAAGCATGGCAAGTCCAAGGCAAAAGGAAAAGCTAAAGATGTGATCTCTAAGCCAAAGCCTAAGCCTAAGGATGGACCTAAACCTGACACAGAATGTTACTACTGCCATGAGTCTGGACACTGGAAGAGAAACTGCAGCAAGTACCTTGCTTCTTTGAAGAAGAGTGGGAGTAAGACTTCTAGCTCAGGTACGCTTGTGGTTAATGTTATAGACATTTTTCTCGCTGACTCCATTATTAACTCTTGGGTATTTGATACCGGATCGGTTGCTCACATTTGCAAATCGATGCAGGGGCTAGTAAGGAGTAGAAGCGTGAGACAAGGAGAAGTTGATCTTCGCGTCGGAAATAATGCAAAGGTTGCTGCGTTGTCCGTTGGCGTCATGCAACTGCACCTCCCTTCAGGATTTATTATGGAATTGAATAATTGTTATTATGTTCCAGCTTTAAGTCGAAACATTATTTCTCCTTCATGTTTGATGCGAGATGGTTATTCATTTGCGAGTAAAAACAATGGTTGTTCTATCTCTAAGAATGATATGTTTGTGGCTTTTGCTTCCATTGTGAATGGGTTGTTTATTTTGAATCCTGATGATGTTCATGATGATGAGCAAGTTTATAACATAAGTGCTAAAAGGCTTCGGCCTAATGATTTGAATCCCACCTATGTTTGGCATTGTCGTTTGGGTCATATAAGTGAAAAGCGCATGAAGAAACTCCATTCTGATGGACTTCTAACTTCGTTTGATTTTGAATCATACGAGACATGTGAAGCTTGTTTGCTTGGGAAGATGACCAAGTCGCCTTTCAATGGTTCTCCTGAAAGGGCGACGGACTTACTGGAACTAATACATACTGATGTATGTGGACCAATGAGCACGACCGCTAGAGGTGGTTTTCACTACTTCATAACTTTCACTGATGACTTTAGTAGATATGGATATGTCTACCTAATGAGGCATAAGTCTGAAACTTTTGAAAAGTTCAAAGAGTTCCAGAATGAAGTAGAGAATCAACGTGGCAAGAAAATTAAGGCTCTACGATCAGATCGTGGAGGAGAATATTTGAGTCACGAATTTAGCAATCATCTGAAGAGTTGCGGAATTGTTCCTCAACTTACGCCGCCCGGAACGCCTCAAAGAAACGGGGTTTCCGAACGACGTAATCGGACTTTGTTGGACATGGTTCGATCAATGATGAGCCAGTCAGATCTACCATTATCGTTTTGGGGTTTCGCTCTAGAATCAGCAGCTCTTACACTAAACAGGGCACCATCTAAATCCGTAGCTAAGACACCATATGAGATGTGGTATGGGAAGAGTCCCAACTTGTCATGGCTAAAATTTGGGGTTGTGACGCTTTGTCAAGCGACTTCAGTCGGACAAGCTCACACCTAAGTCGGATAAATGCATTTTCGTGGGATATCCAAAGAACACGATTGGATATTACTTCTACAACCGAGAAGAGGGCAAAGTGTTTGTCGCTCGAAGCGGTGTTTTCCTTGAGAAAGAGTTTCTCTCTAAGGGAGCAAGTGGAAGAACGGTGCAGCTTGATGAGGTTCAAGTTGAGCCCACCGGGGAGGACTCAACGAATGATGCCATCATGGCAGCACGAGTTGAGGAACCCGTGGCAAAAGAAACACCGGCACTACGAAGGTCAGAAAGGATTCGCAACGCGCGGAAATATTATTGTTAGACAATGATACGCGTGAAATATTATTGTTGGACAATGATGAACCTTCGACCTATGCGGAAGCAATGATGGACCCAGACTCTGAGAAATGGCAAAGTGCCATGAGATCCGAAATAGATTCCATGGATGAAAATCAAGTTTGGAACTTGGTTGACCTGCCTGATGGTCATAGGACCATCGAGTGCAAATGGATCTATAAGAAGAAGATTGATATGGATGGAAATGTTCACATCTATAAAGCTCGACTTGTCGCAAAAGGTTTTCGACAAGTTCAAGGAGTTGACTACGAGGAGACCTTCTCGCCCGTAGTGATGCTTAAATCTATTCGGATAATTCTAGCTATTGCTGCATATTTTGACTATGAGATATGGCAAATGGATGTCAAGACAGCTTTCCTGAATGGAAACCTTGCCGAGGACGTGTATATGATAGCCCGAGGGTTTTGTCGATCCTAAAAATGCTGGAAAGGTTTGCAAACTTCGGAAGTCCATTTATGGACTGAAGCAAGCATCTCGGAGTTGGAATATTCGTTTTGATGAAGTAGTCCAAGGATTTGGCTTCACCAAAATCGAATCAGATTCTTGTGTTTACAAGAAAGTTAGTGGGAGCTCGCGTATTTCTAATCTTGTATGTGGATGACATACTACTGATTGGAAATGACATTCCTATGCTTGAATCCGTAAAGACTTCGTTGAAGAATAGTTTTTCAATGAAGGACTTAGGAGAAGCAGCGTACATTCTGGGAATTAAGATCTATAGAGATAGATCAAGAGGCTAATTGGATTAAGCCAGAGTACATACCTTGACAAGGTGCTAGAACGGTTCGGCATGGAAGAGGCGAAGAAAGGGTTCTTGCCTATGTCACATGGTATAAACCTTAGCAAGACTCAGTGTCCTTCGACTACTGATGAGCGAGAGCGCATGAAAAGATCAAATACGCTTCGGCAATTGGATCTATCATGTATGCTATGATTTGTACTCGCCCAGATGTTTCTTATGCTCTAAGTGTTACGAGCAGGTACCAGCTGATTACGGTGAAGTCACTGGACAGCGGTAAAGAATATCCTTAAGTACTTGAAAAGGACTAAGGATATGTTCCTAGTTTACGGAGGTGAGGAGGAGCTCGTTGTAAATGGTTACACCGATGCTAGTTTCCAAACGATGTGGATGATTCCAAGTCGCAATCGGGCTATGTGTTCACGTTGAACGGTGGGGCGGTTAGCTGGAAGAGTTCCAAGCAGGACACAGTTGCTCATTCTACAATGGAGGCCGAGTATTATGCTGCGGCAGAAGCTAGCATGGAAAGTGTTTGGATGAAAATGTTCCTTACTGATCTTGGTGTTGTCCCTAGTGCGTCCAGTCCAGTGGATCTCTACTGTGACAACAGTGGAACCATTGCGATAGCAAAGGAGCCAAGGAATCACCAGAAGACCAAACACTTTATGCGGCGGTTTCATCTCATTCGGCAGTACATCGAACGAGGCGAAATAAACTTATGCAAAATACATACGGATCTGAATGTGGCTGATCCGTTGACAAAGCCTCTCTCACAGAAGAATCATGATAAGCACACAAGAGCTATGGGTATTAGATATCTTCTAGATTGACTCTAGTGCAAGTGGGAGACTGTAGGAAATATGCCCAAGAGGCAATCATAGAGATGATGATATTTCAATGTATCCATGATTATAATAATGTGCCTTGAATAATGTCTTGTATTGATTGCGAGTTGAGGACTTGTCTGTGAAACTCATTACTTGTATGGTTATTCTAAATATGTCCCTAGTCGGAGTTCATGTGAGGACACACTTGAATATTAGACTAGCACATGTATTAGTAGATGACTATGTTTCACAAGTCATAGACATGGAGATGTCAAACTAATAATGTGGACTTATGTTGTGAACATAGAGTTGGATTGACCCACCTTGAGACAATGAAGCAAACGTTCATAGCTCTCTCTCTACACGATGTGTTTGCTTTGTCCCTAGACCTGAGATTGTCGTGTGTACTTGAGATGTGAATTGACCTACTTTGGGGCTATCCAACGCTACACCGTGAAAGGGTAGCCATAAAGGTAGCTTACGGGTTTGTCATGAAACATGCTGCAAGGCATAGTCAAGATGGGATTTGCCCTCTCTTCTTGAGAGAGATATTTCTCTGGGCCCCTCGAGTGATTGGATCCAGAAATGCATGGCCGTGCTACATAAGGTTAAGGGTTAACCTAGTATGGGATTCCGAATCACAGAATCGAGAAAGAGAGGTCAGCTGGAGGCTTGACCTAATATCGTTAGGCAAAGGGAATGGCATAAACATTGTGATGGTTCGTCCGATACGATCTTTATGTGCGTTTGGGAGTTGGCACGTTTTGCTAGAAGCCGCTACCAACTATTGGCCGAGTAGGTGTACTCGTGTCATGTCTAAACGTGCGTGAACCTATAGGGTCACACACTTAAGGCAGTGAAGGCAGAATTCGGATTGGATCCGAGTTGGGCTGGAATAGACTCCAGAATGGGCTTCGGTTGAGGCAGCCCAATATGGGGAGGTCTATATAAGGAGAGGAGGCTGGACGTTTTAGGGTTGCCCAATTCCACACCACAATCCACCCAGCCACCGTCTCACCACGCCCCTGCCGCCCGCGCGGACCTAGCAGTCCGGCGAGCGGCGCCTCCACGCCGTACGTGTGGATACCGATAGAGGTGCTGCACTTGGAGCACTTGGACGAGCCGCCGAGAGGAGCTGTTCGTGGGAGCGACTGGATCAGAGAGGATTGTACGTCTACCCTGCCCCGACTCGCTTCACCCACTTCGGCACGGCACAGCGCGTCTAGTGGTAATCCCGTGATCTATAACTGCAGCAGTTCCTTGGATGTCGCGGTAGAAAATTTTGATTTGCGCTAGTGTAGCCTACACGCGACCCTTCACTCCGTTGGAGCGGTGCGGAGTCACAAAGTGAACTCCGAATAGCCTTGATATGGCACACCGTATCTCCCTCATGTTATCCTCCGATGAGGAGTTCCACGAGCCACTATATGATGCCCTCGAGGTCGGCAACAAACCTTTACAAGGATGAGGCACACTCCACAACCGAATTGGAGACTCTCACCAAATTCCCGCGGCTCCCAAAGCCACAAGAATCACAAGGCCAGGGCACGACTCCACAACTTAATTGGAGGCTCCCGGCTAGTCCCCGCGGCTCCCAAAGCCACAAGAACGACCAACGCCAATCCAATGTATCAACGAACTTACAAGCTTCAAGCCCTCTCAAGAACGGAGGGGAAAATCAAATCGCTTGGGTGGAAGTGTAGATCTAGGCCATCTCTCCCAAGTCCTAGAAGGACAAGGTGTTTAAGTGGGTAGGGAGAGAGATCTAGGGAGTTGAAGCTTTCAACAATGGTGGGGGATTCAGTTCTGGTCGTGGTACTCTCTCCAAGGTAGGAGAAGGCCTTTATATACTGCTCCCAGAATCTAGCCGTTGCAGACAGGTTAATCGGATAATCCGATCCAAGTCAGCATCGGATTATCCGATGGAATCGGATTATCCGAGCAGACTACAATCGGATAATCCGGAGAACCTCTGTGTGCGGTTGCTTGTAGTCCTTAGCAGATTTCGAGCAAATCCTGACCATCGGATAATACGATTCTTCCCAAATCGGATAATCCGGATAACTTCAGTGTGAGGTTGCTTCTAGTCCTTAGCAGAATTCCAGCAGACTTTGCAAATCGGATAATCCGAATCTTCCAACATCGGATAATCCGATTTTCTTCAGCAACAATACTGGCTCTTTTCAACTCCCTTTTTGGATTTGATGCAAAGATGTTTTAATCACCTAAAACCTGCATCACTTGATTTACATGTTAAATCATCACTAGTGTTGTTGCCTAACACACAAAACACAAGGGATTAAGAAATGTCCTTTCAGTGGAGTCTGAGTTATTGGAGACTATCTCTAGAGTAATGAAATACTTGATATATTAGGAGGATCTACCCCAAGCTTGGGGGAGGTACAGTAAGATGGTTAGGAAATGTCCTACCCATGGCTTCAAGAGTAATGAAATACTTGATATATTTTACAATGGACTAACTGAAAACACTAGAGGCTATCTTGATAGTATTGCACGTAATGTTTTCAGGGAAGGACCGTTGATGAAGCAACTGAGTTATTGGAGACTATCTCTAGAAATTATGAAGATTGGAATATTGAAGAGATAGATGGAAAAGAGATATTTTCAGAGAAGAAAGGAGGCATTCTTAAGTTAAACAAAGAGACAATGAAAGAAGCTTCCAAGGCTATTAAAGAGAAGGGAATTAAAACCTCTCATCTCAAGGAATTATCTGAAATGGGTGTTAAACTTCCTATTGATCAACCATGTTTTCCAATCCAAGTCAATGCTATTAGCTCTATGGAAGGCAATGAAAAGGTAATACCTCCTATTGATGTATCGTACATTAATGATTTTGCTTATTATAACGATCCTGAGGAGCATGATATTAGAATGAGTATTATGGAAAACTCTCATAAAATTAAATTTCTTCGTGAAAATTTAAATGCTAGTGTGGGAGAGGTTAGAAGAATTATTAAACATTGTGAGATGATGAATAATCAAGTTGAACAAATGGTTTCTCTTCAAAATCAATTGTATGCAAATCTTATTGAGAAGAAACAGGTTTGTGGAGTTAATACTAGAGGTGGTGCAAGTACTCAGGATCCTGACTATCCTGAAGACCATCCCAAGAGGAAAGAGCAAGAGGCTCTCAAGAAGAAATCTTCTGTAGGAAAATCTCCCAATGAAAACGAAGATATTGATGATTCTCAAGAACAAGATAAGGATATTTCTATTTCTGATGCTGAGACTGAAGATGATAATAATGAAGAAGAGGAATCATCTCCACCTCAAGAAGAACAACATGCAGCTGAAAATATTGAAGAACCTGAACCTCCTGAAAAAGAAGACCCTCAACCATCTATTGAGAAGAATAAAAAGAAGAAGCATCCAAATCAACAAAAAGGTAAAGAAAGGGATCCATGGGTACAAAGACCCATACCATATCCCCAAGAGGTAATGAAATCTTTGGATGATGCTAGGTTTGAGAAATTTCTTGAGTTGATTAAAACTTTATGTTTGCAAATTCCTCTTGTTGATGCTATTAAAATTCCTCCATATTCAAAATATATGAAAGATATTGTCACTAATAAAAGGAAGATACCTACTGATGCAATTACTGCTATGCTTGCTAATTATTCATTTGAGGGAAATTGCCTGAAAAGCGTGGAGATCCTGGTATTCCAACAATTCCTTGTCATATTAAAGAAACTTATGTGAAATATGCATTATGTGATTTAGGAGCTGGTGTTAGTGTTATGCCTTTTTCTTTATATAAGAAACTTAACCTGAATAAATTGGTTCCAACTGAAGTTTCATTGCAAATGCCTGATAAATCAACTGCTGTGCCTATAGGTATATGTGAGGATGTTCATATTTCTATAGCTAATGTGTTAATTCCTACAGACTTTGTTATATTAGAAATGCCTGAGGATGATAATCTATCTATTATTCTTGGAAGACCCTTTTTAAACACTGCAGGAGCTGTGATAAATTGCACTGAGAGCAAAGTGACATTTAATGTCAAAGGAAATGAGCATACTATCTATTTTCCCAAGAAGAATCATGTTACAATGATAAACAAGAGTGTGAATTCTATTCAAAGAAATACTATTATGATTGGAAGCTTTGAATTTGCACTACCACCTCTTGCACCAAAGTATGCTACCTTGATGATTGGAACTATTCCAATCAAATATGAGGTATCTTGAATTTCTTCTTTATATATAAAATAAGAATCATGTATTATATCTTTTACATATTATTAATGAGACTTGATCAACCTCATTACTAATGTGAAAATGATGAAGACTTGATTCCCATAAAAAAATTGTATTGCATTTTTAATTTTATTTATCCTAGAGTTTTGGAGTATATGCATAATCATAATTATTTCAGAGTTCAGAAATTCCAGAATATGAAGTTTGAAAAATTCTCTTCAGAAAATTTTCTTGAAAAATTCCAGAAAAATTTGGAGGTAAGTTATTTTACCAGAGGGACCAACAGCCAAAAGTGGGACACCAGGAGGCCACCAGGGACCAAAAGAGGGTGTCCCACGCGGCCAGATTCCTTGGCCACGTGGGACCCACTAACTTTGGCCCCAGGTGGAGTTAGGTGAGTGCCCTGTGCCCATCTCCTTCCCCTCGACAGAAAACCAGCTCCAGGTATTTTTCCCAAATTTTCCCGAGCTCCTTCTTCCTGCTATCCTTGGATCTCCAAGTTTAGGGCTGATTTTTCAAATCTGTTTGGTAGGATTGCTCCTTGGTATGTGACTCCTCCACCCATCCAATTACTTTTTGTTCTTATGCTTTATGTATGAAGTGTTTTGCTGCATTAGGTGTCACCTAATATGCTTGAGAAATCCATGGATTTAAGTTTTCTAGTTGATATTGATGCATGATATTGATGTGGAGACTAGTTATGGATGGCTCAATGTTGTTTTAGAGTGTTCCATCTTAATTTTTGTTGGATATTATTTTTGGACAGCAAGGTTTCATCATGAACAAAGGTAAAGGATTGTTTGGGATGACTTCGAGACCAAGGAGAAGATCATCTAGAGTTTCCGAGAATTATGATGACAACCACCTTTGAGAGGATGGTGCGGTATATGCAGGGGAGAGGCTTCGAATTCATGCAACCTCAAGAGGACCCCAATATCCAGGAATGCAAGGCTACCAATATGGTTACTTCCCTGGAGATGGAAGTGGTGGGTACGATTACCATCCGGGATACTAGCTTGATCGCAAGCTTGGGGGAGTACTTCTCTCCCTTTCCATTCGTTGTTTTATATCACTTTTATCTTGTTATGTTTTAGTTTCTTGTTCTGAAAATCACAAAAACACAAAAAGATTTTATTTGTTTCTTTTGCTTATTTACTTCTGGTCATTTACTTTATGCATCTAAAAATAAAAATAACAAAAATATTTTCGTTTTCTAGAATCCAAAGTAAAAACGGAGGTGCAGGAATTGCTGAAATCTGCTCACTGTTTTATTTTTCATTTTTTTTTCTGTAACTCCGAATGAGCTAAAATTTTAACCACTACTGCAACTTTTCATAACCTATGCACCCGTAAAATATGAGATTATTCTGAAGTGTTTAGGTAGGGCAAAAATAATTCTGTATGTAGTAACGTTTTATGGCAGATTTGAGTTTTTATTGCGCAGTTCAAGTTGGGAGAGGAGAACAACGATGATGAGTTGATGTGCATGAAGTGGATGAAAGGTATGACACCTTTGCCGTGCTTATGTGGACTTTTAATAACAGCAAGTGCGCACATCATAGTTTCTTTAACATCTAGGGAAGTGGTAGCAAATGTTTATCTTCTCCGTGTTCTAGTATGTTATATGATGATGCAAGTGAGATATTATTTAGTGACAACACTTGGCTGTGGATTGAGTAACTGTGGCTCTAAACAAAGGTCTGCGCATCCCATTGTGCTTGCTAAACTTGCCAACCAAAGAGAAAGTAAAAGAGTTTTTCAAATGTTAAACATGAAGTCATATGCTTGACAAGCTTAGGGGTTGGGAGTTAACTTATATGTGCTGATACATAGAAAGCTTTCAACATTGCACTAAATTACATTTAGTTGATATCATGTACTTTTGTTTATGGATGCTTATCATGGTGCCAAATAAATGCGGAAACTTAGTAAGTTTGAGGAGTGGGTATAAATGGCTAGAGAGACGCCTGGGCCGCCAACCTAAGCCATGCATCATTCATGGTGGAAATTTACAGCGTACCAAAGTGAACATTCAGTGATGCACTTCATAATAAAAAGCTACACAAATAGTAAATAAAAGATTGCTGAGATTGTTCATTGTCCTATTGTCTTGTCGTTTTGACATGGGCTTGTTCCATGTCCTGGGACAAGAGGTACCCCAGTTGACGCTCTTGATGACGCTATTATTACTTGCAATGAATTAGAAACTTAAACTTGCTTTGTGGCCCGAGTTGAGTAACACCGTGGTGTAGGTACTCGTATTCACGGGGCATGAGGCTCTCAACCATTAGTTGGTCAAGCATATGAGTCATAATAGGGAACACCAAATGGATTGATAAAACTGAGAGCAAGGTTGTAAGCACAATGAGTTCACTAGTCAATAAAAGAAAGAATCGAAAGATCTCAAAAATCTTGACATGATTCGATCAAAAGCGATGCAAGAACCTTTGTCTATTTCTACAGTTGAGCAAACTCATCCAAGTGCTGACACTTCATGTTATTTCTCTTGTAACAAATATAAATGCTTTAACACTGATTAGATGCACCTTTGCTAGCATTTTGTTATTTGTTATGGAAGTTATGTTTTGAATACTTGTTGGTATTAAACGGTGTTACATATGCAATGCAAAGTTCTTGTCAAAGTCTTTTTATCGCTTCTGCACTATGTTTGATTTGTTCGAGGACAAACAACGAGCTAAGCTTGGGGGAGTTGATGCACCTAAAATGCATCTACTTTTCCAAGCACTTTGCTTAATAATTTGCTCCGGAATCTTCCCATATTTAAATAAAACTGCTGAATCTGACGCTGGTTTTAGCAAAGTCTCTTTTCTAGTTGTTTTTGCAGGAAATTAAATCGGAGAAAAATACCACGTCAATTTTTATGGAAAAGAAGGGCATCGTGCAAAAGATGGACACGAGGAAGCGTCCGAGGGCCAGAAGAGTGGGCCCCACGCGGCCAGATTCCTTGGCCGCGTGGGCCCACCCATCTGGGTCCTTGGGCACCGCCTCTCCTTCGGCTTTTGCGTACCCCCTCATATATACGAAAAAGTGCCTGACCTAGAAAGAGAGGAGCTTTCGCGAAATAGAGCGCCGCCGCCACCACGATCTTCGTTTTCGTAGAAAGATTGATCCAGGATTTCTCCCCCGGAGGAGTGATCCGGAGGCCGTCTTCATCGCCATCTTCACCGCCTTCATCTCCATCGACCATGAGCTCGTTCACCATCACCATGTGTGAGTAGTCCACTGTAGGCATATGAGGTGGATGGGGATTGGATGAGATTGATCATGTAATGATACCCGTTGTCCGAGATCTTAGGGGTTTATCTTGAGGATATTTTTGTATTGTGTTGATGCACTTATGCTATGTTTAATGCTTGCTACTAGGGCCCGAGTGGCATGATTTCAGTACTGAACTTATTTTGTCCCATCATATATTTGAGTTTGGTATTTATCTGCAAAGTGTATCACCTGCTATTATGTTGAACCTGCGAACCCTAAAAGTGACATATAGGGAAAACAAGGGGGAGATGTTTTAGTTTGAGGATTCTATGTATTCATGAAGTGTTAATGCGTTGTTCCGGGCTATTCGAAAGGGTAGATCTTAATTACCTATAGTTCCAAGTTGGCCCCGGTGAAATGGGCAGGTAGGACAATAGATGTTGTGCAAATTCTCTTGGTTAGTGCGCACAACTATTTACGGAACACATACCTACATATATCGGAGTTAGAGATAAGTCCCATTACTATTTGTATGTTATTATATGATCAATCTTATTCATGCAAAACCCCGTTATCACCTCATGCCTACGTTTTAAATCTCTGAGTTACACTTTCACTTTTCCGGTAAAAACTGGGAAACCCTTGTTTACTACTGTTGTTTTATTTTGCTTGCTTGAATCATCCTACTGCCATAACTATCACTGCTGCAAGTTTATTGATATACAAGTGTGGTTGAGAGTGACGCCTCAATTGCTAAAGTCTTATTGGTATTCTTGTGTTCCCCTTGAGTCGAACTATAAATTTGGGTAATACTTCCCAACGAAGATTTCAACGATCCCCTATACTTGTGGGCATCAGTTGGGTCCAAACTTCATAGTTTTATATGGTAGGTTGAGGATACTCCTTGTTTAAACCGTTAGCTCTTTGTGATACAATACCCGCTATGAGATAAACCCAGAGATTCCGCTAGCAAAAGGATAATTTGGATTATCAAGTTTTGTGCGGATAATATCATCATAGTCCAGTGTATGCTATGATCTCTACCATAGAAAAATTAACTGTGGGTGTGAGTTGACAGATTGCGAACACATGAGATGGTCGCTAAACTCGAAGTACACCGCAAGTTGGGTTGATAAAGTTTATCAGTACTTTGACTGTTTTCTTCTCAACCAAGATGGAAGAGAACACTCGCATTAAAGGAGCACGTGGCAGTCATACTTGATGACATTGGTCATACTCGATGACATTGGTCATATTTGATGACATTGAGACGCCTCGCTCAAATCGATCACTGGATGACAGACAACGTTGCCAGGTGCAAAAAGTTTGTCATAGACTATATCATACAAGGGGAATCGTTCACCTTAATGAGTTCTTGATTGCATTGAAGAATCAAGTAGATGAAACAGATCGCCGGGAAGTCATCAATGATGTTGGTGTGTATATGATATACACGTTATGAATGTTTTTGTTTAAGCAAGTACTCAAGGTAGTGACTAAGTTTGATACTAGTCATGTTTTATGAAAACTAGATTTTCTGCCTGAGTAACTTGGAAGGATGAGGAGACAATGTGTGTTGATGATGGCATGCAATATGATTGTGATGGCCATAGACACTCTCCCTCTGCATCTACCATTTGAATAAATTCTTTTGTGATCGCCTGTTAGTATGATCGTTATAAGTGTGTCTCCTCTAG
Organism: Poa pratensis; assembly: GCA_947311845.1. NCBI lineage: Eukaryota > Viridiplantae > Streptophyta > Magnoliopsida > Poales > Poaceae > Poa > Poa pratensis. The sequence goes on from CAMZMU010000050.1 coordinate 25,259,132, forward strand.
CGAGACGATTGTTCATACATGTTAGTGACAAGATCGTTGTCCTATATTTTTGAAGTAATGATCATACACCGATTTGAATTTAGATGGTAAAGCTCCCACATTCATAACATTAATGCCAAAGGATACAAACTTAATAAAGACACCACATTCTTGTGGCACTAATGTTGAAGTCATGTCAATGTTATTGTCAATGAAGAAGCTCCATTCAGATGGATCTCCGAGTCCTTAGATTTTGATCTTTTGACACTTGCAAGATAACTAAGACACCGTTTTCGGAAAGCGGGCATATAACTTATTGAGAATCATGCATATGGATGTATGTTGATCAATGAAGTAATTAACGTGTAGTGGAAATCTTTATTTCGTAAAAAACTTCACAAATAATTCGAGTAGATATGGATATATCCACTTGATCAAATGTTGGTCTAAAAGGTTTTGATTTGATCAAACAAGTTCGGAGTGAAGTAGAAAGATAAACTTAACAAGAAAATCAAATTCCTGTGATACAGATCGAGGAAATAAAGATTTGAGTTATAAGGTTGGCATATCATTGGAATACTTGTGAGAAGAGTTCTACAAATTACGTCGCATGGAACACCATAGTGTTGTGGTGTGTTTTAACGTCGTAATCACACTCTATTGGATAGTGTGTGGTAAATAAAATCTCTTATCAAATTATTGTGATCATTGGAGTCATATGGTAGAAACATGACATTCACGTTAGATAATATGGAAACCATCTAATCCGTGGAGGCAATACCATATGAGTGATGGCATGGCTTTTAGCCTGGATTGTCGTTTCAGTAACTTAGTGTTTCGATGTGATCAAACCTAAAATGGATAAATCTTTGTAGTATACCGTACCTAAAGAATTAGTTGGGTACATGTCTCACAACATAGGCAAAATCGTTGCCGGAATATACCTTGCAAAGAAATAGTTTCTTGTCCAAGGGTATAAGTGGGAAAGAAAGTAGAGCAAGACGAAGTTAATGAACTTTCTCTCCAGACATCAGAGTGGCGCAACGGAAAGTGTTTCCGGTGTCGTCCTCCTCAATTGGTAGGAAAATGATGATAAGGATCATGATGCTCTGAGCTCATACTAGGACCGTAGGCGTACGAGGCTGTGTTCCACAGTGTGTGGTACGACAATCTTGTTGTAAAGGTCATGTTAATGGAACATGACAGGCCTACGAACTACAAAGAAGAGATGGTAGACCTAAGTCCGAGAAATGGCTATGAGTCATATATGATCCGAGATAAAATCCATGTGCGATTACCAAGTAACGACTTGGAAGATCTTCTTGATGGCATCTAGGCCGTTAATAGAATATGGAATTTTATGAGAGAATAGACACTGATAAGGATCGATTTGTCGTAAAACAGTTCCGACATATTCAAAAGTTGACCACAACGAGATTTTGTCTCATGTGGCGAAGCCTAAATCTATTCGGGGTCGTTTAGCAATTACTATAATTTCAAATTGAGAAATTGATAGATGGATAAGGAAACCGTGTTTCTTAATGGCAACATTAAGAGAGAGTTGTAATTAGTACAATAAGATGGTTTGTTGATCCTAAGGATGCTAAACATGTATGCAAGTTTCAGCTGTCCATTCATGGGCTGAAGCAAGCATATCCGAGCTGGAATCTTCACTTTGATAATGTGATCAAAGGATTTTGGAGTTGTCCAAAATAGTTGAAGAAACCTGCATTTTCAAAGAAGTGAGTGGGAGCTAAGTAGCTTTTCTTGATCTTATATGTGAATGGCATATTTGAGTGGGAGCTAAAAGAAATTCCCTGGTCTTATATGCGAAAGGCATATTTGAGTGGGGGCTATGTGTCATTCCTAATTTTATATCTAATGACATATTGAGAATGATACAGATCCTCTAGTAAAGTATAAAGGATTATTTAAGTGATTAAATTTTCTATGAATGAAGTTAGGAGTATTAGGCATCATGTCTATAATTGTATAGATAAAAGGGGACTTAATAACATTAGGTCGGAATATTTCCCTTGGTTAAGATTCTGAAGTGTATCAGAATAGAACAAGCGAAGACAAGATTCTTGCTTGTATAACTAGGTAAAATATTAAGCTTATCTTGGCGTTTCAGTGATAGCTAATGAAAGAAAAGGATGTTCGACATCTTCTATGCCTCAGCCATAGATTCTATCAGACTGAAAGCTCGACTTGGTGTGACCCAAGTTCTTGGTTGAAGAACGGGTTCTAGAGTGATCCCTGGATGGATCAATGAACAAACGTTAAGTATATTCTTCAGTGTCTAAGAAAACTGAAGATATGTTTTCTAGTATAGGGTAAGAGTGAAAAGACAACTTGCCGTAAAACGGTTACGATGATGCAAGTTATGACACTGACCCATACGACTAGAAATCTCATATAGGATATGCCCTTTGTTTTGAAGAAAGACATGGTTAGCTTGCGAAGTCGCATATGAATGCACTGTCGCATAATCTACATAGGTATATGAATATATGGCAACTTCAGAAGTAGCAAGTGTGATTGGACTGAGCTGTTTTCCGAGCATGTGTGGTTCCCCTTAATAGATCTCTTAGACTTTTAAGGCCCATGCTACGCGAAGGTTCGAGTCTCACTCCATCGACTAAGATATATTTCACCGTTATCATATGATACGGGATGATGTCAAAACGAGTTGACATAGAAGTGTTGCAAAGAACGTACTGATCTCAATGTGGGAGATCCGTTGACTAAACTTCCTTTTCCACGAGACAAGCATGCACCAAGTTGCTATAGGCGTTTAAGTTTTTACCAAAGTGGTAAACTAGATTAAGTGTTACTCTAGTGCAAGTGGGAGACTAGATATATCTGTACGGTTAGAACACATGTTGAATGGGGGCATCGATTCTACATTTGTTACCCTCTCGCGTGTACTTGTTTATATCGCGGCATTGTCGGATGAAGCGGCCTGGACCGACTTTACGCGTACTCTTACGCGAGACTGGTTCCACACTTGACATACGGCTTGTACCGTATATGTGGCTGGCGGGTGTCTGTATCTCTGACAATAGTTGATATTGCATTTGCAATGGAGGGCCCCGAAAGAGGTGTAATAGAGACAATTGTCTTATCGCTGTTGTGGTTGTGTTCGTAGGTAAGAAACGGTTCATGTGCGAAAGCCCTAGCAGCCACGTAAAACATGCAAAAGATAAAGTAGAAAGCGTCTAACTTTATTTTGCAGGGGCAATGTGATATGGTCAAGGTAGGTTTATTAAATTGTTTATAAATTGTTGGCGCGAAGGAGACCATCGGCGCGGAGGAGACCATATCATGTCGCATTACATTTCATTCTAGATGTTATGTAGATTGTGTGCATCTTATATTGTGTATATGAAGGAGATATGCCCTAGAGGCACTTAATAAATATAGTTTATTTGTCATATCTCAATTGTTCATAATATGTTTTATACCATGCTATAACTGTATTAAGCGGAAACATTAATACACGTGTGGTAGATAAACAACCAGGTCCCTAGTAGCCTCTACGTGACTAGTCCATTGTGCAATCGATGATCGAGGTTTCCCGATTATGTGACAACGGTGTCAGTTGACAATGGAGTCATATCGTTGGTAGAATGATGTGATGGACATACCCAATATTTATAGGACGTAGTCATTACACCTTTTACCGTGAGATCAACTCTTATCGCTATTCCCGGAAGATGCTTTGATTGCATCAAACATCATTACTTATATAGTATGACAATAACGGTGTCCCTCTCGGGTATCGGAAGGGAGTATGTTGAGATGAGGGATCAAGAGCGGGATTTGCCAATCCGCATAGCAGGATAGATACTCCTGGGCCCACTCGGTGAGATTATGTCAAATAAGCTTGCAAGCATGTGACTAGGTCACGGGGACATATTATCACGGACGAGTAGAAGATAGTGTTGTCGATAATGAGATCAAGCTAGGTATCATGATATCTATGAACGAGTCTCGGACACACTAAGTATCGCCAGGAAAAAGGTTTAAGACTCGACGTCTAGGTTCGAACGATGAAGTTATTCGTTATCTCACAGGGATTAATTCTGGGTATCCAAGGTCCACGAATTAATCATTAATCGGAGAGCGTGTCTCGATTATGTCTGGCGAGATCTCGAACCGCTAGGGTAACACACTTAAGGGAGGATGACATTTATAATAGATTGGAAATAGAAGAGAAAATAAAAGAGAGCACCGAAAATGTTCCGGGAGAGTTCCGATGGAGATCGGAGAGCGACGAAATGGTTTTCGGAGCTAGAATTAATTAGGTAAAATGTATTTAATATTAATTAGTTGAATTAATGATTAAATATATTTTTTATTTAATTAAATTCGAATTTTAAAGGTTGTTTTTTCCCTAAGGCCCATTAGGGGAAAAACCCCAAAAAGAAAAAAAAGGAAGGGGGAGGGCCAGCCGGCCTAGGTGGGCCAAATGGAGCCCACCTAGGGGCCGGCTGCCTCCTTGGCCGGCTAGGCCATGTGGGGTTTAGTCTTAGCCAAGGGAGATGGTTTCCCTCCTCCACTATATATATGGGTGCCTCCTTTTCCTTTTAGAACGCACCAGAAATTCCTCTCTCTCTCTCTCACCTTGAGCATGACAACGCTATTGGGGGTAGCGCTTGGGTTGAGGTTCTCTCCGCCATACGCACACCGTCGTGCTGCTGGTCTTCCGGTTCAAGTCTTCCGCTGCTCGTCCCTGGATCGGAGCCCGGAGGTCGTCATATTCACCGTATGTGTGTGACTCCCTGCGAGGCACCACACTTGGGGTGCTAGGAGGTGTTCGTCTCCACCACCATGAGATCGGTGTCACCATCGTCATCGCCGTCTTCGTCGCGCCAAGATCTTCGCGACCTCGAGGTCGGCTACGTCGTCTACTTCAACAACGCTTGTTGCGGGAGCGTAGTCCCCGCTATCGGTCTATGAGGGTACGTATATCGATCTTCTGCGTATTACTATATCTGCATAGTACAGATCCTTGCTAGTTTAAGGTTATCGTTGTTAGGAAATTTTTTGTTTTCTGCCTACGATCCCCTTCAGTATATATATATATGATTATATATTAGTTACACGGCGGTAGTAATATAAGATGATGCCTCCTTAAATTCCAAATAGTGTTCTCCCTTTATCGTGCACCACCGAAATTTCTCCGATACGAGGCAGGCCGTGACGATCGGGTGTCAGACGTATCTGCGTTCGCATAACGTGGGTGTAAGCCACATTGCACAAGCAATACGCTATAGGTTTATTTTGGCAAGCCTAGCATGTACAGACATGGCCTCGGAACACAGTGACCGAAAGGTTAAGCACGAGTCACAAAGTAGTTGTGATCGACATAGCGATGTCCACTTTTGAAGTTATGCTATCGGCCGTGACGATCGGGGGTAGTATAATGGATTAGGGCCGTGTAATCACTAAAACTATGCGAGGGATGTTCGTTTTGAGTGGGAGTTCTGGTAGTTTTATTTTACTAAAACTTGAACCCATATTTTATTATGAACAAACGTCTTATGTTTTGCAAATTCCATTGTAGATGTCTCGCCCCACCTTTAACCTAGGCCTGTTCCTTGAGAAAGAAAAGCTTAAGACCAATGGGTCGAACTTCATGTCCTGGTTCCGCAACCTGAGGATCCTCCTCACTCCCCACAAGGTGGCCTACGTCCTTGAAGCCGCCATAGGTGACCCTCCTGCAGACAACGCCTCCGATGACGAGAAGAAGGTCTATCAGACCAAGTCGGAGGATTCCTCCTTCGTCCAGAGTGGCATGCTCTACGCCATGGAAGCCGACCTGCAAAAGCGCTTTGAGAAGATGCGTGCTTTTGAGATAATTTCTGATCTCAAATTTGTCTTTGCGCCGCAGGCTAGGCTGAGAGGTATGAAGCTTCTGAGCTCTTCTTCTCAGCCAAGATGGAAGAGCATAGCAGTGTGAGCGAGCACGTGGTCAAAATGTCTGGCTACGTTCAATGCCTGAACGCTCTGGAATGCAAGATTCCTGATGAGCTTGTGATTGATAGGGTGCTGCAATCGTTGCCTCCTAGCTACAAAGGCTTCGTCATGAACTACAACATGCAGGGCATGGCTAAGTCCCTGTCTGAGGTGTTCGTGATGCTCAAGACTGCTGAGGTGGAAATCAAGGAGCACACGCTGTTGATGGTCAACAAGACCGTCGATTTTAAGAAATCTGGCGGCAAGGGAAGGAAGAACTGGAAGCCCAAGAAGGATGGCAAACACGTTGTCAAGTCCAAGGCTAACAAACCTAGTCCCAAACCTGGCATGGAATGCTTCTACTGCAAAGGAGATGGTCACTGGAAGCGCAACTGCCCCAAGTACCTGGAAGACAAGAAGGCCGGCAAGATTGTCGGAAGAGAGAAAGATATATTTGATATACATGTTATAGATGTTTGCCTTACTAGCGCTCGGAGTAATGCATGGGTATTTGATACCGGTTTGTTGCTCATATTTGTAACTCTCATGTGGAGTTGCAGAATAAACGGCGCCTGGCAAGGGACGAGGTGACGATGCGCGTCGGCAATGGATCAAAAGTCGACGTGGTGGCCGTCGGCAGGCTCCCTCTACATCTACCATCAGGATTAGTTTTGGTTTTAAATAAATGTTATTTTGTACCGGCTTTGAGTGTAAACATTATCAGTGGATCTTGCTTGTTGCAAGATGGATATTCGTTCAATTCAGTATCAAATGGTTGTGCTATTTCGATGAATGATATCTTTTATGTTAATGCTCCTGAGAGTAATGGTTTATTCTTGTTGAATTCGATAGTAGTACTCACATCCATAACGTAGATGCCAAAAGAATTAAACTTAGTGACGATACCGCCATGTATATGTGGCATTGCCGTCTCGGTCATATTGGTATAAAGCGCATGAAGAAACTCCATTCTGATGGACTTTTAGAGTCACTAGATTTTGGATCTCTTGACACTTGCGAACCATGCCTTATGGGCAAGATGACCAAGACACCGTTCAATGGTTTCGTTGAACGTGCGTCGGAATTATTGGGAGTTATACATACAGATGTGTGCGGCCCAATGAGCGTATCGACGCGCAATGGTTATCCATACTTTGTAACCTTCACTGATGAATTGAGTAGATACGGGTATATCTACTTGATGAAACACAAGTCAGAAACTTTTGAAAAGTTCAAAGAATTTCAAAGTGAGGTTGAAAATCAACTTAACAAGAAAATAAAGCACCTTCGATCCGATCGTGGTGGCGAATATTTGAGTTTTGAGTTTGGCACACATCTAAAGGCCTGTGGAATAGTGCCACAGCTTACGCCTGCCGGAACACCGCAACGCAACGGTGTGTCTGAGCGATGTAATCGTACTTTATTAGATAGTGTGCGGTCTATGATATCTCTCACAGACTTGCCCGTATCGTTTTGGGGATATGCGTTAAACAACCGCATTCATTTTAAATAGGGCTCCATCCAAATCCGTAGCAACGACACCGTATGAGATATGGCATGGCAAGAAACCGAAGTTGTCGTTCCTGAAGGTTTGGGGTTGTGAGGCGTACGTTATGAAACTACAGCCCGACAAACTCGAATCGAAATCGGAGAAGGTCGTCTTTGTAGGATATCCGCGAGAAACCATAGGATATACCTTCTACCACCAAGCCGAGGGCAAAACGTTTGTCGCAAAGAGCGGCACCTTTCTCGAGAAAGAGTTTCTCGCTAAAGGAGTAAGTGGGAGGAAAATAGACCTCGACGAGATAGTTGATCCTGAACTCGAAATTCCGAGTGGCGCAACGGAAACTGTTCCTGAACCGTCCTCCATAACAGATGGAGTGGAAGAAAATGTCGAGGAGGCTATTATACCTCGTAGGTTTGGAAGAACCCGTACATCTCCTGAGTGGTACGGTAATCTTGTTTGCACCGTCATGTTAATTGAACAAGACGAACCTACGAACTACAAAGAGGCGATGGAAGGACCCGAGTCTGAGAAATGGCTTGAAGCCATGAAATCCAAAATTGGATCCATGTATGACAACAAAGTATGGACTTTGGGGGAGATTCCGAAGGGCGCAAGGCCGTCGAGAATAAATGGATCTTTAAGAAGAAGACTGATGCTGACGGTAATGTAACCATCTATAAGGCTCGGCTTGTCGCAAAAGGTTTCCGACAAGTTCATGGAATTGACTACGATGAAACGTTTTCACCGGTAGCGATGCTAAAGTCTATTCGGGTTTTGCTAGCAACAGCTGCATATCATGATTATGAGATATGGCAGATGGATGTCAAAACAGCTTTCCTAAATGGCAACATTGAGTATGAGTTGTATATGGTACAACCTGAAGGTTTTGTCAGTCCAGGAAATGTTGGCAAGGTATGCAAACTTCAGCGTTCCAGTTATGGACTGAAGCAAGCATCTCGGAGCTGAATCTTCGCTTTGATGAGGTGATCAAAGGTTTTGGATTTGTCCAAAATGCAGAAGAGACCTGCATTTATAAGAAAATGAGTGGGAGCTCAGTTGCATTCCTAGTTCTATATGTGGATGATATATTACTAATTGGGAATGATGTGGAACTTCTGAAAAGCGTGAAGGAATATTTAAACAGTAAATTTTTGATGAAGGACTTAGGAGAAGCTGCATACGTATTAGGCATTAAGATCTATCGTGATAGACCCAGACACCTACTAGCGTTATGTCAAAGTACTTACCTTGACAAGATATTGAAGAAGTTCAATATGCATTTGGCAAAGAAAGGTCTTGTGCCAGTTGTCAAGGGAAAAACATTGAGCATGGCTCAGTGTCCACAGACGGCTCTTGAAAAAGCTGAGGTGGATGGCACTCGATATGCTTCAGCTATAGGATCGATCATGTATGCCATGTTAAGTACTCGACCCGATGTGGCATTGGCTCTCAGTCTGACGAGTCGATTCCAGAGTAATCCTGGCAAGGATCATTGGACAGCTGTTAAGAACATACTGAAGTATCTTAAGTATATCAAGGACATGTTTCTGTTTATGGAGACTGTGAAGAGGAACTTGGCGTAACAGGTTATGTTGATGCAAGTTTTTACACGGATCCAGATAAATCGAAATCGCAAACAAGTTTTGTGTTTAAGGTGAACGGAGGCGCTGTGAGCTGGAGAAGTGGGAAGCAACCCATAGTAGCCCAATCTACAATGGAATCGGAGTATATTGCTGCTGCGGATGCTGCAAATGAAGCTGTTTGGCTGAGGAAGTTCGTCATCGAGCTTGGAGTGTTCCCGAGTGCGCAAGACCCTGTGAACATCTACTGCGACAACACAGGTGTCATTACCAACGTGAAGGAACCAAGGTCTCACTCCACCGCCAAACATATTCTCCGACGCTTCCATGTCATACGGCAGTACGTCAAGGAAGGCGATGTAAAGATTTGCAAAATACACATGGATCTGAATGTTGCAGATCCGCTGACGAAACCTCCTCCACGAGACAAGCATGAAAAACACCGAGATGCTATAGGTGTTAGGCTTTTACCAAGTTGTAAACTAGATTAAACTGTACTCTAGTGCAAGTGGGAGACTGTTGGAGATATGCCCTAGAGGCAATTAATAAAGTGATTTTATTTGTCATATCTCAATTGTTCATAATACGTTTTAATACCATGCTATAACTGTATTACGCGGAAACATTAATACACGTGTGGCATGAAAACAACCAGGTCCCTAGTAGCCTCTATTTAACTAGTGCGTTGGGTAACAGATGATCAAGGTTTCCTGATCATGGACAATGGCGTTGGTTAACAACGGAGTCATGTCATTAGGTGAATGATTTGATGGACATACCCAAAATATAGAAACGTAGTGTTCATGCCTTCGACTATGAGATCATATCAAATCTCATCTTCTGGAAGATGCGGCTGATCGCATCAAACGGCATGTCTTATATAGCGTGACAATAAAGGTGACACTTTCGGGTATCGGAAGGAAGCAGTAGAAGTGAGTGATCAAGAGTGGGAATTGCCAATCCAAATAGCTGGATAGATACTCTAGGCCCACTCGGTGAGATTACATCAATGAGCATGCAAGCATGTGTCTAGGTCACGGGGATGTAATATCACAGACGAGTAAAGATAGATTTGTCGATGACGAGGTCATGCTCGGTAATCGTGATACCGGAGAACGATGCTCGGATAATCTAAGTATCGATAGGCAAGAGGATGAAACTGGACATCTAAAGGTTCAAACGATAAAAAGTCTTTCGTGGACATACAGGGACTACCATGGGTATCCAGACCCCGCTGCTAGTCATTGATCGGAGAACGTGTCTCGTTCATGTCTGTGTGATCCCGAACCGTAGGGTAACACACTTAAGGATAGGTGACGATTAGATTGGATATAAGAGAGAAAGAAACCAGGAACTCCGGAAGTGTTCCGGAACTTGTTCGATGTTGATCGGAGGCAACGAAATATGTTTCGGGGTCCGAATGAATTAAATAATATGTATTTAATATTAATAAGTGTTATTAATGATTAAATATATTTTTATTTAATTAAATTGGAATTTAAAATGCATTAAAACCTAAATGGGCCTTAGAGGCCCATTAGGGGAAATCCCAAAAGGGAAAAGGGAAAAAAAGGAGGGAGAAGGGCCAGCCGCCCTAGGTGGGCCGAATGGGGCCCACCTAGTGGCCGGCTGCCTCCTTGGCCGGCGGTGGCCATGTGGGGTTTAGTCCCACATGGCCTAGCCGAGGGAGATGGCCTCCCCCCTTCTCCTTTAAATAGGGACCCCCCCCCCATGCCTTTGGAATTACCCCAATTTCTCCCTTCTTCTCTCCTACCTTGAGCATGGTTCCGCTTCTGGAGCTGCGTACGAGGAGGGAAGACTCTCCACCTTACGCACACCGCCGTGCTTCGAGATCCAATCTTCTACTTCCGCTGCTCTGCTGGATCTGGAGCTCGGAGGTCGTCATCTACTCCGCACGTGTGTGGAACTACGAGGCGCTACATGGGTGGCGCTGGGAGTACGACTACTTCCTCTACACGACCTTTAGGTCGGCTTCGTCGTCTTCATCGACAATGTTTGTGTGGGAACGTAATCCCGCATTCGGTCTACAAGGGTATGTACTCCGTCCTCCTTCGTATAGTATATCTGCATAGTTAGATCTTGGCTAGTTTTTGGTTATCGTCGGTAGGAAATTTTTTGTTTTCTGTCCTCGATTCCCAACAGAGTTTGGGGAGGGGCGGACGCGCCCGAACACGTCCGCCACGTCGGATCTGGCAACGCGGGGCCACAGATTTTGAAAGGAAAAAAAATGGCGCTGGCCAATTTCACTTATCCCCTCCGCCCTCCACTCCCGTCAGCCAATTTCATTCCTCCCGCCGCGTCCACCCCGCACATCTACATCCGTAGCCGGAGCGAATGGAGGTCGTCGATTCGACGGACAAGGGCGCATCCTCCGAGTCCGTTGAGCAGAGGAACGGCGCGGACTCGGACCTGAAGCCGGAGACGGTCGCGCGTAGGGAACGGCGCCGCAAGCTGGCGGACAAGGCGAAGAAGACGAAGGTGGCGGAGGCTTATCGGATTGTGAATGCGGAGACGCGGGAGGAGCCGGAGGATTTGAGAACCCTCGCGCCCAGGGCCAGGCGCCCAGCTCCAACGCCGCCTTCGCCGGCCGTCGTTGCGCCGGCAAGGAGGTCGACGTCTTCGACCACGAATTGGGAGGAGCCGTATCGCATCGAGGACGAGTACTCGTCGCAGATCGGCCCGACGCAGGACAAGGAGGTGGTGGCCGAATCTCGTCCGCTGCAGCGGACGCGGGCAAGTTCCGGCGTCACCGACAGCAACAATGCCCACAACCTGTTCGACGGAGGTGACCTCAACCTTGGGGTACGGATTTCTATCTCAAATGCATAGTTTGTGGTCAATTTTAGGACATTAGTTAAATTGTTAGCTTTTAGGACGAGTTCATGATGGATTTGATCCGAAATGGAGACAATCCGTATCCACAGGATACGCCGGCATCCACACTTCCCCCTTTTTACAGTGTGAGTGATGAGGATCCGTCGGATGGTCCGACGAAGAAGAAGGGGAGTGGGAATAGAGTGTATAAGCCTAGAGGTGTTTCTTACTCAACATTTGAAGATGTTTTGCTTTGCCAAGCTTGGTTAGCCACAAGCATGGATGCTATATTCGGAACCAAGCGAAAGGGTTCAAAGTTGTGGGAGAAAATACATGCCCACTTTCATCACCAAAAACACTATGTCAAACCACATGGTATTGTGTCCGATCGCAATGAAAGCTCTCTCCAACATAGATGGTCATCGATCCAATAATGTGTGAACAAGTATTGTGGTTTCCATGCACAAGTGGTGAATAGGAATCAAAGTGGTGTCAACGTTGATGCTCATGTAAGTTATTCAACCTAGTATTTTTATCACATGTCATGCTCCTCTCCAAACCATTTGTGTAATTGCTTGTACTTGTTTCCTTGCTAGACTACTTTGGCCTCCACTTTGTACCATCAAACGGAGGGCAAACCGTTCACCATGGCACATTGTTGGCTTGAATTGACCGGGAAGCCGAAGTGGGTCTCCCAATATGATGACCACAAGAATCCGGCCAAGAAATTCAACAACAATGATGGATCAAGCTCATCCATGGCACTTGATGGAGAAGATGGATCGTCCGAAGCTGGAAGCGGCCGGAAGAGGATGATGATGGGGAGGAGATGGGAGAAGGATAGGGTGGCTCGTGACGGCGCCGCAACGAAGATGTCCGCCACTTGGACGGACATCTTCTCAAACAAAGATGCAACCATGAAGAAGTTGGAGAAAGAAAGAGAGGACAAGAAGGCCGAGAGGTACGAAGCCTTCTTGGCTTTGCAAAGGGAAAGAATGGACTTTGAGCGCCTCCGGCTCAAGGAGAAGATGGACTTGGAGAGGGAGAGGTTGGATGTGGTCAAGGAGGAGGCATGGATGAAAGTCCAATTGGAGCAAAAGAAGTTGGAAACCAGCCTTGCGGTGGAGCAAGAGAAAGTTCTTGTTGCAAGAATCACCGAGGAACAAAGGATCATGTTCCAAGATGCCAGCCTCTTAGATGAGCCAAGTGCAAGGTGGATCCTGGCCATGAAGAAGAAGATCTCCGACCGTGACCTCGGCCTAGGTGGATCCGGTGCAACCGGCCCTTGAATTCGGACCATTTTCTTTGTAATTTGAATCCGGTATGTATCGGACAACTAGGTGAACTTCTTTACTTTCATGTTGAATTCGGACCATTTTGCGTTGTAATTTGGATCTGGTATGTATCGGATCCACGTTGCATGTCATAGCATGAGTTTGGGGACAAACTTTGGGGGACATGGTTGTAGGAGGCCACATTTGGGGGCTGTCCGGTCGCCGGACGTGTCCGCGGACAGTTTGGGGGCCGGATTTGGGGGGTCCGACTGGAGATGCTCTCATGTGTCGGGCCTTTTCTGGAATGGCATATTCGCGATGGAAACATGGGTAATTGTCAATATGCGGCATGACTTGCTATATATACGCAAATTTGCATTGATTTTGGGTCAAACCAAAATTACGTGTCCCACGGCACAAGTGCATAAAGTTGAGAGCAGCTAAACTAACCAAGTTAATCTTAACATTATTCGAGAAAATAACCCACACCCACCTCCAACTAACTGGCGTAAAATTCTAACCGTTATCCACCTAACCTCACCGCCTTTAAGCCGCAGTCGAGGCACGGTGTCGCAACCTTTTGGAACGTTATGACAGTTTTTGCCCCAATGGCATGTTTTTCAGTTTCATTCTATGTTTAGTTCAAATTTACATATTCTTGGTTTCTTTGAGGTGAGCAATAACTTATCTGGTTCCTCGAACACTTTGGAGATTAGTTACTTTTTTTTAATTAAAGGGTTATGTATATGATGTTCATTTTACATTGGAAAAATAGGGAATTGGGATACATATTTTGTATCTTCCATGATAGAAAAATATAGAACAAACACACAATGTGTTTACACTGCACATAATACATACAAATTAGTGAGGCATATGAATGATGACGTTGACCCTTAATTCCAAACAAAAAAGGATCAACATAAGGTGACCCTCGATTGCCTTAGCTATTAATACAGTGGTTGATATATGTTAGAAGTCATGATTGAACGCGTCAAAGCTGATGGTCAAATTGAAGGGGTGGTTCCGCATCCCGTGGATGGGGTGAAAGAGCATGCTAGGCTCTTCCTCTGTTTTGGAGTTAATAACAACACACCCACGGAACTAATCGTGTTCTTAAGTTTGAACAGGGACGAAAACATCAACACGAGAAGTTCTCATATGGAAGAGAGAGGGGCTCGAAAATCTGCCCAGGCTGAATTTGTCCTGACGGTAGTACCGCCAGTGGGCAGCGGTAGTACCGCTCCTTCTGGAGCAGTACTGCTGCAGCACGCAGGCAGTCCTCTCCTGCGGTACTACCCCTGGAAGTACCGTTGCTGATGGCAACGGTACTACCGCTGGAAGTACCGCTGGGGATACCGTTCAGATGTTTTAAGCCACTGTCTCCAACGGTATCTCTCCGGTACCCCCCCACGTACTACCGATGGAATACCACGAATTTATTCGAGGCATGACAGCGGTAGTACCGGTGGGTTCTGGCGGTAGTACCGGTGCCTGGTAACTACGGTAGCACTATGTGCTACCGCTGCAACTGAGCATCGGAACCACTGAGGTACTGTGTGAAGATCAGTAGCGGTAGTACCGCTGTTCGTCAGCGGTAGTACCGTTGTGCACATTTTTGTGCATAACGGTTGGATTTTCAGGGGCCCCTATATAAAGACCCTTTCTTCCCCAATGAAAGGCTGCGATTTACATTCTCTCTCCTCCATTGCTGCCGAGCTTCAAACTTCCAAGATCTCCCACTCCAACCACACAATCGCCGTGATACTTTGAGGAGTGATAGAGGAGATCTAGATCTACAATCTCACCGAAGGAATTTCGAATCTGTTCATTCTCCTTTGTGATACTTGTTCTCTTGGGGTTGCTTGTAACCCTAGGAGACCTTTGTGCGTTTCGGAAGCCTCAACTTGTTGCGAGGCGGTCCGGGACATTGTTGGGAGGTTCCAACTCATTGTGGAGTTCCCACCTTTGTGTACCGGCTTGGTCAACGCCATCAAGGTGACCTCATAGTGGAAGAGCCAAACCCCCACGGGTAAAGCTCACGGAGAATAGAGTGAGCACATCCGTGCTATTGGAGCGCCTAGGTGGCTCCACACTCCTCCAACGTAGACGTACTTCCCTTGGGAAGGAACTACGGGAAACATCTCCGTGTCTCCACTTTGCGGTTATTTCTATCCTTTACTTGTTGCTTCCGCTACGTTTTTACCTTGCTTGTATCACATAGGTTGCTATCACCTAGTGCACATCTAGTCAACCTTGTTATACTTTGCTCAAGCCTAATTAATCGAAAAAGAATTAAAATTTGGTAGTCGCCTAATCACCCCCCCCCCTCTAGTCGACATATCGATCTTTCAATTGGTATCAGAGCCTCGTCTCTTATCTAAGGCTTCACCGCCTAAGAGAATATGTCGGACGTCGTGGACCCTCTCGCATCGGTTACTAATGAACGCTTTGGTGAGGTTGTTAGTGAACTCAAGAGTGAGATATCGAATCTCAATACCGAGATCACTACCAACCTCAACATAAGCATGAAGGAATCGATGCGAGAAATGTTCAAGGAGTTCCTAGGGAAACCGGATCCTCCTAAGGTTGATTTACCCTCCTTGGAAAATGTCCCGGGAAGTTAGATACTCTTCCTTCTACGGGTATTGTCAATGCGGACGGAAAGGCGCAAGCCAATCCCGAAACAAAGAACTCCGAGGATGGTAACTCAACCCCAAGGAAGCCGCCGGGGGTGTATGCTAATGTTCCACCGGAACAAGTGTATAACACAATCCACCAACACGTCTCTCCGCCACACATCGCCAATATGGGCGCACCTCCTAAGCTTGATCCAAAAGACTTTCCTAATTGGCAATTCTCTATGCGTTCACACATGTCTAGTTGTTGTGTTTTCTTGATTGACATTTTAGAGCAAGGCTTCCATCCTCAAGACCCACACAACATGACTCCAACGGAGAAGGCCAATCATCAACTCAACGCCACCGCCATGCACATGATACAAACGGCCGCAAGCCCAACTTATCGCACGCATATCCGTATGTGCACGACGGCAAAGCAATGTTGGGAGAATCTTCATAACTTGTTCTTGGGGAACAAAAGCATTCAACTTTCCAAGTATGAAGCGGTTCAAGATGAAGCCGATGAGTTTGTGATGAATGAAGATGAGACCCCCGAAGATCTCTATCGAAGACTCTCCGCTCTTGCCATCACCTTGAATGATTTCGGTTTTGAGAAGATTAGTGATAATTGGATCAAGCGCAAATTTCTCAAGGCCATCACTCCCTCAAATCAAGGCTTAGCTCAAACCATTCGATCAAGACCGGACTTCTCAACACTTGACTCCAACACCGTGCTCAACGAGTTTGTATCCATTGGGATGGTTGTCAAGAGCTCTATTCATGCTCAAGCTCGGCAAAGGGACTTGCGGGACAATCTCCAAATGTGCTTTGAAGTCCACCACCATCACTAGTGAAGAAGAGTTTGAACATGGAGTGAAGAGGAGGATACGGAGGACGTCAAGCAAGACTATTATGAGCACATGGCCTTGCTTCAAGAGCCTTTGGGGCAACCGTTCCAAGAGATCTCATCAAGACCTTTTGCTAAGAAGAACTTCGTTGCAAGACCAAGAGGAGACCGTCCAAAGACTTGCTATAATTGTAGTAATCTCAATCACTACATTGCCGATTGTCCTTGGGAGAATCGAGAGGACCACAATGGCAAGCTTGTGAGAAAAGACAAGTCCAAGGGCAACGGCAACAAGAACTACGTGAAGAAGAGGGTTCCAATGCCTTGTGTGTTCAAGATAGAAAAGTTTTGGAAGAATACATGTCCGGTGATGAAGATGAAGTTGTAGCTACCGCTCGCATTGCCATAGCTACACCTTCCTCTACACCGTCATCCCTATTTGAATCCCCCAATGAAAATGAGTCCATTCCCTACACATGTCTCATGGCAAAAGCCACCTCGGTAACTCCTTCCTAAACCTATTGCCTCTACACCTCCTTCCTTATTGGATTGTGTAGAGAATGTTGTGAAGGAGCCCCAAAGTCCAAATGAGGTGGACTTGTGGCTAGCTAATCTTAAGGAGAAGACAAAGTGAATGTTGATGCTCTTTTGGAGCAACTTGAGGAAACTAACTCTCTTGTAGATCAAAAGGAGGAGATCATTTCGGGCATGGCAAACCGTGAGGTTGACTATGCTAATGAGATAGCGGATTTCTCTATCGCTCTTGAAAAGGAGCAAACTCGTAGAAGGTCCTTGAGGAGGCCCTATCTAATTCCGAGGAATCCTATGCTATTGACATGTCTAGAGTTAAAAAGGATCATGAACATGCTCTTGCTACTTCTAAAGTCTATAAGAATGAGAAGCTTGAGCTAGGCATTGAACATGCTAGACTTGAGAAGGAAAACAAGAGACTTGATGAGGAACTCAAAACCCTCAAAGAGTCTTTTGCCAAACTTGAGAAGTCTCATGATCAATTCCTAGGTCAACAAGTGAAAGAAGTTATTGCATCCACATCAAATGAAATTGTTGCTAAATCTATTATTTGTTGTGAGCATGCTAACCTTGTTGAAGAGAATGCTAAGTTGAAATCTCAACTTGAGAAGGGCATTATGGCTTGTGCCCAAGGAGAAAAGAACCTCAATGACCTTTTGAGCAATCAAAAGGATCAAATTGGAAAAGAAGGACTTGGTTTCTCTACCAAGTCAAAGAAGAAGAACAACAAGAAGAAGAAGCCTTCTCCCTCTTCAAAAGCTATTATCTTTGTGAAGGAGGGGGAGTTGGCTAAAGAGAAGGAGACCAACACCATTGTGGGTGGTGAGGTCACAAGGGACCTTCCTACCCATAATGACTTTGCCGGCAAATATAACCCATCTTATGTTCTTATGAAATCTAGAGATGGTCATGTTTATGCTAAATATGTTGGCACTTCTTATGGTGATGATTATCATTGGGCTATTTGGGTTCCAAAGACCCTTGTGACTAACAAGAAAGGACCCATCGAAAAATGGGTACCTAAATCAAAGACTTGATTCCTTGTAGGGTGTGGCGTCCGGTGCGGGTCGATGGACGGTGGATAGTGGCGCATCCCAACACATGACCGGACGCATTGACTTGGTGGATGATATTGAACCTCCTCTACCTCAATATTCACGAGTCAAAATTGGTGACAACCGCGAGCTTAAGGTATTGGGACGAGGCAAGGTCGTTGTTGCTAGAGAAGTCTCTATCAAGAATGTACTTGTCGTTGAGTCCCTTGGTTACAACTTACTCTCCGTCTATCAACTTACTAAAAGTGGTTATGGGTGTTATTTTGATGACGAGAGTGTGATCATCACCGTGAAGGGATCTCTTAAAGTAGTCTTTGTTGGACATGTCGAGTACGGCATGTATGTGCTTGATTTCTCGAAAGAGAGCATGTCGGCCGCGACTTGTCTAATGGCTAAAGTTGATGTGGGTTGGCTTTGGCACGCCGACTAGCCCACACCAATATGAGAACACTCCATGATCTTCAAAGTGGTGATCACATTCTTGGACTAACCGATATTAAGTTTTCCAAAGATCGTGTGTGTAGATCATGCGTTCTAGGAAAGCAACATGGAGAAGCCCATCCATCAAAGACGAAGATTACCACCGACAAGATTCTTGAGCTCATTCATTTGGACCTTTTTGGTCCATTATCTTATGATAGTCTTGGTGGGAAGAAGTATTGCTTGGTGATTGTTGATGACTATTCAAGATACACATGGGTCTATTTCTTCAAGAAAAGAGTGAGACTCAACAAAGAGTCATTGACTTCATCAACATGCTCAACGCCAATATCAAGAGAAGATCATGACAATTCGAAGTGACAATGGGTCCGAATTCAAGAACTACACCGTGGAGGGGTTTCTTAGTGAAGAGGGATTGCTCATCAATATTCCACTCCATACACCCCTCAACAAAATGGTGTTGCGGAGAGGAAGAACCGGACTCTTATGGATGCGGCTAGGACCATGATTGCGGAGTATGCTTCTCCGTTAACTTTTGGGCCGAAGCCATCTCCACCGCTTGTCATGCAACAAATCGGTTATATCTCCGCAAGCTATTGAACAAGACCCCATATGAGATTCTTCTTGGGAAGAAACCGGATCTTTCTTATTTTCGTGTCTTTGGATGCAAGTGCTTC
Organism: Poa pratensis; assembly: GCA_947311845.1. Lineage (NCBI taxonomy): Eukaryota > Viridiplantae > Streptophyta > Magnoliopsida > Poales > Poaceae > Poa > Poa pratensis. The sequence goes on from CAMZMU010000050.1 coordinate 25,278,443, forward strand.
ATTCGCAAGAAAGGTAACCGGTTATCTAAGTTTGAGACTAGATCTATAGAGGGTATCTTTGTTGGTTACTCCACAAACTCTCACGGCTATAGAGTCTACAACAAGACCACCGGTCAAGTTGAAGAATCTAGTGACGTGAAGTTTGATGAGGATAATGGCTCCCAAGTGGGGCAAGTTGATCCTAATGTTGTAGGTGATGTACCTATGGAGCTCGCTCTAAGAAGGATGGCAATTGGGGACATTCGTCCCATTGAAGAGGATCCTCCTCAAGTTCAAGATCCTCCTCGAGCTCCTCCTCAAGTCATACCATCACCAACTCAAGATCCTCCCCGTAACCAAGAACAAACTCCGAGCCCTCAAACAAGTGAGCAAGGTCAAGAACAAGATCAACCTAGTGGTTCCTCTCCACAACTTGATGTTCAAGACCAAGCTCTAGATGGTGCACACGACAATGATCAAGAACAAGATCAAGGTGGTCCTCATCAAGATCAAGCTCAAGATCAAAACAATGCACATGACTCCGATGATGAAGGAAATGATCAAGTCATCTCTCAAGAAACTTCGGAGGAGACCAAGAAGAGAAGAGAATTGCGAAGAGAGCAAAAATTAACTCGCTTAGAGCATACATTGGACAAAGTTCTTGGAGGTGTCCAAAGCAAGGTCGTCACAAGAAAACAATTGGCAAGCTTTAGCACCAACCATGCTTTTGTGTCCTTCATCGAGCCCAAGAAGGTGTATGAAGCTCTTGAAGATCATGATTGGATTGATGCCATGCATGAAGAACTCAATAACTTCAAGCGCAACAAGGTGTGGAAGTTGGTGCCAAGGCCAAATGGGTGCAAGAACGTCATCGGCACCAAATGGGTCTTCAAGAACAAGCAAGATTCGAACGGCATTGTCATTCGAAACAAGGCAAGATTGGTGGCACAAGGCTACTCTCAAGTCGAAGGTGTTGACTTCGGTGAAACCTATGCCCCCGTTGCTCGTCTTGAATCTATTCGCATCTTGCTTGCATATGCATCTCATCATAACTTTAAATTGCAACAAATGGATGTTAAAAGTGCTTTCCTTAATGGTCCTATTAATGAGTTGGTATATGTTAAGCAACCTCCCGGGTTTGAGGATCCCAACCATCCGGACCATGTTTACAAGCTCGACAAGGCACTCTATGGCCTTAAACAAGCCCCACGTGCGTGGTATGAGCACCTTCGAGAGTTTCTTGTAGACCGTGGATTCCAAGTTGGTGTTATTGACCCCACCCTCTTTACCAAGAAGGTGGGTGGCAATCTTTTCATATGCCAACTCTATGTAGATGACATCATTTTTGGTTCTACTAACAATGCTTTCAATGATGAGTTTGCAAAGCTAATGACAAGCAAATTTGAGATGTCCATGATGGGGGAGTTGAAGTACTTCCTAGGATTTGAAGTGAAGCAATATAGGGAAGGTACCTTCATCAATCAAGCCAAATATACCCAAGACATGCTCAAGAGGTTCACGATGACGGAGCTCAAATCTTACAAGACACCCATGTCCACCTCCGTCGACCTCCACACCGACACCGAGGGTAACGATGTCGATCAAAAACTCTATCGCTCTATGATTGGCTCTTTGCTTTATCTTTGTGCATCTAGACCGGATATTATGTTTAGTGTGGGTAAGTGTGCAAGGTATCAAGCGGCTCCCAAAGAGAGCCACTTAGTGGCGGTTAAGCGCATCTTTCGATATTTGCTTCATACCCCAAACTTTGGTCTTTGGTATCCCAAGGGTTCAAGCTTTCATCTCATGGGTTACTCGGATGCGGATTATGCCGGAGAGAAGAAGGATAGGAAGTCTACATCCGGGAGTTGTCAATTTCTTGGCCGCTCCTTGGTGTGTTGGTCTTCCAAGAAGCAAAATTGTGTTGCTCTCTCCACCACCGAAGCCGAGTACATCTCCGCCGCAAGTTGTTGTGCTCAACTCTTATGGATGGTGCAAACTATGAAGGATTATGGTATTATCTTCTCCAAGGTGCCCCTCATGTGCGATAATGAAAGTGCTATCAAGATCGCCCACAACCCCGTGCAACATGCCAAGACGAAGCATATTGAAGTTCGTCATCATTTCATCCGGGAGCATGTGGAGAGGGGCAACATTGACCTTTCTTTTGTAGGAACCAAGGATCAACTTGCGGATATATTCACCAAGGCCCTTGATGAACCAAGATTTCGAGAGTTGAGGAATGAACTAAATGTCATTGATGTGTGGGGACCCCGGACTAGCTGTCCGAAATACCCGATTATGCTTAACACAACGATCCCGTGATCAGTCTGTCGTTGCACATAATCCGAATTGGATACCAAAGTTTACATCCATTACAGTACCGAATAAAAAGTCTTACATAAATGGTCATTTAGACCAAGTTCTTACATAGGTGCCTTCATGGGCCAAACCAAAATATCAGCGGAAGCTACGGCGTAGTAGACATCATATTCTAACGATGACAACCCGACAGGCAGCTGACTTGTGGAGATCCTTAGTTGGCGTAGAAGTCGCCATACTCCTGCTCGGCGTAGTGTTCCTCCTCGTAGTCTGGCTAGGACAATAGCCAGGGACGAAACCAATATGAGTACATTTGAATGTACTCGCAAACTACCCCAACATGAGTATGCACCAGTTTTATTTCAGTTGACAACTTTTACTTATTTAAAACATCTCTATATCTTTATTGAAAAAGGTAAGAAGAGTTTTATAACTATCTTTGAAGAAGTCACCATTTTCATCTGTTTCTCCAAAACTTCTCCTTTTCCCGACCATAGCCCGTCATGGTCCACTTTCATCCAACCACCTCATACCGATCCGTTGGTATAGGTGTAGGAAACATTCACCACTTTATTTTTCTTTTTAAAACTCAAAGTCCTTTAAAAACTTGCACAAGGTCTTAGGACAGTCTCCCAATTGTCCATATCCGAGGACTCGGCTATTCGAATAGTTTTTAACACTCTGCAGAGGTAGCACGCTTTTAACCCACATCCATCCGGCAACTCATCGTGTCTGCCACGTCTCGCCATACCAGGTGTATGCGAAGTAAGCCGCCGGCCATAGCCTCTTATTTGCTCATGCTAGTATAGGATCCTTCCCATATGACACTTTCCATCAACACCCAGTCTAGTTTCCCGTCAGAAACCCTAAGTGTGAGGACTCATAGTTTCGTCCGGCGGTTTATGGTGGAACCTTCTATCCTCCCCACCAACTTGTGTGAGGACCCGGGTCAGGGGGTAGGTCCTCGGACCATCCCCTCATGCATAACGGAGTCATCTCCGTCGATGAGGTATCCCATACTAATAAGAGCAAACTACATGACTAATCCTTTTCCCATATATGGTAAATGTGGTCGCACAGGGTAAGATTGGTTGCCATAGTACTAGGACACTGTGCATTTTTCATAAACATCACCATTTTTCCACTTCTCCATTCCAACACCGACATCTCGGCATTCCATAACCACACAAGAATTTCAAAGGAGTTTTGAATAAACAACATTGTTTCCCATCCTAAAGTTTTATACAAGCTACTACATAGGGTGGCAAAATAATATCCATATACTTTTGAAATGGGTTTTATAAATCTTGCTTTGAGAGTAAAACATGTTATGAAAGTAGATGCATATGTTCGTAGTGCAAGCTCAGAGAATAGCTTGCCTTGCTTGGCAAAGTGATCTTGCGCTTGTTCTTCAATTTCAGCAAACTCTCCTTCCTCGATATATCCGTCAACGTTCTCGTCTAATTAATAACAAACAATGCAAACAATCACTAAGCTATTCAAGCAATCATCTCAACACAACAGTCATGAACATCACACACAGCTACTGCACACATCAAACCATACAATTTGGTTTCAAAATATTTGAATTAAACATTACTAGTCATCAACCCGTGCATCCGCACGGGCTTATGTTATGTGATTGACTTTGTTCGTACAAAATAAAACGTTTATGTCTTGAAGGCGTGAGGCCACCCCAATTGTTTGCCCATATCTTAGACCACTAATAGTTTATGTCTCTATGTTTCTTATGCTATAATCTATTAGTTTAGAAAAAAAATCAGTTGTATGCTTGAAGGCGTGAGGCCACCCTAATTCAACGCATGGAAAAATAGGTGGCGACGAATACACTTATTGGTTTGCTTAGTCAATGCAAAGTCAGGATACGACAGTACAAAGCTCCCAAAACAAAGCATTAGTAAAAATTTGTAAGAACTAAGGAGCATTATTGACATGTCCAAGAACAGTCATAATGCATATATTAACTTGGATATTTGACTGCATATTACGTATCAATCTTAGTGAGTATGTCACATGATAATACTTGTTTAGCAACTGGCCATATTATTACAATATGCTCACATATATCTTAGTTTGTCTTATCACATTACAGAACTCTAACGGAAGAAATAACATGCGGAGTTTCTTAGAGAAAAAATAGATGGACATATGCAAACTACTTTTTCCATATATACACTGATTTGAGTGCTAAATAGTACTTATGATCCGATAATATCAGATAAGATAGATGGATTTGACATGGCGTACTGCATTTTTTATTTTTTGCCCAAGCATTGATGTGCATGTGTGAGATACCTACTTAACCAATAAGTGACCGAAGTTCTTTTGGATAAATTTGTTCATCATACTTAATCAATCACCCGCGATTACTGGTTTGCATCTCCTCGGCTTAAACGACATTACGCTTAAAAACATCAATATGTTCTCCTTCGTGTGTTAAGCAAGCACCATGTGCACCAACTGCTCATTGGCACACTCATACTCATGACCATTGTCGGTCTTCTTGGTCTGATGTGCTCAGGAGACCCCCAAAAAGGAATTGCTGAGATTGATAAAGACTGGGGTATTAGTTTCCAAGATTTAGGAAGCTTGGGGGTGTATTTTTCTTATCATCATCCTTTTCGAGATGGGGAAGTTTGAGGATTTTTTGTGAGTTTTGAGGTTTTTTTTTGGCTTTTTTATGTTGTAGCAATAAAAGTTGTTGTATTACTACATTTCATATTCTTATTAATGCCGTGTGCATATTTACTGGATGGTGTGTTATTGCATTGCTGCAACATTTCACTACCTTTTTTTGACTAATGGTACTCTGTAATAGCTTCACCCATAGTGCAGGAGGCGTGCAATGCCCTGATAATTAATTGGAGTTGATTCTAACTGTTATAACTCGGTCATATGGACTGTTTATTTATTTTAAATTAGCATGAGAATTTCTAAGTGTGAAATTACGTGGATTGTCATAAGGTAGGTCAGATTGAAAGCATATGCATTGTGAAAAAAAAGTTCTACGTAGGCCTAAAGTTGATGAGTAAAAGCTATAGAAAAGCTAACCTTCTCAAATCAGATATGCAGATGAATTGTCAATTGTGAGTCCTGTCCCCGCATACATGTTGCGTACCTACACTGGTACACATGCTAATTAGCTCGAGTAAGCTGATACTACATAGTGGCGTATTATTGTTACAATTATCTTTTCAAGATTGCTGCAAATAAATTAAGAGAGATACACAAATCTACTGGATAACTATTTGTTAATATTAGGAGGATCACAACATATTGCTTAGTTAATAATGTAAAGCTGTAAGTGTTTTTGCACTTGCACGTGACACCATGAATCGTTGAAATCACACTATAGTACTATATATGTAAAGAATTAATTGATCAGTGTAACAAATTAGTCACCAAGATGGGACCAAGCTTGAGCACGCAGACATGCATGGATGCATGCATGCAACGGTGCGCAAAAGAAATAATCGGATGATATGACTGCATGCATGCCTTCTAGCATTGCATGCAGTTTAATTACCTGCATGCATGCAACGGTGCGCAAAAGAAATAATCGGGTGACGCCGCTGCCGATGCTATCCAGCATCTTCTGAATGTGATTAGAAAATAGAAGTGGAGATTAAGATACAGCACTTGGATCCGAGTGTGTACTGTGCAGAGCAGGCCACCAATTAAATTCGCTGCTGTCGCCGCACGCCAGGCGCATCGCGCATGGAAAGACGGAAGCTGTTACTCAATTGCTGTTTTTCCCGAAGGAGACGGACTGCTAGACGAACTCCCGCCGCCATGAGATTGGGCGAGAGGATGGTTTGGTTGGTTAATAAATAAATACCTAATTAATATGGAGGATACGTGATTCGAACTCATGGCGATCAGATCGTGCTGGAGGGTCACGCGTGATGCGTTGGGCAACAGCTTAAATCAGACGGCTTTAGACAGTTTACCTTTCGATCGTACGGACGAAAATTGTTACTGTCTAGGATTAACGTGGAAGCTCCTACGGTGCCTCCAATTAGTAAATATAAGATTTATTTATGTTCATCATTATGGCAGAAACTTGTGGAACATGTTTAATTCAATAACTTGAGTTCTGTTGCTCACAAAAATACAAACTAAAATTCTATGGAAAGCTACTGATGTGTAGAAGACAACACAATTTGATTTGGTTCAATTGGAGTTACTAAACTCCCTACACATTTGTTTGAATCCAGAAGCTTATTAATCAAGTTTTGGCTACCATTTAAATTCTATTGCTTCAAAAATTAAATACTTTTAGGGGTAACTAAACATGGCTAAATGTGATCTAACAAAATTGTTCCTAATTCATTTGGGTTAACCAATTATCATATTTAAATGTTTGAGTGAAGAAGGTTGTTTAAACTTCAACTGAATACTAAACAAATCCTACTGCACAATTAATTCTACCAAAATTAGGGAAGCTAATACAAGGCAGTACTAAGCTAACAAAATTGGTTTGGAATTATTTGGACTAACAGAATATCAGAAACAAACAAGTTTAGATTTTAAACCTTCTGTAGTATTTTTAATAATACTTTTTATTTATTTCATTAAATGGAATGAATCTAATTGGGTTGGTTAAACAATTTCATAAGCTTTTCATAACAATTGAGTTTGATTTATTTGGATTCCTAAATCTTGAGATATTGAATTTCAAAGTTCATATCAGTACTGATTTCACATTTCCAATTTAAACAGAGAAATTCCAGTTATGGATAATGTTCAAATCTCTGACCAGTGGGGCCTACAAGGCAGCGACACAGCGCGCGCGGGAAAATGATTAAAAACCTGACGAGCGGGGCCCGCCCGTCAGTCTCTCCCTCTCTCTCTGTTCTAATCGAAGCGGTACGCTACCGTTGGATGGAGATCCAACGGCCCGCAACGAAACCATCGGCGACGACCATTTCTGGGCGGCGCCGTGGCTCCGGCGACGGCGAGGTTGGGCAAAACCTCACCTAGAGGGCTCGGGAGGTCGAGGTGGTGATGCGAATCGACGGCGGTGGCGAGGTGGAAGCTTCTGGCCGAGTCCTGCTTGCTGGGACGGAGTGGTTCGTCGGCGGCGAGGTCTCCGTCTTCCTCGGCCACGGACAGCAACTCCGGCGAGGTTCCACGGCCGCGTCTGGGCACTAATCAAAGGGGAAAAGGGATGGGTGAGTGCGGTGAGCTCAGGCAACAGTGTAGAGGGGTCAGAGGGGAGAATGGTGCAGCGAGGCGCTGCGGCCACGACGGACCTCAACGGCGGCAGAGCTTCGCCACGGCACGCCCTCCTGGCGGCTCACGGTGAAATTGGAGAGGGGGAGTGAGGGAGTGGGGTGGTGTGGTGTTCCCAGAGGGGTGCGGGGGTGGTTTTATAGCGCGGGGGCCGGCGCATCGTGGACGGAGTGCACGGCGACGTCCATGGCGCACGGCGGAGATATTTCTCCCCCAATCCGACGCGGCGGTGCGAGGGACGTGGAGACTAGGCGTTCACCGGGGTCCGGACATGTTCTAGAAGGTCTCGGCCAAGCGCGGCGTGTCGGGGAGCAGCGAGCTGGGCCAATTTGGGTCGACGACGGCGAGGTCGCCACGGCGACGCTGGAGTGGAATCGAGGCGAGGGACGGCGTAACTGCTCTCCTCTGCGGCGCCGCGGCTGCAGAGGCACGGGAGCGAGGGAGAGCGCGGCCAGGGGGGGCCTGGGGAGCGCGGAAATGGCGAGCAACGCCATGGCGACACGGCGATGGTCGTCGGGGTTGAAGTCGATGACATTTTTGCAGAAAGCCCCCTGCTTCTTCTTTTCTTTTATTTTCCAGTTTCTTGTTAATATCCAGAAGCTTTTCTGGGATTTAATTGGGGCACTTAAACATTTTAGAAAAATTTGCAAATAATTGTGGGGCCTCCCCATAACATGTAGAAGCTCCACAAAAATTGGCTTTGCAAAATAAAATGTTTTGCTTAATTTTCTTTCATAGGGTTTTGAATTTGGTAAATTGGTTTATTTCAAATTGATTTTACTTTTCAATTTTAAAATTAGTTTTAAAAATAGCATTGAAGAGGGAAAGTAGTAAGAATCAAAATGGGAGTGTTTTCATTACAACTCCACTGACTTTGGTTTGAAATTAATTGAGTTTGTCACTGGAAGAATTTCATGTGACAACTTGTCACTTTTATTTTTCCTTCTCTTTGTTTATTTTGTTTTCTACTTTTTCTTCAAGTGTTCATTAGAGCAAGCAACACACAACAAGAACAAACAACTTAAGTAACAAGAAGCAATCAACACACAATAAACAACAAAAGTTTTTGTTGGCTCTCATTTTTGGAATATAATATTGATAATATTTTTGGATGTTACATGATGCGAGCAACTTTGCTTGACCGCCTTGCACAAATACCCCTAGTAGACATCGTAACTAGTTTAGATGCATGCATGGACATAGGGGGAGTGTAGCTCAACTCATGAGTCAACACTACTTCTATTATGCGCACATTGACAATTCGTGCTTCATTTGGTCACTTCGGTGACAAATTGTGCTTAAACGATGAGTATTGGCCTTGAACCCAAGATATATCTTCGCGGTTTTGGGTTGATAATTGCTCATACATGGTGGCCTAGGCCACCGCCCTCCTCCTTATGAGGAGTTGATCTTCATTTGATCTTATTCGGGTTTTTTAGACCTCTTTTTGTGGAGAGCATTTGAGTTTGGCCTTTCACTCTTGCTTCTTGCAAACTCGGATTGTTTCTCCTCCCCCAGTTCCAAACTCCATCCTAAGCCAACCTCCTATCCCATAAGATCTCTCCTTTCCAAAATTGCAAAAACTTTTATGATCTTCTCGGCGGAAATGCGCGTTTCAGGCGCCCGGTACTACCGGTGTTTGGAAACGGTACTACCGTTGCCTGGGAGCTGTCCCAGGCACAGTACTACCACTCTAAATACCGTAGTCATCAGGTACCGGTACTACCGGCGTTCTGGCGGTACTACCGCTCTGGCTGAGGATGCTCTCGCACCTCCCAGATGCGGTTTTATCACTAGACCTTCCAGTAGCACCAGTAGCGGTACTACCGCTAGAAACTCCGGTAACACCGCCAGGACAACGTGGTTGCCAGGCGCGGTTTCACCGTTTCTTCTACCGATAGTGCCAGCGGGCGGTACTACCGCTGGGCCAGCGGTAGTACCGCTGAGGGTTTTTTGACAGTGGGGTTAAGTGGGGCGTGGGGGGTAGTTTTTCCCATTCTACCTCCCCACACCCGACCCCCACGTTCGTCTTCTCTCACCGCAGCCGCCGCCGTCGCACATTGCCGCCGGGAGAGCTTCTCCCCGGCCACGACAGCCCCTCTCCGGCCGTGGGGTGGCTCGAGGACCTTCTCCTCCCTCTTCCTCTCCACAATGAGTTCCGGTAAAACTCCTCTCTCTCTCTCAACCTAGTTGATTCGTTGAGATTCGATAGAGATTGTTTTCTTGCAACTCCTGTGGTAGAAGTAGTAGGGAATAGTTGGTACTCAGTTTAGAATCGTACTTGCAAAGTTTCATTGGACGATCCCATAGATCGGGTCAGTTTCGTCGGTCAAACCGCTAGATCTGGAGCTGGCGGTACTACCGCTCCTAGGAGCGGTACTACCGCTGCACCGGTACTACCGGTCTGTCAAACGGTACTACCGTTGATCTGGTGTTTTCCAGAAACTGGGCAATTTCGATTCTTCTCTTTTTGATCATGTTTGTTTTTGCAATACTTATCCCCTGTGCTATCTGTCTCTGCTTTCTTAGGACCTAGCAAGGGCCGTGGGGGCAGTTCAGCTCGGGCTCCCAAGAGATCTCGCAAGGACAAGGACCTTAGTGATGAACCTGAAATCATTCCAGAGAAGCTCACTCGCCGTCAGCAGTCTGCTCAAGCCAAAGCTGCTGCCAAGAAGACTGCCTCTCTCATGAGGATGTCACCTCAAGCTTTTGTCAAGGAAAGAAGGAAAAATCCCTATGTTGTGACCAAGGATCCCCGCTACCAGAATCCCCTATTCCATTCTCAGTTTCAAGAGAAGATTTTCAATGAGGTGCTTCCCCGTTTCAAGACCAAAGTGGTGAAGCAGTTTTGCATCAACACAGACCATATGAGAGCACATCTTGACTACTTTGGTGAGTCCCTGGACATTTGTGAAGAGTTTGGGATCCTGAACTATATCAACTTACATGAAGACTTTGATGAGCACCTCGTTCTCCAGTTCTATGCTACTGTTCACTTCCACACCGACAAGAGAGCTGTCACATGGATGACCAAGGACAAGGTGCTCACCTCCTCTTGGGCAGATTTTGCTACCCTCCTTGAGCTGCGGGACTACGGTGACCTTATGACAGTGGATGACGATGCTCAAGTGTTCCGTATCTCCTACATGGACAAGCCTATGAAGCCTCTGCTCTCTCTCATCTGTTGATTCAGGGTCGTGGGGTTTGTGGAGAATCCAAGCACCTGCAGAAGACATGGCACATTATGCATCGCATTTTCCGCAACACGGTGTTGCCTCGAGTGGGCAACTTTGACCAGATCCATGGGCGTCTCATTGACCTTATGGTTGTCTCTTTGATATGGTGGGCCAAGGCAAGAAGCTGGATATTATGGATATCCTTTGGAATGAGATTCATGAAGTGATTATGAAAAGGCATGTTCCTATCTTTGGCTCCCTTATTATGAAGCTCATTATTCATGCATGGGTCAAAAAGAAGTTTCCCTTAGAGCTGCTGGACAATGACACCCTCTCATTGCTCACTCTGTCAAAGATTTGAACCGCAACAAGCATCTCAGCCTCTCATCCCAATGATGAAGCTTACAACACCGAAGATGAAGAAAATGACCCAGCTTTTGAGTTGCCCAAGAAGAAAGAGAATACCTTCAAGAAATGGGTTGCCAATGCTATGCACTCCATCTTTTGCCGCCAGGATGATAGCAATGTGAGGGCTTGGAGAGAACATGAAAGGGCCAAGCTAGAACGCCAACGCACTCGCCAGCGCTTTGCGGTTTTGGGTGCACCTATCCCTGCGGGCTCCGAGGACAGAATCACCACTTACTCCAAGTGGATTGGGAAGCACCGCTACAACACTTGGGTTGATCCCGATCTTCAGGATGATGCCTCCACTTCTCATGCCGGTGACCCCTGGGTTCGTGAAGGAGAAGAACATGGCAGGGCTGATCGTGATGAGGATGATGGCAGTGATGGGTCTGCTAGTGATGAGGGCAATGATGCTGATCCCGAGGCTGCTGATGGGGACGAGGATGATGAGGAGGAGGACGATGACTGAACCCCCTTGGGACGCTAGCATCGCCTCTCCCTTTTTGGTGTCTTGATGCCAAAGGGGGAGAGAGTTCTACTAGGTTATCCGGGGATTTGCATGGGTGGAAGCACAAGCTCTTGTTGTCTCTCTCTTTGATCTTTATGCTTGTGCTTCACTTTTTATCTTATTCGAACTTGGTTTAGGTGAACTATCTCGTTGCATGGTGTAAGACATGTGGAACTTTCTATTTCCGTTCGGAACTATGTGGTGTAATAACTCTTGTTTTATGTCTTACCATGCTTGTGCAAGTTATGCTTTCTTGTGTTATTCATAAACTTGCTTGGTTTACAAAATGTAGGGGGAGCTTTGATCCTATCATGTATGCATCTTGTATTCAAATGCAAATTTATTGATGCATACTGATAGGGGGAGCCTGCCTATATTTTGCAAATCATTTGTGTGAGTGTGTTGTCATCAAACTCCAAAAAGGGGGAGATTGAAAGAGCATGCTAGGCTCTTCCTCTGTTTTGGAGTTAATAACAACACACCCACTGAACTAATCGTGTTCTTAAGTTTGAACAGGGATGAAAACATCAACACGAGAAGTTCTCATATGGAAGAGAGAGGGGCTCGAAAATCTGCCCAGGCTGAATTTGTCCTGACGGTAGTACCGCCAGTGGGCAGCGGTAGTACCGCTCCTTCTGGAGTAGTACTGCTGCAGCACGCAGGCAGTCCTCTCCTGCGGTACTACCCCTGGAAGTACCGCTGGGGATACCGTTCAGACGTTTTAAGCCACTGTCTCCAACGGTATCTCTCCGGTACCCCCACGTACTACCGATGGAATACCACGAATTTATTCGAGGCATGACAGCGGTAGTACCGGTGGGTTCTGGCGGTAGTACCGGTGCCTGGTAACTACGGTAGCACTATGTGCTACCGCTGCAACTGAGCATCGGAACCACTGAGGTACTGTGTGAAGATCAGTAGCGGTAGTACCGCTGTTCGTCAGCGGTACTACCGTTGTGCACATTTTTGTGCATAACGGTTGGATTTTCAGGGGCCCCTATATAAAGACCCTTTCTTCCCCAATGAAAGGCTGCGATTTACATTCTCTCTCCTCCATTGCTGCCGAGCTTCAAACTTCCAAGATCTCCCACTCCAACCACACAATCGCCGTGATACTTTGAGGAGTGATAGAGGAGATCTAGATCTACAATCTCACCGAAGGAATTTCGAATCCGTTCATTCTCCTTTGTGATACTTGTTCTCTTGGGGTTGCTTGTAACCCTAGGAGACCTTTGTGCGTTTCGGAAGCCTCAACTTGTTGCGAGGCGGTCCGGGACATTGTTGGGAGGCTCCAACTCATTGTGGAGTTCCTCAACCTTTGTGTACCGGCTTGGTCAACGCCATCAAGGTGACCTCATAGTGGAAGAGCCAAACCCCCACGGGTAAAGCTCACGGAGAATAGAGTGAGCACATCCGTGCTATTGGAGCGCCTAGGTGGCTCCACACTCCTCCAACGTAGACGTACTTCCCTTGGGAAGGAACTACGGGAAACATCTCCGTGTCTCCACTTTGCGGTTATTTCTATCATTTACTTGTTGCTTCCGCTACGTTATTTACCTTGCGTGTATCACATAGGTTGCTATCACCTAGTACACATCTAGTCAACCTTGTTATACTTTGCTCAAGCCCTAATTAATCGAAAAAGGAATTAAAATTTGGTAGTCGCCTAATCACCCCCCCCCCCTCTAGTCGACATATCGATCTTTCATGGGGGACTATCTATACTTCAATATATTAACGATACAATTCTTTTTATGAAACATGATCTTGAAAAGGCTAAGAATTTGAAATAAATTTTGTCAGAGTTCAGCAACTTTAAGGACTAAAAATATATTTACATGAGTGAATGGTTTTATTCGGGTAGGCCCAAGAAAAGGCTGCATTAAAGGCTGGACTATTTTGTTGTGAGCAAGGTCAGTTTCCTATTACCTATTTGGGTATTCCGGTACACTATGGGAGGCTCACAAACGCCGAGTGGAAACATGTCGAGAACCCATTACAAAAAAGTCTAAGTAGGGAAAGGAAAAAATACTATCTCTAGGTGGAAAATTAGTGTTCATTAATTCCGTGCTAAGTAATATGGTACGTACTATATTATTATAATCTCTTTCTTCAATTTAGCTAAACAAGTATTAAATACATTAAACTATTTTCGATTAAGATTCTTCTGGTAAGGGGTTACTGAAAAAAAGAAATAGAGACTGGCTAAATGGGATGTGGTTTGCCACCCTAAAGATCAAGGTGGGCTGGGTACTCATAACTTATATAGGTTATAAACACAGCTCAATAAATGGTTGTTCAAACTTCTCACAGAAGCGGGGGTGTGGCTAACTCTACTAAAAGGAAAATTTATTGGCTCAAAGGCATTGTCCCAAGTCGTTTGAAAATCAGGTGACTCTCATTTTTGGAATGGTCAAATGGCGACGAGAAACACTCCTTCCACAATCATTTAATATTAAGGATGGATCGAATATTAGATTCTGGGAGTATAACTGGTTAGCAAATACCACGCTCCAGAAAAATATCCTGCTCTATATAATATTGTCCGTCACAAGAGCGATACTATTTCATGTTGGAATGATCTCCACGGAAGTCGGAAGATGACGTTCACACGAGATCTAATCGGTCTCGGACCTGCGGCATGGAATGGCTTAATTGGCGGTTGGATTTGGTCCAGTTGTCGCAAGAGAGTAAGAGACTGATGATTTCAATGGAACCTACTTGAGAACGGAAAATTTTCAGTTGATTTCATGTATAGAACGTTGGTTCAATCAGAAGTGCCAGTCAATAATAACAAGAAACTATGAAAAATGATGATACCGCTAAAAATTAAAAAAATATATATATGAGATATCTTCTCAAGGGAAGAATGTTTACAAAATATAATCTTGTAAAACTCAATTGGCTTGAAAGTAAAAAAGTGTCCATTTTGTCATCATGATGAGAGGATCAAACACTTATTTTACTGTACAAGTTTACTCGTTTTATATGGTCAGCTATCCAAATGTTTCTAATTTGTATCCTCCACGTAGCGTTACAAACATATTTAGCAATTGGCTACACGACATTGATCACAAGTTTAGAATTATTATTAGGATGGGAGCGCTTGTCATTATTTGGTCTATGTGGCTATGTAAAATGACAAGTTTTTTAACGGTAATGTTTTTCTCGTTTGCAGGTCATCTACCGGTGTACAAGTTTGCTCCGATCATAATCACCTCTACAACACTTGGAGAATTGAGACCTATTTATAGAGTTGTCTTCATGGTTGATCAAAACGGCCAAAAAAAATCCAACATGGGTAGCAACATGATGTACAGACTACGGATTGACCCTCACCATAGTCGATCCATAGTTTCTTCACAATTACTTGTATTTCGTCTTTTATGGTTTTTCTATGTTGCCAAGCTGTTGCGGCTGTATGCATATTTGTTATGCAGGTTATGCACAAGCCGGGTGTAATGCTCGAATTTTAAAGTAGTAAAGCGCTCTGTATAATTTTTTTTGAGTTTTTCTAAGATTTTTTTCTTCCAATTGAGTTCAAAATGATCATGAAATACACCTTCTACCAAAAAATAAAGATCACATGTCCATATATAGTGGGACTGGATCACATTGATGATCTCGTCCCTTTACAAAAAGAGTTATTCGTATCATCAACACGAACAAAAGAAAAGAAACGAAAACTTCTCTCACATCAAACGCTAATGCATAATTATCCATCTAATTAATCAGTTGCTATATATAGTAATTAAGTTTTGGATGAGGGCGCTGCAGCCTCGGTGGTGTCCTCCTCCCCGGTGCCCGGCAAGATTAGGATGGGGCTGCGCACGATGTACTTGCCGGACACCCACTTGAGCTGCCCTTCGATCGCGCCGTCCGGCACGGCCGCCGCCTTGACGGTGACGGTGTAGTTCAAGACCTCCTCCAGCGCCTTGAACGTCAGCTTCGGCGGATGCACCTCCACCGTCACGGATTTCGGCACGTCAATCTCCACGTCGTACGTCGAGCTTGCCTCGCCGACGTTGGTCACCGCTCGGCTCGCGTTCACGACGCTGTCCGCCCTGGCGACGACGACCGTGATTGACGGGTAGTTGAGGTCCTTCTCGTCCAGTTTTGGTATCTTGTCGCACGCCACCGGCGGCTCCGGGTGGATGATCGAGTTCACCTGCTGGTCCGTGTACTTGAGCCCGCACAGGTACGGGATGTATTCCGCCGCCGTCAGGTTGTACACGAGCCCGGGGTCCATGGCTTTCTTCGGGTTCACGTGCCCGGCACCCGTGGCAAAGTATGTCGCCTGCGTGCCGTCCACGTCGGCGATGGGTTTCTTGGTGTTGTCGGTGGTTTCAGTGGTCGTCATCAGCGCCGACTTGATGGATGCCGGCGACCATGTCGGGTGCGCGTTCTTCAACAGCGCGGCGATCCCGGCGAGGTGCGGGCACGACATGGACGTGCCGGACTTGATGTCGAACTTGGGCATCACTTCCTTGGGGTGTAACACAATGTCCACGACGCCGGGGACACCCGCGAGTACGTTCACTCCGGGACCGATGATGTCGGGCTTGAGAATTCCCCGGCTCTTCACGTTCGGCCCCCGCGACGAGAAGGGTGCCATCATCGGCGACCGTGGGGTGTCGAGCAACGTTCCTTTGAAGACGAAGTTCGCCGTGGGGCTACGCTCGCTCTGGATGTAAGCCTTGATCTTCTGCCCGACAGCGTAGGGGACTTGCACCGTCGGGAGGACGTGCGGCCTCGGGACGATCACCGGACCGAACACCTCAGGGGCGACGACGATCATACCAAAAGCACCAGCTCGGAGGACCATCTTGGCCTTGGCGGTGCTCAAGCCACCGCCGGCCTCGCAAATGATGATCTTCCCAGTGATGTTCTGTGCCGTCAACACGCTCTGACTGGTGCACTGGCCGTCGCCCACGTCGCGCGCCAACGGAACCATCTCCTTCCCGTAGTCCTTGGGCTCGCTGAGCGACTCGCCGTCGACCACAAGTCCACTGCCAAGCTTCACGGTGGCCGCGAACCTCCTGTCGCTGGTGCTTGCCCCGACGGTGAGAAGCCACGGCGCCCCATTGGAAAGGGTCGCCGGGTTCGGGCCGATGTTGCCAGCCGCCGTGCTGACGAACACGCCGTTCAGAGCAGCGGTGTACCCTCCGAGCGAGACGGGGTCCTCCGAGAAGTCAGCGCCCGGGTTCCCGCCAAGCGACAGAGAGAGCACGTCGACGCCGTCCTCGATGGCCTCGTCGACCGCAGCCAGTATGTCATCGCGGTCACAGCCCTTCTGCTCGAAGCACACCTGGTAGAACGCGATGTGCGCACGGGGTGCCATGCCGGCCGCCGTGCCAACCGCGTTGCCAGATATGTTCGCGCCGGGCACGAACGCGCCGGCAGCCGTGCTGGACGTGTGTGTCCCGTGCTGGCCCTCGTTGATCGGAAGCACCGGGTCATCGAGGCCCTTCCATTTCCATTTGGCCGACTCGAAGAACGACCGCGCGCCGATGAGCTTGTTGTTGCACACCGTGTTGTTGAAGTCGCACCGGCCATTCCACTTCTCCGGCGGCGGCTTCATCCCCGTCGCATCGAACGAGGGGTGCCCAGCGTAGATGCCGTCGTCGAGGACACCGATGATGATGCCCTCGCCCATGTTGCTGGTGTTCCACACGCCGGCCCCGTCGCGGCCCTCACCCATGAGCCCCAGCATCTTGGGCGTGTGCGTGGTCATAAGCTGGTACGTCTGCTCAGGGTATGCCTTGGCGAACCAGTCCTTCTTGGACATCTCCTCCAGCTCCTCCGGCGTCAGGCGGGCCGAGAAGCCATTGACGACGTTGCGGTAAGAGTAGATGAGCCGGGTCACGGAGGCCGGGTCCTTGTCCAGCGCCTCCTTGGCCATGTCGCACACCGACGCCAGCAGCGACGCGTGCCACGCCGACACGTTCTTGTACAGGTTCGTGTCGTACTCGTACGGCCTGCGCACGATGATGAGGAAGTTGCTGTGCACGCCGGTGTCACCCCCATGGTCATGGTGGCTCGCTGCGGGGGTGACGGCTGCACACAGGAAGAGCAGGACGGAGGCGACCAGACGCCGCGGCGAGCATCGCCCATGGCTTCGATTGTCATCCATTTGGTGTGTAAGAAAGAATGATCAGAGGAGGGAGCCCAGCGAGGTAGCGTTACATATGTCCGGGGAGCTTGCTCTTGTCAGCTAAAGATGGAACGTAGCGTTCTGTGGTCAGACGGTGAGATGGCTTAATAAAGGCAGAGAAGGCATGCAAGATATAGGGAGGCCTAGCTCTCACCAGAAGTTCAATTAGACTTTCCATTCGTTTCGAGACTTTCTTTCTTGTAGAGGAAATGAATCATGAATCTGCTCTATTGAACAATCTATGAAAGACCTACTAAATGCCCAGTTGCCCACAACAAATCATGATCCAAAATGTTTGCTAATAACAGTCCATCACGACATACAAGAACAATTTAACATAAATATGGAAGATTTAATTGTTGAAACTAGTTAAATTTAATCAACGAATAATGCTTGTGTATTTGTATAATGACAAGGATGAAACTTAGCATACAAGGTAAACAAGAAAGCAAAGTTAGGAATAAATAAGTAAAAGAGCTTAGAAATAATCACACAATGGACGCGGAGATTTATGCAGAACTTTACTTCCCAAAAGAAGGTAGTCATAGTTGGATAATTCCATGTTTTAAAACATGTGTGACCCTTGTAAACCTGAACGAAGAGAGTACATATAAATATACTCCTATTATCTTTTTTTAGAATCTATACTCCTATTATCTAAGCACAGTTTTCTTGCAAACGACACAAAAAAGATTGGGCCGGTTGGGCCTATGGTTGGGCATTTCCAGTTGATGCATCTCACCAAATGCAAATTGCAAATTGGCAATGCCTAAAGCTAGTCTAAACCCGGTTAGAAGTAGAGCATTGTAAAACAAAAATACAAATGCAACAGTTTTTATTTTTCTCAATGAGCTAGGCACAACTTTCTCAATGAGCTCGCCGCTACACCAGACCTAATCCCCCGATGTATAGACCTCGCTGCCACAACCTGAATCAAGACTAAATAACTCGACTTGGTTTGATGTGTTCGACACCTTAAAGCCAAGTCAGGGGATTAAGGTGTCGAACGCATCAAACCAAGTCGAGTACCTTTAGTCTGGATTCTGGTTGCAACCTGGTATAGGATATGGGCCTCCTTGTCTTGTTGGATCCTTCTTTGGGCTTAGACCCACCCGGTAGTTGTCGCCAAATTCACCCCCGCGGACCAACTCTAACAATTGACACGTGGCAGTTTAGATCTAAAAATAGACAACCAGATTTTGTACCTTTTCTCTCTCCTGGACACGTGTCGATCGGTAGAGTTGGTCCACGGGGATAAATTTGTAGACCAGGTCTCATAAAATTATTTTCCGTCGCGTTCTCATTTTCTGTAAACTTATGAACCAGCTTATAACAAAACATTATTTGTCCTTGTGTGTGATGTCCTGTCAATGTTTATGCTCCCTGGGACCTTCTAGCGTTCAAAAAATATTGCAAATACACCACGTAAACCTAATAGCTCCAAATGATGTATCGCTGTTAGCGCTAGAATCTATCCAAACAGATAATAATCCGTGCACACGGCAGCAGGAAACACGGCGCTTTCATTTTTGAATTTGAAAAAGACGATGTGGCCGCACCGGAGGATCGCTGGCACGTTGGACAGGAATGCGCCAAAATGCACAGGCCGACCGCGAGGGAACGAGCCTGACCACGCACCTGTCGCGCCACCTCCCCGGGTCGCGTCGGCGTCGTCGTTCCCATCCGCCTCAGCTACCCAAGTAGGCCAGACCATCCAACCATCGACAAACACCTCAGTACACTTCCCCACCTCCGGCTTCTCTCTCTCCCTCTCCTCGGCGTAGTAGTGAGAGGAGCTGTCAGCTGCGTGCCATGTGGGCCTCGCCGGGGAGGCTGCCGGCGACGGAGGAGTGCGAGGACGGGGAGGCGGACGTGAACACCGCCGGGAAGATGGCGTCGTGCTGGGGACGCTTCGGGCTCGCGGCCCTGTGGGGCAGGCTCCGGCAGCTCAGCCTGGCGCGGCGGAGGGCGCGGCACGGCCGCTCCATCCTCGGCGCCGGCGGGCTCAACTACGACCCGCTCAGCTACGCGCAGAACTTCGACGACACCGGCCTCGAGCTCGAGCACCACGAGCCGGACTTCTCCGCCAGGTTCGCGCCCGCCCGCAACGCCGCCTCGCCGAGGTGGCCATGTGTGACGACGACGCGAGACGTACGTGCGTAGTGCTTTCTTTGCGCCGCGGTGGCATGCTAAAGTGTATCCATGTACACATGGAGACTTCCTTTTACCGCCGATGTGGCTTTGTGCGCTGGCTTCTGAGTGGTAAACTGACATTACTCACATGTTTTCAGAAAATTGTACATGATGGATGATGCAAGTAGTTTTGGTTTAGTAGTCTCTACGTGCTGCTCTTTTTCTTTGGGCGATAACGTGTAGTTTTATACAAGAACTATTATTCGAAAACAAATATACGTGTTCATTTGAAAGTTAGTTTCAGCGTTCATGCTAAGTTGCATATGGATCGTCATGAACTGCCAAGGGACTCGCTCAGAGCTTGCCAATTTTGTTGTACTCAGATATTCAGAACAAATTTCTCCGCTCCAACTGGGCGGCACAAGTTAGGGCATTTTCAACGGGCCTCCTCAAACGGACGGGCATTGTTCGTTCGTGTCCACCCAGACAGATCGCACGGCCCAACGCCGCACCCAAACGGATAGAAGGCCGTGTATATGTCTGTGTCGCCCCATTTCGTGCAATTTTGGGTCGGGTTGGGGTCGAGCGGACAGTATCCGTGTCCGCCCTTGTCCTACTCAGACCCTCCGGACAGCGGCACATCCAAACCCTCTCCGTCTTCTCCTCTCCCAGTCCAAACCCTCTCCAACCCCGTCCATGCCACCGCTGCCCAATTCCTAGACCACCGACGGAGGACGCGCCGCCCGCCGCAGCCCTGCCCAAGCCGAAGAGGGAGCTCATACCGGCACAACTATTTGTGGACACCACGAAGAGGTGTGGCCGCAAGCACAAGGTCAAGGAGATGATCATTTATTCAAGAGGAGTGCAACAATTTCCAAGGTGCCTATGATCATGTTGTGAACCGGCCCGTGAGTGGCATCGACGTGCAAGACATGGTTCTCCAAGCCTTTGAATGTTTCAAAGAATGCTATGGCTACAAGCCTTTAACATTGAGTCATTGTTGGATGATGATCAAGGGATGCCCCAAGTGGCAACAGCTCTATGCTTCCTTCAAAAAAGGGGTGATTCATCAAAGAAATGTCGCAATGACTTGCCGGTCATCGATCTTGAAAAGAGTGGCTCAAGCTCGGTCAACCGTGTGGTGAGGCCGAGGGGACACAAAATTACAGAGCAAGAGGCAAAGTGTGCGGCTTCCTCAATTGCATTGCAAGAGATATTGAAGGGGTTGATCTGTGACAAGGAGTTGTCAAGTGCCAAAAGAGATGAGAGGTAACGTTAGGACAAAGAGGAACAAATGAACTACTTCCTTGAGGTACAAAAAAAGGAAGCTCGAAATTGATGACACCAATGCCCGGTCAAGAGCCAAGGAGGTAGAGCTAGCGTTGCTCACCGAGGAGAACAGGATCATTGTTGCCACGAAAAATTGCCTCGCAACAACACGATAATCGTCGTACTTTCGTGACGACGAACGGATGCTTTTCGAGCAAAGCAACAAAGATCCCCTCGCTTTCGTGGAGGAGCGACGGCCGCTTTTCAGCGCAAAACGGCGAAGATCGCCAAACCCTAGGGCTGCTAGGGCTCGGTGGTAGAAGAACTATAAGAAAAATAAAGATACGATAAAAGATACATGAAAAAGTAGATATGTTTGTTGAATAACGATTGGGGGTCCTCTCAATCGGCCGTGTACCCATATTATATAGGTGCCTGGTCTTTGGCGTACAGGGGTAGGACACGGAAGTTTTTCTTGGCATACAAGCCGAATAGATTATTCCTAATCTCTAGCAAATCCGGCCCTGTATCTAATTAGAAATAGAATATTAACTTAATGCATGCAAGCACCAGTACGACTCCTTATCCCTGCTTGGAGTCGAAGCCTGATAGAAGTTGTCCTACGCAGCGGCGTTTAATTCAGTCCATCTATTAATATGTCCAAGATTTGTCCTCGGTAGCCTCCGCTCCAGAATAATCAATATATTTGTCTTGGTCAAATAGCTTGCTAAACTTGATCCGCCGCTGCAACATCTGTACTGGGATACAGCCAAGATTGCAATTTGAACTAAACAGCAAATTCAAATATATCTATCAGCTAATAATCTAAGCACCATCATCCAAATTAATTTGGCTTATAAAAATACCTAGCAGCCAAATTACACCTTGAACACATGCCCCCCTGTTTTTGGTACAATTGCATTTATCAAAAACATTATACTTGTACCTTAGGACGATGTTGTCACCGGCCATATAATTACTTAGGGCGATTTCCAAATAACACATCAGCCAAATTTTCTTAGCGCGATACCTCAAGTAAATGTATCGGCCAAAATCTGCTTAGGGTGATAATTCCAGGAATATATCGGCCAAATTTTCTTCAAGCTTCAGGCGCATGAAATTCAGTAGGCAATGCGAACACCATATTCATATCCATATCAGTAGGTATTACCTCGGTATTTTCTGAATTATCATCCTCAATCGTGTCATTTGCAGGGTCATCAGTCGTATCATCTGTGGCTCTACTCTCCTCCCCCGCGATGTGTTTCACCCTCCATGCCATCTTCGGCACCATAGGTTTTTCTCGATTTAATAGTTCATCGCGCTTCTTCTCGGCTATTTGTTCCTTTATTTTCAAAGCTCGCAGTCGCTGTACACGTCGCTTCTGAGTGTGTGTGAGTCCCATTGGGCACCAGCGAGGTCCCGGTTTAGTCCCTGGAGCGACTGATTTAATTCTAATGCCCCCCGAGTCTCTCGGCCTATACTGACGCATTGTCGTCCCTCGGACAAATATTCTTTTATTGGCCGAAATACTTTTCTGCCGATCAGGTACTACTCCAGCTGCAACTTTCTGGCTACCACTAGTATTTGGATTCCCATATTGATCAAATGAGCCAAAAACAATTGGAGACCAACTAGTAAGTGTACGTGAGCTGCTGTTTCCCATAGATTGATCGGTATGCATGTTAGCTGGTTCAGTTTTCTTATCCGTACTGGAGCTTGCAGCATACATATTATCCGAATATCTCGCTTCTGTATTAGCATATTTCTTCTGCACCGTTCCACTCCTTGCATCAGATATTTTTGCTCCCGTACTATTCTCAATACCTTCAGCTGATTGGCCTTCTCCATGTTCCAGAGCATGAGAATCATCTGAATCATCTGAACTTTTTACAAGATTATCTTCAGCACGCCTCACCGGCACCCAAATGAGCTTGCGTCCACCCTTCAAATTCTTGTAATCTGCATTGCGTACCAATGATCGGTTCCCTTGAATAACAGTTGCATTACATGGTCGAACTTTCCGATTAGACCGAGCTCTTTTCTCATGCGTCGGTCCTCTGTACATAAGCCCTGATTGAGTCCACTTCGGTTGAAAATAATATGTTGGCCTTGTAGAATATTGCGCTCGAAGATTAAAACCACACGGAGTAAATTGTGGATACAGAGGAGATGTGTAGCCCCTGTAAGCCGACTCCGTTAGATAGTGCGGCTGCTGATCATATAAATTTCTACTCCGTCGCTCATGACAACAAGGTCTAGAAGGAGACCTAGAACACTTAACGCCTCCAAGCCGATTAAACATATTGCTGGCCTTGCATGAAGTGTATTTTTCCAACAACATGCAAACTGTCGGCTTTATTTTTGGAGCTTTCCTCTTTTTATCATTGGCTTTCCACGCCCCCACTTCTAAATTTTGTGGTTTGATCATCCTCGGTGCAGCACAATCATCAACGACGACATTTTTCCCCTTGGTAGATTCGGTCTGATCCAACCGAATAAGCACTTTCTTTTTTTCAAACTCGATCACATTGATAGGAGAAGAATTACTATCGAGTTTCATGTTAGTATTCTTTGTAAATGTCAATCGTCCGTCATTAATGGCCGATTGCACCTGTCGTCGAAACACATCACAACCATTAGTAGAGTGAGAAAACGAATTGTGCAACTTACAGTAAGCGCCTTTGCCCAATTCTCCTGGAGGTGGAATAATATGACCCTCTCTCAATCTAATTAATTTTCGTTGTAGCAATATGTCAAAAATTATATCACACTTGCTGACATCAAAAGTATACTTAATTTCCTCTTTTCTAGAAGGTGTACGATTTAGAGCGGAACATGCAAAATGATTTGACTTTGGCGCTTGAACCCATTCGGCTACACATATGTCAACGTCATCCTCACTAGCCGAACCACTACCATAATCTGAAGCATTAACCACATTGTTCTCTTTCTCTTCATTTCTATTATCACTAAACCGGCTGTGTTGTTTAATTTCCTTAGCCCGATTTTCTTGCGCCAAAGCCTTCTGCAAAACTTGATTAATATCTAAAAATTCTTGCCCTTGTAATTCATCCTTAATATGAGTGAGTAGGCCCGAAAAAGCAAGATCAGCTAAATCCTTTTCGGCTAGGGTCAATCTAAAACATCGGCTTTTGACATCTTTAAACCTCCTAATATAATCATCGACATGCTCATTATATTCCTGCCTAACCATAGTCAAATCTGAAAGCCGAAGTTCAGTTGCACCTCGATGAAAGTACTCATGAAAGTTTTTCTCTAATTGTGCCCATGTTGAAATAGAATTAGGAGCAAGCAATGTAAACCAAGTAAATGCAAAACCGGATAAAGATAAAGGAAATAATTTAACTCTATAAACATCCGATGTGCCGACCTCACTGCATTGCGCTAAAAATTGGCCTATATGCTCAAAAGTTGTTCTACCATCCTCTCCTGTAAATTTAACAAAATCTGGAATTCTAAAATCACGAGGATATGGTGTAGAGTCAAAATAATCAGGGTATGGTTTTTGATATGCACGTGCTCTACCCTTAGGTTCTAAACCAAATTCTCTAAGTATACCCGCAAGTTGATCCTTAAAACTATCCTTGGTCTGTGGAGAATTATTGGTTTGAGGAGCGGGTGGAATGCAAGCTTGCGGTTGAATCTCCGGCAAAGAAATCTGAGCATGCGACGTTTGCAACGGAGACCCACTAAAATAGGAATCGTGTACCGGCCCGTGTGGAACCCCGGTATCGACAGGCGGTAATGGTGGTGTATTGTATGCAACTGTCTGATAATTAGGTTGCTGCAAATTAGAACTAAAAGCTCCACTTCGGTTGTTGCTATTGTAAATTTGTGAACCGAAGTAGAAATAACAGGAGCAGCAGCATGAGAAACAATATTACTGGCCGAACTGCTAGCATAATTCTGGCCACCTTGATAATTATTTAAAGGAACGTACATCTGTTGTGCAGTACTAGCTGATGTTCCTGGTGCGTAAGTATGGTTAGAAAAATTAAATAACCTGCTACTTTCCGGAGACATTGGCTTTTTCCCAGAATACTCAGTGTTGATTTGCACTAATGAACGAGCATGAGGAGCTAGACTATTTTCAAGAGCACTATTACGATGCGCCTTAAATTTCCCAAATGTGCTATCAATTGCTTGAATTGCTTGAGTAATTGTGTGTGTCATATTTGCCATGTCAGATTCAAACTTTTTTGCTACCAACACATCAATTAAATGAGCAATATTTTCGGTTGGCTTTTTTACCTCAGCGCCGAGTGTATCGGAAGGGCTCGGCGCAGATATCTTCTTGACGACGCCGTCTCTCGTCTTCTGGTATCCAGCCAAAATCAGTTTCATCATCTTGGCCTGCTCTTCCTGAATCTCCCGTTCGAGCTCGCGCCGATCCTCTTCTGAAAGATCGTCAAGGGTAACGGCGCTGGTGATGTCGGGGTCGACGTCGCTGCCGTTCTTGATGGCGGTGTTCATCGTGTGTATGTTCTTATTCTTCGTCCCCAGCGGAGTCGCCAATTGTGTTGCCACGAAAAATTGCCTCGCAACAACACGATAATCGTCGTACTTTCGTGACGACGAACGGATGCTTTTCGAGCAAAGCAACAAAGATCCCCTCGCTTTCGTGGAGGAGAGACGGCCGCTTTTCAGCGCAAAACGGCGAAGATCGCCAAACCCTAGGGCTGCTAGGGCTCGGTGGTAGAAGAACGATAAGAAAAATAAAGATACGATAAAAGATACATGAAAAAGTAGATATGTTTGTTGAATAACGATTGGGGGTCCTCTCAATCGGCCGTGTACCCATATTATATAGGTGCCTGGTCTTTGGCGTACAGGGGTAGGACACGGAAGTTTTTCTTGGCATGCAAGCCGAATAGATTATTCCTAATCTCTAGCAAATCCGGCCCTGTATCTAATTAGAAATAGAATATTAACTTAATGCATGCAAGCACCAGTACGACTCCTTATCCCTGCTTGGAGTCGAAGCCTGATAGAAGTTGTCCTACGCAGCGGCGTTTAATTCAGTCCATCTATTAATATGTCCAAGATTTGTCCTCGGTAGCCTCCGCTCCAGAATAATCAATATATTTGTCTTGGTCAAATAGCTTGCTAAACTTGATCCGCCGCTGCAACATCTGTACTGGGATACAGCCAAGATTGCAATTTGAACTAAACAGCAAATTCAAATATATCTATCAGCTAATAATCTAAGCACCATCATCCAAATTAATTTGGCTTATAAAAATACCTAGCAGCCAAATTACACCTTGAACAATCATGATGGCCAATTTGAGCATCATGGGTCCGGATACACGGGCTTGGATTGTCTGGAGACAAAAGATGATTCGAGAACGCGATGCAAGATCTCCACTTCATTTTTATCTAGGGACTTGTCATTTGAACTTGTGTTTTTTAAACTAAGTGACAGTTGAAATCCATTTGGTACCTTGTTATGTGATAGATAATTAGTTGTAATATGTTTGCTTCCATTTTATTTAGTTTTATCTTCATTTATATGTGAAAATTGAAACAAACTCCAAAATAGGGGCAGACAAGGGCATCTGGCATGTCCACAGTGCACCCCAAACGAACCGAAATTGACACTTTATGTGTCCGGTTTGGGGTGAGCCATTGGAGATGCCCTTAAGTAGCATACCATACCGAGCCTTTCATGTGGCACTTGTCAGCTTTAACTTAACCGCCGTTAGAGCATCTCACCGACACCTCTAGTGTATTCGTAGAGTCGAAGATGAGGTGGAGCTGCTGACCTTTCATTGATTCATCCTTTCCCCTCGAATCCCCGGGTTCTCCGAGGATGAAGGGTGTTGGTGGCATGCTTTCTTCCTCCTGATCAGGCGTCCATCCCTTAATGTGGAGGAAGCCGGACTACGCTATTCTCCAAGCTTCCGAAGTGATACGCTCGCCCCCTTATTGCAGTGCTCCTATGGACCTTGCACTTTCCCCCGTTGTCTTTCGACGGGCGGGCCACCGAGTGTTAGGTGACCCGCTGGCGGATGTGAGGCCTGAAGGCTTCATGACCATCCTCGTCGTTGTCTTGGTGAGTGATGACTTCTTGATCTTCGGCGGTTCGCCTGTGGTTTACGCCTGCGCGTGAGTTCGGCTCCCCGCACTCCTCTTCCTCGTCCTGCTCGCTGCTTCGTAGGTCTTATTGCTCAACTCCCAACCCAAGGGGTTGTCGCTTGAAGTCGGGCAGGAAGGTTGGAGGTATCGTGGGGCTGGGGGGGGGGGGGGGGGACCTTGGCGACTTTCTTCGAATTCAGCAGCTAGGCTTCATCGTACAGACCACGAGAAGAAAAGCGTCCGTCGTGCCCGTTGATGCTCCACATCCCGTCTCTCGCTGGCGTGCTTTGCTCCTTCTTCGTGCATCTCTCGGAAAGTTTTGGCCGGGGTAGGGGCCATCTTTTGAGAGGTATCGGCGGGGAGTCCACCACTCGGCGAGGTCGGGCAGAGGACGGTCGACGGGGTGGTATCAAGGCCGTTGATGGTGAAGGTGAAGGAACTGGAGCCCATCATAATGCTCGCAGATTGGTGTGAAAAGCCCCTGCGTACCTAGCACGCCAACTGTGAGTGTTTCGTAACGGGCTAGTAAGTTTATGTGTACGTAAAGGCTTGTTTTCTGTGTAGGTAAAGGCTTGTGACAACGATCGGATGAGATAACAACGTCAAGCACACAAGAATGTATACAGGTTCAGGCCCCGGGATTGTCTCCATTAAAAGCCCTATTCTGTTGGGATCGATTGTATTCCGGCGTGTGAGACGCTCAAGGTACAAGATTAAGCCGGCTAGCGGTTCAACCGGCTGGGTGGATGGTGGATTCTCTAGTGGAGAAGGTGTATGGTGTGCATTTGTGGGTGTGTATGTGTGAATGAATGATCTTCCTTTCTAAGGAGAAATATGTGCCTTATATGGTGACTCCCTACAACCTTATAGATGTGGCAAAGTAGCATTACAGGCTCGGGTACGAGCTATGATGGGATAGAAGCTATGCTAGGCTGATGTCATCTGGTCGTCCGGTTTGTACTGAGTATGGCCCCGGGGTACCTTTTTCCTCTTTCTTTACTCAGGACGAGACGTGTCTTGGTGGGCTTCCTTCTTTGTACCTCATACCGTGGCGGTCAAGGTAGTTGTCTTGTCGCGAAGCCTTTGTGTCCTAGCTTCAGTGGTTGGACCTTACTTAGCCGATAGATCTCATCAGACAGACAGCTGAGAGAATGACAACTGGTGTCTTGTCTTGGCAGTGTCTTTGCCGCCTTTTGCCTTCGCGTGATATTGGGTTCCCATGGATCCAATCACCACCGCCCCTGGTATGATGGGGATCCGTCGGACTCGGACCCCCCGAGCGACAACAAGGAGGAGGAGGAGGTCTCCGACGACGACGTCGACAACGACACCGACGATGCCCTTTTCGGTAGCGCATGTATATATGTGGGCGCTACCTTGCACATTGTAGCGCCATGGACTGGGGCGCTATGCTCCTGCCAACGTGGCAACACGTCGTCGCAAAAATCTTAAGTCAAAAAGGGTAGCACACTAGGTTGGGGTGCTACCCTCTTGAGGGTAGCGCCCTTGTCCAGGGCGTTACTCTCTAAAACATGTAATTTCAAACTGCTATAACTTTTGATCTACAAATTCATATAGCATGATTTTTTTTTATATGGGTCACAAATTAAGTTATCTTTCCAATGCCACCAATCTCATGATGGTCTGACCAGTAGATAATATTTCGTGAATTATTTACTTATGTTGGTTTAGTTTTTAACGTTTAAATGATTTCAGAAACATGGCAGTGAATGAAGATCTTGTCCACAATCCAGAACCAAAGGGTTACCTTGAAGAGCTAAACAAGCACATATTTTGACGATGCTTCACCCATAGTTTCAACTATGAATTTTTACAAGCAATTTACAAGTTATGTGTTACTTTTTTAAAATTAATTTGATGCTTCGTATTAATCAAGTAATTTTTCTGCTATGGTAAATGATGGTAATACTTTGCTAGCTTAAATAAATGTTGTAAAAAAACGTCGGTAGACATGTGTTGACAGGGGATGTTTCTAAAAAATAGTGTTTTTTTTTGAAGCTCATACAGTAGGGAAGACCCCTACTGCTATTTTCCATTTTCTAATAAAACAGCCAGCGGCAAATATTTACAAGGTAACAAAGTTCACAGAAGAGTTCATAATGAATCTAGCCACTGCTGCATTCCCTCACGAAGACTAGGTTTTGCTCTATGCATGATAAGAGTAAAAGATTCTCTAAAAAATAGTGTTAATGAGAATTATGGTGATGACATATGAGTTTATTAAAAAAACAAGCCTCGCATTAATTTACTAAACTCACATGTCATCATCATAAGATGGATTTCAAAGTTTAAAAAATATATATTTGATTAAAGATATTATCCCAAGTCTAATATCATTTTAATAAGTACATCTATTCATGGCAACTAATATACATAAGTAGTCCAGGAGTACAGACACGATCGTCTACCATAGCTAATAAAGTATTATCCCAAAGACTAAGCTAGGAAAGTATTATTACCATCTACCACAACAACAAAAAATTGCTTGATCAAGTATCAAATTAATTTTAAAAGAGTAACACACAATTTATAAATTGCTTTTAAAAATCCATAGTTGAAAATATAAATGAAGCATAATCAAAATGGGTGCTGTTTGGCTCTTTAAGGTAACCCTCTTGTTCTATATTCTGGACAAAATCTTCGTTCACAACTATGTTTCCGAAATTATCTAAACATTTAAAAATAAACCAACATAAGCAAATAATTTATGAAATATTATCTACTGGTCTAACCATCATGAGATTGGTGGCACTAAAAAAATCATGTCTTTTTAATTTGTAGATCAAAAGTTACAGGGGGTTTGAAATTACATGTTTTAGAGCGTAGTGTCCTAGCCTAGGACGTTGCACTCTTTAATTTACGATTTTTGCGACCACGTACCACGGGCATAGGCCCCAGTGTAGGGCACTGTCATGTAGAGGGTAGCGTCATCCTCAGGACGGACGCTACAAAAAAAGTTAAATTCTAAATAGGTTTATTTTATTCTGTACTCCGGTTTATAGGTCCTACGCGTATCCCTGGGTCGTGAATTTGACTAATATAATATAAATTTTATAACATAAAAATTATACCATTAGAAAATATAAAGTCTGAATTTTCTAATGATATATTTCTATATATATATATCATATTATGTTGGTCAAATTTACGACCTAAGAATACGTAGAGGACCTTGAAACCGGGACTGAGGAAGTAGTAAGTTTTGTGTTTTTTTCACACTGGAGAACCGCTAGCACGATGGACGGAATGCGCCAATATACACAGACCACGCACCTGTCCACCACCTCCCCCATCGTGGCCGTCATTATCGCATCGTACAACCCCACGCCTCCCTCCCAGTCCCCGGTCCGCGTCGTTGTTCCCATCCGCCTCAGCTACCCAGTCAGCCAGATGACCAGATGACAACAGCCTAGCATAGCTCTACAGTCTACCCCTTCTCTCTCCCACTCTGCAGGGTAGACGCTGCGTGGCTGCCATGTGTGCGTCGCCAGGGAGGCTGCCGGCGATGGCGGAGTGCGAGGACGGGGAGGCGGACGTGAACACCGGGCAGATGGCGTCGTGCTGGGGTCGCTTCTGGCTCGCGGCGCTGTGGGACAAGCTCCGGAAGCTCAGCCTGGCACGGCGGCTCTATCCTCGGCGCCGGCGGACTCAACTACGACCCTCTCAGCTACGCGCTGAACTTCGGCGACAGTAGCCTCGAGCTTGAGCACCACGAGCCGGACTTCACCTCCAGGTTCGCGCCCGCCCGCAACGCCACCTCGCTTAGAGCATCTCCAGTCGCGGCGCCCAAATGGGCGCCCAAAGGCCGTCCGGACAGGCCATTTGGACGCTGTCCGGACAAGGTGCGCCATTTGGGCGCCCGTGTTCCCCACTCGCGGCGCCCAAAGGGGCGCCCCAAAAGGTTTTTTTTACATGAATTTTAATATTTTGTGAAAGGAAAAATCAAACATATATAAATATGTAATAGTTCAAATACAATATTTAATAGTTCAAATATATAAAATAAAGTTCAAACGTCTTCCTCTTCCTCCTCTGCCGCTGCCATGCCCCGGCGTGCCCACAAATGCTCCGCTAGATCAGTTTGGAGTGCATTATGAGTATTTTCATCACGAATTTCCAAATGCATTGAGATATAATCTGCGAAATCTGCCGGCACGTTGTGATCAACCTGTGCATGAGGACCCTCAAAGTCATATGGCATATGATCATGCACTGGATTATAGCGCTCACTCTCGATGATCATGTTGTGCAGGATGACACAACAATTCATCACCTCCCACATTTGCTCATTCGACCATGTCAGAGCAGGATACCGAACGATAGCAAACATTTGCTGCAGCACTCCAAATGCCCGCTCGACATCCTTCCTGACGCTCTCTTGTTCAGCGGCAAAATGACAAGCTTTGTTCCCGCAAAGGTTGGGGACGCTCTTCACAAATGTTGCCCACTTTGGATAGATGCCATCGGCTAGGTAGTACCCTTTGTTGTACTCGTGGCCATTGACCACATAGTTGACAGGTGGGGCATGGCCTTCAAATAGCTTCGCGAACACAGGAGAGCGCTGCAACACATTGATGTCGTTGTGTGATCCTGCCATGCAGAAGAATGCGTGCCAAATTCATAGTTCATGATCGGCCACAGCTTCAAGAACCACACTGCAATATCCTTTGTGGCCTCCTTTGTACAATCCTTGCCAACCAAATGGACAGTTCTTCCAGCTCCAATGCATGCAGTCTATGCTTACAAGCATCCCAGGAAATCCTCTAGCTGCATTCTGTTTCAGGATCCGAGCTGTTTCTTCTTCATTTGGTCCTCTCAAATAGTTTGGGCCAAACACACCAATCACCGCCCTACAGAACCCGTGCATCGACTTGATGATTGTGGACTCTGATATCCGTAGGTAGTCATCTACAGAATCAGCAGGTGCTCCATATGCAAGCATTCTCATGGCTGTAGTGCACTTCTGGATTGACGAGAAACCAATAGTTCCCACGGCGTCCTTCTTCAACTTGAACCATGGATCATACGCCCTCACAGCTTGCACGATCTAGTTGAACAATCCACGGTTCATCCGAAAGCGTCGACGGAAATCCTTGGCGGTGGCGACAGGAATTTCGGCAAAGTAGTCAGAGACTAACATGCAATGGCCTTCCATTCTCTGCCTCGGCTTGCTCTTCTTCATTCCGAACGACGAGCCTCCCCGTTTTGGGGCGGCATTGGCTTCCTCGTCGGCTTGAAGTTGGAGAAGACAACTGAGAATTGCTATATTCTCATCTTCCTCCGCGGCGATGGCGTCTTCTTCTTCCAACAGCATCGCGGCCATCATCTCGTCGTCGCTATCCATCTGCAATACAACACGGCCACTGATCAACGACCGGTCGCCGGCTAGCATCAATAATTCAGTCAAAAACCAGGCGAACCTTCCGCCGAACACCTTGCAGGCAGGGCGGGTCGCGGAGAGACCGCCGGGGACGGCTGTATCGAATACAGCGGCGGAGAGATCGCCGGTGCCCGGAACCGAAGGCCGTCGAGGAGAGGAAGCAAACGGCGGCGCCGGCGTCCAGGTTTGGGTGGAGCGGAGCCGGCGGCGGGGGGCGGCGGGGGCGACTGGGGCGACGAGCAAATTGGGGCGACTGGGGCGACGATGAAAGACGGGGATAAAATCAGGCGACAAAACGACGAGACATAGTCCGTGTCTCACTGCCAGGCGTGGCCCGCGCGTCGGGAGCCGACGTGGCGTCGCGTTTCATTCCGTCCGGGGCCGCCCCAAGCCTCCCCAAGTTGAGGGCGTGGGCTGGGCGTGCCGGACACAAAACTGGGCCGCGCCGGACCCAATTCGCGTTTGGGCGCCGCGAGTGGGCGCGATTTTATGTCCGACACGTCCCAAATGCGTTTGGGCGGCCGTTTGGGCGCCCCAACTGGAGATGCTCTTAGGCGGCCATGAGTGACGACGCGCGATCGTACGTACTTCTTGCCTTCTTGGCGCCGCAGTGGCATGGCAAAGTTATCTATGTGCGCACGGAGAACTCCTTTCACTGCTGATGTGGCTTTGTGCGCTTCTGAGTGGCAAACTGCCATTACTCCACGGAAATACAGTTTGGCACCCGAGCACACCTGCTCCTGGAATCATGACCGTGGAAGTAATGTTGAGATTGTGTAACTGGCATTTGTCCGCATGCGCTTGTTCGCAGTAAAAACAGGTTGGTGCGGTAAAAGGAGGGGACACCATGTGTTGCGGGCCCCATCATTGACGGCAAGGTGCATGGTCCCGATGCCCGCCGGCCATGGTCGCGACGCTGTCGCCGGCGAGAGGCAGCCCGTGGTACAGCAGCCGGAGCATCCGCAGCCCGCACGAGGCTGTCTGTTGCAGCCGAAGCGCCAACCGCTGGGCCGCCAGCGGAGCCAATGCCACCGTAGCCACGGCGGCGCCGAGACCTGCGCCGCCGAGTAGCGCGGCGAGAGCCACCCGACCGGCCAGCGGCGTCGCGACTGCTGTCGCCGGGAGCGTCGTCAGGCCCCAAGTCGCCGCCGCCATCGTCCGACCCAGGCTGGCTTGGCCGGTCAACGCGGCGCAGCTGGATGCCCACAGCGTAGTGCAGAATCTAGCGTGCCTAAGCGGACGCGGGGAGTGGCCCTGGCGGAACCGCGTCTGGGATGGCGAGGGTGCGCGCAGCAGGGATAAGCCCCGGGTTTGCAGTCCAAGCTGAGAGCCGGAAGCGGTGGAGGTCATGACGGAGGACGGTGTCGTCGGCGATGGAGTCGATGCAGCAAGATGAAGAGAGCAGGGACGCGGCGGTGGAGCGCTGCCACGCGTGCGCCGGAATTCCATCAATGTCGAGGTCCACGCGGTAGCGCATGACGGCGCTGGTCGCCTGCGCCTGTGGAGTCCATGGCTTGAGGCGCAGCTCGAAGGAGACAGCCGGAATCACTGGGTGGGAGAGGGCGATGTCACGATCCTCAACCCTGTCGAACAGCACGAGGCAGTCTTCCGGGAAGAAGGTATGGACCGAGAAGCTAGAAATGGAGATCTGCAGCACCTCCGCAATCATTCCGGCGACAACAGAATGGCTCACGCGTTCCCCGGAGACGGAGACAAGCACCGCGCGATGGAGACGCGCAATCTCAGCCTCGATGGTAGGCGAGCGCTCGATGACGCAGAGCTCCGGCAGTTGAGTCTCGGTGGCGGGTGCATCACGAACAGGCGACGGAGCGACCAGCAGGGACCTGGGCGTTGGGAGCGGCGGCGTTGAGTTCCGCGACGCCGACGAGGTGTCTTCACTCGAGCGGCTCACAGTGCGCGCGCGACCAGCAAGCAGCGCACGGCGCTGCCCGCCACCGTTACCATGAACGCCAGTGGCGGAGCCAGGATTTAAACTCTGTGATGTCAACTTTACTTATGTAACAAAAAATTCTTTTGAGAGCACAGCGTGTGTAGACAAATTAAACAGGAGCACAAAAAATTGAACTTTATTGCAACATAATCATGGTAGGATTCCTTTGCGATCATGCTTACTTTGATAGGTATACATAATAGCATCGGTACTAATAAACTGAAATATATCAGTTTCAACGTAGGTAATGAGACAATGATATAAGAAATCATCGCCTATTCTATTGCGCAAATCAGTCTTGATAATTTTCATTGCAGAAAACGCTCTCTCAACTGTTGCCGTCGCGACCGGCAGAATCAATGCTAGTTTCACCAAAAGAAATACCAGAGGAAAACTTGTATGCTTCTTTGTCTCAACTAGTTTTCGGCAAAGATCACTAACCCCATTCAGATTGGAGAGTCTTGAATCATCACGAACATTTTCAATAAAGTTGTCAAGCTGGACGCTAAGCTCTTCCATCTTGCTTTCACTTTCAAAATCATCAGGATATAGCTGAGCCATTGCCAATACTTTGCCTTTTTCGAAATTAGAGAACGAATCTGAAGGATCCAAACAAGCCATCCCAAGTAGCAAGGTTGTGCTGCTCTCACTAAAGTGGTCATCCAGCTCTACACGCAATAGATCAATGACATCATACATGATCCTTTGATAGTAATTCATATTTGATATGCCATCAGTTTGAGATTTGCGCTTTGATATTAATCCCCGAGGAATATGCATAGCATTCATATCTGGAAGTTTAATACCATTTTTGAGGCAGAAATTGTTAACCGTCAAAGCGCAAATCTCAAATCTGTTTTCTATATTGAGAAATCGGCTTCCGTTTTGCAGGATCAGCTGGGAGTTTAGATAGATCAACAACTTCATTTTCTACGGTTGAGCGTGGCCTTGCATTGCTATTAACGAGCACCCTTTCCAAAGCAGCTCTAGGATCAACAGGAGTCTGTACCTCATTTTCATCTGCTCTCCGTGAAGAATTTTCAGCATTTGGCTCTGACTGCCATCGTTTTACAAACTTGTCCATTTACCAAACTTCAGTCCTGACATAAAAAAGCTATTGCCATAAGAAAAACAATAATACAGTGTACTGTACACATTATTTTGAAAGAACGAGACAGTTTTGATTCGGATTGCTCATACAAGAATTGATTAAATAGATCAATATTTCTGAATCTCCAAATTGAACTAATCTGCTGAAAATTTGAAGAAAAAGGAAACCGGAACTTACAATTCTTCAGAACTAATCTGTTGTTGTGAACGTGTACGGACGAACTGATGACGCTGCGTCGAAATAGCCGAATCCAGAATGCGGTGGTGCCTGGGTGGTGATCGCCGAGGTGGCCGGCGACTGATTGCCGCCTCGCCGGAGAACCAAAGTGGCAGAGTAGGTCCTGTCGGACCTCTGACGAGCGAATTCTGGGTAGCAGCGACCTAGCTCTCGGTGCTAGTACTGATCGGCGTATTCCTCCCCATGGCGTCGCTCCCAATTCGGCTTAGATCGATTTTTTGATTTGGGGATTTACAGGGGAAGTTGAAGCGGAAGAGGAGAAGTCGAGAGCGGTGCGCATCGTGCACTGATCGTGGGTGATTCAGGAATTTACTAGAGCCTGGTTTGGTCGTTTTGCTATATGGGCCTAAGGCCAGGGCCCATCCAAATCATCCAAATCTTACTGATATCATTATTTTTTCCATCCATCGATGAAATATGTATACGTGGGGTTCATCTACTTGCAAAAATCCTGTGTAGTCGCACGACTACACAGCTATAACGTGGCTCCGCCACTTGAACGGAGGGGCTGCGCGGGCGCTTGCTGTCGCGGGCGAGATGGAGCTCACTCTTGCACCGAAGGCAACGCGTGGGTTTCGTGCAGTCCTTCCGCCGGTGCTCCTCAGATAGGCAGTTGAGACATTTGCCGTCAAGCACCACGGGAAGCGGCCACGGGCGGAGAGGCAGCGACGGCCGCGTAGGACGGCCGAGGGCTTCGCGAAGCGGAGGAGGCGGCGGCGGAGGAGCACGACCTGGGGCTCGGGCTCGACTCCATCCAGCGGCGCTCCCGCTCCGAGATCTGGCGATGCTCAGCCACGACAGAGCGCAGCAGGGGGTGCGCGGCCATGGCAGGGGAAGGGGCTGGGCTGAAGGGTGGGCTTGGAGAAGCGGGGCGCCGGCACCGGAGCGGTGCGCCGGCGAGGGAGGTGGACGCCGGGGCCGGGGTGGCCGCCCAGGTCATTTAATGCCTCCACAACGATGGGCCACGGGATGATTTAACTGGGGTAAATATAATCTGGCAGAGACGGCGCATGCAAATCTCGACGCAACTGTACGTACAGGATATCAGGAGCAGTTGTGCTCGGGCACCAAATCGCCTCTCTCATTACTCCACATGTTTTCAGAAAATTGTACATGATGCAAAGTATTTTTGGCTTAGTAGTCTACGTGCTCCTCTTTTTCTTCGGGCGATAACGTGTAGTTTTATGCTGGAACTATTATTCGAAAGCAAATAGTTAGTGTCAGCGTTCATGCTAAGTTGCATATGTATCGTCTCGTCATGAACTGCAGGGACTCGCCCATAGCCTCCTTTTTTCTACGGACATATCTATTTTGTCTTTTTTCTCCCAGAATGAACACTTTGATTCTTTTACAATCACAATTCTTCAGACATAAATATATGACCGACCCATACTTCATCAATGTATACACACAATTTTCAATCACGATATTCAATTTCAGAAATAAAAAATTATCATCAAGCCGAGCCATAATCAAAGTAAACAAACGACCGTAAAAATAGCACAAAGTTCTTCGCCGTAATCACAAATGGCACAATAACAAATGATCAAAACCCACCGGGTTCGGCGTGCGACTTGATGTTAACCAAACCGCGTCATGCCAAGCCTTCATGTCCGCGTCATACTACAATGATACAAAATCATGTTTGTAGTACAAACTTCCTTTTTCATGACACGATGTTGCTCTTTCTGAACATACCAGTTTGTGCTCTCTAAATTTTAAAGCAGGTTTTGAAGTAACATTTTAATACTATGAAAATCAATTTTACAATAGTAACTTCCGTTTTTATTTTGGAACCATTTTTATTTTGGAACCATTTTTAATTTCAGAACCATTTAAAAAAATTGGAACCATTTTCAAAATTTCAGAACAATTTTAAATTTCGGAACTATTTTCAAAATGGAACCGTTTTTATTTTGGAACCATTTTCAAAATGGAACCATTTTTATTTTGGAACCATTTTCAAAAATGGAACCATTTTTAATTTCGGAACCATTTTCAAAAATTGGAACCATTTACAAAATTTCGGAACAATTTTCAAAATGGAACCATTTTCAAAATGGAACCGTTTTTATTTTGGAACCATTTTCAAAATTGAACCATTTTCAAAATGGAACCATTTTTAATTTCGAAACAATTTTCAAAATGGAACCATTTTTATTTTGGAACCATTTTCAAAATGGAACCGTTTTTATTTTGGAACCATTTTTAAAAATGGAACATTTTTTATTTCGGAACCATTTTCAAAAATTGGAACCATTTTCAAAATTTCGGAACAATTTTTAATTTCGGAACAATTTTCAAAATGGAACCATTTTTATTTTGGAACCATTTTCAAAATGGAACCTTTTTATTTTGGAACCATTTTCAAAATTGAACCATTTTCAAAAATGGAACCATTTTTAATTTCGGAACCATTTTAAAAAATTGGAACCATTTTCAAAATTTCGAACAATTTTTAATTTCGGAACAATTTTCAAAATGGAACCATTTTTATTTTGGAACCATTTTCAAAATGGAACCGTTTTTATTTTGGAACCATTTTCAAAATGGAACCATTTTTTATTTCGGAACAATTTTCAAAATGGAACCATTTTTATTTTGGAACTGTTTTTATTCTGGAACCATTTTCAAAAATGGAACTATTTTTAATTTCGGAACCATTTTCAAAGATTGGAACCATTTTCAAAATTTCGGAACAATTTTTAATTTCGAAACAATTTTCAAAATGGAACCATTTTTATTTTGGAACCATTTTCAAAATGGAACCATTTTTATTTTGGAACCATTTTCAAAATGGAACCATTTTTAATTTCGAAACAATTTTCAAAATGGAACCATATTTATTTTTGAACCATTTTCAAAATGGAACCGTTTTTATTTTGGAACCATTTTCAAAATTAAACCATTTTCAAAATGGAACCATTTTTAATTTCGAAACAATTTTCAAAATGGAACCATTTTCATTTTGGAACCATTTTCAAAATGGAGCCGTTTTTATTTTGGAACCATTTTCAAAATGGAACCATTTTTATTTTGGAACCATTTTTAATTTCGGAACCATTTTAAAAAAATTGGAAACATTTTCAAAATTTCAGAACAATTTTAAATTTCGGAATTATTTTCAAAATGGAACCATTTTTATTTTGGAACCATTTTCAAAATGGAACCGTTTTTATTTTGGAACCATTTTCAAAATTGAACCACTTTCAAAATGGAACCATTTTTAATTTCGGAACAATTTTCAAAATGGAACCATTTTTATTTTGGAACCATTTTCAAAATGGAACCGTTTTTATTTTGGAACCATTTTCAAAAATGGAACCATTTTTAATTTCGGAACCATTTTCAAAAATTGGAATTTTTTTCAAAATTTCGGAACAATTTTTAATTTCGGAACAATTTTCAAAATGGAACCATTTTTATTTTGGAACCATTTTCAAAATTGAACCATTGTCAAAATGGAACCATTTTTAATTTCGAAACAATTTTCAAAATGGAACCATTTTTATTTTGGAACCATTTTCAAAATGGAACCGTTTTTATTTTGGAACCATTTTCAAAATTGACATCTCCTGATTTTGGAACCGTTTTTAATTTTTTAACCATTTTGATTGACGTCTCCTGATTTTTAAATTTTGAAGCATTTTAAATTCGGATCCATTATAAATTTCGAACCATTTTCCAAAAAATGAACAGTTCAAAAATGGAACATTTTAAAAAATTAGAACCATTTTTAAAATTGGAAGAATTTTCAAAATGGAACCATTTTAAAAATTTGGAACCATTTTCGAAATAGAACCATTTTCAAAATGGAACCATTTTTGAATTTGGAACCATTTTCGAAAATGGAACTATTTTAGAAAATGGAACCATTTTTAATTTTGGAACCATTGTCAAAAATGGAACCATTTTAGAAAATGGAACCATTTTCACGATCCTTATCATCGAACTAGATTCTGAACTGAGTAATGCAAAGGCGACTGCCAGCTTTTCGCTGTGCCAATAAAGAACTTTCTGTTTTTCTTCTTCTGTAACTTGAACAAATACCTCAGTTACATTAGGCACATACCCAGCATTCTTCAAGTCAGACAGTACCTTGTCCAATTTGGAATAGATTTCTCTGCTCATAGGATGAGATCTATCACCAGCTACAAATTCGTGAATTGTGCCGTTCATTTCAATCAGACTGCAACCAGGTTCTTTCTTGATTCCTTTTTCCATTATTACCTGCTAAGCCGCCGGACATCTTCCCATCTATTGGACTTTGCATACAGATTGGACAGAAGGATGTAAGCCATGCTGTTATCTGGATCTAACTCAAGGAGATTCTGTGCTGCCAATTCTCCTATCTCTGAGTTACCATGAACCCTACAAGCTGCCAACAGGGTCCCCCAAATTGCAGAGTTGGGTCTCATGGGCATTTTACCAATTGTTTTCAGTGCTTCTGTTAGTTTCCCAGCTCGGCCAAGGAGGTCGATTATGCATCCATAATGCATCACATTAGGAGCAACCCCATAGGTCCCTATCATGCTGAGAAAGAAATCCCGCCCTTTGTCAACCAAGCCAGCATGAGTGCAGGCAGTTAGAACACCAACAAATGTCACATCATCTGGAGCTTCAAACGCCCGAAGCATCTTGTAGAACATATCAATAGCCTCTTCACCATGGCCATTCACAGCAAGACCAAGTATAACGGCGGTCCAACTAAACTTATCTCTGCTGTGCATCTCTTTGAACACGTCCAATGCCCGCTCAATGCTCCCACACTTGGAATACATGTCTATGAGTGCATTCCCAACGAAAGTATCCATCTTGATCCCATGCCTGCTCATGTAAACTCTGGCCCATTCCCCTGTCTCTAAAGCACCAAGCTGCGCGCATGCCGTTACTATGCTGACCATAGTGAACTCATCTGCCATCACCTTGCTAAACTGCATCTCACGAAAAATCTCCAATGCCTCTCTGAACCGTCCAGTCTGCACATAACCATCGATCATAGCAGTCCAGGAGACGGTGTCCTTTTCAGGCATACGATCAAACAGCGCCTTCGCCCGGTCAACCTGGCCTAACCTCACAAACCCAGAGAGAACTGACGTCCAGGAAACCATATCCCCCTCACCTGCATGCCCTCAAACAATTCCCAGGCTGCTTCCATATCGCCACACTCGGCGTACATATCAGCGAGAGCATTTTCCACCTTGAGATCAGGCAACATCCCGCTCTCCACGATGCACTTGTGCACCTGCATTCCAAGCAGGATTTCATTACCTTTCCCACAAGCTGACAGCACTGTGATGTACGTGACGGGCGTCGACACGACACCGGCTTTCATCATATCCACGAAAGAGCAGCACGACAGCCTGAACTGCCTGCTTCTCTTGTGGCCGGAAATGAGCGCGTTCCACATGGCGGGCGTACCTCCACCTCTCGCAGGCCAGGCATCCAGCATTGCCCGGGCCATCACGCCATCGCCCCTGGCCGCGTACATGAGGACCAGCGAGCTTGCCACGTGGGCGTTGAGCTCCATCCCGAACTTAACCACGTGCGCGTGGACGGCGTCCACAACAGCCGGCGCCACGGCGCCCCGCTCTGCCGCCACCGCCTTGAGCAATGGCGGGAACGTGTACGCGTCCGGCCTGGATCCGCGCGCCAGCATGCCCACGTACATCCGCAAGAGCTGAGCATCCTCGTAGATGGCGGCCGAGCCCCTCGATGAGGCGCCCCGGCGGCGAGGAATTCCGTCGAACAGGGTGCGGGCGCGTGACGGGGCGCAGGTGCAACGGTGCAAGACGTTCGCACGCGCGTGACGGGCCGCGGCTGGTTACAGTTATCGCCGCAGGGAACGGACCAGCCGGCGAGATGGACTGGAGTGGGGGCGGT
Source organism: Poa pratensis (assembly GCA_947311845.1). Lineage (NCBI taxonomy): Eukaryota > Viridiplantae > Streptophyta > Magnoliopsida > Poales > Poaceae > Poa > Poa pratensis. The sequence goes on from CAMZMU010000050.1 coordinate 25,320,330, forward strand.
GGCGCGTGTCTGGTTCGCGAGCGACAGTGGTAGCAGCTACAGACGACCGATGGGCCAAGGTTAGAGAGAGGGGAAGGAGGGGAGCATGCGCGCGCGGTGGAGAAATAGTGAATTCGGTGGCCGGCCGGGGCCGGGCAGTCGGCGATGCGGCAAGCCGGCCGGCAACGGCAACCGAACAGACCGACAGCAGCGGGAGGAGCTCCTTTTTTTCTGAGGGAAGGCGGGCGGATATGCCGGGCAGTGCGGTGCTCTCGCGGTCGGGAGGATGAAGAAAGAAGCAGTCTAGACTGGGCCAGGCCCAAGTAGAGACGGGGGGTACGCGATGGTAAGAAAGCATCGCGGTACGCGATGTATAGGATTTCGCCACATACCGGCACGACACGGCGTACTTATAAACGGGCCATCGGACGTGCCAGGCCTGGCCCCTTTAGCCGTGCGTCGGGCCAGGCCGGCCCGTAAGCCCGTTGGCCATCTGTACTACCGCTTCCCCATTTCAGATTTCACCAGCGAACCGAAATTCCCAGAGAATCGAGCCATCTACCAAATTGAATCGCTCACAGGTCACCGCTTCCCCATTCCTCTGCTTCTCTCTGCTCGCCTCCGCTCCCACGCGCTCCAAAACTCTCTCCCCATGGCGGGGGGCTCGCTCGCGCCGAGCCAAGCTGGAGACACGCCCAGCCGCCGAAAGCGCAAGGCCCCCGACTCTCCCGACACCGCCACCACTTCCTCCCCCACCTCCGCGGCGGCCGCGGGCGAGGAAGAGATAGAGGATGAGGAGCTGGAGAGGCAGGTGGCCGATCTGGGCCGCCGCATCCTCGACCACCGCCGCAACGTCGCCACCCGCGCCCTCGACGCCGCAGCATCGCGCCTCATCGCCCTCCGGCCGCCCGCCTGCCCCGGTACGACGCGCTCTTGGCCTTTGCTCTACTGCTAGGGTTTCCGGTTAGTTCGTCCCCTTGTTCGGGGTTTGTTCGATTCGCGATTGGGTAGGACGTTCTTGAAGTATGGATAGAAAAATTCCCCTCTTTTATGGTTTACTGCTAGTCAGGGCTCCGAGTTAGGGCGGAAGTAAGGACCTTTTCGGGTCTCTTGTTGCCACTCGTAGCTCAGAAAATTGATATGGCTCGGATTGGGGTTGCAAAGCTGTGGAGAAATAGCTCTGCGGAAAAAGGCAAAAACTAATTAGGTAAACATGATTATATCTACATCAATGAAAAAAACTTAGAATTTTATGCTTATATCTTCTTATCATGAGCTATAGTAATCTCAACTTAGTTCAGTTACCAAACAAAATGCTTGGCAATTTTTATCATCTGACCTTATTACCTTACATGATGTGATGTGTTTGGTCCAAGCAAAAGGGAGTTCTTTAAAGCTTGACCTATTATGTGCAAGAGAACATGCTGCATGACTGTTTCGTGAGATACAACATACAAGATAGCATAGTGTATTCTATTCTGATCGGCCGTATGCCCGCCCGTATTGTAGTTTCAGCGGAGTTTGTTATCTCGTTACAAATTTCTGAGAATTGTTTGCTTTAAGAGCTTGTTTGCCAGTTGCCACCCGTCATTTCATTTCATTTCATTTGGAAAGTGATGACAGGGTTAGGGATAGGGATAGGAATTGGTATAACATACAATAGGCATTTGCTGGAATTCCAAATGAAATGACATGTCCAATTATATGCCAGCCAAACAGGTTGGGCATGGAAATCACAAATGAATTCCATGATTCCGGCTCGAAATGATGGCTACCAAACGACCTCTAGGTGCTTAACTGTAGGCCAGAATAATCTGCCCTTTCTAATGTCAAACCTAAAAACATGGACCCTTTTTTTTTCCTGTTTTTCTCCTGTGCGAATGCAATCAACTACTTGTGTTACTTAATCACAAGGTAGCCCCCCTACTGATTTCACAGCCATTTGCTCGATAGTTGACTACATGCTCAACCTGCTATTTTGAAACCATGGTTGATTAAAAGTTTAAAACTCACTTACAATTTTTTGTTAGTACAACATAGGCTGACACCAGTGTGGATATTGCAGAAGTTCCATGTGAACAACAGTCTGTTGCTGGAACCTCGGATGCCCAAGCCGAACAAGATATGCTTGAAAAGCTAAAGGTCTTCAAATCCACAGCTGAGGCTAATATTGCAGCTCTGCCCAAGGTGCTGACGAAAATGAACCAATGTGTTGCCCAGATGGAGAAGCTGGAGCAACTGAACGTGAACATACAACCTGTTTTCCAAAGAAAACGGTAGCAGTCAACAGTGATACTGTGCTTTTATTTTTATGCGTTATTTATGAGGCTGCATGTTCAGTCGGCAAGTGTGCCACCTGTAACATTTTGGTGTTGAAATGGCCTGATTCAGTAGTGTTTAGCAGGAGATCAGTCACTGACAAAGCATCCACCGTTGCAGTTTGGGTGTAACATGATGTCTAGCTGTATTTAATCAGAAAACACTGTTTGTAGCTGTTTTCACCATTCCTTCTCCATATTGTCAGCTTGCTTACAAAGTTGTTTCTGAATTTCTTGGAAGTGAAAGACTGCCTCTATAGTCGACATGCCAAGTTGCTGGTAGTTCTAGGGTGTCACAATATATTCGACTGCAGCTGAGAGAAAACATGAGATGCCAGTTTGTACTAGTCACTATTATTCCTGGAGCACAAGAATTGTGAATATATTTCACCTTTTCCAATCAGCCCAAAAGGCTCTGAATTAAGAAAAGAACACTTGATGGAAGGCACATATTCTCACGGTGACACTTCTGTTTCAAATACTAGAACGACAACCCTCTGCAACTTCAAATACTAGAACGACATCCCACGTGTTGCAGCGGGTATCTTTTAAGAAATTTAATAAAACATATGAAACCTGAAGCTGACAAAAAAATTATGAAAGATTTAGTTAATCATGGCAGTCAAGAGATATCAAATGTATGTGTGGTTTATATTTCAAAGATCATTATGGTTTAGTAGTGTATTTGATTGATATAGATAAGATTATATTAATGGATTGAAGAAACAAATGTTGCGGATGGCTTGCATGAATATGACATGCAAACTGCCGCATAATATTTCTATAATACTTTTTAAGTGAATACATATAGAAGAGCCCATAATTTTGAATAACAACTATATGATTTTCAACATTGAAAATAATTGGCAAAAAATTCACGGGTGAAACTAATTCCGGTATTCTATTTGCACATGATTTACTTGTGTAACTACATAGCGATATGGTGTGATCTTATCATTCAAACATAAAAAAAATGATGTGGGCAATTTGATGGGCTAAAAAAAGATGATGTGGATGTTTGCATGTAGAGATAGAAAATAATTAATGAATGTTAGTGGGATGACATGGACAATTGATTGCCTAAAGGAGCAAGTGATGTGGATAACTTGCATGTGGACATAGAAAAATATTAATTACACTTAGTGGAGTTTTGCTTTAGAGATAAACGCACCATTAGTCACTGAACTTGGCCACGATGAGTATGTAGGTCACTGAACTCGCGAAATGTTGTGCGCATGTCTCTTAACTTGGCAGAGATGAGTAAACAGGTCACAAACGAGCTTTGTTGGTTAACCAATGCTGAGGTGGCAAGTTGACTGGCTGTTTGACCAACTGAGGCGGATGGAAGTTTGCAAAGACCCCCCTGAAGAAGCAGTTCTTCCACAAGTCACCCCAGGCAGACAGATAGGAGAGAGCGGCTGTTGCTCTGACGACACGCGCGACATGGCCGCGTCGGATGAGCTCGTCGCCGACGACACGGGCGGGCAGGTGGAGCGGCGGCGAAAGGGAGGCATGGGACAGAGAGGAACCACCACCACCGTCGCGCTACCTTCCTTGCCGGCCATGGTGAACACCAGGGCGACGACTGTTGCTCTGTACGCTGGCGACGGCGTCCTCAAGGGCGTCGCAATCCTCTTCGGCCCTCTTCCCGGCACAACCGCGTAGGGGCGTACGGGATTGGGAGGCGGCGGCCGCGCTATTCCTCAATTTTCGCACTCGAGCTCCCAGACCCGTCCGCGGCGGCGCTCTGGATCATATGGTCACTAGGCGTACGGGATTGGGAGGAGGCGGGGCTGTGGACCATATTGTCACCGGGCGTACTGGATTGGGAGGAGGCGGCGCTCTGGACCATATGGTCACCGGGCTCGGCTCCGACGACCGTTTCCGCGCTCGTGTACGTGCTCGACCAGGGGCCGTAAGCTCACCCTGGTCTCGTGTACATGCTCGACGAGGGCGGAGGAGGTCGGAGATGGCCGGAGCGAGCTCGACAACCACCGGCCGGAGCGGAAGAAGATCGACCTGATTCGAGCGATTCGCGACATCCTGGATCTCGATGTTCGGCGAGTAGAGAGAGGAGGTCGAGGTGGAACTGGACGTGCGTTCAGTTCAGCCTAGGGACGGCCGTAGACGGCGACACGACGGCATGGCCGGGGCGGCGCTAGGACATGGCCCCAGTCAAAGGTTAAAGACAGCCCGACAGGTGGGCCCCGCTCATCAGCGAGACAAAAATAGAAAGAAATAGATTAATTGATTTTGTGATTGTCCAGGGTTCTTTTTGCAAACAAAATAGGTCAGATTTTGTGGTCAACTGTTCAGTCAGCGTGCCACGTTTTTTACCTGTTTACTCATCTCTGCCAAGTTAAGAGACCTGCGCACAACATTTCGCGAGTTCAGTGACCTACATACTCATCGTGGCCAAGTTCTGTGACCAATGGTGCGTTTATCTCTTTGCTTTATAAGAAGTATAGATAAAGCACAGCTGTCTGGTATTCACGTGCCACTTGTTAGAAGCAAATTATTTTGTGCACACATGTAGAGTAAAACCTCAAAGCGAATCAACATGTGACACTTCTGTAAGTTACACTTCTACACATAATCTCACAGCTGTCATGCCTGACGCGACCCTTTCAGGTTAATATACATAATATTCTGCATCTTGGCTAAACGTGTTGCACGTAGTAAATAAAAAATAAATAGGAAGGTGGCACAGCTCTTCTGCACCTCTCAAAGCTTTGGCCTTGGGGTTTGTCCGGGTATCTTGGCCCTCCTAATCAACGCCTCTTGGGTCAGTGACACGACGAGCTAACAATTTAGGGGAGAGGAATCGTAACGAATTCGACGACAAAAATAGTTAGGAGCATCACTGGCGAAGCTTTGAGACAACAAATGCGCATACCTCTCCTTGCCGGTTGAACATACGCCCATTAACGAATCCCCTACCACCGTGTGCAGATGGGCTGTCAATCTGTGTTCATCAAGTGAAGATGATGGTGTGATAAGAGCCTCTTGAAAAAAGAGAGAAATGATCACTATGAGTCAGACTCAATAGAATTGGATCCATTCCAAATAGCGAGATTGGCATACTCCTTGCAAATCTGTTTTTGCCGGGCACAATAGACATATCTGCTCTTATATTTATTGGTTCTACAGCAGATGTATGATAAAGAGCTGGCATTAAGTCATGCAACGCGCTCAGGCTTTGTATTCTAAGAGGGATTTTGAGATATTTTTTTATTTGTTAATAATTTGAGAATTACTATTTCACTAAGGACATTTTTCTATCGGCGTCAACTGAAAGATACAAAATAGCTTACCACATATAACAACCAATCGTCAGCTTTCACAGGCTTGTGGAACCATATCCTGTGAAACATTAGAGATAGACCATTTAATTGTGGGACGAATGTTGTAAATTAAAATCTCGGTACTGAGTGCAGATTCTTGAAACATACGAGTGGTCAAGACTGAGACAGTATGTCTTCAAACCCCTCTCCCGGTGCGGATTTAGGCTGACGCCCGAAAATAGTAGATCCGAAGCATATGCTACAACACATCTGTAATACCATAGAATAACTTCACTGGAATACCCAACTATGTTAAACATGAACAATGTATACAGTGATAAAAGGGCAAACCTATGCAGAGCTGGATCATCCGAAAGTTTTCCTCTAGCTCTAAACCAGTAATACAGGCTGAAAAGAGTCGGAAGCATTACTGAATCAGACAAAGATATAGTATGCAATACGATCAATATCTTCTGGAGGATTCATAATGAAGCTTAGTATTTCTATCTAAAAAGACCTGTGAGCTTTTGCAGTGGATGTAAGGATTAGTGAATCTTAAGGCCACAGAAATTTCATGGTGAACTTACCTTGGTTCATGTTGAGATGTAGAATTTTCGCAGAACCTCATTTCAATGGGCCAAGGAGAAAACTTCTTCTTGGCAGCCGAGTTTCTATAGTGCCTGAATATTACTAAACTGTCAGTAGTGCCAGCATGTGATATATATACTGTCAAACCAGCTAATATATATAAATAATCATGCTTTTCTAAAAGCACGGAAGATGCTACTTCTGAAGGCGAATATTTTTAAGTTAAAAGGGATCATCTGAGAACAATTGATGCAGCTAATTATCAAAACATATGCTTAGAAGCCAAGAATTTACATTGGAAACCGTGGATCAGTGAGTCTTCTTTCTCGTATCTCTTCCATATTCAGGAGCTGCATTTGATTACTTATTAGGTACAATACTTTTTCTTTTTCACACGGGCATCAGAGGGAAGTGACAAAAAATCCTAGCCTGCTCTGGAGGAGGAACAACGGGCATGGTTGCAGCCTGATGCTCAAACCCTAGTTCTTCTTTCTGCAACAGAACCAGAACAAAAGTTAGACCACATTTTTACTTTGTCTGTTAGATTGATGTGGTGACAGCTGATCCTCCCATATATATCTCAACCTAGTTGTATCACTTCGTGTTGTTGTACCATAGGACAAATTTATTCCCTGGGCTGTGATATATGTGCTAATTGATGTTTCGGATGAAGAATGACATTCATGATTGATCGGGCGATATCGATGAGCAAAATAACTCTAGGTTAACTTAAAGAACTTAAAACTTTGTAAGTATAGTCATGTTTGATTTGATTAGCGTGCAAAGCTCTTAGGATCATTGGACCTGTTATTTAGACAGTGCACAAAATAACTCTAGGTTAACTTAAAGAACTTAAAACTTTGTAAGTATAGTCATGTTTGATTTGATTAGCGTGCAAAGCTCTTAGGATCATTGGACCTGTTATTTAGACAGTGCACAAAATTCTCTGCTGAGTCTGGCACACTCTACTTTTTTTCATTTGTGCACAAGAGTTTGGACAGATGCTATAGTGTAGGAGGTTAGAAATTAAAATAAACAAAAGGAAAAAAAATTGATACGACATTTTGGAAGCTACACGTGTAAAAAAAGGCCATTTGAGCTACTATCTTTAGTATATCCTCAACAGGAACAAAGCACATGCTTTTCTGGTTATATCACTGGCTTAAAAAATATTAATTAAAACGATTGTTATAACTGTTTAAACAAGCTATAAAGGATAATCACCTGGAAAGAAACAATTAAAGTGAATATAACAAGGCCTTTCTGTTTCGCCTCCACTTTTCTTGTTGCAAAGCTGGTTCCATCACGCTCCCGATGTACTTGATATATTATTGGCACTACAACAGAGGACATAGCAAAGACAGATGGGCACAAACTAGATAAGACAATTACTGAAACTTGACTTCAGTTTCTGCTTGACCACCTAGTTATGGATAGAATGAGCAAAAACGTTTAACTATTCTTACTATTATTGTCCCCGGAAATAATAAAAATTGCATGCAAACTATGCACAAGTTTCAAGCAATCGACAGTCTTGGATGCTGCTGCTAGTGCCTGCATAAGGTTAAGACATAGTGTAAACCATTTGAAATGATACAGGCATCTTTTATTCTATCTATTTTAGTAAATGGTTTCCCTCTCATTTGGGAGTGTAGGGGAGTGAGTTATGATGATCACTGACCAAGCAGTGCATAAGCACATATGATTGGACCGGAATAAGATCGATATAATGTTTTAGAAGTATGTTTGGGCAACAAAACCTTTACGATATACTTTGTCTTGGTGCATTCACATCCATGTCAATATGACATCACAAAACTGACAAATTTCCATCATATTTTGAGTGAACATCATTTCAATAAAAGGGAGGCCAAGACTTACCTAGGTTCCAAGTATTGTATTCAAAATAAATCAATAGTGAACAGCAACCATGACAAAGCTGCTTTCAAATTGATGTTGTATTCTTGTTACAAGAATTCCTATGAAACCTACACTCACCAGTAAGAGAGTTCCCATAGATGAATTCGCATGGATCTTGATCTAAATTCAAATGACTTCTTACAGGCATTAAAAGGAACGCTGAGTAGCAGTACGGTAGATAACTGGGACGTCCCTTAGTTAAACACATCATGAAAGATTATACCAAAAGGACAAGAACACATCATGAAAGATTATACAAAAAGGATAAATATCACCAACACTAATGCACATAGAATGTCTTGAAGAAAATTGACTACATTATTCAAACATAAGATGCATTTGTTACTGAACTGTTGGTTGTGGAGATATTTTTACATGTGAACTATATGTTCTCTAAAAGTTGAGGCAATTCAGAAGCATGCTTAAGAAGCTTCCTTTTTAGCATTGAGTCAATGATTCACATATTTCTATATACAGGACCTTAGGTATCCCTTCAGATCATATAAATGAAGCGGTCAAATGCACGCAGTTGGCAGATGAAGATAACGGAAACTAAGACAGAGTGGCTAAAACATACCTGCCCAATCAACTGTCCTCCAAAAACTTGCCTAAAAGTTGGAGCTTCTGGCAAAGTAAATCCACGGAAGATATCAACCTATTAAATAGACAAGGATATTACAATAATGATAAGCATGATCAGCAATTTAACTACAAATTATTATAAAAGCATGCTTATCTCTATAACTTGTAGATTATGGCATGCAAATACGAAACTGCCAAATCTTCTCTTGTATTTCTTTCCTTTAGGTAATATATAAATAAATGGCATGGCCAATATGATATAAAATCAAAGTTTAGCCTGGAATTGACAGTAATGTAGGTCCTGTTTTAACAGAGTGGCAAAACTACAAAACTAGAAGACCATAGCATATATGTTACAACATTTGAGGAATTAGTATTTCTGATCATTATTCCTCCAGTTCAGTGAACAAATTGCAATACAATACATTGCTCCTTAGCAAAATGAAAACATAAGACACCAACATACATCTAGACTTACCTCTAATTTCTCTAAGTGCAAAATTTGTTCCATCAAAGAATGACTTTCAGGTGTCTCCTCTGCATTCCAAATTGTCTTTGTTTGCAGCAGATGTCCATGTTGACTTGGCAATACAAAGCAGGTCAGCTGCAATACATGACTAACAATAAGCTAAGAACAACTGCTGGATTTGGAAAAGCCAATCCTTCAACAGGGATTCCTACAGCTAATAAAATGACTAAGTTGAAAAAAAAGCTAATATAATGTCAAGTTAGGAAATAGAAATATGCAAAATGATACCTTTGTTACTGCAACAACATTCACTTGATGGACAGAACTATTGGTGCCTACAAAACGGTGCAGAATATTCGGAGTTACGAACTGTTGTCTTTTAATTTAAAATATGGACAAACTTTCTGAAACTAAAATAGTCAGCAAAAAACTAAAAACCATGAATAGAGATGTCTTACCATAACCAAAGTAGTCATACTTATTTAACACATAGTCTGGGCGGTTTGCTTCTTCCGAAGGAGCAGAAACTTCAGCCTGCAAGATAATGAGAATGTCTTTCAATTAACAGAGAAGTTTTAGCACTACGAATTCAGTTGGCCTCATATTGTGAGTATACTTGATATAACAATACTTTGTTGGCGTATATATAACAAAAATAGCAGAGGATGAAGCATGACAATGTGAATAGACCAACATGGCAGTTAAGTAGTTGGCATATATATCAAAAAGACAGTTGTAGCAGGAGATAGATACAGAATAACAGACCACAGTTTTACTCTGAAGGACTGAAACTAAGAAACTCGGACTGAGTTTTCACCCAGAACATGAATGCAAATAATCAATGTTACATAAATTGACCAACGTTATTGTCTTCGTATAATTTCCCAGCAGCTTGGAAAGAAATAAAAGTCCTAACAAAGTCTGCTATATCTTTTGAAAAAACGCAAAAGCTTTGCGTCTCGGTGCATTGATCTACAAGTAGGCCAATCAGTGATCTTCTATCTGTAATTCCCAAACTAATGCACTCCACCCATTAAAAATGAGTACTGATATAGTGATATAGTATTTCCTTTTCAGGTGGTAATCAGGATCTCTCAAAGTGAATGACAGCCTTATAATAAAGTAATAAACTAAAGGAAAAGTATCTCTGTGGAAAAATGAAGAACTAGCATGATTTATACCTGTCCATCCAATATGATGCAAAGGCCATCTACGGGTTCACCTTCACGAGCAACGTAATCACCAGATTCTGCAAAACACCACCATAAAAACCAAAATCATAAATCATCTTGATTCTACACCTTTCTAGATAAGCGCATACACTGAAGAGTCGAGGGCTAAACAACGTGAAGCAAATGGACTCTATTACCTCGGCAAAAGTTTCATGAGAAAATATGAAATTGGAAGCTGGCAGCCCCTTATTTCGAAAAAAAATACTAGGTATTCAAGGCAGTGGCAGACTTTTGGCCGTGCGCGTGCATTTGCTGCTTATATTTACATCTATGTTAACTACGACAGCTGCAGTGCACACTAGTAAATCGCACATAGTCAGTGTGCTGACACAAAATCATGTTACGCAATATGCGAATACATCGAATTATAAATCAACGGAGTCGGTGACTAACATAGTCAAGCACCCTTCATCAATTATTAGCTAACAAACAAAGTACACCTGACAAACTGGAGAGGGATTTAGGTTGTGCTTCTTCAAAGGTGGCCTCTTTTGGCAGCCATGTTGGCGTGCATTTGCTGCTTGATATTTAGTAGAACAGTGCTGACTACGGCCGCTGGAACAGTACGCGCTCCCCTAGTAAATCTCACATTATCAGTGAGCTGACAAAATCTTGTACGCAATCCGAGAACAGAGTATATTAGAGCATCCACAGTGCATGGCGCTTACCAAGGCGCTTATGTGATAAAAAAGAATAGCACGGAATAAAATCTGAAGCAAGCGTTCATCGCAGGCAACGCTGGTCGCTTATTTGAGGCGCTAGTTTAACTCCAACCAGCCTCCGTTTCAACGCGGAGAGCCGAAAAAATCAATTAGCGTCTGACGATAACTTTGGCATCGGGCGCCGGGGATTGAACACTCTAACTGCCGATGGAGTGGGATTTTAATCCTAGCGCCCCTGTTTAAGCGTCCCGCTGTGGATGCTCTTATAATAAATATGGAAAGTCAATGACTAACATAGGGAGACTCCTACAGTGAGCTAACAGAAGGCAGTACTTAGATTTAGGATGCGCTCGCCGTAACTAGAGAAACTGGTCGATCGATCGATCCGGGCTACTCACCGTAGTGCTTGACCTGGACGGCTTCGGCGATCCTGCGGATGGAGGAGCCGGGGAGGCACTGCAGGAGGGGCACCTGGCCCAGGAACTCCGTCACTGCACACCAAGCGCAATCATCATCCCCGAATTAGCCAGTCGCTCCCAAATTCGGTAGGCTCTGCGCTGCTTTACCTTCTTCCCGATCCATTGGCGGCGGCGCGCGGCGGGGCGGGGAGCTCCGGGACGTCACACCGAGGTAGCTGCGCTTCGAAAATCTCGAATTTAAAAGCGAGAGAGATTGGCAGGACTTGTGGGGAAGAAGGACGAGAAGGAGACCAGAGAAAACAAATACAGTACCTACCAGAGTGAGATTATCGTTATTTTTAATGTTTATTAGGCACGTGTGACAGGTGTGGACGCGCGAGACTGCAGGAACACGACTCATAGTGCGTGGGCCCCAGGTTGTTAACCACGCGGATATTTTTTTCACAGATCAGTCAAGACTCGAGAGTCTTTTTTTCTTTTTGACATGAAGACTCAAGAACTTGGTGCCACAAAAATCATGAGAATAAATTAAAATTGTACGAGAGAGTCTACAATAGTAGCTATAGAGTCGAGTCCGAATCTATTAAAATTGGAAAGAGTTGGATTCAATCCCGTCACCAACTTTCGGAATCCCGTAATTTGATCTCGACCTCCAATAAATTGGGTCTACGGGTCAATTTTAGTCCATTTATATCCTCGTGAAATTCCCTATAACTTGTAGACAAACGTTTTTTTATTTGGCGTACTCTTCAACGCGTAACGTTACGATCTCTAAAATATGGTTGGGGGACAAATTTCAGGAAAGTCACATTCCATCCCAACGAAATTTTCTTTTACTTTCTTACCATTTTCCAAGTAATTTCTGCACATCAAAATGTAAAACAAGAACTTTGCATTATTGCAGTTAGTACAAATAAATAAATCAAATATTAAAAAACAACATAACAAACTACAAAGTTTGTCGATACGTTTTAAACATATCAACCTCCGAACAAGAGGTTAGGGGAAAGAACACTGAGACAAAGCCCTGGTGTAGATCGGTCTCCTCTCCATGCACATGGTGTTAAGAAATAATCACCCAGAATAAACTAAGGCAACACCATGAAATCCATAAGAAAACTTGCAATTGCCTCAAAGCAACTCATACGATAGACCAAGGGAGAGGCATGAAGAAACATTGCGCGCGTGCTAGGGGTTGGGGTAGAAACAACAAACCAAATCCTACGAGAAAAGCTGAAAAATATAGAGGATCTCACTGGTAGGTCTTTGAGACTATATGACATTGATCTATGCTTCGCGAGCGACAAGGACACCGACACCCAAGAGGAGAGAACGAAAAACACACTGAGCCCGACAACATCTCCAAATCAACAAGCCACTCTATCGCATACCTGGTTCAAAAAGCGTACGCTTAAGCTTAGCTTAGAGCGAAGCGGAGCCCTTCCGCTCAGCTTTCGGCCTGAGCGAGAGGAAAAGCGAGGAGGAGCTGTGGAGGCAGGCTCTGACGCGGTGTCGGGGCAGAAGCAAGAGGGTTAGGGTTAGGAATCCCGTACTCGTCCAATACCACTGTCGGGGCAGAAGCCAGGGAGGTGGCCGGAGGTGAGAGAGAAAGGGAGGTGGCCGGAGGTGAGAGAGAAGGAAAGGAGAGGAGAGAGGAGCAGGGTGCGGTCGGGAGCCTCCCATGCGTGAGGGAGTTGGTGCGGGCGTGAGAGAGAACAGAAGAGGGGAGGAGGGACCTGGGTGCGAAAAAGAGAAAGAAGGGGGAGGCGGCTGCAAAGAGGGCAGGGGAGGAAGGAAAAAGGCACGAGGAAACCCTAGAGTTTGGGGGGCAGCTGGTTCGGCTGGGCCTTGGGCCTGGCCGGCTGCTAGGTCTCTCTGAGTTGGGCCAGAAACAACACAGAGGCTATTCAATATTTGCTATTTTAGACTTACATATGCATGTTTTACCCTGCACGCTTAAGCGGCGCTTAAGCTCGCTTAAGCAATATTTCCTCTAGGCAGAGCCTCACCGCTCGCTTAGCGCTCAACGCTTTTTTGAACCTTGATCGCATAGAGCCAAAAGACCATGACACAACAACTATTCGAAAATATATACAATGCAAAGGGTGGCGCCACGCCTTCCCACCCTCCCCCTCCTTGTTCGGACGAGTCGGCGAAGGAGAAGGGAGGGAGAAGAGACGTCGGGCGTTAGCGGGAGCGGGAGGAGGGGAGTTCAGTGAGGAGGAAAAAAACGATGTGATGTTGTACTACAAATTTGGGTTGAACGTTCTTGTCCAGGTCCGCACGCTCTATTTTTTTCGGTAAAAATAAATAGGAATCATGAGCGGAGTCGGTTTCCCGAGTCGGTTCATCTCGGGCTGAGCAACGGACGCCGGCACACGGCAACGCCGTCCGCTCTGAATCCTGTAACAGACTTGGATCTCCTTTTTATCCAGGTCTTTCAACGTTTTCGATCTTGCCACGCCAATGGCGAAGCCAAGCGCCGCCTCCCCCGCCCGGGAGACCACGCGGCCACCGTCGAGGTCGCTCTCCAGGGCCGTCAGCCGCCGCGCCGCCGCCGTGTCCGAGAAGCTCGCGGCGCGCGGCCTCGGCGCCTTCGTCTGGCACAAGAAGCTGGACCGCGACCTCGCGCGCGGCCTCCTCCCGGGCATCGTCTCGCTCCGCTCCGAGCGCCGCCGCTGCCTCGCCCGCCGCAAGGAGGCCGCCGTCGTCAGCTCGTCGGCCGCCGCGTCCCGGAGAACCTCGCCGCCTCCCCCGATCACGCTCGCCAGGGCGGAGGAGGAGGCCAAGGAGGCCGCCTTCCTGCTGGAGCAGAGCAGGATCCGGGCCGAGACGCGGTTCGGCCACGGGCGGCCCAAGCCCATCGACGTGCTCGTGAAGTCTCTCGACGGGACGCGGCCCCGCGCGGTGGCGGCGTTCCGCGGCGCGTCCTTGGAGGACCTGAAGGAGCTCGGCAAGGAGATCGCGGAGCACGCCGGTCTCGATAGGGCGAACGGCCCTTCTGGGAGGCCGCCAAGGTATTGTGCGACGCCGAGATCGCCAAGGCCGCCGGACGGCCGGGCACGGCGAGAGGTTGGTGCACTCTGCGATCTTTGATGATGTGAAGGGCGTCGTCGAAGACAAGAGCATCGAGGAGCTCGACGCGATGCAGAAGACCATAGCCGCGCGGATGGCCGCTGGCGAGTCCATGGTCGTCGAGCACTGGCAGGGCGTAACAGAGCTCATCCGGGTGGAGAAGGCCAAGAAGTACCTGCAGCAGAATTACTCAGCAGGCGACGAGGAGCCGCCGTCTTCTGACGACAAGGACGAGGAACCCGAGAGCGCAGACGACGGTGACGACACGGCCGACGCCGACGAGGAGGGGTCCGAGGTGCTCTGCCCCATCGTGTTGCCGCCGCAGACGCTGCCCGGGCTGGAGAGGAAGCCCAAGTACATCACGCGTGTCCGGTCCGGATTCGAGTGGAACAAGTACAACCGCGTACACTACGACCATGATCACCCGCCGCCCAAGATCGTCAAGGGCTACAAGTTCGTGGTGTACTATCCCGACCTCGCCGGAACGAAGCCTCCGGAGTACACCGTCCACCAGGACGGGGAAAGCGACGAGACGTGCATCATCAGGTTCCACGCCGGGCCGCCGTACGATGACATCGCGTTCAGGATTGTGAACAAGGATTGGGAGTACTCGAGGAAGGCGGGATTCAACTGCACCTTCGAGAGGGGTATCTTGCACCTGAATTTCCACTTCAAGCGCTTCTTTTACAAGCGATGAGAGTAAATTTTTTATGTACTGAATTTTCTTGATTCGCCATGGGGAGAAATTAACCAAATCAATTTGTAGTGCCGACATACAGTTGGTATAAAATGTAGATGAACATACACGCGTTGGTTTTTATGTTAACCTGCTCTGAATTACAAGCAGGCTAGTTTATTTCTGGAAAAATATATCAGCAAAATACTACCGCTGTCAGTACAAATTTTGCTTCCATGTAGCTTATTTGTTGTTCGGTGAGTAATGTCTTTTTTTAGCCTGAACGGCAGGCTCTTTGCCTTCGCATTATCACCATCATCATCACCATCACCACTAATATAAAAAGGGAGAGACAGGGGTGATCCAAATCATCCCGGCCACACATCAGTTAATCAAGGTCATTCGCTAATCTTGACTGGCCACAAAACGGAGCGGAACGGAAACGGTTCGATCCCCGTCTCCTATTTTCTCTCCTATATATTATTTCCAAAAACTACACCGCGCACCATCCTCACAGTCGCCGCCGACCGCCGTCCGGCCACGAGCTATCACGCCCCGCGCCGCCCACTAGATCCGTGCGGCCGTCGTCGCCCGGCCTCCATCACCGCCTGCCCGACCGACGTACGGCCGCCCCGCACGCAGTCACCACGCGCCGAACGCCTTCCCGCCGCACCGCGCGCCTGGTGTTGCCCCTGTCCCCTGCCCAACATTCATTCGTCGGAAGCAAAGGTCAGCGTTGCTGGCGCTTCGTATTCATCATGTGGTCTAATTTCTGCTCTGTCTATTTGATTTTCCCCTCTTCTAAAGATGCTGGCATGGGAGATTGGTTATGTATATGGAAAAACTTTCTTTTGTTAGTTTAGCTACACATGATCGCACTGCAGATTTGCATGCCCCTATGGTGAATAAATGTGATTCTTCCTTTCCGTGAAATTGCCGCATGATTAGAACGATGTACATTTTAGGAACCCAAGCCTGTCTACCAGCACAACTCGATGTAACCTCCACCATATTTATATAAACAACAGAGTCAGAGTATGTGTAGTACACACCCAGAAGATTAGGGAGGCGTGTGAAGTGTGAAGTGACATACATGTGTATATAGCTCAATTGCTTTTATAGTTTTTGCACACTTCGCCATTTGAATATTCGAAGATTTTACATTACTCTCCTCTCGGCTTCTGAATGTGAAAACTTCTATCTGTTTTTTTCTGAAATTGCTCTCTGTTTTCAATTTATTTGGGTAACCAAAATAGCTCAGAAAAAAATCAAATTTGTACACAAGCAAGGTATAACTATTATTGACATACCGTAAGATTTTCAGCTTAATCGGAGTTGATTTGAATTGCTGATAAATTTGAGAGCAGTGCAGCCAGAATCTATTGCAGGTTACCATCCGTCAATAAGTTCCTCAAGATGATGATTGCTGGACGTCATTGGCAACGGCATCAGCTCCTGGGCAAGCCCAAACTGGTCTTGGACCAAAAATGTCAGCCTAGGCAGCAGTTGTCGTTGCTTTCATGCTCGCTAGAGCTTGTCTTGTTGTGAAGCCGAAGCTGTCGCGGACAGTGACGATGTAAACATTGGGATCGACAACAAGGTTTACATGCAAGATGCCCTATTTACTTCTAGACGCTTGGTCTTTTTTTTGAAACGGGGCAAAAGCTTTGCCTTATATTAATATAGAAGGAGCAAAAACATAACACGGCCGAGACCAAAGTAAAACCACGGACCACAAAAAAGGAAGGCTGCAGAGTGCCGACCCCCCACCATCTAACCAACTCAACCTATTCCGTCCACTCTCCTGGAGAGGAAAATTGTCATCGCGACAAAGTGGAGGCTCCCAACGCCTCTAGCAGAAAGCCCTAGTCAAAGAGCGCTGCGAACTTCTTCGCACCCGCGAGGATCCAGTTCCTCGCCTCGTCCTTAATCTTCTGGACCAAGATGGAAGGCATAGCGAACTTATTGTTGAACACTCTGGCGTTTCTTTCCTTCTAGATTTCCCACGTGATCAGGATGATTGCCGTCTTCAGACCCTGACGAGAAGAACAAGCAGAGTTTACCACCGAATTCCAGTACTCGAGGACATTTGGCCTCCCGAGCCAAGGTCTTGCATCAGGTTTGGGCATTTTAGCCAGACAGACGCCGCGGCCCACACCCGTTTAGAGTAGAGACACTCGAACAGGATATGTCTAGCCGTTTCAGGAGTGCATCTGCAGAGCTGGCACGTGGGCTGGTGGGGCCAACCCCTGATGGCAAGGCGATCGGAGGTCCACAGCCTATTCTGAACAACAAGCCAGGCGAAGAAAGAGCATTTGGGCGGGGCCCAAGCTTTCCAGACGATGCCCAAGAAAGGGGCCGCGATGGCGCCAAAGAACTGCGCCTTGTAAGCCGATTTGGCCGTGTAGATCCCATTTGCAGTGAGAGTCCAAATGATGGCATCAGCCGTTCCCGGAACGAGCACGACATCCTGCAGGAGTTCCCAGAGAAGAATGAATTGAGCGAAGTGATCCGTGGTGAAGTTTAGAACATCCAAGTCTGAAATCCACTTCTCGTCAGTCAGCGCGTCGTGCACACATCTGTTTTTGCGGCGAGAGGCTTTGAAAACCGCCGGAGCGATTAGTTGAGGGGAGAGGCCATTCACCCAAGCGGCTCCCCAGAAAGAAGCTTTGAGGCCATCGCCCACCGTCACGATTGTTGCTGCATTGAAGAGGTTCCGGTCGACGATGTCATTTGGCGTTTCCGACCCCACCCAAGGTTTATCCGGAGAAACCCATTCGTGCCAAAGCCACCTGAGGCGCAGTGCCCTGGAGAATTTTTCCAGGTTTAGAATTCCCAGCCCACCCAATCTCTTTGGGCGACACACCTTATCCCAACTGACCTTGCACTTGCCTCCGCTGACTGTGTCACTGCAGTTCCACAGCATGCCTCTTCGCAACTTATCGAAAGCTTTGAGAGTGCGTTTGTCCGCTTTGAGGGCCGTCAGAAGGAAGATTGGCATGGAGGAGAGAACGGACTTCACGATAGCAGCGCAACCAGCCCGGTTGAAGAATCTTCCTTTCCAAGGCTGAAGACGAGAAGCGGCCTTGTCGATGTATGGCTGGAAATCAACCCTTCGCAGTCTTCCCATCGAAATTGGAAGGCCAAGGTACTTGATGGGGAACTGCGCGATAGCTGCCGGGAAATCATTCAGGATTGCTGGCAAGTCGATTTCCGAGCAACGAATGGGCGTGATGGCGCTCTTGGCAATGTTTGTGACCAGTCCAGTCACCTCCCCAAAGTGGTGAAGAGTGGTAGCCAGATTAGAGACATCCTCAGCCGTCGGAACCAGGAAAATCGCCGCATCATCGGCGAAGAGTGAGACCCGCAGGGTGGCAAGCCTGTCCGGAATAGGCTGCAGCAACCCCGCCTCCGTCGCCAACTGCAGAGTTCTGTTGAGGGGATCAATGCCGATGTCGAATAAAAGAGGCGATAGGGGGTCCCCCTGCCTGAGGCCTCTACCATGAAGAATTGGAAGTCCCGGAATGCCATTGAGCAAGACACGAGAGGAGGCGGTGGAGAACAGGATAGACATCCAAGCGCGCCATCTGGCAGGAAATCCCCGGCGTTGCATGATGTCAAGCAGATAATCCCACCTCATGGAGTCAAAAGCTTTGGCGATGTCAAGCTTGAGCAGCAGCATGGGAGTGCGGTTTCTGTGGAGACGCCTAGCAGTGTTTCGGACATACATGAAGTTGTCGTGGATGCTTCTAGTCTTAATGAAGGCGCTCTGACAGTGCGAGACCAAGTCGTTCATCTTGGGAGCTAGACGGATTGCCATGGCCTTAGCAATAATCTTCGGAATGATGTGAATAAGGCTAATAGGGCGGAAATCCGTGATTGCGTCCGCACCATCTTTCTTGGGCAGGAGAGCAATATTGGCCGAGTTGATGACGTGGAAATTGTTGACCGAGAGTTCCGAGAAAGCGTCCATGAGGTGCATAAGATCCTCCTTGATGATATCCCAGCAGGAAGAGAAGAAAGCCGTAGTGAACCCATCCGGGCCGGGAGCTTTGTCATGAGGCATCTCATCAATGGAGTGTTTGATCTCGTCGATGGAGAAGGGGAGAGCCAAATCCTCTAAATTTCCGACAGTAGGGTTTATCGCTTCCCAGTCCATGTCAAGAGTCCGAGTGTGGGGAGGGCCCATAGTTTGAGAGAAGTGCTCAAAAATCACAGAAGCCTTGTCCTCGTGGCTTGACACCCACCCGTCGTGTTTGCGCAATCGCTGAATGTTGTTCTTCCTCCTCCTGGAATTGACACGGATGTGGAAGAACTTGGTGTTGGCGTCCCCTTCCCTGAGATAGGTTATTCTGGATGCCTGTCTTTTCCGAGTGCGTTCTAGAACAGCAAGGCCAAGCACTCGGCGAATCTGAACCTAAATATGACTATGATTCTTTGCAATACAGTGGTACTAAAAGTTTCATTTTCGCCAAGGATGAAGAATCCAAAATTCACTGTGATGTCGGCTGGTCATGATTTGCCTGTTTTCATTAATGGATAATTAACAGATAATCATGAGAGTCTCTCACTCTCTGCAAAAGAATTGCAGAATATATGTATCTGTGAACACGAAAAGCTAATTGTTCTTTAAATGCCCTTAATCTGTTAATAGGAACTGTGTATGGAAGTGTAGAGAACTCAACACTTCATATACTGGGAATGTAAAACTATAGACATGGAGCAAGACTATTTACTGCTTAAGTAAAGCCGTTGGTCTCCCACTAAGTTGAGTTTGCTCACCAAGACGGCACAATTGATCATCTGCTATTTGAGCTTTCATTTATTCATTTTTATTCGTCCCTTTGTCGTAGAATGTTGGAGAACATTTTGAGACTTGGAATGTTGTAATTCTTGGTCCAGTGACGCATCATGGCCCGCATGAGGGAAGAAGAGATCTCACATGGCAGCCCCGAGGCAAATTACTGAATTTATTCTTCACCATTTTTTGGTATATGGAGATACGACACACTTGATACTGATTTTTTATTTATATGTTTTCTATACGACGCACTTGAATAAAAAAAACCAGCAGCTAAGATGGATGAGCTAGACCGATTAGCTACGCGACTCCAAAATAGTACTCCAATAAATACAAAGCATAGTGCTTGATCTCCGTTTAGCAATGAAGTTTTTTATTCATACATCATATGTATGTGGAACAATGTTTATTTTCTATGGTTGTCATTTCGTATACTTAATAGATACAAAGTTTGTGTCATGTTGATTAATTATTATTGTCATTTCATTGGTTTTTTACTTAACAGAAAAATATTTTCTAATATTACACGTGCGTGGCACGTGCACTATTACTAGTACATAGGAAAATACAGAAGAACAAAGAAGGAGAAAGCAGCAGGTAAAAAAAAAGGTAGCAACTGAATATCACGGTTCATAAGGCCAACAATACAATAGACAGTGGAGCCAGATTGTTTGAAAATGCGTTCCAGGCGAAGTAGGCGGCAGCAATTGCATCTTCCTTAGGGCCGGCAACAATTTTTTTTTACAAGTCTCGAGTGCAGGCTTGGAGGCGCTGAATTTGAACCAAGCTTCACGGGCGAAGGGACAGTGGCAGAACCGCAGAAGAAGTGTACAGCCGACTCCAAAACCTGATCAAAGAGGGTTCATTTTTCGCTGTGATCATTGCGTCCTGTGCGCGAAGTCTGTCAGCTATCATGCCCATCTTCCGGATTGAGGCAAGTTCAGAGCAATCAATTTTGGCGGTGAATTGACTGTCCTAAGCCGATTTCGCCGAGTAGCGACCTGAAGCTTGACTGATATGCTGTTATGTTCAGAAGTAAGCTGCACCCTCTGAATTTCGCTGCCAGAGCGAGATGAAAGAGGTGAGCTCGTCAGCAATAAGCCGATTTTGCCAGGTAGCGACCTGAGGCTATCCAGCTCCACAATATTGTGTCATGTTCAAAAGTAAGTTGCACCCTTTGAGGAATGTCTTTTACGATGGATCATCTCTGTTATCTAGTTAGTGCCTAGCTGTTTTCTTTTCAGTCAGCACAAATCGCCGATGAAGATCGTTTTTCAGAACGTGTTGCCAGAGGGGGTGAGTGTGGAAGTCAGGCGATCCGATGCATCTGTTTCCGTCCCTTTGTTTACCTTTTTCTCTTTTTTCAGTCTACCGATCAGCCTTGCTGATCACATCTACTTCTATACGCAATGAAACTGTGTTGTTTTCCACTTCGTCGTTCAAACTTTGGTTTGCGAAAGCATGATGTGGTGATCGTTAGAGCATAGCTCTGCGTTTTGGTCTTATCCTTGCCCAATATAATCTTGGTAAATTACATTATGTTATTTCTGCAGTGTACTAAATAAGCATCATTATCTGGACAGGTTAAATTTTGTTTGAGATCAACTCTTGCAGTTCAACACCCTTGAAGTTTCCAAAACAGAGCTACTACATTCATGTCATCCAAGGAAGATTACAATGCAGCATATGATTGTTGCGAACAACTATGGATGCAAATGCTTGACGCTCGAGGTATCCCGTACCATTCTGAGCTTTCTTATGACGAGTTGACAGTGCGGGTTCTGCTCATGGGTCTCCATATCTCTTACACTATTCTCTGAATGTGGACACCCAAATTAACTGCAGTCTGCAGAGGAACACCACGAGAGTGAGGGCGAGGAGAACTTCAGTCCGTTGACCATGTGGCAAAAATGGTTGCCTGATTAAACCAAGCAAATGCAGATGAGAATCTCTGTGCAGCTTTGACGAATTCTGTTCACTTAAAACACAAAAAGTTATAAACTCAAGAACAATAATAACAAAATACATGCTAGAAATCACCGCAAAGCTCACAAACAACAACTAACATGGATTAAAACATATGGAGTTCTAAAAAAGTAGTAAGATATTGAAACGTGGTCTGCACTGCAGTGGTGTGTGTTCCCGAGGAGACAGGGGAACACGTACGCGAGTATATAGAGACACTGGACGTAAATCATCTTCAGTATATATCGGATTGCCTCTCCTAACCTTCTTGCTTCTTGTTCTGTTCAGATTTACAGTGATATCCAACATCTTAAATGCCTGCTTATGACTGAACACGGTACAATTGTCAGTACCATTTGAGCACTGAAAATGTCTGAAATAGTTGTCCATTATGTCAAACTATATAATCAAGATGTAGTTTTGTGTACTCTGCTGTTAGAAGTATTTGATGCCTGCTGTCAACTCCTTGCTGTTTAACAATACCCATTGTTTTTCGAAGGGCCAGTGGCCGATCTTTATTAAGGTAGAAAAGAAGTTACAGCATGCTGGTCACACAAAATGTGTGCCAACAAAGAAGTACAGGCAGCTGATGCTGCGCCAGACAGGCCTGGCCAGCAGAAAACGCATAACACGACTCATACAGAACATCCCGGCAAGCTCAGATCGCCAGTACACGTCCGGCAGAGCGCCAAAGGGCGATGTCTTCTCTGATGCCGTCGAAGACAAGGTCCTCATTGTGGCTCTCATTCTGAAAGATCCTTCCGTTCCTCTCCTTCCAGAGCTTCCAATGAACAAGGATGACCACGGTGTCGAAGTCGCGTAGTAAGTTCTTGGGCGCCCTTTTCCTGACTTGCAGCCACCAGTCTTCAGTGCTGGAGAACGCCGGGCTCGGAGTGGGGAAATCGGCGTTGGTCCAAGCCCTGACCTTCTGCCATACCCGAGAGCTGAAAGGGCAATGAACAAACAGATGCGTGCACGTCTCGGGGGCTGAAAGGCATAGCTGGCAGGTGTCGCTGTGCGGCCAGCCACGCTTCTGCAGGTTGTCCGCGGTCAAGCAGCGTTGATGAACCGCGAGCCACATGAAGAATTTGCAGCGGGCGGGTGCCTTCGATTTCCAGATAGGACCAACGCAAGGGAACTTGATGTTTGCAGCGAAGAAGAGTCCATAGGCAGACTTGGTGTTGAAGATGCCGTCCTTCGAGTGCCGCCAGATTAATCTGTCATCTTCACCTGGCAGTAGTTGGATTGTAAGCATAAGATCCCATAGGCCAAGGTATTGCACGATCGCCGCCGTGGAGAGCCCGCCTCGTATGTCTCTGACCCATCTGTTGTTGCGCAAACCATCGGCCACCGAGACGCCGGAGTTGCGGACGAACGTTGCCAGGATAGGAAAGGCGTCGGGGATGGATTGCTTGGAAGGTAGCCAAGTGTCTGTCCAGAAGCGTGCCCGTTCGCCATTGCCAAGCTTGACGTAGGTGGCAGCCTTGACCAGGGTGGTCGCATCCGCTTCATCTGGATGTGGTACGAAGCACCACGGGCGCGGGCTGTCCGCCCATCTCAACCATGGCCAGCGGCAGCGTAGGGCGCAGCCGAAGAAACGGAGGTTCAGAATACCGAGCCCGCCGTACTCTGTTGGCATGCAGACCCTCGACCAAGGCAGAAGGCAGTGCCCTCCACTGATGTCTTCCTCTCCACGCCAGACGAAGGCGCGGCAGCGTCGGTAGATGATCTTGAGTGCCCAAGCCGGAAGTTGCAACACCGCCAAGAAGTGCAGAGGCAATGCCATCAGCACCGAGCGCGTTAGGGTGAGCCGCCCTCCAGGGTTCAGTAGCTTGGGGATCCATCCCGGTAGCCGATCCGAGAAGCTGTCAATGAGAGGCCAGATGTCTGCTCTTCGTAGCTTGCACGTGGTGAGTGGCAGCCCCAGGTAACGGATTGGGAACTCGCACAACTGGCACCGGAAGAGGTTGGCTACCTCTGATGCCGTGTCCGCGTCACACCGGATGCAGGTTATGGTGCTTTTATTCAGGTTGATTTTCAGACCCGAGGCCTCCGCAAATAGCTTCAGAGTTGAGAGAACGACCTCGCAGTCAGCTGGGAAGGGGCGGAAAAAGACGACAGCGTCGTCAGCATAGATGGAGGCTCTCGGCACCCTCGAGTCGAGCTTCAGGTCGGACAGAAGTCCATGGTTGACAGCCCACTGCAGCATCGCCTGCAAGGCGTCCATGGCCAGGATGAAAAGGGCGGGCGATAAGGGGTCTCCCTGGCGCACGCCGCGCGCGAGACGGAATGAGCCGCTCCAGTCTCCATTGATGCTGATGGAGGTGGAGGCCGTCGACAGCATGCAGCAAATCCAGTAGCGCCAGCGTGAACCAAACCCTCGACGGCGCAATACCTCCATAAGAAACTCCCAAGAAAGTGAGTCGAAGGCCTTCGATATGTCAAGCTTGAGTAGGGCAGCCGTGGTTTTCTTCCTGTGCAGCAATCTGGCCGTGTTCCGGACGAGCTTGAAATTCTCATGGATGCTGCGGCTTGCTACGAACGCGCTCTGAGCGTGGGAGATCAGCTTCGGAAGAAGGGGAGCCAAGCGAGCTGAGAGGATCTTGGTGAAGATTTTGGAGAAGCCATGCACGAGGCTGATCGGCCGATAGTCCTTGATGTCCAGCGGGTCCTCCTTCTTCGGCAGCAAGACCATGATTGACGAGTTCACGCACCCGAGGCTCTGGCAGTGCCCTTGGTGAAGGTGTTGCAGCGCCAACATGAGGTCGTCGGCGATGATATCCCAGCAGAGCTTGAAGAAGAGTCCCGAGAACCCGTCTGGCCCTGGCACGCGATCAGAAGGCATGTCTGTAATCACCTTGCGGACTTCTTCACGGGAGAAGGGGGCGTCAAGAGCCGCCGCTTCCGCCGCCGAGACGCTCTTGAGATCAAGCATGTCCAGGTTCAGAGCATGGCCACGGGTTGGGACGGAGCCCATGATGCCGGAGAAGTAGTCCAGCGCCAAGTCGAGCTTCTCTTCCGCGCCCGTCGCCACCCTGTCCCCGGATCGAAGGATGGGGACGAGGTGTTTGCGGCGACGCGTGTTGGCTTTCATGTGGAAGTACTTGGTGTTGGCGTCGCCTTCCTGAAGATCACGGACCCTTGCCCTTTGCCGCAGCCGCACACGTTCGAGCGAGGCCAGGGCAAGACACTTGCCTTTCAGAAACGAGCGTAGCCGACGCTCGCCCGCAGAGAGTTGCCTGTGCTCCATAGCTTCGTCGAGACGGAGGATCACCTCATTTGCAATCTGAAACAACAGAGCATTAGCGCTCTGTTTGCGCTGTCCCCATTGGCGCAGAGCCTTAGCTGTGCGACGCAACTTGGTGTCGAAGGCGACAATAGGATCATGCGAGTCGACCTCTAGTTCCCAGGTTTCTTTAACTATCTCCTGGAAGCCAGGCAGTTTAGTCCAGAAGTGCTCGAATCTGAACCTGAAGGAGCGCGGGCGGGCGGAGGAGCAGGACAGGAGGAGCGGCGTGTGGTCAGAGATACTAGAGCTGAGCGGCAACAAGTCACTGATCGGGTATACATCTTCCCAAGCTGGGGAGAAGAGGAGCCGATCGAGCCGTGCTTGGAGGGCGTCTTGCTGTCCATTGCTCCAGGTGAAGCGCCTACCGATCAAAGGCATGTCTTGCAGGCCAAGTGTGTTGATCGTGTGCCTGAATCTGTTGATCATCTGCCTATTGATTCTCCCACTGCTCCTTTCTTCAGCGCTGCATACCAGGTTGAAGTCGCCATTTACAATCCACGGCAGCTGCACCGAAGCCCCAAGCTGGGCAAGTTCCTCGAGGAAGCGCAACTTGTCTGCCCGCAGCTGAGGGCCATACACGGAGGTAACCACCCACCTCTTGTCGTCAGCCAACGATCTCACCTGTGTAGAGATGCAGAATTCCCCTGATGGCAGACATCGACCTCGAGTACATCAGACCTCCAAGCGATAATTATGCCACCCCTTGTGTCCTCCGCAGGCAGAAAGGCGAAGCCATCGAAGGCCGGCCCCAAGGTTTCTGTAATGATAGCAACATCGACAAGAGATAGTTTTGATTCCTGGAAACACACCATTGCCAGCCCAAGGTTCTGAATGAACAATCTTATTGCATTACGACGAGCACGACTATTGAGACCCCGCACATTCCACACAAGGATCCTAAGATCGACAGCCATAACAACAAACTAGGGAAAACCACAGCAGGGGGAGGCGGCGAGTTATGCGCCGCAGGGATCTAGCTCGGCAGGGAGAGAGAAGGCAGCAAAGCCGTCTTGCGCCGGTTCGTCAAACGCCATGCCATCAGGGTCAAAGAGAGCCGCGATGGCGCGGAGGTGCTGTGGCCCCATCTGGTCCTTGTAGAGGTTGAAGTACTCGTTCTGGGCTTCAACAGAGATCACTTCCTCCCCACGATCGAGTCCCATGCGCTTGATCAGCACCGCTTGCGCCTTTGACACCGGGTCCTTGTGGGTGCCGTCACCTTGCGAGCTGAGGCGCTCGCTCCTGCGTGGAGTAAAGCCTGGGGGAGCGGCTTCTTCGTCCTTCTAGTTGGTGCAGAGGCGGCAGGACGGGGGCCGAGAAGCGACGGAGCAGGAGAGGAGCTCAGGTTGAGCATCATGGTCTCCGCGGCGGACAGTGGGCCAAAAGGCTGCGTATCTTGGGTCTCCGTGTTCCCAAGAGGAGCTTGATCACCTTGGGTTCCAACCGCATCTTCGTGCTGGACTTGCTCTTGATCAGAAGTGGGCTGGGTCATCCCGAGGCTCGAGTCATCATGGGCTAAGTCAAGCCCGGGCCCCTCCTGGGCCGAGTCCTCTTGGGTCGCCAAATCCCCGGCTGGGGTGGATCCCTCCGGGTCCTGCGTGAGGGCAACGGTCAGTGCTGACTCGGTCAGCGGCCCGTTGTTGCTGGTCTGGTCAGCGAGCCGAAGGCCCCCGACCGTTGGGCCCTGAAGCCGAGGGGGAGCGCTGCGGGCCGCCGGCGGTGAGCGGCGAGGTAGCTTCAGAGGTGAGGTCGCCGGCGACGCGAAGAGCGGGCTCCGCGGGCTGTGCGGCGAACGGAGAAGCGCAGGTCTCCCAGCTCCCAACACCGGGGTTGATCGCCCCGCAGCAGAGCCGACTGCCGTCGGCGGGCAGGTCGATGGTGACGCGGCCGCACGAGACAGGGGGCCGCAAGCGCCAGGTGTGCGAGGGTGCACCTCCAGTGTCCCCGGCGGAGGAATCCCCCCGGTCGGCGGAAGGAGGCCGCCGCTGAGAGTGCGGCCCCAATCGCCTGCGGTTGCTGAGCTTCGGTGGCGGCGGCCGCCGCGACGACGCCCCCAGTCGGTGGAGTTGCCACCAGGTCCGGCAAAGGAATGGCTGCCTCCATGCGCAGCGCTTTCCCCCGCAGCACCATCAATCCGGCCGCCCCAGCAATTGTAGGAGTGGCGCCTGGTAACATCTCCATCCTCCTGGTAACGTGCAGGGAGATCAGGGGCGAAGATCGGCCTGCGGTCGATCACATCATGGATGTGGATGATGAAGGGGTGGATGAGGGAGCGCTTGAAAGTAGGGGGAAGCGGCGGTGAAGGTGATTCAGGGTCCTCCGGATCCCGCGGCGTGTCAGGCAGCCCCTCCGGCTCGGGGGCTTCGACGTCATACTCCTTGGGGATGGAGCTGGGATCCCGCAGCCACGCCGTGAGCATGAGGCACCAGCGGTCGGAGGAGGGCAAGACCTCCACGAGGTGGCCGCCGAGACTGTTGACCACCTGGCGGACGGTCTCCCAGTCCCACGCGTCAGCCGGGAGCCCGTCAAAGCTGAGCTTGGTGAAGAACTCGAGCTTGCCGGCGGTGGCTTGGTAGGTGCGGTGCCAGCGCTTGAAGGACGCACACGCTCGCAGTCCTCCGCGGAGGCGAAGGTGATGAAGAAGTCTGCTGGGTAGGACACCTCCACCCGCACAAGGTCGCGGTCCACCCCGCCGAGCGCCGCAAGGGCCTGCACCATGTCCTCCGGGGAGACCGGTGGACGCCGGCCCTGGATCGAGGCGAGCAGAGTCCGGCCACGGAAATCAGCCTCGAGAGCGGCCATGCCGGGGGAGCGGGAGATGAGACACCGGCCTTTAGCTGGGCGCAGGTCTGGATCGCTGCGCGCCGTGAGCTCCTCTGGAAACCGCACATGCGCCAGTGGTGGGTAGTGCGCCATCGACAGCGGCGGCGGCGGGCGGGCGTCGGCCGGAGGCGGCGGAGGCACCCGGGGCCGTGGTTGGGAGGTGGAGGAGCAGGAGGTCGGAGCATGGTCGAGGCGGGACTCGCACTGACGAGCAAGGTGGCCAGTGAACCAACACAGGTAGCAGCGGAGCTCCCCTTTGCAGTTTGACTTAAGGTGGTCGAGGCCGAGGCACTTAAAGCACCTGCCCACCAACCACCGGGGAATCTTGGGTCGTCGCGGAGCAGGATGGGGTGGCGGCGCCGGGGAGTGGCGCTTCCGCCGGTTGGTGACGCGTGTCCAGCCCTCCTCTACAACCTCCAGATCTGGAGAGGCAGGATGGGAGCGGGCGGCAGGGATTGGGCTTGGTGGGCGGCGACCGTCGGAGTGAGCAGCCGTCAAGCGGGATTGGGGAGGGGGTGGGCGCCGGTCGTCGGAGCGAGCGGCCGGCGCGGAGGGCTTGGGGGCTAGGGGGCGGTGGTGGAAGCGAGCAGGAGCCATCGTGCCAAGAAAGAAAGTAAGACCTACCCATTGTTTTTCAAAGTTGAGTAGTACATCTTCACGTCGCTAAAGAAAGACTACCATGCAGACATAAGCTTGCTGCAAGGAAAACAACTATGGATGCACATGCTTGATGATTGAGGTAGACGCATCATTCCGAACCTTCTCATAGATGATTAAACAGTGATCCTGCTCATGGATCAGCATAGCTCTTACATTAGCTTGCACTGAATGTTGGCACCTTAATCAACTGGAGATGAACATCATAAGAGTTAGGATGAGGAGCAGTTCAGTCCAGTGAAAACGTCAGGCAAACTGTAGTCTTATCGAACCAATGAGAATGCAGATTAGCAAATGAGTGATGAATGAATTGCCGTGCATGTTTGAATTCTGTTTTCTTAAAAACACAAGATAATTATAGGCATAAGTACAGCCTATGGATCGTCACGTTCTGGAAACCTGAAAAAAAGAGCTTTGATCTGATTTTCTGGGGGCTAAAAAAATGAGCTTTGGTCTGATTTAGAA
This sequence comes from Poa pratensis, assembly GCA_947311845.1. Classification (NCBI taxonomy): domain Eukaryota; kingdom Viridiplantae; phylum Streptophyta; class Magnoliopsida; order Poales; family Poaceae; genus Poa; species Poa pratensis. The sequence continues at coordinate 25,349,531 of CAMZMU010000050.1, forward strand.
TGGTTAAATGGGCCAAAAAACTGTAAATATTAGGCTGAATCTTAATGGGCTAGGTTGGCGACGGCCTAGGTTAGCTCATTCTCACGAAACTTTTGGTTGATCTCAACTCCAACTAGGCAACTAGAGCACCCAAGAAAGTCGACCGAGATTTCCTGAAGTTGCAATTGATTCAGAAGAAAGTAAGTTCAGTTTTAGTGAAAAATAAAGCAATAAATTAAAGTTTTACTTTTCATAATCAACCGAGGCTCAAGAAAATATTTGGTCGACTTAGAATTAGCAAAACGGTTAAACAAATAGTAAAACATGGAACCTAAAGTAAGCGTTGATCAACTGTTCCAAATAGTTAGCTAAAGCATATGCACATGATTCATAATACAGACCAGATTCAGTAACCCTGCCAAGGCACATCCGGAAAGACGACCTTTCGGAGCAAGGAAATTCAAGGGAAATGCAGGCAGCCCTCGCTCCTTCTTCTTACGGAAAATGCGGCTGAAGACACACATCTGCAGCGAGCATGTGGAGCCGTGCTGGCCTAGCGCCTCAACAAACGCTGATCATTCAGGCTTTTTGTCTAGGTGGGAACACTGATCGATCAATCAACGGTCGCGCCTCCGAATCGATGAACATAGTACTACACCGGATCCGCTGTCGCACGTCCGACAGATCGCCACCGGCGGGCACACGAGTTGAAAGTTGAAACTTCGCCTGCGAAGCTTCCGCGGTCCACAGCGTGACGCCATCGCCGCCGTGACGCGGACCGGTGGCCGGCTTGGAACTTCCCATCCGGTAGCGATGGCTGTCGCAGGATCGTTCCCGCCATTACTCCAGATCCTGGGATCTGCCATGCTGAGACAGCGAGATCACAGTCTTTGCCAAAAGGCGTCGCCAACCTATCCCACCTAGTACCAACTTGCAATGTATCGTCGATCGATCGACCTCCCGCAGGCTACAGTCCTACTCTTTGACTCTTCTGGACGCGGAAGCGGACAAGAACACAGGAGGACTCGTCACTGGCTACGTAGGTGCTCCCGGGGTCTCTCACAGAGCGGGGCGGAAGCCAATTTGCCTTTCGGCCGACAGCGCCGCGGGCTTGCTTTGGGGTCGGAGATCGTTGCTGTCGTAGGTACACGCTCTCCAGTCCAGTGAACCCCCGGCCGTCCGCCCTCCGCCGAGGCCATGTTACCCTCGTACTCAGCCTAGCTTATGCCTAGCCGTCATGCTTGCAAGCTACTGACGCCAATCCGTTGTCCACGGCGATCAAACTGTTGTCCGCATCTAGTTACAGTTAACATTATGCGTGCAAGAGTCACATAGGACTAGGATGGACAGGGCCTGCTCTGGCAAAACCATGTTGTGGGCAGGGCCGGCCCTGAGGGGGGTCAGGGGGTGCGGCCGCCCCGGGCCCCCAAAAATCTAGGGCCCCGCCTCAGGTATGACGTATGCAGGCCTAGGCTACGTAGTGGTGAAAGTCCAGGAGGAAAACAAGCGTATTTGCCTACGGGGCTTGACCCAAACACCCAGCAGATTAGGAGATCGAGCGCAACAGCCAGTAATAGGATAGGGATCCATCTGTTCGGCTCCTCCCATCGCGTGGTACGCAGCGACTAAGCGCCCTGCGTCCGCCGCCGCCGATTCTTCAAGTCTCCTCCTACTTCCGATTGCTTGTTCGTCCTTTCGCCAATGTCAATTCCCGGGGCCTCCGCTTATTGGCTACGGGGCTTTGCCGTTTTTCTTTCCTCTCTCCGGATGCGGTACGCGCACTATCGCTGTTTTGGCCAAGCTAAGGTACATATTATCATTGCTCTCTTGTCGGTAATCTGTACCTTGACATACACAATGCATAGCTGGTATTATTGAACATTAGATGTTAGTTTTTTTCCCGGAACTATGTGTTATGTATCGTCTAGAAAGTATCCATCCGGCCGGTAGTGCTAATAAAATGAAAATTTGGTGACTTGGTACTCTCATAGAGAGGAGAATTCACTATTTTTTCAGAGATATATACTGGTGCTTAGATAACCTAAACAATGGCTTGGCTCCGAGAATGTAATTATTGATCGGATGCAGAAACACATCATGCTAGTGTTTATTATCGGAAATCAAGCAATGTAGACAAAAATGACTAGTGTATTCAAAGGATGTTGATATATTTATATGGCAATATGTATAAATCTAGGCACTGCCTTTGAATACATTTACATGTATATATTCATTAATATTGGTGTCTATATTAAGGCCCCCAACTTTTAGTTTCGCCCCGGGCCCCAAAAAATTCAGGACCGGCCCTGGTTGTGGGCTATGTTGTGCACACCGTTTGATAGCTCACACAACATAATTTTGCACTAGCCGAAAACATGGAGATGACTGTTTGGTTAGATGCTTTTACGTCTTCTAATGCAACTACGCCTATTTTGGTTGGCTGCAGAAGAGCCGCTAAGGTAACCTCTTTTCACTTTAGGTGAGGTTACCGGGCATAGCATAGAAGTAGAAGTATAAACTATTTTAGTTCAGTACGATCGACAAGTTATTAAACAGAGTGTAAACATAGTCTCATAATCCATATAGCATAGAAACCGAAAATTCTTAAACAAGTACCATAAACATAGTCATGTAAGTAGACAAGTGCAAACACAGGCTCCTTCATGCAGTTCTCTGGGTGGCCATGACACTTCTTCACCAGCTCACAACCAAAGTTGTTGAAAATGATCACTCTGTACTCCGTTGCAGAGATATTCTTAAACATGAGAAGGTACCCAATATTCACATTACGAGCAATGGCAAATGCTGGCCACCCCTGATCGAGGCATGCTTTTCCATTGAGATAAGCCAGGTTGATTGTCCAGATGCAACCTGTGTTCGTTTTGAGGGTGATCGACCCAAGCACCTCCCCGAGTATGGACCAAAAGAGTCTAGAACTAGAACGACCCCTAAGCCGGAGTGCGACCACCACCTTGCAGAAGTGGTTAGGGGACACTTGTTCCTTGATACAGCCAACACCGGCCCTCCTTTTCTTCTAGCTCTCTCCAGCAACCTCCACTGGGGTTTGAAGCTGCGTACCTACAACAAATCAGACTATAAACATATGTTTAGCAATGTCTACACATAAAAATGACGTCAAACTACCAACAACTGGTAATGCCTTATACTAACAAGCACACACATGTTTATCAAAAAAGTGATTCCACACTATCAAGAGCTATGCACAATAAATGTGCTTGTACATTGCACAAGACAGTATGGAATGACTCCTTGCAATGATTTGGTGCCAAATTTTAATCATCGACTTAAAGGGATCATGGACATTCAACAAAACAGACGAATTCATAACTCTATACTCATTGGCCTCAGTGAACATAGACAGGTTAGAAGCAGAGCCAACTTTGCTCCACCAGACAGGACAACGAAAGCAAATAGAAGAAACATCTAGTTGTGGCCGGTTCTTACTTTATTTAGCCATTGGCTGGAGACTGATGACGTGAAAGCACACGCTCGTTGGGAGACCCCAAGAGGAAGGTATGAAGCAGTGCAGCAGCAAGTTTTCCCTCAGTAAGATACCAAGATTGTCAGATCCAGTAGGAGTAAAAGGCACCTCTGAAGGTTGTTGGTGGCGCCGTTTACTCGGTCGCCAACGTGGAACATGCACACAACACAATCAAACTACTTTGCCCCAACGAAACAGTGAGGTTGTTAATCTCACCGGCTTGCTGTAAATAAATGATTAAACTTATGGTGTGGAAAATAGTGTTTAATTGCAGAGAATGAAAAGGAACAATGATTGCAGTTGGTTGTATTATCAGTGTAAAAGAATGGACTGGGGTCCACAGTTCACTAGTGGTGTCTCTCCATAAAAGATAACTAACATGCTGGGTAAACAAATTACAGCTGGGCAATTGATGAATAGAGAGCGCATGACAATGCATATATATGACAAGATGACTACTATGATATTCAATTGGGCATTACAACAAGATACATAGACCGTTGTCCAAGAGCATCTATGACTAATAATCCACCTTCAGGTTGACATCAGTGTTCCCCGTTGGTATTAAGTTGCAAGCAACAGATTATTGCATTAAGTAAAGTGCATAATGTAAACAATACAATTATCCTTAGACAAAACATTGCTGTTTTACCCCAAGTGGCAACAACACATCTACAACCTTAGACGTTGCTGTCACTCGCCCAGATTACCGGAGGCATGAACCCACTATCTAGCATAAATACTCCCTCTTGGAGTTACAAGCATCTACTTGGCCAAAGCATCTACTAGTAACAGAAAGCATGTAAGATCATAAATAACATATAAGATAGATTGATAATCAACTTGATCATAGTATCAATATTCATCGGATCCCAGCAAACACAACATGTAACATTACAATAAGATGATCTTGATCATGATAGGCAGCTCACAAGATCTAAACATGATAGCACAAGGAGGAGAGACAATCATCTAGCTACTGCTATGGACCCGTAGTCCAAGGATGAACTACTCACGCATCACTCTGGAGGCAGGCATGGTGATGTAGAGCCCTCCGGTGATGATTCCCCTCTCCGGCAGGGTGCCGGGAAGAGCTTCAGAACCCTCCCGAACTAGGGTTGACGACGGCGGCGGCGGCTACGGAACTTTTCGTGGATGGAGGCTCGGGTATTTAGCGTTTTCTGGACGAAATCATTATATAGGCGAAAGGGCGGCGTCTGGAGGCACCCGAGGGGGTCACGCCACCCCCCCGCGCGGCAGGGGGGGCGCGCCGGCCCCTGGCGTGGCTGCCTCCTCGGTCGCCTCCGTCTTTCCTTTGGACTCCGTGTACGTGTCGGGAAAATAGAAGATTCTGTCCAAGTTTCGTCCAATTTCGAGAATATTTCCAGAACAGCTTTTCTGGAATACAAAAACAGCAGAAAACAGGAACTGGCACTGTGGCATCTTGTTAATAGGTTAGTCCCAGAAAATGCATAAAAATACTATGAAGTGTATATAAATACATGTAACAATTGGTATAATATCAACATGGAACATCAGAAATAATAGATACGTTTGAAACGTATCAGAGACACATCAGCCCCATGATGCAGGTATCCAGAAAATCGTCATTGACCAAATCAGATGTTCATATATGAAACTTTGGGCCTCAAAGTTACATTGCACACACCGAATAATGCACCAAATCAGACAACACTCAAAAGATGACCCCTTAGTACCAACTATTATGAACAAATAATTGCATGTGTGTACACCAATACTTACTAATTAAAGGACACCCCTTAAAAGAAAAGATGCTCATACAAGCCTCATAATACATTGCCAACAAAGCGCAAACCAGATTATCCACAAGACTAGGTAGTAATACAAGCATCGTCCTTGTATAAATTACCTGGTACTATAGATAATCCCCTTACATTCAACATGACACAGTTAAATCATTAGCATATAACAAGGAACACATACAAACAAGCATGGGTTTAATTATTGGCCTCAGCAAATCTAAGCACAACAAATTAATAGACCTGGAGCAACTATTATGTTGATCGATGCTGACAGTGTCAATTTGGCTCCCGGAGCCCGAGTTCATTGCAGCCTTTATTTTAAAATTTTCAATAATCGTACATTGGAATATCACCAAATTCTGGAAAAGGCACACGAGCAAATCTACATATCTGGTGTGTACGGCACAAGTTTTTTCAAAATGTATCATCATCCGTGATCCACACAAAAATGATAAAAATGGAGATAAAATGAGTATTGACTTATTTAGGGCTATAAATTTCTTATTTTTATGTATTCCAAAAATACACCGTATTTTGCAGCAAAACTTTGTAGATATGTAGATCATATTAGCACACATCCATCGTACAAAACATCATGTTTTTTATGGAAACCTCTAAATAATATTTACACTTGTCCCAAAATACTGAACTGCATGGAGCCCAGGATCCAAATTGTCGCACTCGATCGCTGCTCCGCTTCTATCATACAAATGATTAAAAAATAGCATGCTAGAAAAATAGCGACAACCTCCTCCGGGACTATACACGCTATGCTATAGCATGCTAGCAACGTGCTATATTTCAATTACTGTCTTGGAAGAAATATCAGATCTAGCTAAAAAATAAAGAATTTCATCAAGAATGAAGGGTAGAATTCAAAACTCTCAGAACAATCCTACTATATATAAAGGCGCGTGCGATTCAGCCTCCAAAACGGCATCCACGTCGCCCTTTTCTCGCGCGCCGTCCGATCAACGTGTTGGACGGATCAGATCACGTCAGCTACAGTAACACTGTAGCAGTGTAATTTCTACCAATGAGACGCGGATGCAGCGACCTTTTTGCAAAAAACGCCCGCAAAGGACCTTTTCGCAAAATCGAAAAACATCGAGGGCTTAAGTGCAAAAACGTCACTGCATCTCCTCCTTCTCTTCTCTTCTTCCCGCGACGCGGAAATCGCCGCCGCCGGCCGCCGCCTCACGCCGCCGCTACACCCCTCCCCGTCCAAATCGCGGCCCACCACGGGATCCGCCGTCGCCGCCTCTCTCTCCTCCTCGAGCGCCGCTTGCCGGGAAGCCGCGGAGGCGCCGGAATCGACGCCGCCGCGCTCGGCCATCGCCGCCGCGTCCGCGGCCCGCCGGCGGCGCTACGGCGACCCAAAGGGGGCGGCGCCGCCACCTACGGGCTCGCCGCGTCGAGGCGCGTCGGGCGCGACCCCGCGCGCGTGCTGGCTCGCGTCGAACAACGGCGCCGCCGCCGCGGCAGTGGCAGCGCAGCCCAGGGCACTGCGACGTCAGCGTGGGCCCAGGCTGCCAGTTTTTTTTTAGGAAAAAATCCAAAAAATGTTAAAATCCTGTCAAGTGGGCCCCACTTACGTACAAAATTTTCACAAATTCAAAAACTTTAAATTTAATTTATACATTTCAGGCTACAATTCAAAATAACCAATTACAAAAAATATTAAAATTCAGAGAATGCATATCTTTAAAACAACAATTATAAAAAATGTTGAAATTCAAAAAAAAATGCATACCTTTCAAACTACACTTCAAAATAATACAAACAATATATCAACAATTATAGGAAAAAATACCAAAACTTATAAATTTGAATCTATAATTCAAAAAAATTTTTTAAAAGTATTAAAATCCAAAAAAACCATATATTCAAAACTCCAATGCAAAATAATATAAACAACATACCAAAAAAATTCTAAATTTAAAATTTGCAAATTATCAAGCTTACCACACAAAAAACCATTCTAGAATTTAATTTGCTACAAAAAAACAACAAAAAAAAGAGATACTCTAAAATATAAATACCTCACATATTATCTCACATAAATAATGGATGCCTCATAACCAAAAATAAATAAATATAATCACATATAAATAATTCAACTTGCTAAATATTTTAAAATATACATAAATACATCGAAATGACCGTAAGAAGTGGTCAAAACTTACACAAATTTAGAACACCACTAATTTTTACCTATTTTCCAAACGTATTTCCAAAATTATATTTCTCAACTTTTAATAAAATTGTTACAATCTTACAATAACATAAAAATATGGAGCTACTCACTTTTTTAGTTTTAATTTCATATTTTTTTTACCACAACAACAATTAAGGAAAGTTTATGAATTTTATACAAAACTCTACTTATTTAAACATGATAGTCACATCAACTACAACATTTCAAAGTACAAACAATTTTTAAACATCAAAATTTCTTTGCATTTCAAACAATTTCAAATCTTCACACCTATTAAATATCAACATTTTCAAATTTAAATTTAACCAAACACGCGCGGCATTGCCGCGCTAAGATCCCTAGTATATGCATACCATGGACAAAAAAAATAGTTCTTCCCTTGTCTAGAAGCATAACATCAACATCCCACGAGTCAACAATGTATAATAAAATCACTAGACGGTAGACACGTAAATGACGATGGTAAATGCGATCACTATTGATACGTGTAGGCTAAAGCGACCGTCCAATTGAAGTTTTCTTGCTGTTTTCTTGCGTCGTGAGTCGTGACAGTGCGTGTGTAGCTTGTCGTCTTCCCCGGCAGTGATCAGCTGGGACACGCACGCGTTGCTGTTCGGTTCAAATTTATTTCCCGTATATATTATATACTTCCTGGGGATTCGGGAGTTTTCCTCCTTTGGATGGTGACCTCCTAAATGCAAAACCAGTCGCTGGTGTGAGCTATGTGTGGAGAAGTATCCTGAAGGGAGTCGATGTTCTTAAAAGGGGAGTGATTTGGAGAGTTGGAAACGGGTCAGACATAAAAATCTGGTCAGACCCGTGGATCCCTGCCAATGCCACTAGAGGCCCAACCTACCCGAGAGGCAATGCTACTGTTGAGTATGTGGCGGAGTTGATCGACCAATCCTCTGTTAGCTGGAATGAAGCGGTTATCCGACAAGTTTTCAGTGTAAGAGATGCTGAGGCAATTTTTAAAATACCCATTTGTGATCACCTTGACGATCATGTGGCCTGGCACCCAGACCCAAAAGGAATCTTCACAGTCTCATCTGCATATAAGTTGTATGCCAAATGTATGAATGAGGAACGCCAAGCAGGAACTTCAGCTGGAGGTTCTGGAAGTAATTGGAGTAAAGAAGTATGGCGCCGTGTTTGGAAGCTCGAATGTCCTCCTAAAGTGCATCACTTTCTCTGGCGGTTTGGAAGGGACAGTCTGCCGTTGCGAATGAATATTGAAAAGAAGCATATTGAGCTGGACTCCAGATGCGCCGTTTGTAATACGATGTTCGAGAGTGGTGGACACCCTTTTGTGGCGTGCCCTGAAGCAAGGAAAGCGTGGGAAGGACTACAGATGGAGCCTTTCAGAGCCGAACTGCAAAATCTAAATTCGGCCATGGAGGTTCTCAACTGTATTCTTGGTCTGCCATATTCTGCAATGATGAAGTGTGTTGCCTTCCTCTGGGCCTGGTGGACTGAAAGAAACAAATCAAACCGAGGGGAGAGGAGGCTGTCGACAGAGGAATTCTGCTACACCATTAACATGCATGTACACGAATGGGAAGCTCATCTTAAAAAGCAGCCGAAGCATGCTGTACAGCGAATACAGGGTTGGACGCCACCACCAAATGATTGGGTCATGCTCAACTCTGACGGAGCCTTTGTGGCAGAGACGGGGAAGGGAGGCTGGGGGGTGGTGGCAAGGGACAGTGCGGGAGACCTTGTTGTTGCTGAAGCTGGTGCAATCCCGTGTGCCTCTGAAGCCCTGCACGCAGAAACCCTTGGTGCTCTGAAAGCCATCGAAATGGCCATGCGACTTGGCTGTGGACGAATCATTCTTGGTACTGACTGTCAAATTATGCAGTGTGCCATCACGTCTACAGCTTATGACCTATCTACACTTGGTGCTCTCTTCCTGGAGATTAAATTCCTGCTGCGCACGGAGTTCGATGAGTACAGGATCTTATATGTATCACGGAACTGTAATAAACCGGCACATGAACTAGCTGCTCTAGGTTTGGCCGGGGCTCCTGATTTCCACCAAGTTTGGGTGGAGTTTGTCCCTGATGTTGTAAGCAGGGCTCTGTACGGTGACTCTACCGTTCAAGTTTAATAGATTTCGAGTGTTTCATTTCAAAAAAAAATGGCTCGTGACGCATGCCATTTCTTCAATTTTCATAAAACCCACTGTATGTAAAAAAAAACTCTTCATGAAAATGTGCTTGCACTTTGGCCCCGACATTGGCATAGTGTATTGCACTTTGGCCACGCGCGCAAACGACAGCATCTGAACTAGATCCGCGCATCATGTTGCTCGGACGAAGGGGCCAGGTAAGGCACGTACGTGGCGCGCGAGCCAAAAGACGACCGAGCAAGATAAGGGTATGTGCATGTAAACCTGTGTGGCCCAGCTATTCCAATGATAATTGATGTGTTGGACAGATTACTTTTACTAATCTTACTATATATCAAACCTGACGAGCTGTGGAGGCGCCCACGTCACCGGTACTGTAGGTGCACACATCTACAGTTACAGTGTACTGTAGCGCTTTTTTTTCTCTGTTTTTTTCCAGAAAAATCCTTTCCCAAAAATTATTTTGACGAAAACATATACGCGAAATATATGCTCGTCGACGAGTAGGTTCCATTCCCGTGATCGGTTTCGAGTTTTGTCGACTCTAGCTCCTTAATTTTGGATACAGGTTCGCAAAAACATTTGGCGCATTCTGCCAAATTCGTCGCACTCAGTCGTCCGTTCGAATTTCCCTCTCACGAGTAGATGTATATCGCCCTACCAAACAATTTCCATGTTCTAACCTTTTTATTTCGACGGACATATAGATGTACCACTTTTTCCCAGTTAAGTCCTCACGTTTTCCAAAAATTGTTAATCGGTCCTCTGGAATAAAACATTTTTGCAGAAAAGTCCCCGCGTCCCTTTTTTGCAGAAAAGTCCTCACGCTTTCCAAAAAAGTGAGCTGGCCTCCCGGAATAAAACATTTTCCCAACAAAGTCCCCGCGTTTTCTCCAAATTACAAATCGTTCCTCCGGTACAATCGAACAATTTTTTCCCCTCCTAATATATTTGTCCCCTTATAGTTTAAACCTATTTTCTTCCCCGCACTTCTTTTCACGAACATTATCTATTTTTCCGGTCATGCGTGACCAGTCCCTCACCCTTATGAACAGGTTTTTTTTTTCTTTTTGGCTTCTAATAGATTTCTCTCCGTCTTAATTTTCTCCTTTTGTTTATTTTTCCACGTGTCTTCTTACGAACATTGCGCACAAATAGCGACTTCAAAATTATTTATTTATTTCTGCTCCCTAATTATCCCCTACTATATCTTTTTTTCTACTTTTACCTCCCTTACATATTTATTTTCATATTGTTGTAAATTTATTTCTTTCGGTCAACATTGGATAAAACTAAGTAAATCTCTTTTCCCGCAATACGCAAAAGGCAGGATAGATAGACTTTGTATATAGATAGACAATTGGCATTTATGATTTAGAGCGCTTTCAACTTTCTGCCATATACCTCCACTATATGTTTTGTTTGGTTACAACACCACATAATTTCATGTGTGCTTAGTGCAATGGTTGTTCTTTAAATGTATAGATGTATTTTTCTGACCTCAGCCTTGCCACGTCTATCATTGTGTGCGATTGTCCGTATATTTTTCTGATGATATTCTTATGTGGAGAGGACCTACTAATGAGCATGTGAATTTCAACTTTGGGCATATTTTTACAATTATTGCAGCAGTTCTATTCAGAAAGTGCAGTTGTTCTCACAATACATTCATGTTGCTTCTTTTGCATAAGAAAAGCAGAGTGTATCTAGCTGATTTAGAGATTCAGCCATAAGATTCTTCATTTTTTGATCTCCTCTGGGTGAGGTCACGTTCATTTGAATTTTTATCTTCCACCGCCACCAAATACATCAACGGAGCAACATTAGAAGAACATCACGGATATAGACATTAAGCTGCAGTACTCCTGCCACTTGATGTTGCCCTTTTAGTATTTGGTTCTCCTTTTATAATAAGGAAGTTATCTGTAGCAGTTTTACCATCCAGAGCTATATTTTATATTTTATCTTCCTGTAATGTGCCACTATATGAGGTACTTCTACATGTATCATTTTTAATAATGCAACCACATTTATCTATGTAATCCTATGTATACATTCCATCCCTGCATGTATTACTACCCAAGCATAGAAACACTCCATACTAAGGAAACCAATTGCAAGAAAAAATTACATCGATGCATCTAATACCACTACACAAAGCAATGCAACGGGCGCGGCGGTGTCGCCGCGCGAAATTTTCCTAGTATGCATGATAACCATTTCACTTCCGCATTCCACTAAAGATATACAGTGACATGTCTGAATTCTGAAGGTGTATATAGAGCTACATGTTGCGAAAACCTCTTTTAGAGCCCGAGCTACATGGAGCTCGTTTTTAAAAAATAATTCAAAATCGACATTTTTAAGTTTCCATAAATCATGAAAAACATCCCGGATGTAGATAATATGCAGATCTAGAATCGTACCAAGTTTCAACTCCAAATTCAAATTATTCTGGCCTAGATCTAGAAGACAAATTTCTGGATCTAAATACCCGGATTCAAAATTTTAAAATCTGTCAGAATTTGTCTTTTTTTCACAGCCCAAAATACAACGAATTTGAAGACAAAAAAATTCACGCTTGTGTGTCTCCAGACTATCTACACCTGTGATTTTTTGCGAGATTTTTCAAAACTCAAAAATATGAATTTCGATTTTTTAAAATAACGAGCTCCATGTAGCTCGGGAGCCAAAAGTCCACATTCTGCCATGTTGGAGCTACACAAAAATGACAAAAGTGTGGATCTTAATATGTATATTTTCAAATCTCTAAATGTTATCAGATTTTTCATTTTTCTATAGCCCATAATATAAAGTATTTGAACTTGATATTGTGCAGGGTTGTGAGATACACCATTTGCTACATCCAGTTTTTTTACAAAAAAATTCCAAACTAATAAATATGATTTTCGTTTTTTTTAAATGGAGAGATCACTTGAGCTCGGGAGCCGAAAACACTTTCTCACTATAAAATCCTACCTGGCATATTCTACGGACTCATAACCTCTCGCAGCACACCGAGCCATCTCGGGTGTGTTTGGCGTCAAACTTTGTAAAAAAAATGTGCCAGTACTCGTCGGTACGAGATAGGTGTAAAAGTTTGGCATCGATTTCGGTGGGAACCAGACGTGTAAACTAGTCAATTAACCTAACTATTGTCATCTCACCACTTGTTTTATGCATTTTCCAGCCCCTTCGAGCCATTCCTGATAAAAATAAATACATTTATCTCACATAAGAAGGAGAGATGGGCTAACAGCTAAATTTATATGGTCTTTGTGAACTCGATTTCTTTTTTAAAAACTCGATTTTTTTGTATGGCACATAGTGTGCAGAAACCGCAAAAATTGATTTGGCACAACCATGTGGAAGGCTTTATGTTCCTCCCTGGACGGTGTCGTCCTATCTGTCATACACATATACCCAATTAGCAGTGCCCGTCAATATTTATCACAAAACTCTAACCGGTAGACACTAGCAATATAAATTAAATCAAACAAGCACCACCGAAACCGTACGTGAGGCAAAAGAGAGCCAGGCGATCGTTAAAATCTTAAAGTCGGAATAAGGTCCTCCCCGTCCCGTCCCTGCTCTGGTGGTGCATCTAGCGCCAGCATAGGGAACGTGGAGGTGTGTGTCCGGCGGATCTCCTGAGATCCAGTCCGTTTTCGTATTCGTCCGTGTGGTTGCAGGTCTGGCTCTTCCGATCTATGGTTGTCATCATTGACGATGGTTACTGCTCTGTTGCGCTGGTCCCTCGGGGCCTTAGCACGATGACTTCCTGTCTGTATGCTACAACAAGCTCTACTACGACAAGCTTTACTCGGCTCCAGTGAGGGAGGGGTGAGGACGGCGGCGCGCCTTCGACTCTCTTTAATGTTTGTAGTTGTCGCTAGGTGGTTTGAAGACTTATTTGTAATTTTTATTACTTTTTAATTTCTTTGTACCATTGTTGATGATCAATATATTGGTTGGCCTTTGCGCAAAAAAAAAACACCACCGAAAGGTGGCACAAGGAAGAAGGCAGAAGAAAAATAATTATGGTAACAAGAAGTTTAACCGTCCAATAACATCGCCGTAGGAACATGAGTCCTAATAGGACAATGAGCACCCAAACTATAACTCCATTTCCTTAATGACTCGTCTAGTCCTAATAGGAGTAAGCGTGACGGCATAAAAGCCATTTATGTTGAAAGCAAAGTAGTAAGACGATCGTGACGTGGAAAGGCTCACATCGCTACAAGCCTGTGTTGAACCGTTTCTGATTGGCTGCTCCCACCATTTTGTGATGACTCACCGTATGTCCGTAGCGTATTTGTTATCGATGCATATTACTGCATAGCTTACAAATCGGTCGTTCTCAACTTTGATTTTGGCGTGGTCAGTGATGGCGACATTGCTACTTCTACGATTTGACTATTTGTGCACGTTTGGTTGTGTCCCTCTCACAGGCTCAAGCGAGAGTGAGCGCTGTTCAAATTAACTAAATAAAGGCGGCAATTAATGCATAATAGAACTACATTGTGCCTATTTTAAATAAACTGGCAGAATATTTAAAATCTCAAAATTCTCTGAAGATTCGTGTATATACGTATATATAGATGTGTCTATGTACGTATATATAGATGAGTACACATTTTCATTTATCGGCTACAAAGAAAGAAAATATGTGGGTAAAAGGGATCTGCTATTTGCTATATGGATTTATAAATTTGTCATTTGATGTAGCTTAAGAGTTAAAGAATTATATAGTAAAGTTTAATTAAGCTCCTTTTCATAGCCACAATTTTGTGAGTTTTGTGTAGCCCAATGTACAACGTAGTGTTTAATAAATGAGACAGGTATTACCATGTCCTTGCCTTCTTTTGACACTAATTGATTGAAAGTAACGATCGGCTTTGGCCTACTTATGTGTTGTCAACCTCGGTTATTTTGTTGATATATCGTTCCGACCCTCATATATGTTGGAATTTTGATTAGTATTTGCTAGTGGGTCTTTGGTTCAAACCCTAACTTAAATTCCGAAATTCTCATTGGCCCATTCATGCATATGACTATGAGTGGAGTGGGACTAAAGTTTAGTCCCGCATTGCTAGATAGGAGAGAGTTGCGCGCACCACCTTATAAGGTGAGCTCTTCTACCAGTAGTAAAAGCACGAAAATAGGAGTGCAACACACGCGCTCCTCCTCCGTCGCTCGCCGCGCCGCACCGGGTTTCGGGAATGAACCGAGCCGATGCCTCACGTCTTACTATACAGACTGGGCGAATCCTATCAGCCACACACAACAAATGGTCTCTCGTCGTTCAGTTTTTGAACCTTGCGCCGCCGTCTTCCAAGTCTTCTCTATTACGTCTTTCGGCGTACACCGGTTGAAGGGACAGTAGACCTCCGGAACCCCGCCTCTTGTGATCATGTATGGGAGAGGGGCGATCAGATTTTTGGGGAGCGCACTCGCGCGATTACTGCAGCGACTACTTCCCCAACGACGACTTATTCCCCGACATCGGCAACCTCTTCATCAACGACATGGCCGACGTCAACGCCAACGGTTCAGCTCCTGCCGCACCGATGAACTCTTATCTTTCGTATTTGAGATACTACCAGAATTGTTGTTTCTAGTTTGCGATTCAGATGTGATATGTTTATCTACTGTTTTTGTAGATCGCATGATTAGTTTAATACTAGTTGCTTCTGTCATGATTTATCTATTGTTTATTCGGATTAAATCGTATGCTAAATTGCTTATATATTCAGTAATATATTGGGTATACTAAGCATACAGGGTGTATGAAAGCACTACATGATTCATTAGCAAGTGATATCGATACATGCATCCATCGATGTAAAAGCCGTGGACAATCCTCCTTTTCGGGAAAATTAGCTTAGTTGAATATAAGGAAAAAATCTGGATTTTGTGTACCACATCGACACAGCATACATACATGCACCATGTCTCAAACGAACTCATGGCTCAAGAAAAAAATTGAGAATTCCAACTCTGAATAGTAGTTGTATGATACTATTCAGTATTCACTCTAGAACCGAGTTTGGTATTGTTCATAGTCTAATTTGTCCTTTTTGTTTCTTAACCTGTGAGAAAAAACTGAACGTGAAATATTCAGACGCGGTAGATATGCATTGTTTTTATGCTCTAATTTTTCCATAGAATTTAATGACATTTAGATGTGTTTTCGATGACCCAGTAAACTAGAACACCTGTAACTGCTACTGCACCCTACATGTCCCCGTCAATCTTACCGTCAGATATAACACTGGTGAGGACATCGTACATGTTACTCCACTTTTACTAAGCATAGAGAAATCAAGCAAGCATGCATATATGCTAGTACAAAATCTTGAAAATGACAGCCTTAAATTTATGTTGGTGTAACAGTGTTTGAACATACAGTGCTTTCTGATGTGTACTGTACTTGTGTAGCGGTCATCATTGCTCGTCTGCTGCAACATCTATATAGCATGCCTTGGATTCTTGGTACACTTGCATACATAGTAGCTGCATCTTCCTCAGCGACGTCAGGTTGCTTCTGGCGTAGTATGTGGAAACGTACGGTTGTTGGGGCCTAGCTTCTTAGCTGCTTGGTACTTTCCAAAGATCAAGTAAAGCTCAACTCTTTTTTTAGTTGGAACTACTTCTTTCATTCTTGGCTTGCTTGATTCGTTTCAGTTTCTGTACTCTCTTTGCTCCTACTTTCAACCTTAATTGCTCTCTGTACTTCGTTGAGAAATCTCTACATAAGTTTCTTAGCACAGGTGCAACAGAGCAAAGAGGTTACATTATGAACTGAATTCTAACTATACAAAACAACCATATATTATTGTTTTGCTCCTTTGTTTGCTACAGAAAGTAGATGATGCTAACCAAACAACACAACCATACCTTTCTTGATTTTATTTTATTTTGCTGCTTTGTTTTCTCCAGCCTCGCCTTCTGAATTCTGCATGGATATAACACAACCATATATTTCTTAATTTTTTTTCGCTCCATTGTTTGCTCTAGAAAGATGATGATGACAACTCAACCTTTACTTTCTTGATTCTTTTTTGTCCTGCTTTTTTTGCTCTAGCTTCACGTTGTGAATTCTGCATGGATATGCAGGAAGGAAATAGTGTGCTAATGGCACTATCAGCTCCTCCAAGTCAGGAAGAACCCACCCAGCTGCCGTCGCCGGGGAAGCAATTCAGCAGCCAGCTCGCCGCCGCTGTGAGGAGCATCAACTGGAGTTATGGCATATTCTGGTCCATCTCACCCAGCCGCCCAGGGTAATAATATACGGGCCACTACTCAGATTCATTTTCATGATCACTCAAGCTACTGACGAACACCGGCTGACCACGCACGTAACTTGCGTCTCCCGTCTCCGTTTGCTTTGCAGATTTCTGACCTGGAAGGACGGGTTCTACAACGGCGAGGTCAAGACGAGGAAGATCACCAACTCGACGGACCTTAACGCCGACCAGCTCGTCCTGCAGAGGACGAGCAGCTGAGGGAGCTCTACGAGTCGCTACTCTCCGGCGAGTGCGACCACCGGGCGAGACGGCCAGCCGCGTCGCTGTCGCCGGAGGATCTCGGTGACGCCGAGTGGTACTACACTGTCTGCATGACCTATGCCTTCCGGCCTGGCCAAGGGTACGTACGTGGTTCGCCCACAGTAGCTTAGCTAGTATCATGATAAGATATACTGTACTGATCGCCGGAGACTGAAGTGTGTGTTGTTCTGCTGTACACGTACGTACGATCAGCTTGCCTGGCAAAAGCTTTGCGAGCAATGAACATATTTGGCTGTGCAACGCTCAGTTCGCGGACACCAAAACTTTCCAACGCGCGCTCTTAGCAAAGGTACGTTTTGCGTATGTACGTCTTCAAGTATATTTCTTCAATTTTGCGCAAAAGAATGTATCTCTCTTTAATATCTCTGTACCCGAACTATATATTTATGTATTTTAACTGATATATGCATGGCCATGCTATCTGCCGGTTAATTCAGACAGCTTCTATTCAGGTCAGTACACGCCATGCTTTGATCACATCATGATTAGCACCGCATGTGACGTGTTTACCGTTCAGATATCTGACCCAACTGCACGTTTGTCTTGGGTTACTTATTTCAGACAGTTGCTTGCATCCCCTTCATGGGCGGTGTGCTTGAGCTGGGGACGGCTGATCAGGTTAGTTCATGGGAGTGTGCATATGACTTTCACCCTTTTTTCACTATATAACTCTTCCATCCATTACTAGTTGCACCTCCCAAGTTAAACCATCTTACGGTAGCTATGTGGCGACATGGTGTTTTGTAAATTGTAACCTCACTAGTAGAAAAAAGCTTATCAATGCCGTGACAATTTTGTCCTTAGTGGCGCGTTTTTGACACGTCACTTGTTATGTGCCACTGCTAATCGCTACTGGTGGTGCACGGCTCACACGTCACCATTAATTTAGACCTCAGTGGTGTGCATGCGCCACACGCCATTGGTAAGTGTTTGCAGTGGCGCGCATGAGCGTATCACTAGTAGGAAAACCCCTACCGCTGGCGGACGGAAAAGGGCTACCGCTGGCGGGCACGCGCCCGCCAGCGATGACTACGCCAGTGGTAACATATACCGCTGGCGGGCGGGCAGTCCGCCAGCGGTAAGGGTGGTTACCGCTGGCGGGCAACACGAGCGCACGCCAGCGGTAGATGCGTCCGCCAGCGGTAAGTTATTAGGAATTAAAAAAACAAAAAACAAATTAGTAATACATTTATTTATTACGAATAGGACCCCAGATCTATTAGCAATTACAAACACCCTAGAAAGCAAACAAATTACAATCCGGTCCCTGCGCCCCTCTGCCGTGCTGCCCATCTCGATCTCCCCAATCCCGCCGCCGTCGCCCAGCTCGCCGGCGACCGGGCTCCGCCTCGACCCAGCGTCGTCTCGCCGGAGCTAGATGGGCGGAGGAGCTGCAGGAGTTGACTGTCCGGTGAAGTTCAACGAGGGCGGCGGCCAGCGGCGCCAGCGCGGTCTCGGTCACGATGAGCTCCTGCTCGACCTCCTTGGCGATGGAGATAGTCGATGGCGTCGAGGTTGGAGGTGCCGGAGGCGGTGGCCGAGGAAGGAGCAGGTCGGCGAGGGCGGTGGCCGGGGAAGGAGAAGGCCGGCAAGGGCGCGAGGACGGTGGCGAGGGCGCAAGGACGGTGGCCGGAAAAGCAGAGGCGCACGCTGGCGGCGCCTCGACCCAGCGCCTCCGGCGGACAGCGGCGGCATGGAGAGCGGCCTGCCCCTGCCCTCGCTTCGCCTCCGCTGTGGACAGCAAGCAGCAGGACGCTAAAGGGCGGCGACCGGCGGGCCCTCCGCTCCGCCTCGAGGCGGTCGAGCAAGCGCTCAAAGGGCACCTCCATCTCGATGGCGACGGCGTAGACGAGGCCCACGAGGTCAGCGGTGCGGCCGTGCTCGGAGGGGGTGGCGTTGGGGATGGGCGCAGGTGGAAGACGGCCGGTCTCGATCTGCGCCGGAAGCGGGCCAGGTCGGCGAGCACGGCCGGCAGGCGAGCGGCGCGGTCGAGCAGGGAGGCGGCGCGGCCATCGCCAGTTCGTGCATCCGAACCGTGCGTGTGAGAGAGAGAGAGAGAGGAATCGTGCCTCAACTAGCTCCTGTGCGTTGCGTGTGTGTGGCGCAGAGAGAGCCTGCAGGTCACATGCTGCGCGTGTCGATGCGTGTTCGATCCTATGGCTCACAGCCTTTCTGAGAAAACACATGATCCGTGGGAATTGTTGAACTTGCTTCTGATTGGCTCAGCTCCTGCTAGTGGACTTGCTCCTGATAATACATGTTTATAGATGATTTATTTTTTTGTGAAGAAGTTTCTTGAAAACTTTGTAAAAACTCAAGTATATTATTTTTTCTATCAACTACTACACATAAGAGGACTCCATGCCAAAGGATTTCATTTTTTGAGTATTTTTTTCACTTTATTTGATTTTTTTGAAAAAATGGTCAAAATGGCCACCATGGCTATTTGTCGAAAGGGTCGAATTTTTCAAAACTATCGACGGTTTTGTGATATAACCACTAATTGTGTATCTTAAAATAATTTTTTTTAAATTTCCAGAGCAAACTATCACACACTTGTAGTTCAAATTTGAATTACTTTCGAAAATCGGCATAAAGTCGTTTAAATAGGCGAAATTAGGTAGAAACTAAGAAAATTACTAATATTTCTGTATTATCCATCAAATATGGTCTACTTTGTGTGGATATTGGATGGGTGCCATTTTGCACCATATTTGTTGTACTTGCTTCACAAAAAAGTCATTTTGACATTTAAAAAAATAAAAAATGACATTTATACAAATAATTTGTAAAAACTCAGTTGTGCAACATTGTTTGCCTTACCAAGGTACACCTATGTGTCAAATATGGGCACATTATCACAAACTATGCCACATGATTTCATTTTTTGAGTATTTTTCACTTTATTTGATTTTTTTTTAAATGGTCAAAATGGCTTCCAGGTTACCGCCGGCGGCAAAAATAGTGCCCGCCAGCGGTACTATAATTACCGCTGGCGGACGGTTTGGCGTGCCCGCCAACGGTAGTTTGCTCGTTTCTCAGCCAACTACCGCTGGCGGGCACATCAAAACGTCCGCCAGCGGTAATTATAGTACCGCTGGCGAACAAGGAGGCCGTCCGCCAGCGGTAGTTAGCCCCGCGTGCTCGGTTCTGCCTGAAACTACCGCTGGCGTACACTATTGGCCGCCCGCCAGCGGTATGCCCCGTACCGCTGGCGGGCACTGTAAACCGCCCGCCAGCGGTAATAGCGCTGGCGGGCACCCAGGACCGTCCGCCAGCGGTAGCGTGGTGGCTATAAGCACATTCCTACTAGTGTATGCAACTCATGAACTCGCCGGAGGGAAACTGGCGGCGCCGGGAATGCACAAATCGGTCGGCTACCCAAAACACACAAACAACGAGTAAGCAACGCCAACGAAATTTCATTCATTAAAAAAACTGATTTGCATCATTTTTTACATAGCAATTTGTGTACATAGAAATTACAAATCTAAATGACATTTGTCATTAATTCTAAGCCTAAGGACCTAAGACTAATGACCTAGATCCTAGTGGCGGCGGCTACCGAAGCTGCACCAACGACCTGTTGGCGGCCAGCCATGACCAGGTTGTCTCCATTATTATACCGAAGCTGCCCACCTCTCCTTCATCCCTACAATAGGGTGGCCCATGGAGCTCCCATGGCAATCCCTGCCAGCTGTGCTTAGCGACCAGTCTTCCAGCACCCTGTAGTATGTCGGCTATGGTATGTTGCACCTGCCAAGGAAGTGCGCGTCTTGCAAAATAATGGGGGGTGGCCGTCCAGCGCGGACGGCGCGCCTTGAATCTCCTTACTCGGATCCCGTCGGGCCATCCAGTCTGTCTGGCCCGGCGGAGAAGGCGTGCCTTGGATCTCCTCGCTCGGATACCGTCTGGCCATGCAGTCCGTCCTACACGGAGGGGAAGGCACACCTTGGATCTCCTTGCTCGGAAGGTGCACCTTCGATCTCTTTGCTCGGATTTCCTTCGGGCCCCAAAGACGGATATCGCCATCGCCCTACTCGATCCGCTTCTCTCGCTCGGTCGTGTCGCCGTCAAAGGCCATGGAGGGGAGAGGGTAGGCCATCTAAGAGAGGAGAGGAAGGGAACCGAGGTGGATTGGGGTTGTTCACTGCGGCGATGCTGCCCGGCTTTTAAGGGGCACGTGGGTGAGTGTTTGCATTAACGGCAGGGAGCGGGAGAAGCTGCGAACGCATTAACGACTTGCCACCAACCAGTGGTGTGCGGTCGCAGCACGCGCCACCCCTTGCCACCAACCAGTGGCGTGATCCACGCGACACCACGTGGTAGCTACCTGTCAGGCATACCACGTGCCACCAGCACGTTTCGCCCGTACCGGTGGCGTGCCATCCTTATCTGCGCGCCACTGATACACGAACAACAGTGGCACGCCCAAATTCAACACGCCACTGACAATAGCAGTGTCGGGCGAAAACAAAGAACGACACTGATAAATACATACTATTGCTGTACAAACAAACCCAACACACGATAAGGCCGATATGCATGCCCCGTCAGTGCAAAAATAAACCCGAGTCATGTGAAGGAAGAACGAACAAGCATCAACATCATCTCAAGAGATAGAAACACCGACTATAGACATAGACGCACCGACGTCGGTGGGACAACTCCGCTCCTCTTTCAATTTTGACAACCAATCATGAGAAAACTATAGAGTAGGGATGTCTATAGGTGAATGTCCCCATACACATGACAAATTTGACACGTCAACGCTTTTTTAATAGATTTGGCCGCCTTGTGGAGCGCCGCCTACTCTTATGTTAGGAGAGATGACGGGGAGTCATCGAGAATAGACAAAGCGTGAAACAAGACCACTTCAAAGATCCCTCGACGATTTAAACATTGCTTAGCCTAGGACGTACATCCATGTGACCACTTCCAAAGCACTCTCTCTTTCCAAGACCCCGATCTTACAAGGCCCCTCATATCTCAACACCCTGTTCCAAACCTTACAAGGTCCTCCGGATGGGCGAAAACCATAGTATGTCCAAATAGATGATATTGGGGCAATTTTCCCAAAAATTCCCTTGAGTATAGTTTGGATTCTATGCGGTCCCTATTCAACTATTGTCATGAGAATTTTACCACATGCTTCCGAGGCGACTGCAGCCTAAAAAAAACTTTTTACCAGTAAAAAAATAGACTACTTGATGACGAAAAGTAAACAAACTATTGTCTTGCACAAGCTTCAATATGTTTTTATTCTTGTGGTACTCCCTCCGTCCTAATTTTCAGGGCATAATCTCAAAAACGATTTGTCCCGTAACCCTCCACCTCCTAGGCACAATTATATTTAATTCCATCTCAATTAGTGGTTGGTTGCCTCCTCCACCAATGCACACAAGATTTTAGACCCATTCAAATATCACCTTGGACCAAGATATTCGAAAATTATGCTCTGCGTATTAGGACGGAGGGAGTATATAACTTTATCAGAGGGCACCAGTATCACCGATACCGATTACGGGAGATTACCAAGACCTTGTGCCACGTATAGCAGACAAACTGAAAGTTGGGTACTACTATATCACTAAAATTGCACACGTCCGAAGAGCGTAATTTTAAGCTCAGTAGTAGTATTTGATTTTAGGTGACTGCAATTTTGAAAATTTCAGGAAAACTAACAAAAGCAAAACAAAATAAATTGTGCGCGGGGTTAAAAAAGACGGGCTACAAATTGTTGTACTCTGTGCGAGTATTATAATATGTTTATTTTCTTTCATTCATTTTACACTGGTCACTCGTGACCACTGAATTCATCCACATGTTATTTTTGTATACTCCTAGCTAGCTGTTCACCCAATAATTGAAGTGATACTATTGCTGATCTGGTAGGTTTTGGAGGACACGGACATGGTGAACCGGGTGGGTACATCTTTCTGGGAGCTACAATTTCCGACACGCTCTGCGTCGGAGGCGCCGAGCTCAAGCCCATCAGAAAACGAAACCGGGGAGGACATCGTGTTCGAAGACCTGGATCACAACGCAGCCGAGGCGATGATCTCCGGGGAGTTCGAGTGCCTGTCCGACGGCAACCTGGAGCGGATCACGAAGGAGATCGACGAGTTATACGAGGAGCTGGACGTGCGCGCTCTCGAGGACAACTGGATCATGGACGGGTTCATGTCTTCCCCGGAAGCGGCGGTGGTGCCGGACGCAGACGGGATCACGGATGACGCTATCACTCTAAGTTGCTCCGTTGAATCCTCTCGACCATCGTGTTTCATGGCTTGGAAGAGGCCATGGGACTCGCCGGAAGAGGTGGCTAAGTCGGTCGCCGGAGAGCCGCAGAAGTTGCTGAAGAAAGCCGTGACCGGCGGTGCATGGACGAATGGTGGTGGTGGTGGCACAGGCAGAGCTCAGGAGGGTAATGTCAAGGGCCATGTCATGTCGGAGAGAAGGCGCCGGGAGAAGCTCAACGAGATGTTCCTGATTCTCAAGTCGTTGGTCCCGTCCATTCAAAAGGTAGCGCACAGCACACACATTTTTCAACGGCATTATACTCAATTTATTTAGGAAGTATTTGTTTTCTTTTTTTTTAGCATAAAGACATGTTTCATGTGTGGACTGTTAAATGTTGCAGGTGGACAAAGCATCAATCCTAGCGGAGACGATAGCGTATCTGAAAGAGCTGCAGCAAAGGATAGGAGAGCTAGAATCCAGCAGGGCGCCGACGCGGCCGGTCACCACCGAAACAGCAGGCCGGAGGCGCCACGACGCCGCCGCGAAGAAAATCTCAGCCGGATCCAAGAGGAAGGCGTCAGAGCTCGGCGACGCCAACAGTACCGAGAGGGAGCGCCTCTCCAAGGACGACGGTCCGAGCAACGTCGTCAACGTCACCGTCCTGGACAAGGAGGTGCTCCTGGAGGTGCAGTGCCGGTGGAAGGAGCTGCTGATGACGCGGGTGTTCGACGCCCTGAAGGCCCTCTGCCTGGACGTTCTCTCCGTGCAGTCGTCGACGCCGGATGGCCTTCTTTCTCTCAAGATACGAGCTCAGGTCTAGCAATTGAAATGCACGCAGCGCTAACGCTCATAATTATGCATGGTTATCGATTTACTAATGATGGACGTGCTTTGGTGAAATTTTGCAGCACGCCGGTTCTGCCGCCGTGGCGCCTGGGATGATCAGCGAAGCGCTTCAGAAAGCTCTAGCCAAGCGCTGAAACATGCTGACAGCGGAGATGCGTAACACACTTGTAGCTTGGTGTTTGCTCCTGCACTACCTCGTGGTGTAAACCAAGGGCGAGAAAGGCTTGAAGACGGAGTAGTGAAGATCTAGATGGTGCTGAAGGAGGTGCACTCCAGAGCTCATGGCTGGGCAACCATTTCGGCGAGGACTATGAACTAGTTCCTGTTGGTGTTTCTACGATGTTAACTCTGATTACTTTGAGTTGACGCTTGTGCCTTAGGGTGTTGTTGCCTGGATGTAGGCTGATGCTAGTGCAGAGGCTGCAAGGGGGGCAGAGCGCTTAAAAGTGTTTCTCTGCTACCAACCATTCAGTTTTCTGTTGCAGTTCATTTCCCTTCCTTTGTTTTCTGCTTTCTTTTGTAATTCCGTTTGTAGACAAACTGATGGTTTCTTTATATGAAATCGACGAGGTGGCTCGTTCCTGGGCAGCCTGCAGTGGGAGGCGCATACGGTTGGTCTGGGATGCTTCAAGTGCAAAATATTAGCATGGTTGGCCCTACAGAACAGACTTTGGACTGCAGATTGTCTAGCTAACCGGGGTTGGCCGCATGACCCAACGTGCCAACTTTGCAAATGTGCTCCGAACAACGTTTCGCATATGTGCTTTTCCATTGCCGCTACTCCAAGCGCATCTGGGCTGGCATCGCCAGCTGGTTGGGAAACAACGATCTTTTTGCCCCAGCCAACGCGACCCTTGAGATTCAGCGGTTGAGGGATAATGCCTGCAATTATGGTCCAGACATACTTAGCAGCAGAGCAGGTGAAGAATAATGCCTGCAATTAAGTTTTCCTTCTGCATTTCTCTGAACTGAACCTGCAGCTGCACTGGCAACCATCCTCTGAAAGTTAATCTTCATCTAAGTTGTGCAGCTTCAACAACTATGACATTGTTCTCATTGCAAATCTCTGAACTGAATAAGCATCATTATCTAGACAAGTTAAATTTTGTTTGAGATCAACTCTTGCAGTTCAACACCCATGCTGTTTCCAAAACAGAGCTACTACATTCATGTCATCCAAGGAAGATTACAATGCAGCATATGCTTGTTGCGAACAACTATGGATGCAAATGCTTGACGCTCGAGGTATCCCGTACCATTCTGAGCTTTCTTATGACGAGTTGACGGTGCGGATTCTGCTCATGGGTCTCCTACACTATTCTCCACTGAATGTGGACACCCAAATTAACTGCAGTCTGCAGAGGAACACCACGAGAGTGTGGGCGAGGATAACTTCACGAGTCGGACTGCAGCCGACTTAGAGTTTTACCACCATATATACCTCTTGTAAGTAAGGTTTTGGTTCCCGAAAAAAATAATTTCGCGGGGGCTCGGGATTTCCGGTTACCGCGGTAACCGAGAAATCCCGGATGGTTACCGGACAAATTTAAAAATTAAATTTTGAATTCAAATTTTCCCAGAACAGGCTATTAAGTGTTTAAACTTTATTTGGACACAACTTTGAGTGCAGTGTAGCGGCGGACATCATTTGGTTGGGTACGCACCTGTTAGGTCGTAGGTTCAAATCTTGTTTGGCCCTTTTTTCCAAAATTCTGAACATTTAATCTTTCACAGGAAGAATAATACTCAAAAATAGAAACGGGCTAGAGAGTCGAACCCGGCACCTGTGTGCGAGAACATGGCGTCGCTGCCATTGGGCTACGCCATCAAACATGCATAGAAACGAACATATGTACTGTTAACCTGTGTTTAGGCGTTTAAATTCAAAATTTTCAAAAATTCACGAGATTTTTTGACCGGTAAGAACATTTCCCGTGGGTGCTCGGGAAGCTCGGTTACCAGTCGGTAACCAGATTTACCGACCGGTAACCAAAACCTTGCTTGTAAGTTGCCGGTTGGGATAAGTCGCAAGTTGTAAATCTCCGGCGTTTGTAACATCACCCGATCATAGTGTAGATTTACTGGCTGACGCCCGTGGTTTTTCTCTCCCATTGTTGGAAGGGTTTTCCACGTTAAATCTCGTGTCACCTTGGTTTGATCTTGCTTTTCTTCGTCGTTTATTTGCCTATCGTTTATAACAAAAAACGGTTGTCTGATTAAACCAAGCAAATGCATATGAGAATCTCCGTGCAGTTTTGACGAATTCTTTTTTTTTACGAATTCTGTTCACTTAAAACACAAAAGTTATAAACTCAAGAACAATAATAAGAAAATACATGCTAGAAATCACTGCAAAGCTCATGAATAACAACTAACATGGATTGAAACATATGGAGTGCTGAAAAAGTAGTAAGATACTGAGACGTGGTCTGCACTGCAGTGGTGTGTCGCCGAGGAGACAGGGGAACACGTACGCGAGTATACAGAGACACTAGACGTAGATCGTCTTCAGTATCTCGGATTACCTCTCCTAACCTTCTTGCTTCTTGTTCTGTTCAGATTTACAGTGATATCCAACATCTTAAATGCCTGCTTATGACTGAACACGGTACAATTGTCAGTACCATTTGAGCACTGAAACTGTCTGAAATAGCTGTCCATTATGTCAAACTATATAATCAAGATGTAGTTTTGTGTACTCTTCTGTTAGAAGTATTTGATGCCTGCTGTCAACTCCTTGCTGTTTAACAATACCCATTGTTTTTCAAAGTTGAGTAGTACATCTTCACGTCGCTGAAGAAAGACTACCATGCAGACATAAGCTTGCTGCAAGGAAAACAACTATGGATGCACATGCTTGATGATTGAGGTAGACGCATCATTCCGAGCCTTCTCATAGATGATTAAACAGTGATCCTGCTCATGGATCAGCATAGCTCTTACACTAGCTTGCACTGAATGTTGGCACCTAAATCTACTGGAGATGAACATCATGAGAGTTAGGGTGAGGAGCAGTTCAGTCCAGTGAAAACGTCAGGCAAACTGTAGTCTTATCGAACCAATGAGAATGCAGATTGGCAGATGAGTGATGAATGAATTGCCGTGCATGTTTGAATTCTGTTTTCTTACAAACACAAGATAATTATAGGCATAAGTACAGCCTATGGATCGTCACGTTCTGGAAACCTGAAAAAAAGAGAGCTTTGATCTGATTTTCTGGGGGCTAAAAAAATGAGCTTTGGTCTGATTTAGAATGGTTAAATTAATGGGCCAAATAACTGTAAATATTAGGCTGAATCTTAATGGGCTAGGTTGGCGACGGCCTAGGTTAGCTCATTCTCACGAAACTTTTGGTTGATCTCAACTCCAACTAGGCAACTAGAGCACCCAAGAAAGTCGACCGAGATTTCCTGAGTAACCCTGCCAAGGCACATCCGGAAAGACGACCTTTCGGAGCAAGGAAATTCAAGGGAAATGCAGGCAGCCCTCGCTCCTTCTTCTTACGGAAAATGCGGCTGAAAACACACATCTGGATTCAACCTTTTTCTCTCCGCTCTCGTTTTGAGAGTCCACCGCACCGCTTTTCTGCCGCCCCTCTCCTTTCACCTTTTCGGCGAGCATGCTGGCCGGCGAGGCGATGGGTTAGGAGGTTGGTCTCCTCTGTACATAGTTTTAGTAGGTCTAGTAGTAGATCTTGCCTATATGGCGTCGTCAGGCTGTATGCCGTCTCTCTCTTTCTTGCGCCTGCGGTGGTGGCTCCCGAGCGGCGACCACGGCGTTGCAAAGCTTCCTGCCGGCGAAGATCCATGGTGGATCGAGCGGGCGGGTGGCGGAGCTGAAGGCGGCTGCTTGAATAAGCTCGTCTCTCTGCCAGATCTTCTCGATTTGGCCACTCCTTTTTGCTCATCTGCAGGTCTCCGTGGTGGAGAAGGGAGATGGGAAGAGAAGGAGCTAGACACTGCGACTTGGAGAACATCCTCGGCGGAGATTCATCGGCTTTGGGCCGCTACTTCCTCGACTCTTCTGGCCGAAAGGCGGCAAGCTCGAGCTCTGGCGCTGCCGGGTCAGCGTCATCTCTTCTTCAACCTCCTGGTCGATGTGCCATATGGGAGGCCCCTCTGCAGCTTCAACGCGGCGTGCATCGTCGTCCCGCCGCCAAGTGGTTCCGTCCCCGGCGACGAGGAAGATGGCTGCGTCTTGAGGCTTCGATCCGAGCTCGGTGGAGAAGGACTGGATTGTATTCCTCTTTTTAGGTGTAGGGTCCTTTTTGCATTTTCTGAGGACTTGGTTGTAATTTCCATTTCTGCTGAGGTCCTCAGTGTATTCTGTAATCCCACCGACGAATATTAAGCAGTGTCTCGGTCCTTCGGGGCCGTTCTTTGTTCAAAAAAAAAAAAAAAAAAGACACACATCTGAAGCGAGCATGTGGAGGCGTGCTGGCCTAGCGCCTCAACAAACGCTAGCTAATAAGTTTTCCATTGTTTCGCAAGCCTTTCCACTCCCATTCACCAACCGACGGAAGCACGTCATGCTGAACCTGTGCGTGTGACGCTGCGGCGGGCCGGGCAGTTGCGAGTCTCACTAAAACAAACTGAAGACGCTGCCGCGCGCAACCTGCAAATTTGGAGGCGTCGTCCTGCAGCTCGCTACGCAACTGATTCAGAGTTCAGAGTGAAGACGGCGACTGTGGCAGAGCAGCAGCAGCAGCCGGTCCCTCCGGCGATGTCCCCCGATCACATGGCGGTGGGGGTCCAGGCAGAGAGACACACACATGCATGTCAGGGTGCAAGCGGTAACGGCCCGCCGCGGCGCCGCAATTTTAGGCCCACTTAATTGCATATGCGAGTATCCACGTAAATGAAAAAAAACAAAACGGCATATATGGGCCAGGCCGCGGTTGCCGCGGCGGCGCCGCGTATCGTACGAGGCAGGGCCGCAGGGCCGAAGGACGAAACAGAAGTCAAAGGGCGCCGCCCACTGTCGTCCTCTTCTCCGGCGCGCCGGGCGGCGCCAATCGCCATGGCCGCCCTTCCTCCTCTGCCTCCGGCTGCGGGGGTCTCTTCCTCTCCCCCGAATCCCCGCCTCAACTCAACATCCCCGAAGGTCGGCGACGGGCAGCCGCAGGATATGCCGGCAACGGCGGCAAGCAAGTTAGGGTTCGATGGCGGCGAACCCGAGCATGGCACGGACGTCGTGGGGAGGGTGGGCGGCGAAGGGATCGATGGCGGCGAACCACAGACGCGCACGGACGGCGGCGGTGATCCCACGATGCGCACATGTTTTCAACTGTAAGGGGACAGATTTTGACTATTTTGTAGGTTGGTTTACCAATTTCTTCGTATTTCCGTGGCTATTTTCCTTAGTTCAGTACGCACCATTCAGAGAGTTCACTGCCTCTTTGAATCCATGGTTTGAGAATATATCTAGGACAACTATAAAAAATGATTTAGATTTATCCATTGTCTCCCTAGGTTGTTTGCCATGTCCATAGCACCTCTTTCTTCCTTTTCTTGTTGGCCATCTCCTCACATGCTCTGTATGTAGATAATGATCCTCTTCATTTCGATTTGAGATACATTCTTGCTGCTTTTGCTTCCAAGCAATTGTGTCTCCTGCTCCACATATGTCTAATTTTCTTATTATATCTCTTTGTTTAATAGGCATCTAGAAAGTCAGCTAATACAGGAATACGATCTCCAATGCAAGCAACAAGTTCACCGGGGGTTAATTTCCTTCTCAAGTCTGCAGCAGTGAAAAAGGAAGCAGTGAATAGAGCAAGTATGGCTGGTTCATTTGATAGTTGGTTTTGTAACTTTGTATATCTTACTATTCTTTAGCCTGTGGTAATTGGTAAATGCAGCAATTCCCTTCTTCCATACTTGTCATTGAACTAGTGCTAGGCTGTATCCAATTTATGTACTGTATGCAGGAAGTGATAATGATTTGTGGGTTTGACTTATGTTACTTGAGAAAATAAGGTTGATCATGTAGTTCTGGTTTTCCCTGAAGTGGACATGGCACATGGCTGTGCCTGTTCACTACTGTTGGTGTCCTTGTCATACATGCCATTTTCATCTAGTCAGTGACATTGTGTCCATGTTTCCAGAAATTCGTTTTTGATGTTAGGTTCCAAATTTTAATGTATGGGACACTGCTAGTACACAGTGCATGATGTGTGAATTACTTCTGAATATATGTGATCACTTCAAACCTGATCTTCCTCATTTAACTAGACGCTTCCTGAATTAAATGATCCAACCATATTCAACTGATGCTTTTCTGTATTGTCTTTGTTATATCCCTGCACTACATACACCCTTTTTTAATTATCTGTTATTTTTATTAAGTCTTTCAAGTACTTTCATGTTCAACTTTCTTAATGCTGCAGAAATTGAAGAGGAGGTGACAACAGCTGTACTCGTGATTTTTCTGTTTATAATAATGCAATCCAATGCTGCAGAAATTGAAGAGGAGGTGGCTTTAAATTTACTGTGTAATAAGTATACTGAGTTTATTTATTCAGTGTTGATCCTGAGTTTGCTTGAAAAAACACTTCGATACGTCAAAATAGGTTATCAGTAGTAGCGCCGGTGATTACTTACAATAATTACACTGCTCCGATGAGAAAAACACTGCTCTGATGTGTTATTGGCTCATCTATTGTTTGAGTGATTGTCTGGATCATTTGGTCACTGTTTTCGTTGTACTGATGTTCTTGTAATATTTAAAAAGTCAGAATTATTGCTGGTTTCCTTTTCAGTAGTACTAATCGACTCGCTTGAATGATTATAAATCTGTACAGAGCTAGCAGTTTCAACTTTACATTGTGATATCGTACGCAACGCGGTGTCAGCGAGCTAGCATAGCAAGGGAACGAGCTAGCTAGCGAGCTAACGATCGACCTATGCGGCGCGCGCGGCGCCGCGAACAAACGCGTCTCATATGCGGCTATACGCGGCATACCGCCTAAGCTGAACGGCGTATGCGGCGTACGCGCGGCAGCTCGCGGTGCGTCCCGCTTGCAGCCTGACATGCATGTGAGGCACCGTCGTCGTCTACCTGCGAGCTCGCGATTCGTTCGGCTCCACGGTGGGCACGGCAAGCATTGTACTAGGTGGCCCGACCAACCACTACCAGTCAGCACGGTCGAGATTCAACCAAGCCCCGGCCGGGTCAGTTTCGTGCACAGCACAAACACGGACGCTGGTAGTGTCGCGTCTACATACGGAACCTGGGATAGTTTGTTGAGCGATTGCGATCTAGCAGCACCTACAAATCGTAGAGGATTTGGATCTTGCTGCTACATGGAGATTGGATCACCGAAACAGCAACCAGATGATCTCTGAATCGTAGAGGATTGCGATCTACCAGCACGCTCACTGTTTTCCTGTCTCTCGAGCCCACCACTCGTACCAGTAAGTCCATTAATGAACAATGAGACGTAATGATCAGCAGCAGCAGCAGGCACGTCACTGACAAGAACAGTGCTCCCGGGGTCTCTCACAGATGTTCATATATCAAACTTTGGGCCTCAAAGTTACATTGCACACACCGAATAATGCACCAAATCAGACAACACTCAAAAGATGACCCCTTAGTACCAACTATTATGAACAAATAATTGCATGTGTGTACATCAATACTTACTAATTAAAGGACACCCTTAAAAGAAAAGATGCTCATACAAGCCTCATAATACATTGCCAACAAAGCGCAAATAGATTATCCACAAGACTAGGTAGTAATACAAGCATCGTCCTTGTATAAATTACCTGGTACTATAGATAATCCCCTTACATTCAACATGACACAGTTAAATCATTAGCATATAACAAGGAACACATACAAACAAGCTTGGGTTTAATTATTGGCCTCAGCAAATCTAAGCACAACAAATTAGTAGACCTGGAGCAACTATACCATTATGTTGATCGATGCTGACAGTGTCAATTTGGCTCCCGGAGCCCGAGTTCATTACAGCCTTTATTTTAAAAATTTCAATAATCGTACTTTGGAATCTCACCAAATTCTGAAAAAGGCACACGAGCAAATCTACATATCTGGTGTGTACGGCACAAGTTTTTCCAAAATGTATCATCATCCGTGATCTACACAAAAATGATAAAAATGGAGATAAAATGAGTTTTGACTTATTTAGGGCTATAAATTTCTTATTTCTATGTATTCCAAAATACACCGTATTTTGCAGCAAAACTTTGTAGATATGTAGATCATATTAGCACACATCCATAGTACAAAACATCATGTTTTTTATGGAAACCTCGAAATAATATTTATACTTGTCCCAAAATACTGAGCTGCATGGAGCCCAGGATCCAAATTGTCGCACTCTGATCGCTGCTCCGCTTCTATCATACACATGATAAAAAAAATAGCGACAACCTCCTCCGGGACTATACACGCCATGCTATAGCATGCTAACAACGTGCTATATTTCAAATAGTGTTTTGAAGAAATATCAGATCTAGCTAAAAAAATCAAGAATGAAGGGTAGAATTCAAAAATCTCAGAACAATATATGCATAACCACATACAAAAAGTAGTTCTTCAGTTGTCTAGAAGTATAACATCAGCATCCCACATGTCAAGAACGTATAATAAATTACTTATTTTGTATCATCGACATTAGCGATGTCATTTTCCGATTCAGAAGAGAAAACCATCATATTGCGGTTCATCACCACGACAAACAGGAAGCAACTCTGGACGTTTGAAAAAATAGCACGCTAATACTACTGACGTTTTAGGGTGATACAGTGCGTACCTGAAGGCGGGGTAGAGATCATTATGCAGTTGGGAAGGCCATGTAAAATCACTAGACGGTGGACACGTAAATGACGACGGTAAATGCGATCACTATTGATACGTGTAGGCTAAAGCGACCGTCGAATTGAAGTCGCAGAAGACCGCCTAACCCGTGCTGTTTTCTTGCGGGAAAAAGTCCAAAACCAACCTTAAATTTATAGATGAAAGCTAAATCAAACCCTCAACTTTGAATCCCAGAAATTGGTACCCCAAACTTATGAATCCCGGTCTATCCCAGACCCTCGACCTATTTTGCACATGGAAAATAAATAATTTACTAATTAAATAATTTGATGCTCTCACTGACAAACAGGGCCCGCCTGCCATCTACGTCTTCAACCTCAGATCTCTCTCCCAATTCAATCTCTCTCTATCCACGAGTACGGGGATGCAGCGGAAGACCGGGCAGACCGGAGGATCCACTGACGCGAGTAGGGGATGCATCAAATTGGCCCGGCGGACGACGGTGCACTGCTTTGCCGCGTAGCTGTGTCAGCGCCTTCCATACCAAGCACCACCGGCAACTGAATCGCGCCTCAGATCCCGAGCACCAGCTGCGGCAACTGAATCGGCGCCTCAGACCCCGAGCACCACCGGCGGCGCATGCCCCCGTCTAGGGCCGCATCAGCCACGGAGGCGACCCCTTTCGAGAGCTGCAGCAACCCACAGTGGCGCCTGCGGGAGACGGCGACCTCAGTGTGCAGGACCAGGATGTGGGCAAGCGTTTCCTCCGGCTGCTCGTCCTCAGCCGCCACGCTGGGATACCGCGAGTCCGCGACGAACGGCCTCCAAGGCCATTTGACATTAATTATTTATTGCCGTGATTGATTTGAGCTAGTACTGCTCGAGCAGGGGCGACTGGAGATGCGTGGCGGAGAAGACGATGACCTGGCTCCAAGACGGGCTGTGGTTCCCGCCGTGGACGGCGGTGGTGCCCTTGAAGTTGCCGAGCTTGACCTCGACGAAGGGGTCGATGGAGCCGGCGGCAGAGACCGCGTGCCTTGACGGCGTGCACGTAGAGGAAGCGCATCGGCTCGACGAGGTCGTAGGTGGAGGAGATCTTGCCGGCCGCGTTGGCGGCGGCGGCGGAGGAGCTGAGGCCCGGGATGTTGAAGCTCCAGCGCCCTTTCGTTGTAAAGTTGTTCTCCCGCAAGCATCCACCAGCCCGCCAGCGAAGCGTGGCGGACAGCCGCAACCTGACACGCATCATGTTGCTCGGACGAAGGGGCCAGGTAAGTGGCGAGCCAAAAGACGACCCACCTGTGTGGCAGGCGTGGTCCAGCTATTCCAATGATAATGGATGTGTTGGACAGATTATACTATGCTAATATGCATGATAACCATTTCACTTCCGCATTTCACTAAAGATATACAGTGACATGTCTGAACTTAATTATCTGAAGGTGTATATAGATGTCATGATATGCGTGTGTAAAATGCAAATGGCAAGCATACAATAAAATTGCATATATACAACCGAGTGAAGATTTTGGCTCCCGGCTACAGTGATCCCTTCGTTTATTTTTTTCAACTAAAATCATACTTATAATTTTCAAAAAATTCTGAAAAAAATCAGATGTAACCAATGGTGTATCCTAGAACCGTGCAAGATATTAATTTAAAAGACTTTGTATTTGGAGCTACACAAAAATGACAAAAGTGTGGATCTTAATACGCATATTTTAAAATCTCTAAAAAAAATTTTTTCGAAATTTTTCCAAACTCATAAATCTCATTTTTTTTTTTTAATGGAGAGAGCACTTGAGCTTGGGAGCCAAAAACACTTTCTCACTATAAAACCCTACCTGGAATATTCTACGGACTCATAACCTCTCGCAGCACACCGAGCCTCTTACGAAAAAGGCGGTCTATTTGATAGTATGTTGCCATCTCGGGTGTGTCCGGCGTCAAACTTTCTAAAAAAAATGTGTCGGTACTCGTCGATATGAGATAGGCGTAAAAGTTTGGCATCGATTTCGGTGGGAACCACATGTAAACTAGTCAATTAACCGAACTACTGTCATCTCACCACTTGTTTAATGCATTTTCCAGGCCCTTCGGGCCATTCCTGATAAAATAAATACATTTATCTCACATAAGAAGGAGAGATGGGCTAAGAGCTAAATTTATATGGTCTCAGTGAACTCGATTTCTTTAAAAAAAAAGCTCGATTTTTTTGTATGGCACACGGTGTGTAGAAAACGCGAAAATTAATTTGGCACAACCATGTGGAAGGCTTTATGCTCCTCCCTGGACGGTGTCGACCTATCTGTCATACACATATACCCAATTAGCAGTGCCCCGTCGATATTTATCACAAAACTCTAACCGGTAGACACTAGCAATATAAATTAAATCAAACAAGCACCACCGAAACGGTACGTGAGGCAAAAGAGAGCCAGTCGATCGTTAAAACCCATCTAGGGTACCGTCCCTCTCACGGGGGACGCTGCTGATCTGCTCCGCCTCCGGTGGCCTTAGGGCCTTGGAGGCGTGGCGGATCACGGCCTCTCGCCGGCGGGAAGGTTACCGACCTTTGTTTAGGTTTTTTCAGTGTTACGACGGCTACATCTTAAAGTCGGAATAAGGTTTTTGCATAGGGCACGTGGAGGTATGTGTCCGGCGGATCTCCTGAGATCCAGTCCGTTTTCGTATTCGTCCGTGTGGTTGCAGGTCTGGCTCTTCCGATCTACGGTTGTCATCACTGACGATGGTTACTGCTCTGTTGCGCTGGTCCCTCGGGGCCTTAGCACGATGACTTCCCGTCTGTATGCTACAACAAGCTCTACTACGACAAGCTTTACTCGGCTCCAGTGAGGGAGGGGTGAGGACGGCGGCGCGCATTCGACTCTCTTTAATGTTTGTAGTCGTCGCTAGTTGGTCTGAAGACTTATTTGTAATTATTATTATTTTTAAAATTCTTTGTACCGTTGTTGATGATCAATATATTGGTTGGCCTTTTCGCCAAAAAAAAAAACACCACCGAAAGGTGGCACAAGGAAGAAGGCAGGAGAAAAATAATTATGGTAACAAGAAGTCTAACCGTCCAATAACATCGCCGTAGGAACATGAGTCCTAATAGATAAAAGGACAATGAGCACCCAAACTATAACTCCATTTCCTTAATGACTCGTCTAGTTCCATAAGCGTGACGGCATAAAAGCCATTTATGTTGAAAGCAGAGTAGTAAGACGATCGTGAGGTGGAAAGGCTCACATCGCTACAAGGCTGTGTTTATAATTGGGACTTGGTTCCGTTTAACCATTGGTTAGGCTAACCTAAAAAAGAGTCCAATGGGCCGAATGGATAACCCAAAAAACAATTAGGTTCATTAGGTCCCTCGAACCAATGGTTTTCCCGACACCAGCGCGTGGCCGCGCCCCGACACCAGCTAGCGCCGGTCGGCCGCCTCCCCGCCCGGCCGCTCGGGCGCCTCGCCGTCCGGCCGCGTGCACCTCCCTCCCCGGTCCCCGAAACCCGCTTCTGGCTGAGCGCCGCCTGGATTCGAGCCGCCGCCGCCGGGATTCGAGCCGCTGCCGCGGCCGGACGGAGATCGACGGAACCGCCTCGTCGACTTCCACCGCCGGCCGCCTCCTCCTCGATGTCCCCTCGTCTCCATGGTGGAGCATGGCACCTCGAGCACGACCTGGAGCGCGGCTGACCCGCACGACCTCGACAATGGCCCGACCTGCGCGACGAAGACGTGCGTTCTTGCAGGCCGCGTCCGGGCTCACCTTGGCGTCCTCTGCTCCTGGATCGCGGGCACGGGCAGCCCCGCCCGTGGAGCTCATGGACGGCGGGTGCCAAAGGGATGGCGGCCATCGACGGCGGCGCTTGCCACGCTTGCCCGTATCCAGGCCGGAGCACCCGTTCTGAAACCGCTCCCGTCAGTGCGGCCGTGCCGTTCCTCTCTGAGATGGACCAGCTTGCCGAGGCTGGACAAGCTCCGCGGCGCCGGCTGCATCAACGTGCTGCTCTATGAGATGCCCGCCCAGCTCGCTCGGTGCTAGCTGATCTTGTTTGCTGCTAGCTGATGCGCGTTGCTGCCAGGTGCTTTCTCGTTGATGATGCGTGTTGCTGCTGTTCTGATTGGTTTTCCTGCTAGCTGATTTTGGTTCGAACCTTACTAAGTATCACGGTAATTTTAAATACTAATACATCAGGCACGGGCAATGTGCTAATATTTATAATCATTTCATAAAGGTTCGAACCTTAATAACC
The DNA here is from genome assembly GCA_947311845.1 of Poa pratensis. Taxonomy (NCBI): domain Eukaryota; kingdom Viridiplantae; phylum Streptophyta; class Magnoliopsida; order Poales; family Poaceae; genus Poa; species Poa pratensis. Next base: position 25,386,852 of record CAMZMU010000050.1, read on the forward strand.
ATTGGTTAACCTTTTCTAACCCAATTAACCAAATGGTTAACCTATTTATCCATTTAGACAAAATGGCTATTTAGGTTCGAAACCAAAATATAAACGGTTAACCAAATCCCACCGTGAGCTGTGTTGAACCGTTTCTGATTGGCTGCTGCTGCTCCCACCACTTTCATTTTCTGATGACTCACCGTATGTCCGTAGCGTATTTGTTGTCGATGCATATTAATGCTTAGCTTACAAATCGGTCGTTCTCAACTTTGATTTTGACGTGGTCAGTGATGGCGACATTGCTACTTCTACGATTTGACTATTTGTGCACGTTTGGTTGTGTAACTCTCACAGGCTCAAGCGAGTGAGCGCTACTCCAATTAATCTAAATAGAGGTGGAAATGCATAATAGAACCTAGGTTACATTGTGCCTATTTTAAATAAACTGACAAACCATTTTAAATTCTCAAAAAATCTCTGAAGTTTCTTGTATATATATATATAGATGTGTCTAGGTACGTTTCAAATGTCATTGATACACATTTTCATTTGTGGGCTACAAAAAAGGAAAATATGTACATAAATTAGACCTGCTACTTGCTATTATGGATTTATAAATTTTTCTTCTTGTGTAGATTAAGAATTAAAGAAGTATTTAGTAAAGTTTACATATGTATAGAAGACATCTACATGTATGTGTGGAGAAAATGTAAAATAGATATTCTGAATGTGAGTTTGTTGTACTTCTTAAAGTACGGGTTAGACGGAGGTAGCTATGTGTCAGAAATATAATATATACATTGCACAGCCCTTTCCCATCAGTTCGGACTTTTGGGATAATTGGTCAGTGCATCAATTTAATATGGTATCAGAGCCAGAGGTCTAGAGTTCAAATCCTGGCCAACGCAGTATTTAAAATAAATATCTGCGGACACCCTAAATCCACGTAGGCTCGTGAAGAAAAAGTCCACAGCCTGGACGGACACCCTAAATCCACGTAGGCTCGTGAAGAAAAAAGTCCACAGCCTGGACGTGAGGGGGAGTGTCAGAAATATAATATATACAGTGCACGACCCTTTCCATCAGTTCGGACTTTTGAGATAGATGGCTAGTGCAGCAATTTAATATGGTATCAGAGTCAGAGGTCTAGAGTTCAAGTCCTGGCCAACGTAGTAGGTTTGTCTATTGCGCATGTTGGTCATTCTCGCATAGCTGGTTCTTTGCAATCCCTTGATCTGAAAAATATCCTTCACGTTCCTGGCATTAGCAAAAATTTGTTGTCTGTTTATCGCCTTGTTTCTGATAATGACATCTTCATTGAGTTTCATAAATATTTTTTCTTTGTCAAGGACAAGGTCATGAAGAAAATCATTCTTCGCGGTAGGAGCCGTGGTGGTCTTTATCCGCTTCCTTTCGGTCGAGCCATGTCTTTTGTGCGGCATGCGTCCTCCAGCGTCAAGCTTTCATCTCATCAGTGGCACCAGCGTTTCGGTCATCCTTCGAATAATGTATTCCAAAATATTGTTAAGTTCAATAATCTCCCGTGTTCCCCAAACTCTGAGTCATCCGTGTGTGATGCGTGTCAGCGTGCTAAGAGTCATCAATTACCTTATAATAATTCTTCTCGTGTTTCTCATGCACCTCTTGAGCTTGTTCATACTGATGTTTGGGGTCCGGCCTTACCTTCGTCCGGAGGTTTTAAGTACTACGTTAGTTTTATTGATGACTATAGTCATTATTGCTGGATATATTTGATCAAACATAAATCTGATGTTGAGGGCATCTTTTACACTTTTCAGAACCATGTTGAGCGTCTTTTGAATACCAAAATCCGTGCCGTTCAGTCTAATTGGGGTGGTGAATACCATCGCCTCCATGCCTTCTTTCAACGCACGGGTATTTCGCATCATGTTTCATGTCCGCACACGTCTCAACAAAATGGTATAGCTAAACGCAAGCATCGACACCTTGTCGAGACGGGCCTCGCCCTTCTTGCTCATTTCTCTCTCCCTCTTCTTTTTTGGGATGAAGCTTTTCTTACCGCTTGCTATCTTATTAATAGGATGCCCTCGCCTGTTCTTCGCAACACCGCACCACTCTCACGGCTTTTGAATATGTCTCCTGAATATTCTTTTCTGCGCATGTTTGGTTGTGCATGTTGGCCGAGCCTTCGCAAGTATAATTCACGCAAGCTCGAGTTTCAGTCTAAAATGTGCGTGTTTCTAGGGTATAGTCATATGCATAAAGGTTACAAGTGCCTTGATCGTAGCACGGGTCGCATCTATATTTCTCGAGATGTCATTTTCGACGAGGCTGTTTTCCCGTACGCCACTCCCGGTGTCGTGCTCGATGTTTCTCAGTTGCATCCAATCTCGTTTCCTCCGCATGAACCAGCTGTTCGGGATACTAATATGCGTAATTATTACATTTCCATGTTACCAGTTGATGCGCCTGGCTTTGTTTCCTCTGTTCCTATGCAGGTTCCAGCTACCGTGATACTTCGACACCGGGGCAACCGATCACCTCACCAACGACATGAACCGGTTAGGCATCCAGGAGCGCTATCAGGGCAAGGGCCAAGTTCAAGTCGCCAACGGTGCAGGTTTGTCTATTGCGCATGTTGGTCATTCTCGCATAACTGGTTCTTTGCAATCCCTTGATCTGAAAAATATCCTTCACGTTCCTGGCATTAGCAAAAATATTTCTTTTGACTTGGTATCAGAGCCAGAGGTCTAGAGTTCAAATCCTGGCCAACGCAGTATTTAAAATAAATATCTGCGGACACCCTAAATCCACGTAGGCTCGTGAAGAAAAAGTCCACAGCCTGGACGTGAGGGGGAGTGTCAGAAATATAATATATACAGTGCACGACCCTTTTCATCAGTTCGGACTTTTGGGATAGATGGCTAGTGCAACAATTTAATATGGTATCAGAGTCAGAGGTCTAGAGTTCAAGTCCTGGCCAACGCAGTATTAAAAATTAAATATCTGCGGACACCCTAAAATCCACGTCCTAGGCTCGTGAGAAAAAGTCCACAGCCTGGACGTGAGGGGGAGTGTCAAAAATATAATATATACATTGCATAGCCCTTTCCCATCAGTTCGGACTTTTGAGATAATTGGCTAGTGCATCAATTTAATACTATGAAATTGTTGTCGTGATTTATTCGTCAAATGGCCACATTTACCTCCTGCGTATTGTGTTTCATAGACGAACTAACCTATTTCATTTGAAAATATTTGTTGAAGAAAATATCTATAATAATTATTGTGTCAGAGTACACTAGAAACAATTAATGCTTCAATAGTCCATTGGTTCTGTTGGCTACAGACTTGGTCATCTTTGTTGCAAAAAAAAAAAAGAATTGGTCACCTTCACTTCACACATATTATTGATTACACACAATGTTCTGGTGGTTTGTAGGAATTGTTTCATTAAAAAAGGGAGTGTTTACAATTTGTTAACACGGAAAAATTACAGTTTTTACAGGATGTTTCGGCAAGCTTTTGCGGAAATGTATTTCAGTAGTTCAAAGACAGTGGTGTTTCGTTATTTGTCGTAACTTTCAAGTATTTATAGGCTGGACAGTTTATATATTTCATGGCTTTGCATGTCAAGTCTTTTATGTTTCATATCGTTTTGTTATGATTATACACCTTTCTTTTGTCCATCTATCTCGATGCATAGGACTAAAATCAATCCCTTTCAGTATTTAACAAGGGACATTGACCTAAAATAGTTTTGGTGTTTAGTGGACTGTGTGGCCCTTGGAAATGATCTTTCATATCTATAATTGCTTTAGAAAAAACTAAAACGAGGACATTTCAAGATTGAAAGGACTTTCTTAGCAATAAAACTTCTAAAATTACGAGGGTGGTGTGGTGTGCCTTCCATTGATGAGAAGCAAGAATGTGACGGGACGTAATTGAATACAAGTACAGAAAGTCACACTCCACAGTTACTCTGACTACTAGAATTAGCGTTTGTAACTCCGTATAGTAGGAGACAGCGGCTTAGTTCTATTAGCGGCTTAAAAATAAGTTTCTCCCGCTCCAGCTTAAAAAATAAGTCACTTTTCATGTTCGTTGGCCTTCCAAATTAGTTATGCGATAATTAGTCTAGAAGCCATAAGTAATAAGGTGAACGGATTACGAAAGGAACTTGGCAGGGGTTGCCTATCTTTTTAAGCCGCCAGAAGAACTGAACCTAGGATTAGAACGTTGCACTACTCCACGAATAGTCCCTTTACTCCCCAGCGCTAGGTAACTCTTTATAAAAAATCGAAAACTATATTTTAAAATCTGAAAATTATGCAGGTAGCCGAGTATATATAGATTTATAGTATGTATGACCAAATTGTCATTGAAATATCTTTTTATTTACAATCTACACAGAAAAAGACAAATATAGGGAGCAAAATCATTTCGCCCTTTTTAGAGCCACAATTTTGTGATTTTTGTGTTGCCCAGTATACAACATAGTTTTTAATAAAACTTTCAAAACATGGAGAAAATATTTGTATGTACCAAGAGGGAAAATTCAGAATTTTTTGAAACTGCTAATATAATTTTTGATTTTGTTTAAATCCCCAGCTCAGTTGAGCTCGAAAGCCAAAATGCTACACACTCCTGCTCTAGAGCTACCTAGGGTTCTTGCCTTGTAACTGATTCAAAGTATCAAAGGCCTTTGGCCTACTTATGTCTTATCAATCTTGACTATTTTGTTGATATATTGTTTTGACTCTCACAAATTACCACTCTCTCTCACTATTAAATTGATGCACTAGCCAATTATCCCAAAAGTCCGAACTGATGGAAAGAGCTAGGCTTTATATTTTAACACTCCCCCTCACGTCTAGGCTGGACAAACGGGAAGACCCTAGACGTGGGATAGATGGGACGGCACAACTATTTTTATATTAAATAGCGCGTTAGCCGAGGCTTGAACTTGAGACCACCTGTCTCTGATACCATATTGAATTGATGCACTAGCCAATTATCCCAAAAGTCCGAACTGATGGAAAAGGCTGAGATTTATATTTTAACACTCACCTTGTCAAATGCCCTAGATGATTCATTAGCAAGTGATGCATGCATCGATCGATGCAAAAAAACGTGGCCAATCCTCTTTTCCGAAAAATTAGCTTATTTGACTATAATGAAAAATTATGGATTTTTTGTACCACATGTCCACATCGACACAACATACAACTACGATATCTCAAACGGACTCATGGCTCAGGAAACAAAATTGACAATTCTAACTCTGAATAGTAGTTGTATGATATTATTCAGTACTCACTCTAGAACTGAATTTGGTCATGTTCATAGTCTAATTTGTCCTTTTTGTGTCTTAACCTGTCAGACACGGTAAATATGCATTGTGTTTATGCTCTAATTTTTTCAAAGAATTTGATGACATACGGATGTGTTTTCGATGACCCGTAAGCTAGAACACCTGTAAGGTGCTACTGCACCCTACATGTCCCCGTCAATCTCACCGTCAAATAGACACCGGTGAGCAGTTGCGTAGCCAGGAAAATCCCACGCCCCAGGCCACCTTCGAGGCACTGTAGCTACATGTCCCCGTCAATCTCACCGTCAAATAGACACCGGTGAGCAGTTGCGTAGCCAGGAAAATCCCATGCCCCATGGCAGGGGCGGAGACAGGCCCACACAAAACGCAGTTTTGACTGTGGCTACAGTCGCGTACTGTAGCGCACACCGGCAGGGACGGAGACAGGCCCACACAAATTACCACTCTCTCTCACATTGGTTCTGTTGGCTGCAGACTTGATCATCTTTGTTGCAAAAAAAACAGAGAATTGGTCACCTTCACTTCACACATATTATTGATTACACACAATGTTCTGGTGGTTTGTAGGAATTGTTTCATTAAAAAAGGGAGTGTTTACAATTTGTTAACACGGAAAAATTACAGTTTTTACAGGATGTTTCGGTAAGCTTTTGCGGAAATGTATTTCAGTAGTTCAAAGATAGTGGTGTTTCGTTATTTGTCGTAACTTTCAAGTATTTATAGGCTGGACAGTTTATATATTTCATGGCTTTGCATGTCAAGTCTTTTATGTTTCATATCGTTTTGTTATGATTATACACCTTTCTTTTGTCCATCTATCTCGATGCATAGGACTAAATCAATCTCTTTCAGTATTTAACAAGGGACATTGACCTAAAATAGTTTTGGTGTTTAGTGGACTGTGTGGCCCTAGGAAATGATCTTTCATATCTATAATTGCGTTAGAAAAAACTAAAACGAGGACATTTCAAGATTGAAAGGACTTTCTTAGCAATAAAACTTCTAAAATTACGAGGGTGGTGTGGTGTGCCTTCCATTGATGAGAACCAAGAATGTGACGGGACGTAATTGAATACAAGTACAGAAAGTCACACTCCGCAGTTACTCTGACTACTAGAATTAGCGTTTGTAACTCCGTATAGTAGGAGACAGCGGCTTAGTTCTATTAGCGGCTTAAAAATAAGTTTCTCCCGCTCCAGCTTAAAAAATAAGTCACTTTTCATGTTCGTTGGCCTTCCAAATTAGTTATGCGATAATTAGTCTAGAAGCCATAAGTAATAAGGTGAACGGCTTACGAAAGGAACTTGGCAGGGGTTGCCTATCTTTTTAAGCCGCCAGAAGAACTGAACCTAGGATTAGAACGTTGCACTACTCCACGAATAGTCCCTTTACTCCCCAGCGCTAGGTAACTCTTTATAAAAAATCGAAAACTATATTTTAAAATCTGAAAATTATGCAGGTAGCCGAGTATATATAGATTTATAGTATGTATGACCAAATTGTCATTGAAATATCTTTTTATTTTTAATCTACACAGAAAAAGACAAATATAGGGAGCAAAATTATTTCGCCCTTTTTAGAGCCACAATTTTGTGATTTTTGTGTTGCCCAGTATACAACATAGTTTTTAATAAAACTTTCAAAACATGTAGAAAATATTTGTATGTACCAAGAGGGAAAATTCAGAATTTTTTGAAACTGCTAATATAATTTTCGATTTTGTTTAAATCCCCAGCTCAGTTGAGCTCGAAAGCCAAAATGCTACACACTCCTGCTCTAGAGCTACCTAGGGTTCTTGCCTTGTAACTGATTCAAAGTATCAAAGGCCTTTGGCCTACTTATGTCTTATCAATCTTGACTATTTTGTTGATATATTGTTTTGACTCTCACAAATTACCACACTCTCTCACTATTAAATTGATGCACTAGCCAATTATCCCAAAAGTCCGAACTGATGGAAAGAGCTAGGCTTTATATTTTAACACTCCCCCTCACGTCTAGGCTGGACAAACGGGAAGACCCTAGACGTGGGATAGATGGGACGGCGCAACTATTTTTATATTAAATAGCGCGTTAGCCGAGGCTTGAACTTGAGACCACCTGGCTCTGATACCATATTGAATTGATGCACTAGCCAATTATCCCAAAAGTCCGAACTGATGGAAATGGCTGGGATTTATATTTTAACACTCACCTTGTCAAATGCCCTAGATGATTCATTAGCAAGTGATGCATGCATCGATCGATGCAAAAAAACGTGGCCAATCCTCCTTTTCCGAAAAATTAGCTTATTTGACTATAATGAAAAATTATGGATTTTTTGTACCACATGTCCACATCGACACAGCATACAACTACGATATCTCAAACGGACTCATGGCTCACAAAACAAAATTGACAATTCTAACTCTGAATAGTAGTTGTATGATATTATTCAGTACTCATTCTAGAACTGAATTTGGTCATGTTCATAGTCTAATTTGTCCTTTTTGTGTCTTAACCTGTCAGACACGGTAAATATGCATTGTGTTTATGCTCTAAATTTTTCAAAGAATTTGATGACATACGGATGTGTTTTCGATGACCCAGTAAGCTAGAACACCTGTAAGCTGCTACTGCACCCTACATGTCCCCGTCAATCTCACCGTCAAATAGACACCGGTGAGCAGTTGCGTAGCCAGGAAAATCCCACGCCCCAGGCCACGTTCGAGGCACTGTAGCTACATGTCCCCGTCAATCTCACCGTCAAATAGACACCGGTGAGCAGTTGCGTAGCCAGTAAAATCCCACGCCCCAGGCCACGTTCGAGGCACTGCAGCTACAGTACCCCCTGCCGGTGCGCTACAGTACGCCACCGCCTGCGTTTTGTGTGGGCCTGTCTCCGCCCCTGCCGGTGTGCACTACAGTACGCGACTGTAGCCACAGTCAAGCCTGCGTTTTGTGTGGGCCTGTCTCCGCCCCTGCCGGTGAGGATATCCCACATGTTAATTACTCCACTTTTAATAAGTATAGACAAATCAAGCAAGCATGCATACTACAAAACCTAGAAAATGATAAATATATGTTGGTGTAACGGTGTTTGAACATACAGTGCTTTTATGTTGTGTATGATTGTGAAATATTCAGCACGGGAGGCGTGGATGGTGTTTATGATCTAATTTTTACTTACAAGGTGCTACTGCACCCTACATTTCCCGGTCAATCTTACCGTCAGATATACACCGGTGAGGACACCGTAAATGTTACTCCACTTTTACTAAGCATAGAGAAATCAAGCAAGCATGCATACTACAAAGCCTAGAAAATGACAGCCTTAAATATGTGTGGTGTAACAGTGTTTGAACATACAGTGCTTTGCTGTTGTGTACTGTACTGTGTAGCAGTCATCATTGCTCGTGTGCTGCAACATCTGCCTTGGATTCTTGGTACACTTGCATATATAGTAGCTGCATCTTCCTCAGCGACGTCAGGTTCCTTCTGGCGTAGTATGTGGAAACGTACGGTTGTTGGGGCCTAGCTTCTTAGCTGCTTGGTACTTTCCAAAGATCAAGTAAAGCTCAACTCTTTTTTTAGTTGGAACTACTTCTTTCATTCTTGGCTTGCTTGATTCGTTTCAGTTTCTGTACTCTCTTTGCTCCTACTTAATTTCTACCTTAATTGCTCTCTGTACTTCGTTGAGAAATCTCTCCAGAAGTTTCTTAGCACCAGTGCAACAGAGTAAAGAGGTTACATTATGAACTGAATTCCTATACAACACAACCATATATTTCTTAAATTTTTTTCGCTCCATTGTTTGCTCTAGAAAGGTGATGATGACAACTGAACCTTTACTTTCTTGATTCTTCTTTTTTGTCCTGCTTTTTTTGCTCTAGCTTCACGTTGTGAATTCTGCATGGATATGCAGGAAGGAAATAGTGTGCTAATGGCACTATCAGCTCCTCCAAGGGCTTGTTTGGTAACTGCAATCCCGGGGGATCTTGGCCTTTTCCCGGGGAGAATTTTCCCTAATCCGGAGGTCGGGAATAAAATCCCGGAGATATTTAACCCGGACAGCCAAACAAGCCCCAAGTCAGGAAGAACCCACCCAGCTGCCGTCGCCGGGGAAGCAATTCAGCAGCCAGCTCGCCGCTGCTGTGAGGAGCATCAACTGGAGTTATGGCAATTCTGGTCCATCTCACCCAGCCGCCCAGGGTAATAATATACGGGCCACTACTCAGATTCATTTCATGATCACTCAAGCTACTGACGACACCGGCTGACCACGCACGTAACTCGCGTCTCCCGTCTCCGTTTGCTTTGCAGATTTCTGACCTGGAAGGACGGTTCTACAACGGCGAGGTAAAGACGAGGAAGATCACCAACTCGACGGACCCCTAACGCCGACCAGCTCGTCCTTCAGAGACGAGCAGCTGAGGGAGCTCTACGAGTCGCTACTCTCCGGCAAGTGCGACCACCGGGCGAGACGGCCCGCCGCGTCGCTGTCGCCGGAGGATCTCGGTGACGCGGAGTGGTACTACAACTGTCTGCATGACCTACGCCTTCCGGCCTGACCAAGGGTACGTACGTGGTTCGCCCACAGTTAGCTAGTATATCATGGTATAAGATCTACTGTACTGATCGCCGGAGACTGAAGCGTGTGTTCTTCTGCTGTACAACGTACGTACGATCAGCTTGCCTGGCAAAAGCTTTGCGAGCAATGAGTATAATTGGCTGTGCAACGCTCAGTTTTGCGGACACCAAAACTTTCCAACGCGCGCTCTTAGCAAAGGTACGTTTTGCGTATGTACGTCTTCAAGTATTTTCTTAATTTCCCGTGAAAAAATGTCTCTCTTTGTACCCGAACTATATATTTAGGTATTTTAACTGATATATATCATGATTGCCACTATGCATGGCCATGCTATCTGCCGGTTAATTCAGACAGCGTCGATTCAGGTCAGTACACGTCATGCTTTGATCACATCATGGTTAGCACCGCATGTGACGTGTTTACCGTTCAGATTTCTGACCCCAACTGCACGTTTGTCTTTTGTCACATTTTCAGACAGTTGCTTGCATCCCTTCATGGGCGGTGTGCTTGAGCTGGGGACGGCTGATCAGGTTAGTTCATGGAGTGTGCATATGACTTTCACCTTTTTTTTCACTACATAATTCTTACATCCATTACCAGCTGCACCTCCCAAGTTAAACCATCTTATGCTCCGTTCGGATGTTCGCATTGGAGCTCCATATTGATATTGGGTTGAATATCAATATCATGGGATATTGATATTGAGTATGAATGTCAATATTACTGTTTTGGATGGTTAGATATTCAGAGCTAGACAAGATATTGAGTTTTGAATATCAAATGTTGTTTGGATGTTATAAAAGCATTTTCGAGACATTGATCATTGTACTGTTATCAAATTCGATGCATTATTTAAACGACCACTTGAGAATACATAAAGTCTCAAGCATACACACTACATAGTCGCATACGCAATATTACAAATTCTTAGAATAGCAATCACTTGCTTTCTCTCTTCAGCGTCCATGCTGCTGTAAAGGAACAGATAGTAGTACTAAGATCGATACTATTGCAGGGATATCATAAAATCTCCATGCTTTGTACAGATAGTAGTACATAACAGTGGTATATGTACGCTCATAGCGCACATCTAAACTGATGTGTAGCCCACTCCCTGATTGGCCTGCAACAGATCGGGGTCGGGGAGGCAATAGAACGAGGTGAGGTGCAGCAACGAACCTAGCTCCGGTCGCCGGAGCTCGGGATCATGCAGGTGCGCGGGCCACGGGGCTCTATCCAATCTTCCCCACCCTGCAATGGAAAGAGAGAGATGAAAGGGGAGGTAGGGGAGGGTGCAGTGCAGGTGCGGCCATAAGGGAGACACAGCAGCTCGACGGGCGGGAGGGGCCCTGACCTGCGCCGCTGCCTTCCTAGTCAAGCGCGCGGGATTGGACACCGAAGCTCTCTGTTTGCGGGGGAGCGAACAGGTACGGGAGGAAGTCACGCGAGCGAATATCTAGCAATGTCTAGGGGAAGAGATGGAGATTGAGTCGGGGCGGGTTTGGCCTGCGCGCGAGCTAGCTCGATATCGAGCACGAAAGCCCACCTTGAATGCTAAGCACATCCAAACAGCGATATTGGGGATATTCGGGCCTGAATCCTCCGAATATCAATGTCGAGGCTGAATACAAACATCCGAACGCAACATTAGGGTAGCTATGTGGCTACATGGTGTCTCGAAACTGGCAAACTATAGCCTGGTGGAATATTAATAATTCCCAAAAGGGCTGGAAAAAATACATATTATTGTTGTACAGACAAACCCCACACAAGATAAGGCCGATATGCATGCCCCGTGAGGGCAAAAATAAACCCGAGCCAATATTTAGACGCACCATCTCAAGAGATAGAAACACCGACTAGAATATATAGACGTACCGACGTCGGTGGGACAACTCCGCTCCTCTTTCAATTTCGACAACCAATTATGAGATAACTATAAGTAGGAATGTCTATAGGTGAGTAGCCGCGAAGGCCTTATAACGAATGTCCCCATACACATGACAAAGTTGACACATCAACGTTTTTTAAAATAGATTTGGTCGCCTTGTGGAGTACGGCCTACTCCTATGTAGGAGAGGTGATGGGGAGTCATCGAGAATAGACCAAGTGTGAAACAAGACTACTTCAAAGTTCCTCGACGAGAGAATTGCTTAGCCTAGGACTACGTACATGTGACCACTTCCAAAGCACACTTTCTCTCTCAAGATCCGATCTTGCAAGGCTCCTCAGATCTCAACACCCGGTTCCAAACCTTACAAGGTCCCCTGGAGGGGCGAAAGCCATAGTCTATATAGGTATATGGTCTAGGCATCTATGTGCTTGAAGATCTTGTTGGATTATTAGGCATAATTTCATGATTAATTCCAGAATATAAAGCATGATCGCAAGAGCTACTAACATGTTAATCTCGAAAATACTAGACGTATTAATTAACATGAACAGCAGCAAGACATCTACGAACACAGCCATCGGAACGTGACGAACGTACCGAACAATTGTAGATGAAGTAGTCGTTGGAGCAGCGACGGCAGCAGCTTGAGCGGCGACGGTAGCAGCTCGAAGAAGACGACGTTGGAGACGAGTCGCCCGCGGACCCGGAGATCGTCCAGGAAGTCGAGCCGTGATGAAGAACTTGAAAGCAGTCGCGCGGGCGCTTCCCAAAAACCTTATTCGCCCTCTCCCGTACAGGATCACAAGGACAAGTGGTTCCGGAGACCTGCTGTCCCGTTCGCCGGTGCACGCCGGCGCACGGGATGGAGTAGACTACGGTGGCGGCGCAAGGCACGAGATTGGCAAAACCTAGATTGGTTCGGTGTGTCGGCGCACGCAGTGCAAGGCAATATATAGTGCGGTTCGGGAAACCCTAACGGGTACAACGTGGGCCGGCCACGTCGCACACGTTCGAGTCGGTTACAGCAGCCCACGATCCGAATGGCTAAGCTGTACACGTACGCTAACACGACTCGATTTTCCTGACAGCAAAAATATAGGCATCGGCTCATTCCCGCAACCCGCGGCGTGTCGTGACGAGACGGACGGACGGCGGCGGAGGAGGAGGAGAGGAGTGCGCACGAGAGAGCCTTCTGTTCTCAACTAGCACACCAAGTGGTACAACACTCCACCTTATAAGGTGGTGTTTGTCTCCTCCAACTAGCAATGTGGGACTAAACTTTAGCACCACTTGCACCTCCAAAATTCTGCCATGCACATGGGCCAATTTGAGATTTCAGAATTGCTTATTGGGCTGCCCAAATGGGCCCAAATTCTAACAATCCCCCACCAGATCTCAAATTCCCATTTAGAGATTTTGCCAAACCTCGTTTCTTGTTTATATACCAGTGTTTCAGCAGAGACTGTTAAGTTGAACTTCCGCCTAGAGCTTCAAGCTACATCTACCAGCAACTTGAACAATGGACGAACCTTGAATTGCAAGTTTGGTGCCAATAGACTTCACTCAAAGTCATAACCAGTACGTGGCTGCCAGTAGCCTACCCCGCGGGTGGAGCATATGCGTCATACTCCCTGGTCTCTTCATGAGCTTACTAGAGATCACCCAAATCTCATAGACTGCGACGTTTAACAGTCGGACTCATATAGGTGTGTTCTTTCAAGGTCGCTCTGTAGGATAGCACCTTTGCTACGAATAGCCAACAGAAACACATTAAGGCATATTGCCAACCTGCCTTACAGAATGTGAGAGTTATGCATCTTCCCACGGAGAGGGTTATAAAATAACTCTCCTCTGTTAAACCACTAGCTTGTTCTTCCCAGGTCCTAATTCACGGGATCTCCGATCACATAGGTTGGGTTACCACTATGGTGTAACGCTCACGGGTCTCAACCCCATCTCCCTCGATGCACTATCTATCACATTACGTGATAGTCCCTTCGTAAAGGGATCTGCCAGGTTTTTGTCTGTTTGAATATAACTAACAGTTATTACTCCGGAGTTTCTCATTTTCCTGACAGACTTCAAGCGTCTTTTGACGTGTCTTGATGACTTCGCATTATCCTTAGCACTGTTCACTTTCATGATAACCGTTTGGTTGTCACAGTTCATAAGGATGGCCGGTAATGGTTTCTCAACCACCGGCAAGTCCATCAAGAGCTCACGCAGCCATTCTGCCTCAACAGAAGCTGTATCTAAAGCAGTAAGTTCTGCTTCCATGGTTGACCTCGTCAAAATGGTCTGTTTGCAAGACCTCCATGACACTGCGCCACCTCCAAGAATAAATGCATATCCACTTGTGGCGTAGAGCTCATCAACATCTGAGATCCAGTTCGCATCACAGTATCCCTCAAGCACCGCAGGGTGCCCTGAATAGTGAATCCCATAACTCATTGTACCGTTCAGATAGCGCATGACCCTTTCAAGTGCATGCCAATGATCAATACCCGGGTTAGACATGAACCTGCTCAACTTGCTCACAGCAAAAGAGATATCAGGTCTCGTCGCGCTCGCAAGGTACATGAGTGAACCGATCACTTGAGAATATCTTAATTGATCTCTCGTTTCCTTTTTGTTCTTTCTGAGTGTCACACTGGGATCATAGGGTGTTGGAGAAGGCTTGCTGTCTATATAACCAAAGCGGCTCAAGACCTTCTCAACATAGTGTGATTGCGTTAACGTAATCCCACTCTCATCCCTAATCAGCTTAATGTTCAGGATCACATCAGCTTGTCCCAGATCTTTCATATCAAAGCTCTTTGACAGAAAGACTTGACCTCATTTATCACTATCATGCTTGTACCGAAAATAAGTATGTCATCAACATACAAGCATAATATAACACTATCGCCCCCACCATGGCGATAATACACACCTATCAGCCTCATTAATGGCAAAGCCTGCAGAAGTTAAAGTTCTGTCAAACTTCTCATGCCATTGCTTAGGTGCTTGCTTCAGCCCATACAAAGATTTTAACAATTTGCACACCTTTCTCTCTTCACCTTTTACTACAAACCCATCAGGCTGATCCATATAGATTTCCTCTTCCAACTCTCCGTTAAGGAAAGCTGTCTTTACGTCCATTTGATGAACGAAAGATACATAGGAGGCAGCCAGGGAAAGTAGTACTCGAATGGTGGTGAGTCTAGCAACAGGTGAATAGGTGTCAAAGTAATCTTCGCCTTCGCGCTGGGTGTAGCCCTTGGCTACAAGCCGTGCCTTGTACTTCTCAATAGTACCATCAGGCCTTAGCTTCTTCTTGAACACCCACTTACAACCCACAGGTTTGCAGCCGTAGGGTCGTTCAGATAATTCCCAAGTTCCATTAGAAAGAATCGAGTCCATCTCATTATGGACAGCTTCTTTCCAGTCATCAGCATCAGGAGATGCAAATGCCTCTGCAATGGACGTGGGAGTATTGTCCACAAGGTACACAATGAAATCATCACCAAAGGATTTTTCAGTCCTCTGTCTCTTGCTCCTCTTGGGAGCTGATTCATTGTCATCCTTCTCAAGGACTTCCTCAACAAGTGGTTGTTCAGAATGATCAACAGATGTACTAGGTTCAGCAAATATCTCAGAAGAAATTCTAGCAATGCTATGCATATCCTTCATAGGAAACGTGTTCTCAAAAAATGTTGCATCACGAGATTCCAAAATAGTATCAACATGCATATCAGGTATCTCAGATTTAACCACTAAAAATCTATAGCAAATGCTCCGCTGAGCATAACCTAGAAAGACACAATCCACTGTCTTCGGTCCAAGTTTTCGTTTCTTAGGAATTGGAACATTGACTTTCGCCAAACATCCCCAAGTACGAAAATAAGAAAGTGATGGTTTTCTCCCAGACCACTCCTCGTAAGGTGTCTTCTCTTTATCCTTGTTAGGAACTCTATTCAGGACATGACACGAAGTCAACAAAGCCTCCCCCCACCATGCCTTAGATAAACCAGCAGTGTCCAACATGGCGTTCACCAAGTCGGTCAGCGTGCGGTTTTTCCTCTCGGCAACCCCGTTTGATTGGGGCGAATAGGGAGGCGTCCTCTCATGAATAATACCATGTTCCTCACAGAATTCATCAAATACGTTGGAGAAATACTCGCCACCACGATCTGACCTAAGACGTTTGATCTTTCTCTCTAATTGATTTTCTACTTCAGCTTTATAGATTTTAAAGTAGTCTAAAGCTTCATCTTTAGTGTGCAACAAATATACATAACAGAACCTAGTAGCATCATCGATTAAAGTCATGAAATATCTCTTATCACCTTTTGTCAACACGCCATTCATCTCACATAGATCCGAATGTACGAGTTCTAGAGGTGCCAAGTTTCTCTCCTCGGCTGCCTTGTGAGGCTTTCGAGGTTGCTTAGATTGCACACAGCTATGGCACTTAGAACCTTTGGCAATGGTGAAAGTAGGAATTAAACTCAAACTGGAAAGTCTACTCATTAAACCAAAATTAACATGACATAAACGAGAGTGCCAAACATTAGCATCCGAATCCACACTGCCACAAATATGGTTTACTGACTTATTACAAAAATCCGATAATGAAAAGCGGAACAAGCCTCCGCACTCATACCCTTTACCAATAAATTGTCCAAACTTTGACACAACTACTTTATTGGACTCCAAGACTAATTTAAACCCATCTCTGCATAGAAGGGAGCCGCTAACGATTCTTGTTCATAGTAGGGACATGCTGCACGTTCCTCAGCTGCACGATCTTCCCGAAGTAAACTTCAGATCTACCGTGCCAACACCACGAACAGAAGCATGTGATCCATTCCCCATTAAGACGCTTGAATCTGCGACCTGATAAGAAGTGAACATAGAGATGTCAGCACATACATGAACATTAGCACCCGTATCAATCCACCAACATGGAGATTGAAATACTGAAAGCACAATCGGTAAATTACCGTACCCATCAGCATTGCTAGCGGTCACGACGTTGACATGCTTTGGCGCTTCCCTTTCTTGTCTGCACGATCTGGGCAGTCCACAGAGAAGTGTCCGGGCTCTCCACAAGTGTAGCACTTTAGCTCAGATTTGTTCAGCATCTTCTTCTTCTTCTTGAAAGAAGTAGTGGTAGGCATGTTGAAGGGCTTTCTTGCCTTGCTCTTGCCATGGTGAAAGTTCTTCTGCACCATGTTGGCGCTAGACTGACCTTCACCACCTCTCTCAGCAGTGTCCTTAGCCCGAGCCTTCTCCTCAACATCAAGAGACGCTATCAGGTTTTCAACCGATATCTCCTGTCTCTTGTGTTTGAGAGTTGTGGCGAAGTTCCTCCATGAAGAGGGCAACTTTGCAATAATGCATCCAGCCACAAACTTGTCAGGTAAGGCACACTTAGCGTGCTCAAGCTCCTTAGCAATGCACTGTATCTCATGAGCCTGTTCGACTACAGAACGGTTGTTAGCCATCCTGAAGTCATGGAAGCTCTCCATGATGTACAGTTCACTGCCAGCATCTGCTACACCGAACTTAGCGTTCAGTGCCTCCCAGAGCTCTTTGGCATCTGTAATGTGCATGTACACATCAAACAGCTTGTTGCTAAGAGCACTCAGAACGAGTCCCACAAAGGCAGTATTGGTTTCCTTGAACTTGTTCTGATCCTCGTCAGATATAGTTCCTTCAGGTAAACCCTCACTAGCCTCGAACACTTTCAGAGATCGCAACCACAGTGTGGTCTTGTACTGCCATCTCTTAAAGTCCACACCGGTAAACTTGTCCGGCCTCAGCGCATCAGATAGATGTCCCATGTTTAACTCAGGAAATTGCCTATAACAAATATAAGGTTTTTGGATTGTTGGATTATTAGGCATAATTTCCATGATTAATTCCAGAATATAAAGCATGATCGCAAGAGCTACTAACATGTTAATCTCGAAAATACTAGACGTATTAATTAACATGAACAGCAGCAAGACATCTACGAACACAGCCATCGGAACGTGACGAACGTACCGAACAATTGTAGATGAAGTAGTCGTTGGAGCAGCGACGGCAGCAGCTTGAGCGGCGACGGTAGCAGCTCGAAGAAGACGACGTTGGAGACGAGTCGCCCGCGGACCCGGAGATCGTCCAGGAAGTCGAGCCGTGATGAAGAACTTGAAAGCAGTCGCGCGGGCGCTTCCCAAAAACCTTATTCGCCCTCTCCGTACAGGATCACAAGGACAAGTGGTTCCGGAACCTGCTGTCCCGTTCGCCGGTGCACGCCGGCGCACGGGATGGAGTAGACTACGGTGGCGGCGCAAGGTACGAGATGGCAAAACCTAGATTGGTTCGGTGTGTCGGCGCACGGTTGTGCAAGGCAATATATAGTGCGGTTCAGGAAACCCTAACGGGTAGAACGTGGGCCGGCCACGTCGCACACGTTCGAGTCGGTTACAGCAGCCCACGATCCGGTAGCGATCCGAATTGGCTAAGCTGTACACGTACGCTAACACGACTCGATTTTCCTGAACAGCAAACCTAGAAAGACACAATCCACTGTCTTCGGTCCAAGTTTTCGTTTCTTAGGAATTGGAACATTGACTTTCGCCAAACATCCCCAAGTACGAAAATAAGAAAGTGATGGTTTTCTCCCAGACCACTCCTCGTAAGGTGTCTCTCTTTATCCTTGTTAGGAACTCTATTCAGGACATGACACGAAGTCAACAAACCTCCCCCCACATGCCTTAGAAAACCAGCAGTGTCCAACATGGCGTTCACCAAGTCGGTCAGCGTGTGGTTTTTCCTCTCGGCAACCCCGTTTGATTGGGGCGAATAGGGAGGCGTCCTCTCATGATAATACCATGTTCCTCACAGAATTCATCAAATACGTTGGAGAAATACTCGCCACCACGATCTGACCTAAGACGTTTGATCTTCTCTCTAATTGATTTTCTACTTCAGCTTTATAGATTTTAAAATAGTCTAAAGCTTCATCTTTAGTGTGCAACAAATATACATAACAGAACCTAGTAGCATCATCGATTAAAGTCATGAAATATCTCTTATCACCTTTTGTCAACACGCCATTCATCTCACATAGATCCGAATGTACGAGTTCTAGTGGTGCCAAGTTTCTCTCCTCGGCTGCCTTGTGAGGCTTTCGAGGTTGCTTAGATTGCACACAGCTATGGCACTTAGAACCTTTGGCAATGGTGAAAGTAGGAATTAAACTCAAGCTGAAAGTCTACTCATTAAACCAAAATTAACATGACATAAACGAGAGTGCCAAACATTAGCATCCGAATCCACACTGCCACAAATGGTTTACTGACTTATTACAAAAATCTGATAATGAAAAGCGGAACAAGCCTCCGCACTCATACCCTTTACCAATAAATTGTCCAAACTTTGACACAACTACTTTATTGGACTCCAAACTAATTTAAACCCATCTCTGCATAGAAGAGCCGCTAACGAGATTCTTGTTCATAGTAGGGACATGCTGCACGTTCCTCAGCTGCACGATCTTCCCCGAAGTAAACTTCAGATCTACCGTGCCAACACCACGAACAGAAGCATGTGATCCATTCCCCATTAAGACGCTTGAATCTGCGACCTGATAAGAAGAGAACATAGAGATGTCAGCACATACATGAACATTAGCACCCGTATCAATCCACCAACATGGAGATTGAAATACTGAAAGCACAATCGGTAAATTACCGTACCCATCAGCATTGCTAGCGGTCACGACGTTGACATGCTTTGGCGTCTTCCCTTTCTTGTCTGCACGATCTGGGCAGTCCACAGAGAAGTGTCCGGCTCTCCACAAGTGTAGCACTTTAGCTCAGATTTGTTCAGCATCTTCTTCTTCTTCTTCTTGAAAGAAGTAGTCTTGGTAGGCATGTTAAAGGCGGGCTTTCCCTTGGCCTTGCTCTTGCCGTGGTGAAAGTTCTTCTGCACCATGTTGGCGCTAGACTGACCTTCACCACCTCTCTCAGCATGTCCTTAGCCCGAGCCTTCTCCTCAACATCAAGAGACGCTATCAGGTTTTCAACCGATATCTCCTGTCTCTTGTGTTTGAGAGTTGTGGCGAAGTTCCTCCATGAAGAGGGCAACTTTGCAATAATGCATCCAGCCACAAACTTGTCAGGTAAGGCACACTTAGCGTGCTCAAGCTCCTTAGCAATGCACTGTATCTCATGAGCCTGCTCGACTACAGAACGGTTGTTAGCCATCCTGAAGTCATGGAAGCTCTCCATGATGTACAGTTCACTGCCAGCATCTGCTACACCGAACTTAGCGTTCAGTGCCTCCCAGAGCTCTTTGGCATCTGTAATGTGCATGTACACATCAAACAGCTTGTTGCTAAGAGCACTCAGAACGAGTCCCACAAAGGCAGTATTGGTTTCCTTGAACTTGTTCTGATCCTCGTCAGATATAGTTCCTTCAGGTAAACCCTCACTAGCCTCGAACACTTTCAGAGATCGCAACCACAGTGTGGTCTTGTACTGCCATCTCTTAAAGTCCACACCGGTAAACTTGTCCGGCCTCAGCGCATCAGATAGATGTCCCATGTTACTCAGGAAATTGCCTATAACAAATATAAGGTTTTTGGATTGTTGGATTATTAGGCATAATTTCCATGATTAATTCAGAAGATAAAGCATGATCGCAAGAGCTACTAACATGTTAATCTCAAAAATACTAGACGTATTAATTAACATGAACAGCAACAGACATCTACGAACACAGCCATCGGAACGTGACGAACGTACCGAACAATTGTAGATGAAGTAGTCGTTGGAGCAGCGACGAGCAGCTTGAGCGGCGACGGTAGCAGCTCGAAGAAGACGACGTTGGAGACGAGTCGCCCGCGGACCCGAGATCGTCCAGGAAGTCGAGCCGTGATGAAGAACTTGAAAGCAGTCGCGCGGGGCGCTTCCCAAAAACCTTATTCGCCCTCTCCCGTACAGATCACAAGGACAAGTGGTTCCGGAGACCTGCTGTCCCGTTCGCCGGTGCACGCCGGCGCACGGGATGGAGTAGACTACGGTGGCGGCGCAAGGTACGAGATGGCAAAACCCTAGATTGGTTCGGTGTGTCGGCGCACGGTTGTGCAAGGCAATATATAGTGCGGTTCAGGAAACCCTAACGGGTAGAACGTGGGCCGGCCACGTCGCACACGTTCGAGTCGGTTACAGCAGCCCACGATCTAGCGATCCGAATTGGCTAAGCTGTACACGTACGCTAACACGACTCGATTTTCCTGAACAGCATAACCTTGAAAGGCACAATCCACTGTCCTCGGTCCAAGTTTTCGTTTATAGGAATTGGAACATTGACTTTCGCCAAACATCCCCAAGTACGAAAATAAGAAGTGATGGTTTTCTCCCAGACCACTCCTCGTAAGGTGTCTTCTCTTTATCCTTGTTAGGAACTCTATTCAGGACATGACACGAAGTCAACAAAGCCTCCCCCCACCATGCCTTAGATAAACCAGCAGTGTCCAACATGGCGTTCACCAAGTCGGTCAGCGTGTGGTTTTTCCCTCTCGGCAACCCCGTTTGATTGGGGCGAATAGGGAGGCGTCCTCTCATGAATAATACCATGTTCCTCACAGAATTCATCAAATACGTTGGAGAAATACTCGCCACCCACGATCTGACCTAAGACGTTTGATCTTTCTCTCTAATTGATTTTCTACTTCAGCTTTATAGATTTTAAAATAGTCTAAAGCTTCATCTTTAGTGTGCAACAAATATACATAACAGAACCTAGTAGCATCATCGATTAAAGTCATGAAATATCTCTTATCACCTTTTGTCAACACGCCATTCATCTCACATAGATCCGAATGTACGAGTTCTAGTGGTGCCAAGTTTTCTCCTCGGCTGCCTTGTGAGGCTTTCGAGGTTGCTTAGATTGCACACAGCTATGGCACTTAGAACCTTTGGCAATGGTGAAAGTAGGAATTAAACTCAAGCTGGAAAGTCTACTCATTAAACCAAATTAACATGACATAAACGAGAGTGCCAAACATTAGCATCCGAATCCACACTGCCACAAATATGGTTTACTGACTTATTACAAAAAACTGATAATGAAAAGCGGAACAAGCCTCCGCACTCATACCCTTTACCAATAAATTGTCCAAACTTTGACACAACTACTTTATTGGACTCCAAGACTAATTTAAACCCATCTCTGCATAGAAGGGGAGCCGCTAACGAGATTCTTGTTCATAGTAGGGACATGCTGCACGTTCCTCAGCTGCACGCATCTTCCCGAAGTAAACTTCAGATCTACCGTGCCAACACCACGAACAGAAGCATGTGATCCATTCCCATTAAGACGCTTGAATCTGCGACCTGATAAGAAGTGAACATAGAGATGTCAGCACATACATGAACATTAGCACCCGTATCAATCCACCAACATGGAGATTGAAATACTGAAAGCACAATCGGTAAATTACCGTACCCATCAGCATTGCTAGCGGTCACGACGTTGACATGCTTTGGCGTCTTCCCTTTCTTGTCTGCACGATCTGGGCAGTCCACAGAGAAGTGTCCGGGCTCTCCACAAGTGTACACTTTAGCTCAATTTGTTCAGCATCTTCTTCTTCTTCTTGAAAGAAGTAGTCTTGGTAGGCATGTTAAAGGCGCCTTTCCCTGGCCTTGCTCTTGCCGTGGTGAAAGTTCTTCTGCACCATGTTGGCGCTAGACTGACCTTCACCACCTCTCAGCAGTGTCCTTAGCCCGAGCCTTCTCTCAACATCAAGAGACGCTATCAGGTTTTCAACCGATATCTCCTGTCTCTTGTGTTTGAGAGTTGTGGCGAAGTTCCCCATGAAGAGGGCAACTTTGCAATAATGCATCCAGCCACAAACTTGTCAGGTAAGGCACACTTAGCGTGCTCAAGCTCCTTAGCAATGCACGTATCTCATGAGCCTGCACTACAGAACGTTGTTAGCCATCCTGAAGTCATGGAAGCTCTCCATGATGTACAGTTCACTGCCAGCATCTGCTAACACGAACTTAGCGTTCAGTGCCTCCCAGAGCTCTTTGGCATCTGTAATGTGCATGTACACATCAAACAGCTTGTTGCTAAGAGCACTCAGAACGAGTCCCACAAAGGCAGTATTGGTTTCCTTGAACTTGTTCTGATCCTCGTCAGATATAGTTCCTTCAGGTAAACCCTCACTAGCCTCGAACACTTTCAGAGATCGCAACCACAGTGTGGTCTTGTACAGCCATCTCTTAAAGTCCACACCGGTAAACTTGTCCGGCCCTAGCGCATCAGATAGATTCCCATGTTTAACACAGGAAATTGCCTATAACAAATATAAGGTTTTTGGATTGTTGGATTATTAGGCATAATTTCCATGATTAATTCCAGAAGATAAACATGATCGCAAGAGCTACTAACATGTTAATCTCAAAAATACTAGACGTATTAATTAACATGAACAGCAGCAGACATCTACGAACACAGCCATCGGAACGTGACGAACGTACCGAACATGTAGATGAAGTAGTCGTTGGAGCAGCGACGCAGCAGCTTGAGCGGCGACGGTAGCAGCTCGAAGAAGACGACGTTGGAGACGAGTCGCCCGCGGACCCGGAGATCGTCCAGGAAGTCGAGCCGTGATGAAGAACTTGAAAGCAGTCGCGCGGGCGCTTCCCCAAAAACCTTATTCCCCTCTCCCGTACAGGATCACAAGGACAAGAGGTTCCGGAGACCTGCT